>CM052700.1:137173424-137247830 GCA_028551405.1 Uromys caudimaculatus
ATTGGCTATGTCTCTTTTACATAAGACCAGAAAGAGGTGGGCAGTAATTACGGTTGCTAGGAGAATCTCCAGCAGTGTGTTGCCCGCCAACGATCCCATTAGAAATTCAGAATTCAGCATACTATGAGAGAGCTTACCCTGCCACTGTAGCTTTGCGAAGCCTTGCGCCCGGTGGGCGGGGTTCTCCTCGGCGTGAAAAGGTTCCCGGCGTCCCGGGTTTCGGCGCCAGTTGTGGGGCGCGCGCACTTCTCACCGGCAAGAAGGCACGCAACGCGGTAGGCTTCGTCTACAGTTCAGCTTTATTTAGCCGTTAATAGTAAGAGAAGGAAGAAGGAGAACCGCGCGGGAGTCAACATGGCGGCGTTTTATAGTCCCGGGGCAGCGTGCACTCCATTGGTTGGTGTGCCCCGGGTGGGCGGTGACGTGTACACCCATGATGCATTTCGGGTTTCGCGGGCTATCCGCAAGTTACCTCAGAACAACAGCGCCATCTAGTGATGGCGAATATTCTAACCGCTCCTTACAGTAATAGTTTACATACTGTTATAAAAATATTAGTTCTTATTATTTATATTAAGAGATGTAAGTATTTTATATTGGGAGTCCACTGTAAAAGGAGGAAGGTCAGGGTATATAAACCGAATATGTACCTTGAAGGTTGATGACACCGCAAGTTAGAACGCAATGATCACCCAGTTGCTTACAAATTGATTTACCATCAAGTCCCCTGGGGAAGCGGGTTCAGTAGCAGACCTTTAGCTTTATTGTTGTCAAGCTCTCCTGGGTCTTTCCTTGTGACCAGGCAGTTTGGTAACAAAGGGCCTCCTGCTAGGAAACCAGATAAGCCAAGTAAATAGAAACCAAGAGTAGAAGGACTTCAACAAAGTAATTAAGTCGGCAGGAATGGCCTCTGGGTAAATATGTGTTGGAGGATTACTGAACCCGAGCAGAAACTTTGGGAAACTAAGTTGGCCCAGAGTGGACCAACCCGTTTTAAGTATATTTTAAAAATCATGCCATTATTGTATTATGCTGTTACAGTCTGGCATGCAATTAATGTTTTTGATCTTTTGTATTAACACCAAATCTTTAATGATAGACAAATTCCTGTGTTGTTCCAATCAGAATGAATAATTTGCTCTAACAATCCTAAAAGTGGTACTGACTCTGTGAGTAAATCATTAGCTGAACAATGCTCCAGACCCCCACTATTCACAGAAAAGCCAGGGTGGTGAGAATTCGTGAAATCCCAGTATCAGGAACTAGGAACTAGGTGAACCCCAACAGCTCACTGACCAAAGTATCTTGCTCACTTGTGAGGTCCAGGTTCAGTGAGAAACCCTCCAAAAATAAGATGTGTAGAACTAAGGTCTGGCTGATGTTAGGGAGCCATTTTGCTAACTCATACAGCCTTAGCCCACAGGGGGCAGCACTGTGCATACAATATGAAAGTGGAGCTTTCAGAAGCTAATGTTCTCAACCAAAGGATGTTCCTTTTGTTTATCAGGATAATTACACCTCAAATTTTAACACATGAAGTTACTACCACTACACCTGTAACTGGAAATGGAAATTAATTTGGCTCAGGAAGTCCTATGAACCTTGATGATAGGTATACTGGGGCTCAAGTTTCATTTTTGTTGCTATCTGATTCATTCTCTTTACCTCCCTTGATTTTGGGTTTTCATATTGTACATCTTTAATTTTTGCTGAGGTTTGGTCTTTTGCTTGTATTGTAATGCTAAACACTGGCCTCCAAGGCCTGGTTGCCCCCAGGGATGAGAGAGTCTACAGTATCCAAGTGACTTACCCAAGTGACCCTATGTAACTTTGTGAGACACCCCCTCCCAGGTTATTCCTGATTGGTGAGTAAAGATGCCTACAGCTATTAGTTGGGTAGAAGAGAAATAAGCGGGCTTCTGACAAGAGCCTTGAGCAGAGAGAGAAGGTGGAGAGAGGAGGAAACCATCATGGGGTAGATGACTCATAAAAATATGGCCATGAGGGCTAGCCAGTTGGAGTTAAGAGCAGCCCAGATAGAACATGACAAATTATAAAATGGATTTAATGATGGGGAAATAGATTCAAATAGCATAGAGGGTAGATATCTGCCCAGCTGTAATGTTGATTAAAGCCTATTATAAGTATAAAGGTCTTATGCCTTTTATTCAGGAACTGAATTGTTAAAGGTGGATAGAAACCCCTGATTAAGATTAAATATTTTCACAACAAAGCTTCAGATTCTGCATGGATTCTGCATGGGATGGCATATTTCCCTCTTGCTATGAGGATTTCCTTTATTCCTGGGCCCTTTCATGTTGAGAACATACAAAGGCAGTACCAAACAGATTAACTAAAACAAGATACACTGGGATGGGATTTAGTGGGCCATCCCAGGGAGGGTAGTCTACATTGTCTCAGGCTTCTTTCTGTTATCTTCCCATAGTACATTTTAGCCCATTCTCAAATCCATGCTGATGGGTTTGAGAAAGCAGTTTTAAAAATGTGTCTTTCCCTAATATAATATTCTTGTCATATAATTAGTATCAACAAGCTCTGTTCATTCTTGGGACAGGTCAGGATCTTTGACTTTTTCTCTTTCTCAGTCATCATCACTGAGCTAGGATTAAATGGAGGGAAACAAACTGGACAGATGGGACAGTCACCTCATCTAGCAGATGGAGTTTCTCGATTGTTCTTCATTATTTCTGCCTGTGATGTGCTTCCCACCTTATCCATACACAGTGCAGATTATGTGTGATGGTGCATGGAGAAAAACAGGCACTGTTGTAAAAGTCTCTTGGGAGTTGCTGGGCAAAACCCTTTGTCTACACTACATATTGCTCCTCACCATGGTTCAGGCTTTGAGTACATGAAGAAACATATTGCTCAAAGAAAGAAATTTCATCCATCCTCCTTTCATTATACAAGAAAAACGATGCTGCTGATTATGGTTCCACATTTCTCCCAATCTGTCAAGAAGCTTAAGGCTAAATATAATGCTTAAATATGAAGTTACAGACTCTGTAACAGCTTTTTCCTTTTTCTAAGACATTTTACTTAAATAATTATTGCTGAAATATTTACTTTAATTGCCCTGTATAATAGTGGCTTTGTAGTTTGCTCCAAGAGCACAAAATTTGCCTTTAGCTTACGAATAAGTATTCCAGATTTAATCTTAGACAGTGCTGAATCCCTGCATGAGTCCCTGAGGAATCTTGGCTTTTTGTTATCTCATCAAAACAACTGGTAGCAACCAAACTTCAAAAGGAAGAACATTCCTGAAGAGTCAGAGCCCTGAGATTTTAGGCTCTGCCAAGGCTCAGCCTTTCGTTAGCCATCACCAATGGCTCTGCTTGGAAAGGCATTTCTAAGACCCAGTATGTGAAGTTAGAGGGCTTTTAAGCTGGGGCATAAACATGAAACCAGCTGGCCTCTCAGAACAAGGAAATCACCAGGATTACCAGTGAGAGGATGAATATGACAGTCAAGTTTCATTTTAATGGACTCAAATCATCAGAAATTGGTAGACCACTGTTAAAAGAATGATACTATTTCAGTGTTGATTTGACCCATTTGAAAGTCAGAATTCACTGAAAGGTGCCTGATAGTTCTCTATCCATAAAAGTCCCATTGAGACATAAAATAACTTTGGCTAAACAGTTACAACAGCTGTGCACAAAAAAGTGGGGTCATGTTGACCTTTCTGGGTGGTTTAATTTTCTATAGGCTGGCTAAGTTTGTAACAGTAGTGTTGCTCTTTTGAGATCACTTAATTTGAAAGGGATTGTAAAGTGATAAAACATCCTGTCCATCTCTGCCATAAAACTTAAAAATTGTCACAAATAATTACAAACATAAGCATATTTTTACATAATGTAGAATTATAAGCTTTGACACAAAATTCTACATGGCCATTTACACTTGAATTCAGATAACAACTTCTTCCACAGTATATACTAATGAAATTCATTATCTAAAATTCAAATTTAATTGTATGTCTATGTCTTTCTGGCAAACTGAACATTATGAATGCTAACTTTTCTAAATATTGTGTCCTTGGACAGTGCTGAGAATGATTGGTTTTGACCACAAAAATAGGGAAGTGTATGCTAATTAGCTCAATTTAGTCATCCTACAATGTATACTGTTAAAAAAATATATAGCTCACACCACAAAGAGAAACCAAAGACAGTTTATTATTTAACCAACTATGATCAGTTGTGCACAAGCAGTACAGATTTAGATTATCCTAAAAACTATGTTTCAATATGGAAACAGTTTCATGAAGTCTTTATAGTTATGAAACAAAAGAAAGGAGTAAATCAAGGCATTTAAAAAAATATTTGGTGGAAACATCAGGTAGCAGGGGTGGAGAAAAATGGATGTCTCTGCCAGGAGAGCCCATCTGATGACATCATTAGCATTTAGGTGGGTGAAAGCTGGAGATTGGTTAAGTTAATATATCACAAAAGGATTTGGTAATGGGAGCAGAGATGTGAGTTCAGACACAGAGGTGGACAGTGAATAGCTACTGAGGGACTAAGACAGGGCAAGATAATTTGCCTGTACACCTGCAACATTCCGACTCTCCACAGTCACCATGTTCTAACCAGTGGATCAGCCTGGTAACATCTACAACACGGGTGGGTCTTACCACAGGTTACATGTTGCAGTATGTACCTTCAACATCTACAGCACAGGCAGGAATTGGCACAGGTAATGTGTTTACAACATATACTCCAGACCTTCATATACAACAGCTTCAGAACAAATTAAATCATTTAAGTGTGGAAGATACCCACCCCCTTTTATAAAAAGGAAACTCTTGGAGCTTTTTCCAACCTTCTTATTTATGAGGTCTGTTATCTCTTTTGTGTTATTCTCTAAGCTATTTCTAAGAATAACAAGTCAATAGCCTGTTTTTAAAAAATCTTTTACTCGACATTGAAAAAAAAGCACACTATACATGCTAATATTTTAACTTTGATTAATCACTTGTAGGCTTTCCTTGTATCATTGTTTCATAACATCATGGGGGATATAATTTGGTAAATTTAGATTAAAGATGTAAACATTTAAGCAATCATTTCCTTTGATCTCCTGTCACTACCCCTATCCTCTTGAGGGTTTAGGATCTGTTATATTTGAATTTGACAAGTAACTATGAAAGTAGCCCAAATCTTGAGCATATGGAGGAGGAAATCCAGTCTTCTGGTTGAGTTGGGAAGGAGCGGTGTCTATAAAGGTTAATTGGCTGCTAACACCTTCTCTCACTCTTCACACCTGGAGACTGACTTGCAAATCGTTTGATCTCTTAAATGTAAAATATTTTTCACACTGAGTTTCTTATGCAGTAAAAAGGAAAAAAATGATCAAACTGAATATATTGATGTGTTCCTTTGTTCTAAACATTCCTGGAATGATAGTTTAAAATGTAGAAGACTCTAATTAGCCCTATGTCTCTACAATATTTTGCATATCATTGAAATGGCATCAGCCTAGAGTAAACCTTCTTTAGGTATGCCTTAGCTGTGTAACTGATTTTTTTCTAAATTGCAATTTCTTATTTAAACACTACTTTTCATAATTTATGTTAAGCAAAAGTAAGTGCCCTCTTAATGCTAGGAAATTTTTATTTGACATTTCAACTTTTTATTTTATGTTGTTTGAATAAATACAGTTTGAATACTTAAACTGAAGACACACACACATTCTAATTTTATAAAACATCAAAATAATTTGAATTCTGGATAATGATAAGCCTACATATTTCCTTAAATTTTGCAAATCTCCTTCAGATACATGGTGGCATTGAATTCTCATTGCATTCCTTTGACATTGAAGTTCTATGCTCAATTCATGGTAAGAGAAAACAAAGAGCTTTGAACATATTAATCAGTGGTTTGCTGGAACTGGTGACGAATTGTTTCCAGGATAGAAGACAGTCATCATTTGTCCCTCAGCACAGTTGTATTGCTCTGGTTTTTTTTTCCCCCTTCTTTAGCACCTGCTGTCTGATTCCTTTATATCAGAAGGGTCTAGACCAAACCAGGACAAAAACAAGCATTTTCTAACATTGTTACATTGTTATGGTAAATCTCAAAAGGACTAGTCTACCAGTCTTTACTCTACCCACCATGTGACAGAGAGGAGATCATGCCTGGGGAGCCCTGCTCTAACAGGTCAGTGCTGGAGGTCATTGGTTGACTTGTCCCATGCCTTTAAAGCATTGCCTGTATGGCTGCAGCACAAAGGCTCTTTCCCTACCCACATCCCACCGCTGCATAGCAAACCCTCCACCCACTTTCCTCTAGTGTCTCCCTCATCTACCTGCAGTCCTGTCAGCTAGTGGGTTTCTGTACTGTCTACAGTTTGTAGGAATGAACATGTCTTAAAATGCTGCCAGGTGTAGAGGGCATACTCAGTCTTCTTTAGATAATTTAAAGTCTACAAAATTACCCCAGGGAATGAATTTCCAACTATTCTTTAACACGTACGTGTTTTAAATTTCTTTATTCCCATTCAGCTCTTCTCTGCTCTCCTGTGGGTGTTTCATGGTGTCACTGAAGTAGGAGAGTAGGGCAGAGAGGGAGAGCTCCCACTTGACTGGTGGAAAGCCTAATAAGATTCTAACAACCTGGCTAAAAGACCCCTGGCCTAGCCAGATAAAACAAACATGTACCACAGACTCAGGGGCAGGAGCGTTCTAGATGTCAGAAGGTAGTGTCTATCAAATTATAATACTAAAATGTATTGGTGGGGGTTTAAGAGGCTGAGATATGTAATAGGTGAAGTTAAACATATTTCGAGTTACATGTACTTCAGTGTGTGTGAAAAAGTCTGTGCTTGTCTAAATGAGCCAACAAACCTTGTTATGCCAATATCTTGAGACCCCGAAGACTACCAGGACTCCACTTCAATGTAATTCACATGAGGGTTTATTCGAGCTCGGGACACAAACCTTCCCTGACACAGCAGGTTAGGTGAGGGAACACACGGTTTAGGGGAAGGGGGTTTTAAAGGAAAAAAACCACAAGTGGGAGTTTCTAAGTCATGGCATTACATGGTGGGGTATGAGGTTTATGGGGAGATGCCAAGGCCACAAACATCTGGTCATGAGCAATGGTCATGAGTAATATTAGTTAACTGCTATGGAAGAGGAGCTCTTAGCACCCTTTGAAAGGGTGTGTGTTTCACCCTGGGACCTGGTCCTCTGCTTAAGCTTATGTTGCTCGCTTACATCTCTCAGCCTCATCCTGTGCAATGGGTCCTTCCGAATTGGTAATGATCCACCCTTTTTACTCATCCATCCCCCTGTAAGTGCGCCATCTCTTTACCAATTGTCTGTTTCTCTTGTAACTCTGTCACTTGCTCTGGTCTTCATTCATAGGAACCTGGAACTAATCTGGAGATTCCCCAATATCAGCTGGGGTCATCATCTCCTAAATGAAGCACCTTGTAACAAGTTCTAATTTTTGTTGTACATTTCTGGAAAATCACCTGTATAGTAGGTGAAAATCAGTCCATTAAAGCCTTTTCTGCTGAGGATAAGGCTAGTTATAAATAGTTACATCAACCTTGTGAGGGAGGACAGACTCATGCTGTAGGCCAAGCAGGGCCTCAAAAGATGATGGTTTTCACATCTCTGCCTCCTCTCAGCTCACACCATAGAGCACATTGCAGGGGGAGGAGCATGCAGAGTGAGGAACTGAGGCAGCTGCTCCCCCCCCCCCCCCCCAGGAATCAGGCCTTCACTCATAAACCAGGGAATGCCTATCTGTGTTCTCCCTGACAGGGTTGATGAAAAACAACAGGGGCTATTAGAAGGATTAAGAGGCAGAGAAGTTAGGGTAGTTCATCTCAGCAAGGGAAGCTTGCCATCTGTATGCATCCTCTGTGTCTGGAGAGAAAGTTGGACTTGGCACCTCAGTTTTAGAATTCCAAGCACATCTCACTTCCCCTTTGTCCTTTGCTGCCCCTGCTGCTGCTTCACTAGGTCCCCTCTCTTTTGCCTTTCCCATTGTCATCGAAAATTAGTTCTTAGCAGCCTTGTTCCCAAAGACCAGCTCCAGTGCACCTGATGCCAGACTCTGAGAATTATGCAACTATAGGCTATTGATTGGGCTTCCTAGATTATTTTCTTGCATACAACTCACTTTAAAAATGTGTTCCCTTTCTGCATTTACAAGGCTCGATTTTAAGGCTCTTGCCTGAAATGGACTCAAGTATAGAATGCGTTCCAAATAAAATAAAAATGCTTGCTTCAGTACTATTTCACACTCCCTATTCATCTAGAGTACTGAAACCCATTGTTTCCTTTGGAAGGGAGGAATAATAGAATGGGGATTTCAAAGAACAATGTGCTGAAAGGTTAATTAAAATTTTAACATATTATTTTTGAGACGATCATGCTCTTCTGTATCTAAAAGATGTTACCAGGTTTAAAGAATTTAATGCAAATCCCAGAATTCACTAGGCATCCTGAGTGTGTCTCCTTCTCTCCTTGTGGTCAGTAAACCATGTGATGCATTGACATGGCCATGATATCTTTAACATTCTTTGAGGTGTTATTCTTTGACCGATTATTTTATACTCAGTATTAATTCACTTCTATAATTTGAGCTTTTATATTTTGTTTCAGTGTGATGATTTTCTGAAATTCATAGTGATTAATAGGGAGATGTGCTGCTCATAACAAATGGAACAAATTAACAGGATTTTTCTGCTAGGATCTCACATAGTGTGGTCAAGTGCTCTTAACTATGATCAGAAGTCAAGAAGAGCTTTGTGTTGTAAAAGTCAATAGGAAGGACATGATAAGGAGAATATTTCATGGATTAAATATTAATGATTATAACCAAAGCATCACTGACTCTCCAGACTGAAGCATGTCCTACAGCATCAGAGATGTGCTTGCTCACTTATGAGCTCAAATTCCTCGGAGACTTGGGGCCTGTAGAAAATAATAAATTTATCTTCTCATATTCTACTTTTGCCTTTTCTCTCAGTGTCTCTGGCTTCTATTTATTAAATTCATCTGGAGCACTGGAATAGCTCAGGGGCAGATTACTATTAAAGTCTATAAGATGAAGAAATAAATTAGGACTGCTCTTAATGCTGAAAGAAATTGATCCTAGTTGAGGTCCAAGATCTGGGGAACTCTGAAATAATTTACCACTTGTAGTTTCTTCTTGATTTGTCCTAAAAATGGTCTATCTTATATTTTATTTGAATCATGTGTGTGCGTTGTATGTTTATGTGGGGCATGTACACATATTTATTCTATTTAAGACTTTTTTTAAAGCTGCATATATTTTATGAGTTTTACTATCTTAATGTAGAATTTTTAATACTTTCATATAGCCCTTGATATCTATTTATCAGGCGGCAGAGCTGGAACAATATTCAACACACCCTTGTGGCATCCCAGAAACATTGTAATCTTTCCATTGAAAGTTTATTGTTTTTTGTAGATATAATTAACATTTCCTACTGGGAAAGTAGTACAGATATTTGATTCACTACGGGTGATATTTTCAATTGTGTCATTAGTTTCACCATAAATATTAAAGATGGAGTCTCTGGGTAATTATGCACCTAAGCATAATACTGACCAGTGGATCTTTGTTTTTATTCTCTTGTCAATTTCTTTAGGAAGCTTTGACTTAATGATTGGTTAATGTATGCTGAGATATTTACTAGTATTTCACTTCACAAGGACTCTAATGCAGCTTAACTCTGTGATGTTATACATTTAAAAATTACCTGAGCAATTAATGTAAAATAAATATGTTTAATAAGTAACAAGTATAAGCTCACAATAGAAAAATATCATTTTCCTGTCATATTCTTTCATTAAGCTAATTACATCAGTATTAAACTGATATGATAAATTATAAAACAACTTAAAATGAATGACTGTCAAAGACTAAATACCATTAGGTAGCATTATGAATGCTTTTATCATAGAGTTTATTGTCTCTAGGAAATAGTGATTCCTGCATTCATGAAGGTAGCATGCTCAGAAGAAGGCTGGGAAAAACAAGTACTTAATTTCAGGTTTATACCCAGGTTCTAGTCTCAGTTTAGTCTCAGCAGTAGCCTTCCACTGATAGAACTGAAACTCTTGCTATACAGCATACTGATTTCTTCCGCAATCAGTTTCTCAAAAACAACAATAAAAAACCATGTGTTTAGGTGTTATCACAAGGTTTGGTATAGATAAGACTTTGCTAGACATCTGTCTTGTGGGGAAAATGTTAAAACTTTATACATGAATCTGTATTTCTGATTTTTTTCTTAATATGCATATAACAACACGCATTTGGGGATGCCACATCATTAAACATTTCCCCAGGAATCACTTCTTTTATTTTCTTGGAACATAATCTGAGCCAACTGTTACACTATTCACCAGTTGCCTCACTGTCTGTCTCTCCTGTAATACAAACATGGATATCCTCACTGTCTTCATAAGTGACTTGGTGACACTGATAACCAAATACAGCTCTGCTCATCTTTTTGTTTTTCTTCTCTTACCAATTGCACATTTTCAACATGCTCATCAATCTGCACAATAAATTAATGTAATGACATGAGAGCACTTTAAAGGACTGCTCCTTTAGAAACATTTCCCCATACTCACGTACATGCACAATTAAGCCTACGGGTCCCTACAGATTTTGACTTACACAGCGTTGTGGTGGATCCAGCTGAGACTCCATACTCATTACAGTTCTCCATTCTGGACACAGGCATTAGACATGAGCTCTGTGGTTTCTAGACCAAATTGTTATTAATATATTTTAATAAAATTTAAACACCATATTGTCACATGCAAAATTGATGGACATATCTCATTTTTAATGAAGAATATCCATAGCTTCAGCGAATTCTAATTTGAAAGTCAGGAATGATAAAAATTAATCAAAATTGTGCTTAAAAAACATTAGGAGAAAATACAGCTGCAGGTATTGTATTGGGAGATGTAGCATCATGGGTATCATGAAAAAAAAGAATTATCAAATTTTACAGAAAGTTAATCTCCATTAGAATGAAATGAGTGTCATCCATTTTGGGTGTGGATTATAAATTCATAACTTTTGGTTCCGATACTTAAGTCACCCACTGCAGGATCTTATTTCTACAGGGAAGCTTGGTTCTTAGACTTCATACTTTTAACATAGCTATTCATCAGAGACCGACTTTTATAGAATACTGCATGCAGAAGCTGTCATTCATAATATACATTATTAAGATGGAGTACCCTATTCTGCCCAGATCTGATTTTTGATTCTCAATAGACACTAAGAGACTAAAGTAATTTACTTCTTAACTTACGCAGGGACAGTTTAAATTTCACCAAGCAGCAATATTATATTAGAATGGACCATATAAGTAAATGTATTTCAAGGGGATAATACACATCTAACTTACTTGGTTAAAATCAGAAGCAAAATAATTTGTTTTTGTCATTTGAGATGACTTAGTTATGAAAAATCACTCTCTGTATATTTCCCTAGTCCATGGTGTAGCTGAAGCTGTTGTGGGCTTTATTCCATTATATTGTACCTTGCTTTGATAACTACTGTTTTTTCCTGGACTATTTTCTTAGGTGATGATGTTTAATAATTTTCATCAAAACATTTAGTCATAATTAAGAAACATAATAGTTCATTCTATCATCAATACCCAGAGTTGTTAGTATATATGCTACAGTTTAATTAAAAATTTAGATAATACTGATCTGATTACTTTCTGGAAGGAAGGATTCTGGGAACTTTTAGTGAGACTAGATACGTTATTAACAATCGACCACCCCTCTCTGTCATTAATAAAAAGGAACTACAGTTAACTCTTTGAAATGTCTAATTCTCTGCTATCTACAGATACAAAGAGATTTTAAATATAGCAAGTTAGGGTACTGGCAGATGTGGACCTGGATCTTCTTGCCACTGATGTGCTGAAGTGGGTGCGTTGGCTCCTTAGTTAGCATGTGGGTATGCATCTTGCTGTGTCCTTAGCACTAAGCGCTGAGGAGGAGGTCAGAACAATTGTTGGTGGTCATAACTAGGCACGGCAGCAGTTACTTTTCATGCCATATTTATGTGCAGCTATGGTTTCTGCTACATAGAGTCATACTCGGGTATGTGGAGAAATATTAAACTAAATCCAAGTACAAGAAAGGGATCCAAGTCACAGAGCCAGCTAAACTGGGATAATGTGGAGGGTTTAGGATCTGACTCTCCATATGCTAAGCCAAAAATCTTCCTAAATAGTGGGCTGGAGGCAGGGGAACAGGTCAAGCAAGAGGTAAGGAGTTCAGCTGACACATTTGCCCCTTCTTGAATTCTGTGTCTTTTAGCATTCAACTCTATTCTTTTAAAATAAAATTCCCTTTAGTAATTTTTTGGGTAGTGAGTTTGTCCTAATCAAAATTCTCTGTATAATAATATCAGAATATAGAATTTGCTTGAGCTAATCTTTTATCAGACCTTTTATTTCTGGAAATTGTGTCTTAATTTTATTCTTAGAAGAGTTGGGTGTTTGCAACTTGAATCACTTTACTGAGTGTTGATTTAGTTCAATATTACTGCACAAACATTGTGTGCAGTAAAAAATGCTTGCTGTAAATAAATATGATATGAAAAGTAATTGATGAGCTCCCTAATTTGAGATCTTTCAAACTTAAAAATCGCTTCTGAGGCAAGCAGTATTGGAATATATAAATAAAAATTCTAAACAAAATTAATATTGTTTTTCTAAAGGAAAACATAAGAAACTAGAACCAGAAAGCCATTTAATGTGGTTATAACATTTATTCATTAATATTTTAGGGTCATTTGGCCATAGATGAGGACTATGTGACCAATTCAAAGTTTGACTGTCTCCAAAACCTGATTGTTATACACATTTATCTTAATGAATTGACCAGTTGAACTTTTTTTGTTGAGATTAATAAGGAAATAATGAAATATATGCTACTGATGATATGAAATGTAATATAAATATCTATACTTTCCAATGTTCTTAGGTGACCCCTGAGAAAGACCCAAAGGGGTTGCAGCCCACAGGTTGAGAACTTCTGTCCTAAAGCCATGTCACATTTACTGGTGGAGAGGACATAAATTATCAGTCATTAGGTGTTGTACATTCCAGTAAGGTCTGTTGCCTTCCCAACTGAAGCCATGGTTTTAACTTAGGGCTTTGTCATTTTCTTATCTGCTATAAAAACACATTTGTCCTATTAAAAATATTTATATTTAAAGCATGTAAAACTTTACACTATTTTAAGAACTAACACTTTTGAACTACAAAATATTCCATATTTGGCTTCAAGAAGGAATGTAGATGCTTAGTCTACATTATAATTTTATGACTAACTCAGAGTAACATAACAGTATGTACTTATATATAGTTTATATGTCACACATACTTTCAAATTTTAATTGTGAACACATGTACATTTACATTTTTCTTTAGTTCACTTTAAAATATCAAGTAGAATGAATGATGTCATATGAAGTCCAGAAGACCTGGTATAAATCATAAAATTTTGGATTAATCATTTCAGAAACAGTTTTAGGAGAGATGAACAATTTTCGAAAGCATAGCTACATAACAGGATTTATATAAAGCATACGCTTAAAAAAAATGGATACATTATAAACCCTCAAAGGAATCTTTTGCTTTTGTTTATTTATTTACATTTCAACTGGTTTGCCCCTCCCACAGTTCCTCATCCTGTTCTTCTATGCCCAGCAGACCTCTCCCTTCCCATGGAACCTCAAGTCTCTCTGGGATTAAGTGCATCTTCTCCCACTGAGGCCAGACCAGGCGGTCCTCTGCTGTATATGTGCCTGGGGTCTGGGCTAGTTGAGAGTGTTGGTCTTCCTATGGGGTCGCCTTCCCCTTCACCTTCTTCAATCCTTCCCCTAACCATAGGGGTCCCTGACTTCAGTTCAACAGTTGGGTGTGGGTATCTGCATCTGTCTCAGTCAGATGCTGGTAGGGCCTCTCAGAGGACAGCCATGCCAGGGTTCCATTTGTAAGCACATCATAGCATCAGTAGTAGTGTCAGGTCTTGGTGCCCCCTCCTGAGATAGATCCCAAATTGGGCTGATCACTGGACTGCCTTTCTTTCAGTCTCTTCTCCATTTTTGTTCCTGCAGTTCGTTTAGATAGGAACAATTCCAGGTCAGAAATTTTGACTGTGGATTAGTAACCATGTTCCTCTACTTGAAGCCCTGTCTAGCTACTGGAGGTGGACTCCTCCATCATTGGACCTTTTGGCTAAAGTTACCTCCATTGAATCCTGAGAGTCTCTCACTTCTTGGGTCTTTGGGTCTTTGGTATTTTCTAGAGGGTCCCCCCACCTCCCTCTCCCAGAGACTGCATATTTCCATTCTCTCCTAGCCTTCAGGGCTTCTCCCTTATACCCCTGCCCCAATACCTGATCCTCTTCCCCTTTTCCCCTCTCCCCTCTCCTACCTGAGTCTCTCCCTCACTCTGACTGCCATGATTATTTTCTTCCCCCTTTTAAGTGGGATTGAATCATCCTTACTTGGGCCTTTCTGTTTGTTATACTTCTTACAGTCTGTGAGTTGTATACTAGGTATTCTGTACTTTTTGGCTAATATGCACTTATCAGTGAGTACATACTATGCATGTTCTTTTGGGTCTGGGTTACCTTATTCAGGATGATATTTTCTAGTTCCATCTATTTGCCTACCACATTCATGATGTCTTTGTTTTTAAAAGCTGAGTAGTATTCAATTGTGTAAATGAGCCACATTTGCTATATCTATTATTTTCTTGAGGTACATCTAGGTTGTTTCTAGTTTCTGGCTATTACAAATAAGGCTGCTATGAACATAGTGGAATACATTTCCTTGTGGTATGGTGAGGCATATTTTGGGTATATGCCTAAGAGTGGTATAGATGAATCTTCAGGTAGAACTATTTCCAATTTTCTGAGGAATCACCAGATTGATTTCCAGAGTGGTGGTGCCAGTTTGCAATCCTACCAGCAATGGAGGAGTGCTCCTCTTTCCCCACATTCTTGCCAGCATCTGCTGTCACTTGAGTTGTTAAATCTTAGCCATTCTGATTGATGTGAGGTGGAATCTCAGGTTTTTTTTTTGTTTTTTCTGTTTTTTTGGTTTGTTTTTTTTGGTTTTTTTTTTTTTTTTTTGATTTGCATTCTATGATGACTAAGGACATTGAACATTTCTTTAAGTGCTATTCAAGATTCTTCCATTGAGAATTCTCTGTTTAGCTCTGTATCCCATTATTAAGTTGGGTTATTTGTTTTTTGGAGGTTAATGTCTTGAATTCTTTATATATTTTGTATGTTAGCCCTCTATCGGATGTAAGGTTAGTGAAGATTTTATCCAAATCTGTAGGTTGCCAGTTTGTCCTATTGATGCTGTCTTTTGCCTTCCTGGTGCTTTTCAGTTTCATGAGGCTAATTGTTGATCTTAGAGCGTGGACTATTAGTGTTCTGTTCAAGACATTTCCCCGTGTGCCAATGAGTTTGAGGCTCTTTTCCCCATTTTTTTCCTATTAGATTCAATGTATCTGGTTTTATGTTAAGGTCCTTGATCACTTGGACTTTAGCTTTGTGCAAGGTGATAAATATGTATCTATTTTCATTCTTCTACATACAGACTGCCAGTTAGACCAGAGATATTTATTGAAAATGATTTCTCTTTTCAACTTTATATTTTTGGCTTCTTTGTCAAAGATTAAGTGTCCATAGCTGTGTGGGCTTATTTCTGGATCTTGGATTCTATTCAATTGATCAACCTTTCTGTGTCTGTACCAGTCTCACGGTGTCTTTATCACTATTGCTTTGTATTACAGCTTGAGGTCAGGGAAGGTGTTCCCTCAGACAATCTTTTATTGTTGAGAATTGTTTTTGCTATCCTGGGTTTTTATGTTTTTCCATACAAAGTTGAGAATTACTCTTTCCACTTCTGTGAAGAATTGTGTTGGAATTTTGATGAGCATTGCATCGAATCCAGAGATTGCTTTAGGTAAGATGGCCATTTTCACTATGTTAATCTTACCAATCCATGAGTATAGGAGATATTTCCATCTTCTGAGGTGTACTGGCTG
This sequence comes from Uromys caudimaculatus, assembly GCA_028551405.1. Lineage (NCBI taxonomy): Eukaryota > Metazoa > Chordata > Mammalia > Rodentia > Muridae > Uromys > Uromys caudimaculatus. The sequence goes on from CM052700.1 coordinate 137,189,547, forward strand.
GTTTTATGTGTCAACTTGTCACAAGCTGGAGTTATCACAGAGAAAGGAGCCTCCCTTGAGGAAATGCCTCTATGACATCCAGCTGTAAAGCATTTTCTCAATTAGTGATCAAGGAGAGAGGGCTCATTGTGGGTGGTACCATCTGTGGGCTGGTAGTCTTTGGTTCTATAAGAAAGCAGGCTGAGCAAGCCAGGGGAAGCAAACCGGTAAGCAGCATTCCTCCATGGCCTCTGCATCAGCTCCTGCCTCCAAGTTCCTGCCCTGTGTGAGTTCCTGTCCTGACTTCCTTTGGTGATGAACAGCAATGTGGAAGTTTAAACTGAATAAATCCTCTCTTCCTCCCCAACTTGCTTCTTGATCATGATGTTTTGTGTAAGAATACAAACCCTGACTAAGACATGAGGTCTTCTTTGATTTCTTTCTTCAGCTGATTTGAAATTCTTGTCCTATAGATAACTCACTTGCTTTGTAAGAGTTACACCAAGATATTTTATACTCCTTGTGGCTATCGTGAAGGGTGTTGTTTCACTAATTTATTTCTCAGCGTGTTTATTATTTGTATAAAGAAAGGCTATTGATTTGTTTGAGTTATTTTTATATCCCGCCACTTTGCTGAAGTTGTTTATCAGCTGTAGGAGTTCTCTGATGGAATTTTCAGTTCGCTTATGTATATTATATCATGTCAAATGTGATGTGTTGACTTCTTCCTTTCCCATTTGTATCCCCTTGACCTCCTTTTGTTGTCTAATTTCTCTAGCTAGAACTTCAAGTACTATATTGAATAGATAGGGAGAGAGTGGACAGCCTTATATTGTCTCTGGTTTTAGTGGGATTACTTCTAGTTTCTCTCCATTTAATTTGATGTTGGCTATTGGTTTGCTGTGTATTGCTTCTATTACATTTATGTATGTGCCATGAATTCCTGATCTCTCCAAGATCTATTTCTTATGTTCTGTTGGTGATGCTTATATCTGTATCTCCTGATATCTTTCCTTAGTTGTCCATCTCCAGGGTTGTCTCCATTTGTGTGTGCGTGTGTGTGTGTGTGTGTGTGTGTGTGTGTGTGTGTGTTTTATTGTTTCTATTTCTATTTTAAATTCTTGTACCATTTTGCTTAATTACTTCATCTGCTTGATTGTATTTTCTGTATTTCTTTAAGGGATTTATTTGTTTCTTCTTTAAGGGCTTCTACCTGTTTGCCTGTGTTTTCCTGTATTTCTTTGAGGGAGTTATTTATATCCTCCTTAAAGGCCTTTATTATCTTCATGAGATGGGAATTTAGGTCATTATCATGCTTTTCAGGCCTGTTACAGTATCCAGGGTTTGCTGTGGTGGGAGAACTGAGTTCTGATGGCAATGAATTGCATTGGGTTCTGTTGCTTATCATCTTTCACTTGCCTCTTGCCATCTAGTTATCTCTGGTGTTAAGGGGCCTGGGTGTCTCAGACTGGAGCAGGCATCCTTGGAGCCAGGTAGAGCTGTGGGACCTGGGTTAGAGCCAGTCTCCTGGTGGCAGGCAGTGCTGTTTCTGGTTAGGGTCAGCCTTCTGTGTCTACGGTTAGAGCAGGCCTCCTGTGTCCCTCTTTGGACCTCCTGGGAGGCAGACAAGCTGTGTCATTGGCTACTGTGGACTTCCTGGGGGGGGGGGGGCAGGGATGCTGTACAGTGTGGGAGAGTATGGGTCTCTGACATGGCCCAGGTGGGAAGCAGACCTGAAGGAAGGTGGAACACAGAGGGCAGGAAGGTCCGGTATGAGCTGGGCTCTGTGTGTGTTGCAGCTGGTATGGGTATTTGGCAAGATTTTTCAGCTTGTCCCTGGTTAGTTTGGACATCCTAGGAGGCATGTTGGCTGTAGAGTGCATGGGGGGTATCAGGCCTCTGATCCGGCCCGGATGGGGAAGCCGACCACTCAAATAATTTTTTTTAAAGTTTAACTTTACTTGACATAATTTACATTTCATGTACAATTTATCTTAGCAGAATCAAAATATTTAGTTTGAGTTACTCCTAGCATGCTTTGTCATACGTAGATCCTCTCGACAGACAGTTTCATACTTAGAAGTCTTAATCTATTTATATGGTCACATGTAAGAATCAGTTTGATTAATTAGTTGAGTATTTTAACTCTAGAACTGTCAACCAAATATAATCCTCCACGTCCAGGTTGTGCTGTATAATTCAGCTCTTTTCAGTAAGAGAAGATAGGTTTAATCTGTTTCCCACCTTTCCTGACATGTCACAATGGTGTATAGGTATGAATCTTTCTGTTGAAAATATGGTACTGCGTTTACACAATGGAGTACTACTCAACTATTAAAAACGATGAATTCATGACATTCTTAGGCAAACAGATGGAACTAGAAAATATCATCCTGAGTGAGGTAACCTAGTCACAAAAGAACACACAAGGTATGCACTCACTGATAAGTGGATATTAGCCCAATAGCTCCGAATACCCAAGATATAATTCACAGATCGCATGAAGATCAAGAAGAAGGAAGACCAAAGTGTGGGTACTTCAGTCCTTCTTAGAAAGGGGAAGAAAATACTCCCGAGAGCAAATATGGAAACAAAGTGTAGAGCAGAGACTGAAGGAAAGGTCATCCAGAGACTGTCCCACCTGGGGATCCATCCCATAAACAGTCACAAAACCCAGACACTATTATGGATGCTTGCTGAAAGGAGCTTGATATAGCTGTCTCTTCAGAGGCCCTGCCAGAGCCTTAAAATACAGAGGCAGATGCTCACAGCCAACCTTTGGTCTGAGTGCAGGGTCCCCAAAGGAGGAGTTAGAGAAAGGACTGAAGGAGCTGAAGGGGTTTGCAATCCCATAGGAAGAACAACAATATCAACCAACTAGACCCCCCAGAGCTTCCAGGGACTAAGCCACTAACCAAGGAGTACACATGGAGCCAGCCACATATGTAGCAGAGTATGGCCTTGTCAAACATCAATGGGAGGAAAGGTTTTTGTTCCTGTGAAGGTTCGATAGATGCCCCAGTGTAGGAAAATTGAGGGCGGGGAGGCGAGAATGGGTGGGTGGGTGGGGGAACACCCTCATAGGAGTAGGGGGAGGGGGTAAGATAGGGGGTTTCTGGGAGGGGAGAACCAGGAAAGGGAATAACATTTGAAATGTGAATAAAGAAAATATCTAATAAAAAATATATATGTATAAAAAGAAAAGATGGTACTGAAGTCCATGCAGTTTCACACAGCTGCACTGTGTTTCTACATGTTCTGATTTTGTACATACAAGAAGCATGCAGTAAGAAACGAAGTCTCCAAAGGAGACTAACTTACTCTGTGTTTAACTTGTTGCAGGATTCGCATTCTAAACTGAAAATTGTCTCTGAAACGTAAATGATTGCATTGCAAGCAGAGTCAATAAAGTAATGATTAGGTGTGGGTCTCAGGGGGATTTGGGAGTGTCTACTGCTTTTGTATTTAGTTCAGTCACAAGGGATTCTGTATGAAGTTTCAGGAATTGGAAACTCTGTGCTCATTAAAGTTCACTACCCAGTCACTTCAAAAATCAAATTATAGTTTTAAAAGTTCTATCAATCCCCCTTGTATTAGTCAGGGTTCTCTAGAGTCACAGAACTTATAGGTAGTCTCTATATTGTAAGGGAATTTGTTAATGACTTACAGTCTGTAGTCAAACTCCCCAACAATGGTCAGCAGTAGCTGTGAATGAGAACCCAAGGATTGAGCAGTCGCTTAGTCCCACAAGACTCGCAGGCGAAGAAGATTGACTCTTCCTCCTTCCAATGTCCTTATGTAGCTCTCCAGCAGCAGGTGTGGCCCAGATTAGAGATGTGCATACCACCACACCTGAAACTTGTGTCTTCCAAACTCAAGATCTAGTTCACAGGTGAGCCTTCTACTTGTGGATTATAATTCACTCCAGATACAGTCAAGTTGACAATCAGAAATAGCCACTACACCCCTGAAATAAATTCCAATTTATGGGTTTTAATCAATGTGACGAACCATCTTCTGCAATATTTAGTGTTTGGGGTGCTTCCATCTTTATAGAGACTAGAATAGACTCCTCAACCTCAAGGTAGGCTTCTCATATTAACAACAAATAGTGGGGTCTGGTTTCTAGTTTTAGTAAGTTAGGAAATAAAACTATGTTTTTCTTCATGAAGAGGCATATATTCAGACCTTTGATTAATCAGTTGAGTCTATTAACTCTAGAATTGTCAACAAAATGTAATCCTGCACCCCAGACACTTGTGACTTTTGAACATGCGATAAAAGTTACAATTTTTTACCTTTTTACTCTAGAGTCACAGAACTTATAGGTAGTCTCTATATAGTAAGGGAATTTGTTAATGACTTAGAGTCTGTAGTCAAACTCCCCAACAATGGTTAGCAGTAGCTGTGAATGAAAACCCGAGGATCTAGCAGTCACGTCGTCCCAAATATAAAATAAAATAAAAGGTTTATTTTATGTGTGTATGTGTGTGTACATGTGTGTGTGTGTGTGTGTGTGCGCGCGCCCGCGCGCACGTGCATGCTCACTTTAGTGCTTGAGAGGTGAAAATGCCCAGAATCCCTAACAGGTCTTCAGGATTCCTGAAGCTTAGAGTTACTTGTGGTTATAGGCATCGTATGTCGGTGCTGGGAACTGCGTTCAGTTCTCACCAATGAGAAGTACATTAATGCAATTGTCTAGCCATGTCTCCAGACTCTGTAAGTGACACCAGTAACTTTTTTCCCCCTAAATGTCATGATTTAAAAATATTTTTCCTATAGGACAGCTATAACAACATAGTATGTTTTAAAACTCAGAGCCCAATTAAGTTATCTTTTAAACCATTGCTTATTGTAAGTTTACTATTAATACAACTTTAAAATTACCTATGCTGGTAGATGTGTTTGAGGCACAGAAAAATATATCTTTATAATTTGCTAGTACAGATGTAGAACTAGCCTCCAGACACAAGAAAAGGGGCTGGAAAGATGGCTCAGTGGTTAAGATCACTGACTGCTCTTCCAGAGGGCTTGAGTTCAATTCCCAGCAACCAGTAATGGGATCAGATGCTCTCTTCGGGTGTGTCTGAATTTGAATAAATATATCTAAAAAAAAAAAAAAAGACAGAAGAAAAGGAATTTATATTTTCTGACAGTCGTTTTTGTTCTTTTATATTGTCCTTCTGAATTACAATTTATATTCCTCATTTATATTTTTAGTATCTTGGAGGCCAGAGAGAATTGATCAGTAATTAAGAGCACTAACTCTACTTTCAGTAGACCTGGGTTCAGCTCCCAGAGCCTACATTACAGCTCATCAGTTCCAGGTGATCCAAAACCCCTCTGACCTCCACAGGGAGGAGGCATGCACACGGTGCACATACATGTGTGAGACAAAACATAAAATAACGTAAATCTAAAAACATAAAAACACACATTTTCAGTATGTTTCAGCAAAATCATGTTCAGAGGAACTGTCAATTATGTTTATTCATGCTGATGTGTAAAGAGTAATCTACCATTTCATAAGAATAGGAGAAATAATACTAATGTATAATTTGATTCTTACATAATTTGACACAAATAATTTGGTATTCTTTACTATCTGAATTTGGTCTTTTAAAACTCATGAAAAAATTTCTCACAGCATTTATTATGTCTTCAAGAGTTGATACTGTGGAGAGTTATATATGAAGATCAAAAACGTTTTAACACTAATAAATAAATTGTCTTATTTTATGATGTGTACTATTTATCATATTCATATGTTTATCTGTGTGTCCCAAGGATGCACTTGACATATGAAATCCATATGTTCTTTCTCAAAGACAATGTTTTTAAGTCCTGTTCTGAGCTCTTTTCTCCACTATAGGATGTTCTATAATGTTTTCCCTGGTGTACTGCGTTAGTGTTTCTGAAAACGTTTGAGGATCTATGCGTTTCATAGGGTATGGTGTAAAACCAATTTGTGAAAAGGTCATTACTTAGAATACTAAAAAATGCATTTTTTAGGGCTAGTATTTCTTGCTTATGCTTGTTATCAACCCAACATTCTTTTTCTCTGTTTTAGAGCAATGAGGTTGTCTACTACAACGCTAAGGATGATCTTGATGTAAGTATTAAACCATTGTACATTTAATCGTTCCCAATGATGAAGAATTATTTAAGCAACCAAAAGTCGATTGGACACATGTAAAGAGACTGTTAGATGACAAGAGCAAAGCATTAGTTAGATGTAGCAAGGTGATGGTGTTAATGTTTACCCACTTTGTACTGAGGGCTTCCTGGCTTTTCCATAGTAGAAATGGTATTCTAACTTCTTGTTTCTGACCCAGCACACCCTGTACGTGCCTCCATGTGTGCTGCTGTGGCTTAGACATGTGTTTTACATTTGCAAAGTTGAAGGCAGATATGAATAGAACAATCTCTGTGTCCTGGCGAATGTCAGTGGGCTCAACAAAATCCAATGTGAATGATACACCCAAACTGGTAACAAATGATCCTGCTGATCTGGTCTTTAAAACATAGTGGCTATGATGCTTATAATCCACTGACAACTTGATATTATCAAGAATGACCTAGAAGAAAAGTCAGTGGGCAAAACTGAGGAACTCGGTAGAATAGGTTAGCTTCTAGAATGTCTGTAATGGTTTATTTTAATGATGTTAATTGTAGTGGGTAGACTATACTTACCTGTAAGAGGTTCTTTTTCAGGGAGTGAAGTCCTAGATGGAGTAAAGGGGAGAAATGGTAGCTCAGTGCTAGCATTCATGTCTCTTTGCTTCCTGACTGTGAAGACAATGTTACCAGTGGCCACAAGATCAAGCACCATGACTGTCTCCCATAATAGCCGTTCCATGACACTCTGATCAAAAATAAACTCCCTTTTCCTTAATTTTCTTTCTTTAGGGCATTTTATCACAGTAGTGGATAAAGTAATATATGATCTACCTCTGCAAGCGTGCTATCACGGAGCAATACTCTTGACACCATACAGAGGATTTTAAATAAATGTTTTTACTATGAGTTTTCAAATATTTGATAACATGAAATTTTTTTGAATAATGAACTATGTGCAATTTTGCCATGTTTTGTAGGGATTGAGAAGGCATTTTATTTAGTTGTCGTGGGAACTTTTCAAAATGTACAGATTATATACAAGATCTAATTCTTTCATAGCTGATTGTTTGTATTAGAAAAATACTTTATAATATATAATTATTTATCCACAAATGCATTTTGAAGCATTTATGTTATGAGTATAGCATTATGTTATACTCATAAAAACTAGAGTTTATCATTGAACAAAAGGCAGGTCTACTATGAAATTCTTGTTTGTCATCTTTGCTTTTTTATCTGAATAAAATCATCCTTTTAATAGTGTGTGAGAGGAATGAAAACAGAGAAAATAAGTAGTGTTAGCCTTCCAGGCCACTTAAAAATGATGTAAATATATTTTTACTGAAGCATGACAACTCCTAGATTATGCAACTCTACTAATATCTTCAAGTACCAGGTTTAACTGAGTACTAAATTTCATGGTATCCTATTGACCACTTTTTACAATTTATCTTAATTTGTATAATACCACTATGAATAACACATATTTTCTCCTTTTGTGGATGAAAACCTGTTTTTTCCTTTTAAAATTTTGTTTCGATTTTTTACGTATGAGTGTTTGGTCTGCATATATGTGTGCATGTATGTATGTGCAACATATGTGTGCCTGTTGCCCGCCTAAGTCTGAAGATAAGATCAGATCCCCTGGAGCTACAGTTAGAGATAGCTGTGAGTTTCCATGTGGGTGCTTGGAACCAAGTCCATGTCCTCTGTAAAAGTAGGAAGTGCTCCTAATGCGAAACCTTCTTGCCATCCCCAGAATGTTTCTTTATGAAACTCTACCTTTTCTCTAGATGTAGGTGGTTTACTTGTAATATCTTTCCCATTATAAAGACTGTATATGTTGTCTTAATGAGGCAGAATGTTTATTAAAGACGGTCTGTCAAACATTACAAATGTTTCTTATGGTCTATCGAGTGCTATCAGAACAAAATTTAGAATTATTAGCACTAAATAAAATAATTTGAAAAATAAAACAACAACAACAAAAGAAAATTTTATTAGTTTTTTGAAAATAATTTGAACATGAATTTGAAAGAGAGCCAGGGAAGTTTATAGAAGGCTTTGGGGGTGAAAGTGAGGAAGGAGATGTAATTATTATCTTAAACACAGAACAAAAGGGGGTGCTTGAGAGAGGGCTCAGCGGTTAAGAGCACTGGTTGCTCTTGCAGAGGTCCTGAGTTCAATTCCTAGCAACCACACTGCGGCTTACAACCCTCTGTAATGGGATCAGATGCCCTCTTCTGGTGTATCTGAAGACAGCTACAGTGTGCTTCCCGATACTACATTGTTTCTTTTACAGAACATTCAATTCATAAAACACTGACACTGATTTTCTAATACAAAATCTTCTAGTGTTACTTTGTAATAATAACACTAAACACCTCAGATAAATATTTTGTTTTAACACAGAAATAATTACATTTTATGCCAACCGGAGACATTTTGCTTATTTATATTTGCTTGGTAGTAAAAACTGCCCTTTTCTTTTACATACAAATGGAGTACTTTTTGCTCAAGGTTCTAATGAATACACACACAAATGTGAATTAAGTAATTACCCCATTTTCAATCACAATGCTTCAAGGTTTGAATGCTCATTCACCGTGAGTGGAAAATTATTCACGAGTTTTGTATTTGGAATACTGAAATCACACCCTGTGTTTTCTTCATAGTCTACATGAAGAGATGTTTTTCAAATATTGAAATAAAATGCCTTTGGTGTTATTTACCCCTTTTGTATTAAAATAAATCTCTCACAGAGAAAAGAATCCATAGGAGTGAATCTATTGAATGTGATCTGTTTTTTGTACTTCTTCATTCCAATGAAAATAAATGAATTATAATGTTACATGTCACAATTAATTCTTATAAAATAATATACTCTCCATATTAGACATAAGCTATACTTCAGCAAATTTAATGCAAAGCTTATGGATATAAAAAGTCAGAAACTACTATAAATATTTGGAAAAAGATTATCAAGTTTATTATATACATAAGGACAGAGATATTGGCACAGTATGTTATGGAGTATAAAGAAAATAATAGGATTCATAGACTAAGAATGCTCACCAGCCCTTACATTTTAATCACCCATAAATTATTAAATCCTAAAGTTCCAAAAGTTTGTCTGGAGAGCTGACTTGGTAGTAAAGGTGCTTGTGGCAGGCACCTATAATCCTATCACAAACCCTGGCCTTGCTACTCAGTCAGGGCAGAAAATCCATGAGATGAAGACAGAACCTTTCTCAGAAAAGGATGTGAGGAGAGACTGAGAAAGATATTTGCTATAACTTCTGTCATCCACAGGCACATGGCTCACATAACCATACACGCAGGTATAACCCCAGCCAAGTTATCGTTCATCTATGATGTAATATAGTTGGCTAGTGCTGGTTTCAATTCACTCAAGTTCTGACTTGGATTCAGATGAAGAGTATATATTTCTCTGGAGAATATACTTGACGTATTTAAAGAATATAATCATCTTATAGCATTTAATACTTAAAAGGAAGAGAAAAAGACATCCAAATAGTTAACCTGTTATAAAATCATATTATCTCTTTATCTTTCATCTTTTAAAGTTTTTCCAGTAACATATTTTTATTTACTTTTGTTATTTTTTTTCTGTTTTGGTTTTGTGAGTCAAGGTTTTACTGTATAAGTTTGGCTGGTATTATAGTAATGCGCAACCATGATCAACCTGATAAGTATTCAAATAACTGATTTATAAAATTATAAAAGTATTTGCTATATTGTTGAATCAATGTAAAATAATAATTTGAGTTGAAATGACACCATGAAATGAGAAGTTAAAGGTTTGCTTCTTAAACATTCAAAATATTTTTACATTAACATTTTTAGATAAAATTTCTATTTTATTTATAGGTTAGATCCCTAGAAGAGGTTCTACTGTGTTAAGAGGTTGATATATTTTAATGCATGACATACATGCATCATATATAATATTATATATATAATTTCTGTAAATTATTATAATTATATATAACATTTATTATAATATATTTATTTTATTACAAATATTAGTGAAACTATTATTTTATATATAATGCATAAAATTATGTTATTATATATAATATATAAAATTATAAACCATATGTAAAATAAATAAAATTTTTTAAAAATATATAAAATTTACAGAAAAAATGAACCAAATTACACTGCACAACCTAATTTACAGGGTAATTATTTCCTGAAGCACTGCTTGGCATTATATTACAGGAAAATTTAGCACATTAAAATTGTTTTTTCATTGCTTTGATTAGTCTCTTTTTCACCACTATTTACATTTTCCCTTGCATGTACAGGACGCATGTTATTTAAAATTCTATTATTCTTATGAGCTTCCATGTTGAATTACAATATTCACTTCATCTGTAAATATGGATTTCAATATATATTTCCTAATGTTGTCAAAGTTAGGTTTTTCATATCTATTTGGGTAGCAGTTTGTCTGACATATATAAATGTTATTAACTTATGACCATATTATATTCTGAATATTTTATAAATAAAACATTTTTATAACAAATTTGAACATATTTTGTAGTTATTTTAAAGGATATCAGTATTAACTACTAATATATTTACTTCATATTTACATAAGATATTTGAGTTGATTTCAAATCCAAATTCAAAAGTTTTTGAGACCTTAACAGTCAAGAGAAGGGACCAGAGAGATGGTTTAGCCATAAAAGAACTCGTTGCCAGTGCAGAGGACCTGAGTTTGATAAGAGCGTCCACATTGGGTGGCTCACATCCGCATATAACTTCAGCTTTAGGGGATCTGGTTCCCTCTGCTGGCCACCACTGGCACCTGCATTCACAGACATTACACATAGAGAAACAGGGAGGGTAATTAAAAATAAATCAAACAAAATCTAGAGAAGTGTGGGAAATATTTTAATAAGTACTTTCATTGCACCTAAATGCTTCTAATTCCTACTCAGAACAATGATATAATTAGTCAGGATTATATTTTGGAAGAAATACCTCAAAGTGTTAAGTTTCAGAAGGATTTTGAAAAATAATGTGGGTGATACAATATTGTCCTAAGTTTTAATCTGAATTGCACCATAAGTTGATACTTTTATATAGCTTAATATAGTTGGTTTGGAATATTTCATGTCCGTTTTTGAAAATTTATGAGGAACTATCACATGATAAATTTGATACCTTCTAACTTATTATTATTATTATTATTATTATAGAAATATAATGCTGATGATATTCTGATTCTTTCCTTATGTAACTTTCCGGGTACCAGAGCTATTGTGGATATTCACAGTTAATCATTTGACTATCCAGGATGATATTTTGCTCTTATTCAGTTTTCTTTGTCTCTCTCTGTCTCTCTGTCTCTGTCTCTCTCTCTCTGTATGTGTGTGTGTCAGTGTGCATGTGTGTATCTTTCTCAGATTGTCTCAATTACTTTGTCTCAGTCTCCTTTCCCTCTCTCCATCTCTCCCTCCCTCCCTCCCTTCCACCCCTCCGTCCTTCCCCCCTTTCCTTCATTCTCCCTTCCTCCCTCCCTCCCTCCCTCCCTCCCTCCCTCCCTCCCTCCCTTCCTCCCTCCTTCTCTAGTTCCCTCCCTCTCCCTTCCTCTCTCTTTCTTACACCCCAAAAGGAGATAATTAGCATTAGAGGAACTCTGCTTTGCCCTGCAGAACCTATTTTGAAGGTTACACTTACCATTGCGTTTTGCAGTCATTGTTTGCAACCTGTAATAAACTGTGGACCTTCATAGCAAGGGGACACATAAAATTTATTTTCTTTCTCTGATATGCATATACCAAGTAAATTATCAAAGTCAGCTGTTTAAGTGAGAAAGAGGAGAGTAGTAATTAGGAGATAATGGTTTCTCTACATGTCTCCAGTTACTTTTCTCAGTGTATTAAAGATAGTGGCAATATTCCACCCACGTATCTCCTATCATTTAAATATACTTGAATCTTTAAATTGGAGGGAAAACTGCTTTTATATAAAATAGATATAAATTTTTCATTCTAATTTCTAACGCATGTGTTTGGATCACTATTACTAAATTACTTTCTACAATTGAAACATTATTCAGAAAAGATAATAAAGAACTGTAAACACTACACTCTTGTCTATTTTAGGGTTCTAAAGGGTTACATTGCTTCATTTTACCCCATAGACTTTACTTATCTACCAGCTTGGGCTTGTATAGATGATACAGTTTATTCCCCTTCACAAAGGTTTCACAGCATAGGCAAATGAATGGATTACACCATTCATGAATACATGTAACATTTGACATTTGTATCCAAAATGCTCACAAATCATAATGCCAGCAAATTGTTTCAGCTTGTATTTGGCTCACCGTCACTGTTCTCAGTGTACGATGTCAGATTACCATCTTATCTATCAATACCTCACATCAAATTAATCAGTGGAACTAATAATAATGCTAAATTAAGAAACTGCTTTCTAATTAAAATTGTCCTCTGTTTATTTCAATAAGTGATGCAAGTAGCCGGAAATTAAAGTTTATTTATTCTTTATGCAAAAGACTGAAGGATTATAAACTCTGAACATCTGTTTAGTATTTTTAACTTTCTCCCTGGTTCTATGTTAAATGATTTGCTTTTCATCTCCCGTGAGTAGCAACATGGTGGCCATGTTCTCCATTTCCCACACATTACCTTCATTCTCTTCCTTTCTTACTCTAAGACATTAGTTTTTACTTGAACATTGGTCTTACATACAAGTAGGAATTATTGAAATGAACTCAACCTTTTGTTTCTAAAATTTAAATAGGCTTTTAATCATTCAACACATTATTTTAATTCATAAGTATTCTTAAATATTGTGTCTATAGATACTTTCCATTGGTTTGTTCATTGGATATTTATTGTTGAGTGTGGTATTTAAGATCATCACTGAGTCTTGCTGGAATCTGTTATGCAGACAGTTTTTGGTGTTAAAATGGCTTTCCTGTTGGAGGTCCCAACAAGCTTTACGAATGATTCCCTTGGTGAATCAGAGTACTGTTTTCCAGAGGGCAGTTTTGTGTGGTTAAGGTCATTGGCATAACAATAGAGTTATCTATGGAGGGTTCTTCTTTCTCATGTGCGTCACTAAATCTAAGATGAAATCTCATCTTACATAACTATAATAGGCTTAAGAAACTAATATAGTAGATACATTCTAAGCATTTTCCTCTTTCTGTCCTTCACACTTAGTTTCTTTCTTAAAGTGCCCATTTTCTTACTATCCACACCTCACCCCAGATCTGAATTAGTCACTGTAATTTGAAGGGAAAAAATTTAAATATACACATTTTAAGAAATATTTGACCTTTGTGAATTTCTCTTGTTCAAACAGCACAACTTTTTAATGTCATCCTCTGCTCTGTAGTTTGATGGTTTGGGAGGAAACAAATTAAAACCTTCCATCGGAACCTTTCCTTGTCCTAACATGAGACAGGTTTTTTTTTTTTAAACTAATAACACAGAGGACAGTAATGGGAAAACCTGGAAATTTACAATTAAGTAGGAAAGCCACAGTGATAAAGACACCGACTCTCTGAATTGCAGTCATGTTTTTCAGGTCAGAAAGGAAAACAACGTGAAACACGTGCTTAGTCCCTTCAGAGAAAGATCCTGGGATATACAAAACATACCCAAAATCATAAAACAAAACTAGCACAAAGAAATTCTCTTCAGAAGAAGAAACAAATTTAACAACATGAATTATTCATTATTCATTATTCATCATTCATTATTATTATACACTCAATGAATTTGAGTTGAAAAATACATAAAAGCAGAGATTTTATTAGAAGCATAGTAAAGATGAAAGTCAAGATGCAGAAATGTAAACCATAAAGTTTGTGTCCACAAAGATTATGCCAAAGCCCGGGGAGTAGAGAATCGTCAGATTTAGTGGGAGACAGCAATTAGGTCTGTAGTGAAATCTGTGCCCAGTTGCAGATGTGGGTGGCCTACAGTGCTTCAGACAAAGGGTTTAAAAGTCAAACATTTATAGCGAAGCCTTGCTCAAGGACATCCCAGAGGAGAGCTCTAGTAGACAGTTAAATATTTAGTTTGGTTGCTTAGGAGAATGCCTTCAAGTACAGTTTTATGTTTAGCTTACAAGTCAAATTTGACAATAAGCATCTGAAATTTTCCTAACAAGTGTGAAGCTACATGTGTATGGCAGGGCCAGATTCAACTAAATATTTAATTTTCTGGGCTCAAGCCATATTAAAACAAAGTTATTTTGACTGCCTTTTCAGGTGATAGGCCCTCCAAGCCTGTCATAACGCCCCTAGCTACCTCCTACTGTCTTACCCTCAACCTGCTTCACTCACCTAAACACTGTATTGAAAAAGGCTTAACTACAGACTAGACATCCTAGAACATGAGCGTATAATGGCCCAGGCATATGTAGAGATGGTGAGTATTAGGAGACAAAGAGCTGCAGATGTAGGGGTAGCTGCCATAACAGAAATAAATCATAGAAAGGCCAGGAATTCAGTTCTCATCGGAATCAAGATTAAATGCAGGCGCTCCAGGTTCTACGTTCTTCAACACGCACCATGCGGGCATGTCACCAAGTTTATATTTGTCATGAAGAATGAGCTGCTCAAGTGTAGTGCGTTGTTATGTTCCTTGTGGTCATGATTCATAGTCTCCCTCAAAGCAAAACGAGTATTTAAAGGCGGTCAGTTATTTCTTTAGAATGTGCCTGTACTTGCACAGCAGCAAATGAGCCAGTTTGTGGGGACATCTGGAAACTCTTTTTTTTATCTTTTTAAAAAATATTTATTTATTTTATGTATATGAGTGCACTGTAGCTGTCTTCAGACACACCAGAAGAGGGCATCAGACCCCATTACAGATGATTGGCTATCATACGGTTGCTGGGAGTTGAACTCAGAACCTCTGGAAGAGCAGCCAGTGCTCTTAGCCACTGAGCCATCTCAACAGCCCTATCTGGAAACTCTTGAGGACTCTTTTCTGATAATAACTCAGTGACATTTTGTAACATTTTTGCTCCTTTATTTCAATCAAAGATGTTTATATATACCATGTAGCTATAACATAAATACCTACTGATAGCCAGACTTAAGGCATCAGTGTCCAAAATAAGTATAGAATTGATGTCCAGCAGGGTTTGTAGAATATGTTCAGAGTCATGACTTGAAAGAGAAATGGAAGTATAACTTGACTTAATTTTTGACTAGTTACAATTCTCCTGGAAGTATAAGGTGCAAGCCTTGTTGGAAATAGGACCATCTGGCCTCATATAGTTAAACTCTTCTATTCTATGTTGACATAGTCACTTCTCTTATTAACTGATCACAAAGTGCTATAATTTTTCAAATTGAACGCTATGTAACTATTTTAAAAGTAGGTTCATCTAGCAAACGTTCCTTTTCTAGGGAGCAAGGGACCTTGCTTTCTCAGTGTTCTGGGAGCTTAGAGCTCATGGCTGCCTTTGTAGAAAATGCCTTCACTGTAGTGCTGTGGATGTCAGGCTTGATCTATGGCTCCTGTTCAGTATCCTTCCCTTTTCTGCTGTTTTTGCTAATTTTTTTTTAAAAAAGTATATATGATTTCCATTTACAAAATTTCAGAATGTAGCTCCATTTGTTCATCTAAAGAGCAAGGTATGCATGGCAATTCGCGGTGCACACTCTGCGAGAACGGGCAGCTGTTCAGGGGGTACCACCTCCCAGGTGGGAATCACTGCCCTTGCCCTGCCCTAGCGTATACTGCCAAACCACGTGGTCTCTTCTTTTTCCATCATATATTCTTTAAAACGGAGATAGCAGTAAAACAATACAGGAAATGTAAAACATTTAGAGCACTTTGGCTTTTATTGTGCAATTCAGAAATGTTAATACACAATAAATTTTAGGTTGGCAAAGTGATTTTACCACTTTTCTCTCTCTCTCTCTCTCTCTCTCTCTCTCTCTCTCTCTCTCTCTCTGTCTATCTCTATCTCTATCTCTCTCTCTGTGTGTGTAACATTGTTCACAATAAAAGGGAATTGGTCTGGATCCTTGCTTTGTTTCACTAACACAATCCATTCCATATGCTAAATAAAATTCATTGACAAATCTCCAAAATTTGTGAAAATATAAATTGAACATAAATCCAATATTCATGTTGCTATTATTTTAAGGTTTAAATATCAAAATTTAAAGAAAATTTGAAGTTCTTGTCATACAGAACTCTCACTTGCTTGGTTAGAGTCACACCAAGATACTTTATATTGTTTGTGACAATTGTGAAGGGTGTCATTTCCCTAATTTCTTTCTCAGCCTGTTTATCCTTCGAGTATAGGAAGGCTACTGATTTGTTTGAGTTAATTTTATATCCAGCCACTTTGCTGAAGTTGTTTATCAGCTGCAGCAGTTCTCTGGTGGAGGTTTTCGGGTCACTTAAGTATACCATCATATCCTCTGCAAAAAGTGATATTTTGATTTCTTCCTTTCCAATTTGTATCCCTTTGACCTCCTTTTGTTGTCTAATTGCTCTAGCTAGAACTTCAATTACTATATTGAATAGGTAGGGATAGAGAGGGCAACCTTGTCTAGTCCCTGATTTTAGTGGGATTGCTTTGAGATTCTCTCCATTTAGTTTGATGTTGGCTACTGTTTGTTGTATATTGCTTTTACTAAGTTTAGGTATGGGCCTTGAATTCCTGATCTTTCCAAGACTTTTATCATGAAGGGATGTTGAATTTTGTCAAATGCTTTTTCAGTATCTAATGAAATGACCATGTGGTTTTTTTCTTTGAGTTTGTTTATGTAGTGGATTACATTGATTGATTTCCAGGTATTGAACCATCCCTGCATCCCTGGGATGAAGCCTACTTGATCATGGTGAATGATCGTTTTGATGTGTTCTTGGATTCGGTTTGCGAGAATTTTATTGAGTATTTTTGCATCGATATTTATAACGGAAATTGGTCCGAAGTTCTCTTTCTTTGTTGGGTCTTTGTGAGGTTTTGGTATCAGTGTAACTGTGGCCTCATAGAATGAATTGGGTAGCGTTCCTTCTGTTTCTATTTTGTGGAATAGATTGAAGAGTATTGGTATTAGGTCTTCTTTGAAGGTCTGATAGAATTCTCCACTGAACTCATCTGGTCCTGGGCTGGTTTTGGTTGGGAGACTGTTAATGACTGCTTCTATTTCTTTAGGGATTATGGGACTGTTAGATGGTTTATCTGATTCTGACTTAACTTTGGCATTTGGTATCTGTCTAGAAATTTGTACATTTCATCCAGATTTTCCAATTTTGTTGAGTAAAGTTTTTTTGTAGTAGAATCTGATGATTTTTTGAATTTCCTCACTATTGTTATATCTCCCTTCTCGTTTCTAATTTTGTTAATTTGGATACTGTCTCTGTGCCCTCTGGTTAGTCTGGCTAAGGGTTTATCTATCTTGTTTATTTTGTCAAAGAAACTGCTCCTGGTTTTGTTGATTCTTTGTATAGTTCTTTTTGTTTCTATTTCGTTGATTTCAGCCCTTAATTTGATTATTTCCTGCTTTGTACTCCTCTTGGGTGTATTAACTTCTTTTTGTTCTAGAGCTTTCAGATGTTCTGTTAAGCTGCTAGTATATGCTCTCTCCAGTTTCTTTTTGGAGGCATTCAGAGCTATGAGTTTTCCTCTTAACCCTGCTTTCATTGTGTCCCATAAGTTTGAGTGTTGTGCTTTCATTTTCATTAAATTCTAGGAAGTCTTTAATTTCTTTATTTTTTCCTTGACCAAGTTATCATTGAGTATAGCATTGTTCAGCTTCCATGTGTATGTGGGCTTTCTGTTGTTATTGTTGCCATTGGAGACCAGCCTTAAACTATTGTCATCTGATAGGAGGCATGGGATTATTTCAATCTTCTTTTATCTGTGGAGGGTTGTTTTGTGACCGATTATATGGTCAATTTTGGAGAAAGTACCATGAGGTGCTGAGAAGAAGGTATATTCTTTTGATTTAGGATGAAATGTTCTATAGATATCTGTTATATCCATTTGGTTCATAACATCTGTTAGTTTCACTGTGTCTCTGTTTAGTTTGTGTTTCCAAGATCTGTCCATTGATGATAGTGGGGTGTTGACATCTCCCACTATTATTGTGTGAGGTGCAATGTGTGCTTTGAGCTTAGTAAAGTTTCTTTTATGAATGTGGATTCCCTTGCATTTGGGGCATAGATGTTCAGAATTGAGAGTTCTTCTTGGTAGATTTTTCCTTTGATGAATGAGTATGAAGTGTCCTTCCATATATTTTTTGATGACTTTTGGGTGAAAGTTGATTTTATCCAATATTAGAATGTCTACTCTAGCCTGTTTTTTGGGACCATTTGCCTGGAAAATAGTTTTCCAGCTCTTTACTCTGAGGTAGTGTTTGTCTTTAACACAGAGGTCCATTTCCTGGATGTAGCAAAATGCTGGGTCCTGTTTATGGATCCAGTCTGTCAGTCTGTCTTTTTATTGGAGAATTGAGTCCATTGATCTTAAGAGATATTAAGGAATAGTGATTGTTGTTTCCTTTATGTTCGATGTTATTTTTATGTTTGTGTGGCTATCTTCTTTTGAGTTGTTGAAAGATTACTTTCTTGCTTTTTCTAGGATGTAGTTTTCCCCCTTGAGTTGGCGTTTTCCATGTATTATTCTTTGTAGGACTGGGTTAGAGGAAACATACTGTGCAAATTTGGTTTTGTCATAGAATATTTTGGTTTCACCATCTATGATAATTGAGAGTTTTGCTGGGTATAGCAGCCTGGGCTGGCAGTTGTGTTCTCTTAGGGTCTGTATGAGTTCTGTCCAGGATCTTCTAGCTTTCATAGTCTCTGCTGAGAAGTCTGGTGTAATTCTGATATATCTGCCTTTATATGTTGCTTGACCTTTTTCCCTTACTGCTTTTAATATTCTTTCCTTATTTTGTGTATTTGGTGTTTTGACTATAATCTGACAGGAGAAATTTCTCTTCTGGTCCAATCTATTTGGAGTTCTGTAGGCTTCTTTTATATTTATGTTCATCTCTTTCTTTAGATTAGGGAAGTTTTCTTCTATGATTTTGTTGAAGATATTTACTGAGTCCTTTAAGTTGTGAATCTTCAGTCTCTTCTATACCTATTATTCTCAGGTTCTGTCTTCTCATTGTATCCTGGATATCCTGGATGTTTTGGGTTACGAGCTTTTTGCATTTTGCATTTTCTTTGACTGTTGTTTCAATGTGTTCTATGATATCTTCCGCACCTGAGAGTCTCTCTTCTATCTCTTGTATTCTGTCGGTGATGCTTGCATCAATGACTCCTGATCTCTTTCCTAGGTTTTCTAACTCCAGGGTTGTCTCCCTTTGTGATTTCTTTATTGTTTCCATTTCTATTTTTCGTTCCTGGATGGTTTTGTTCATTTCCTTCATCTGTTTGATTGTGTTTTCCTGTAATTCCACCCATTTGATTGTGTTTTCCTGTAATTCTTTAAGGGAGTTTTGTGTTTCCTCTTTAAGGGCTTCTAGTTTTTACCTGTGTTCTCTTGTATTTCTTTAAGGGAGTTATTTATTTTCTTGTTAAAATCTTCTATCATCATCATGAAATGTGATTTTAAATCTGAGTCTTGCTTTTCTGGTGTTTTGGGGTATCCAGTGCTTGCTGTGGTGGGAGACCTGTGTTCTGATGATGCCAAGTAGTCTTAGTTTCTGTTCTTTATGTTCTTGCTCTTGCCTTTTGCCATCTGGGTATCTCTGGTGTTATCTGTTCTTACTCTCTCTGACTGTGGCTTGTCCTTCCTGCCA
The DNA here is from genome assembly GCA_028551405.1 of Uromys caudimaculatus. Lineage (NCBI taxonomy): Eukaryota > Metazoa > Chordata > Mammalia > Rodentia > Muridae > Uromys > Uromys caudimaculatus. The sequence continues at coordinate 137,209,441 of CM052700.1, forward strand.
GCCTTGGTGTCAATACTCCTTGAGGAATTTGGGTTTGGAGAGCTATGGTACAGTGTCAGCTCTGGGGTGCAGACAGAAACAAGAAGGATCTAGTCCCCAGCTGTCCCTTGGTTCCTGTGTCCTAATGGCTCTGCAAGGGTCCCTCTTGATCCAGTGAATTTGAATAGAAGTGGTGGTCTTGCCTGTGCTTGAAGGAATTTTGGCATTCCTGGTATACCAGCTCTCTTCTGGCACTATTTGAGGATGGAGCCCTGTGTCACAGGGTCTGCTCCCCTGTCACCGAAAGAAACCAGAGGATCACTCCTTAGTCCCTGTGTCCTGAGGTTTTCAGGTGGGTCCCTCTGAGCAGACAGGCTTGCTCACACTCCCGGGAGTCCAGCTTTCTCCTGGCAGTATTTGCTATAGAGCCCTGGTGGGCCAGGCAGAAACCAGAAGGCTCCTTCCCCTGGCTGTTTCTCAGTTCCTGTGTGCCAACGATTCTGGGTGAGTCCCACTGAGCAGTGATGCTCCTCTTACCCCCTCTCATAGGCTTTTCCACACTCCTGGTAGGCTAGCTTTCTCCCAGTGCTCTTTGGCTATGGAGTCCTTGTGGCTCAGGCAGAGGTCTCCCACCACAGATCTTAATATTAATATCTTATAACATGAAATCTTTATTATAAATCAAGGTGTTGGCAAACGCAGACTCCTCAATTACAATACATAGAGATGAAACACTAGCTGCTCTGGTGTAATTGCTGAATTATTCCTTTTTCTGGAAGATTTTGTTGTTGTTGATCTAAATTAAGATATCTCACAGTACTGGCTATAGCATGTTTGGATTAGGTTATAATAATGCATGGTATATGTTTTTTGTTGTATGTATCACCTAAGGTTCAGAGCACTACTGCACAGAACAAATTATTGTTATTTTAAGGAAAGCAAGATTGATGCCCTTGTGCTCTGGCAACTGTACTGTGCATGCCCTGCTGGCCCCATGCTTCACTAGCTGGTGGTGATTTACAGTGACACCTTGGGTGCAGAGGGTTCTTGCATAGGAGCCATTGCATGTCCAGATTTTCAACATTTGTTTTCTGCAGTGGTGCAAACTTTATTTTTCCAAAATTTATCTTTTATTTAAATTACAACATCTTAGAAGGGCCTTCCCATTACATTAAATTAAATAGTAGAATTAAGAGAATATTTATCACAAGTGATTTCTAATGCCTGATATGAGAATTACCAAGACCCATTTATGATCTATGTTTTTCAAGAGAAAATATATATTTTCCCCTTTAGAAATGTGTAACTAATATTCAAAGCATTGAAATATACATATTAATGGGATAATATTGGCTGTTTCAATACCTGTCTATATTGTGAACAGTTTTAATCAGATTGAATTATCAATCACATCAAACTTTCTTCATTGTGAGGACTTTAAATATCTTTTAATAGTTTACACGTTTAACATTTAAATATTAAAGACTTTAAATAGTCCTGCCATAACTGTTGGACTGAGTGTGAGGTCCCAGATGGAGGAGTTGGAGAAGGAACTGAAGGAGCTGAGGGAGTTTGCAGCCCCATGGAGGAGCAACAGTGTCAACTGGCCTGACCCCCTTGTGCTCCTGGAGATTGGACCACCAACCAAAGAATACACATGGAGAGACCCATGGTTTGGACCACATATTTGGCAGAGGAGGGCCTTGTTGGCCATCAGGGGGAGGAGAGGCCCTTGAGCCTGAGGGTGTTAGAGGTCCCAGTATAGGGGAATGCCCAGGTGGGAAGATGGGAGTGGGTGGGCAGGTACATGGGTGGGGGAGTACCCTCATAGAGGCAGGGGGAGGGGGGAGGGGATGGGGGTTTCCAAAGTGGAGACCTGGAAAAGGGGAAACATTTGAAATGTAAATAAAGTATCAAAAAATAAAAATTTTAAAAAATTAACAAAAAAAGAACTGCGTAAAAAAATGAAAAAATTACAATATCATCTTTGAAAATTAAAAACCCTCCAACTCTATAATATTCATATATATAAAAAAGTACATATTTTGCATTGAAATTAAAACAAATACTTAAACAAACAAACAAAAAGAATACTCCGCTGTTTAAGGGTAGCCTCCTATAATGTAGAAGCATGCCAAATCTAACTTTAGCAGGAGCAAGCTAACCAATCTCTCCTACTTCTCCCAAGTCCAGGGCAGTCACCACTCCATTCTCAATTTCTACAGTCACTATTTTTAGATTCCATGTATGAATAAAAGTACACATTATGCTGCTTACTTGCTTAATTTCACTCTCATAGTTATCTTCCGTTACATCTAATAAAGTAACCCTTTTGTTAGTTAAAAATTATGAAGACTATGCCCAGGAGATGCCTCACTATGTAAGGTGCTTGTTCTTGTGCTTAACAACCTGTGATTGGTTAAGAGGTCCAGCCTTTTGGGAAAGAGAGAACTGACTTTTTCAAGTTGTTCTTATTTCCATACATGCATTGTGCCCTCACACACACGCACGCACACACACACACACACACACACACACACACACACACACACACACAAATAAAGACATAATAAATAAATGATAAAGATAATGCCATTTTTAAAAACCGTGAAGACACTTTTGATTCCAAGTGGCTGCAGCTCACATCCCAGCACTCAGGAAGCAGAGACAAGAGGATCTGGTTTGAGGCTAGGCTGGCCTGCATAGCGAGTTCCAGGACAGTCAGGACTACTCAGAGAAACCCTATCTCAAAAACACAAATCAACCAAAAAATTTAACTCATATTGTTTGCATACTTGTGGCCCTTTGTTTTATTAATTTGTTTTACAGAAATAATTTTATCATTGATAAGTAAGTGTGTCTACAAGTCTTAGCATCTTCAAGGAGAGAATAGCTGAGCATTTCAGTGAGACGACCCCACTGTGTTCTTAGGATCACTACACTAGATCCAGTGCTGTATCCATTCTGGTTGCATTACATGAATGAACCAACTCTGGCTAGGTGGGGGTTCCAAACCGTTCTCTCTAAATGCTCTTTCTTTTGATGTGGTGTGCTGCAGCTCCCGAGCCTTTATTTCCGACTAACCCAATTAACTTACAAATATGAGGGTCTGCTCCCTGTAGCCATAGCTACCAATCATCTTCATCATCAGGAACTAGCTATTCATCATTTCATGCACAAATTCCAATGGCGGGTTAGTGGCTAAGAAGAAACATTATTTTAAAATCCATTGCGCTGTTACAATATGCCTATATATTTGCATGTCCATTTCATTTGGAATAGAATAAAGACTACTTTTAACAATTATTAATCTGGGACCATAAAGCATATTACATATTATATCAGGAATATATATTATATATTAAGAATATAATATTATATTCATATTCTATATTAAGAATATATAACATTCTATAAATTATATATTAGGAATATGAGACTGAGAATACCACTGAAGCATTAAAGAATTCCTCCAAAGTACAGACTGTCTATAATAAAGTGCTACCAGCAACATTATAAATACTATTTACGCATAGCTACAGAAATAAAAGAAATGCTTAGAAGTGGAAGTCGATTCCCTTCACATGTTAGAATTTTATGCAATCCTATATGACATTGCCCATGAACCCGTTCATTTAATTTTTTCAGTAGTAAAATGCAAATATTGACTGGATACATTTCCAGAGGATCTGAGTGAACTGCTTTTATTCAGTGCCAATTAGATTTCTCAGTTAATACACACACACACACACAGAGAGAGAGAGAGAGACAGAGAGAGAGAGAGAGAGAGAGAGACAGAGAGAGACAGAGAGAGACAGAGAGAGACAGAGACAGAAAGAGAGAGAGAGAGAGAGAGAGAGAGAGAGAGAGAGAGAGAAGAAAGAGAAGAGAAAGAAAGAGAGGGAAGATAACCAGAATAAGACTGCAAGCAAAGGCTGTGAGTGAGAGCATATCCAGTCTCACTTGTCTAAAGTAATTAAACTTCTCTCCCTCAAATCCTAGGTAAGATATATAAATATTTGAATGTTTTGCTCTAAATATAGTTTTATATTCAATAAGCAACACATATTTCAAATCAAGCTCATCTTACAAACATCAGTTACCGCAGTATAGAGTTGAATATAGTACATACGCAGGAGTATTTTACCATGGAATCATTGTAACTTTCCAGATTAAACATTCAGATATGCCATGTGTATAAAGTTGAATGGATTACCCAGCCATCCGCATGCACTGCTGGTTCTATGTGACCTAGTTATTTTTTTTAAATCAAAATTATCTCAATATCAGTCTAAGAACTGAGCATCTTGTGTTTTGCTCATGTGTTTTACGAAGTATATTTGATTATATTTTAGAATGCATTTGTTCAGTTTCTCTGTACTGACTTGTACAAAGGGAAGTCTGTTTATTTTTAGATGAGATGCTTGTGGAAAAAGTTAAAGAGATATGCTGTTTCATCTCCTACAGATCTGAAAAATACAGATATATTAGGGATATTATATGCCATTTAGTATATTAGAAGTATGCATTGTCTCCTCTAATGTTAATTGCTAAATTGCTAATATATGCTACATTTCAGTTAAACTGTTTCCAGTAATCCTATAAGTAAAATGGGGGTTTTGATGTTATAATGAACAATAATTTCAATATCTTAAATGCAATAACATCAGGAATCCCATCATATTTGCCCTCTATCAGATGTGTAGTTGGGATGCTCCATTTTCCCTGCTCATTTCTGCAAAGAACTAAACCCTGCGCTACCATCTATAGTCATCTATTATCTACAAACGATAAATCAAAACAATAAGTGGAAGTTAACAAACTTTAGGTATCTCTTATTATGTTCGTTATGCTTATTGCTAATCCTAATTTCCCATGAGGTATTCTCCTGAAACATCACATGAATCTAGTTTAATCGACTGGTACTTTCCAGGAATATATTCCAGCTTGTATTTCCTTTAGACTTGTTAAAATCTTGGGCAACTCTCGTGTCCTCTGATGTCGAGGTCAGAGGTGGAGCTTGAGAACCTGTTCTCTAAAGCACTGAGTGAGAGCTGATGGTGCTTTGTTCAAACGTCACTGCTGTTTTCAGTTAAGAGTAACTCTGCACTGTTAGCATGCTCATGGCGAGACACGCTGTGATGTCAATCATTAGTTGAATGTTTTCTTCACAACAGTGCTACTAGCACAGGTTCTTATTTTCTTAATATCCCCTTGTCTCATTCAGTTGAGAGTATCCAAGAATGATTTTTAAAATGTGTTTATTTTAATATTAAAATCTAAGAAAAGCAAAGTCCCATATCAATTCCATTCTTTCTTTTCCCAGTCAAGGCAGATGTGACTTTTCTTAGGCTAAGCAGTATGTCTCTTTGTGGTTTCTCATGGGTACCCCCTTGCTGCATTTCTCTTGTCTTCTCTGTGTGATTTTCTCATTCAGATATTTTCACTTTAAACATGTCTCTTGTTAATGCATAAATTGTATGTTATTACTAAATCCATATATCTGTGGTTTTTCCTGAATGTAAACATTGTCTTCTGTGTTCAAACAACTTTAGCAAAAACCAATATTACAGGGAAAATCCTAAATAGATGCATTTAAGTGCATACGTCCCGATACCAATCTCCATGAGTAATGGCTGATTATGCCTAAATCATGACATCATGGCTTATTACTCTCTTTGACCACATAGTGAAGGATTGTGCTGGAGTTAAGAGTTACTGCGGAGGTCTATGCTACTACTATTTATATCTAAATGGTCTTTATAATGGTACAAATAAAATTGTGTGTTTGTCTCAGTATTTGAAGATACCAACATGTTATTTAGTGGGTTACATTTTTTAAAATAATAAACAATAATATGATATAAAGATAACACAAACAATAAACAAACTCTTTTCTCTTTACAATCGTTTTGAGTTTTTACAACATTCAATCAACTGCTTTATGGCGTTTTCTGATTGTTGTTTCTAATTTTCCTAATTGCTCATTAGGTATATCACTGCCATGTACTAATGAATGGTGGACTTTTCTGTGGACTGTATTTAAAATTGATTTTTACCCCCATTTTTCTTTTTAAAAAAAATGCCTCTGGAATATATAAAACATTTTCCACCAAAGGAACTGGAAATATAAGTCTAAATTTAGTCTGAAAATGGGGAAGAGGTTACAAAAATAAATTTCACTTGAAAAACTATTGAATATGCAAGGCAAAAAGGTTGCAAAAGCATTGTGGATAGTTTTCTGCCCAGGGAATAATAAGATAAGGCTGTATGGCAGGAACAGGTCAGGAGGACAAAGGACAGGAAATTAACCTTTGGGATTAATTCTTAGCTCATTGGGTTGTATTATTATTTATGGGATGCTGATGCCTATTTGAGAAAACTGAGTTAGGATTTAATTGTGTTTAGAATTGTAGTGGTTCTTTTCTTTAGTATGCAAGACTGATTCACATAGAGAAGTTGCAAAAGCCAAGAAAACAACATAAGACAATGGTCTTTCAGTTCTCTCTTATCCTTCCCAGGTGTGCCACTGTTTTTTAAACTATTGTCAGATGCCCAGTATAATCTTAGTAATGTAAATCCTGAAGTTTATTTCAAGTGGATAATTTAAATTTGATTGTCCCATGACACTTACCCATGCTTTAAATCTGCATCTTAACATGTGTTTTAAGAGAGCTCCAGATGATTCTGGAATGCTTCCAACTTGAAGCAATGAGGAGATAACATAGTTTTAATTGGGTAATATGAACATTTAATGTGACTGCTATAGAATTTATATAAGCATTTAGTCACAGCACCGTATTTAAAATATTGCTCTATCTTTTGAAGAATATATACCGTGAGCAAACAAGAAAGTGAGTATGAAAAGGTTTGTTAGCCTGTTTTATAAAGTTGTTTATTATCTTTCCTTTCCTATATAGCCTGAAAGAAATGAGAGTGAGCCAGGCAGCCAACGGATCAAACCTGTTTTTATTGAAGATGCTAATTTTGGACGCCAGATATCCTATCAGCATGCAGCGGTCCATATTCCCACGGACATCTATGAGGGCTGTAAGTAAAAGAATGAAGAACTGTTGGGATGCTGAGCATGTCTTACATGTCTTATAGAGAAAAAAAATAAGAGCAAGTGAGAAACTGTCTCAGTTACAACTGAGGTGAGTCTGTGGAAAGGCTTGAGCCAAAGCTCAGTAGTAGATTGCTTCACTCGTTTATAAGGCCTACCCTGGGTTCAGTCTCTAGAAACATAAATATAGCAAAAATGAACAGCTAAAAAGCAAAACCTAAACAAAAAAACCAAAACACAATGAATACAGCAAAATGTCATTGGCAGACTCCTATACAAAATGATAAATGCGATCTCTTGTACATTTCTGGTCAGAGAGCATCTAGGACTCCTTATTGAAAATAAGAAGCCTTTCTGCTCTGTTGTAAATAATTCTGCTATCCTAATTAGCATAAATAACTTACAAAGTATATAGATTTGTTCTTTACAAATCAAATAGTGCAGCTATATATTATGCATGCAGAAACATACCTGCTGGTTAAGGGAGCCGGCTTTGCCTTTGGTACTGTAATGTTAGAGTGCTGATTTTACCATCTCTTATCCGGTCTGTCAGTGTGGCTTTCTTTTCTTTACCCTAGCACAGATTAAAAACACCCTTAATATTGTGGGCTCAAGATACAAATGAATTTTCCTTGGAGGCAAGGATATTGACCTAAGGAAAGTGACACCATTGTCTTGGACTCAAAGATGGCTTCTCTGTAGGGAAAGAAGAAGAGTAAGCATTAGGACAGGAACTGGGAGAAGCTTGTGTCCTGGGGCAGTGCACACATTCATGAGGGTGGATCTACGGAGTCTAAGTGGGGGTTTTCTTAAGGCAAGTTTGATGATGTGAGACCTCAAGGATGCGCTCTTGACTCAGTCATGGAGTTGGGTTTCCATGTCATTCTGTAGTACATTTCCTAAATCCCTTTCTGTGCCTAGTGTCTTCTTTTGTTGCATAAAGGAAAGACAAGAGGAAAAACCCATTGTGCCTTTTAAAAATATTTTTCTTATATTCCCACAAATTGGAGAAACTACAAAATGTATCGTGTATCCAAAGTAAGTGTGAAATTGTGTAAAATCAGGAGCCAGACTGCATGAGTTCAGATCTAGACTTTAGCTGTATTTTGTTCTCAACTGAATCTTTTAGCTTTCTCAGCAAAAATATTCATGTAAATAAAAGGGAGTTAAGATTACAGACCTAAAAGGCCATTTGAGGATAAAGAAACAATATATTTTAAGTTCAAAAAAAAAATACCAAACTCAAAGTAATTTCATGTCAAGAGTTGCTATTATTAGCTTCATGCTACATTTGAGATGAAAAAAAAAAAGTAAAGAACTTTTGTAAATTACATGCTTTTGGTAAATTTGTTTTGAGGCTATTTTACTCAAGGAAACATGGGATGCATGCATGCTTCTTTGTATAACACACATTTCACTTTTTTAAAGCTTATATTATTCATTCATTTCCCTCCAGTTCTGTTTCCTGTTGGGGTGCTGGCGGGGGCACCTGGGTAGTCACACACCCTGGGTATGTGCAGTGCCAGTGACCCAAATCCTCATCCCTGTTTCTCCTTTTCTATGTTTCAAAGATACATGTTTTGTTTTGTTCTGTTTTGTTTTGTTTTTGAGTGTATCAATGCTTTTAGAATTTGAATCACGTGATTTTTCTCACCTTTTGAGAGAAAAGAGTGTGTGTATGAAGCTTATTACTACATGGTGATTAAAATAACATCTTTCTCATCTAATTCACAGTTAGTTCCAAAGAGTTTTTCTTAGGACATTTTGTTATTGTTGAGTCACAGTTTTGATTGCTCTAATTACTTTTATTAGATTCTTGGGGATAAAAAGATGGCTTAGTAGTTACAAGAATTTGCTGCTCTTTTAATGGACCCAAGTTTGGTTCCCAGCACCCACATGGCAGCTCACAATCACCATGCAATTCCACTTCTGAGTTATCTGACACTCTCTTCTTACTTCCATGGACAAGAGTCATGTACATGGTACACAGATATACATGCAGGTAAACATTCCTACACATAAAATAACAATAAATTATATATATATATCTATACATATATCTATACGTATAAATGTGTGTGTGTGTGTGTGTGTGTGTGTGTGTGTGTGTGTGTGTATACATACACACAGGATTCAGCTAATGGTAATATCCATAGCAATGCTCCTCAATTTTTTAAACATTTTTTTTTTTACTTTATATAGTTTCAGTCTTCCTATCATCAGCTGATGTGTTGGATGTCAACAAATCAATGATTTTGTGTCTGTCTTTGCATTTACAATGGAAAAAAATAACCTGGAAGGAAATAAAATTGTGAATCAAATTGTTTTGGTATTTTGTTCATTTTGTTTTGTTTTGTTTTATCAGCTGTCTGTGAGTCTCATAGTACCATTCCAACTATTCCAACATGTCTATAGGAGAGTCCTCAATTTCCCTTTTAAAAGATTTACTTGGCTATTTTTAATTCCGTGTGTGTTTATGCTTGCGTATGTTCATATGCAAATGGGTGGGGGTGGCCACAGAAGTCTTAAGAGACTGCCACATGATACTAGCATGACTGGTTGAAGTACCTGATGCTGCCTTGAATATTCTTACCTTGTTAGAAACCTTCCAAGGTTAAAAACCTTTCCCTATTCCTGATACTGATATTCAGTAATTTATGAATGCCAAAAAGATACACTCAGCCAGTGATTTTTCACAAGACAGTTGTAGTCTGTGCCTATTTTCTTACACACACACACACACACACACACATGAATGCTTGATGTGAGATAAATAAAACAAAACAACAAAACATGTATGCCTAAATAAAACTAGTGAGTTCTGCCTGCATGTATCCACTTGTACCTCAGTACAAGTAAGAACCATGTCTGATATTTGTTGTCAAGAGAGAGTCATTCTATAAATTCTATAGATTGGCATTTGATAATTACTGAACCAAAATTGTTCATGAGAAATAAGACACATTGTAAGAGGAAGCCTCATTTCCCCCTTTTAATGATTTCCTTGGCTATTTTCAATTCTCTGTGTGTTTGTGCCTGTGTATGTATATGCACACATGCGTGACGGTGGTCACAGAAGACTTAAGATGATAGATTCCGCATCCCCTGGAGCTGGGATGACGGGCCATGAAAGGTGAGTGCCGGGAACCAAACTTCCTCTGGAAGACCTCATTTTCTTACTCATGCCTCATTCATGTGTATAGACATATTGAGGCCAGAATACATCCTTGGACATTATTCTCAGGAGGACTGTCTACCTTCTTTGAGACAAGATCTCTCACTGGCCTGGAAGCTCACAAATTAGGCTAGAATGGGCCATGAGTGATCCTTCTACATATACCTGCCTGCATTGAAATTACATTTTTGCACCACGTATACTTGGTATTTTTACCTGAGCTGTATGAACTAACTTTTGTTCTCAATCGTTAGAGGGAAGCGTGTGTGTGTGTGTGTGTGTGTGTGTGTGTGTGTGTGTGTGTGTGTGTGGGTGGGTGTGGGTGTGGGTGTGTGCGCGCACACCACTCCTATGTGCATAGAGGCCAGAAGCTAGAGTTCCTTATCGCCCTCCATCATTCTTTTTGTTTCTCGAGACATGTTTTCCACTGACCTGAGCTCATTAGTTCAGCTAGACTGGGTATCCAATGGGCTCTCAAGGACCATCAGTATCTTCCCTCATACCCAGTCTGACAAGTGCTGGTGGTCCAGATTTCCTTGTTACCATGCCTGGCCTTTTCCTGAGTAATGGGATCCAAACTGAGGTCCCCATGCTGGGAACTTGCAGCAAAGCCTTCTCCCCAGTCCCCCATTTTATTGTTCTTACGCTCTTGCTCATTTTCAGTCAAATAAAGTCTTAATATCTAAATAAGTTCAAAATATATTTTAATCCAGAAGAGATATGAAACCTGATAAATAAGGAAAGGAATGCATTTTATAAGAGTATTAATTTTTTTTTTACGTACCGTACACTATTTTTTAAATTTTTCAAGAACTTTTGCTGCATGTGAATATTTTTGTTTCCAACTTAGAGTAAATTATTTGTAGGTGCTCATAGAAAATAATGCTAAAGGTCAATAATATGATTAGCTTGAAAACCAACAAGATAAATGCGTATGTTTTTAAACATTACAAGGTAGAAATTGGGATAGATCTTGCTTTGGAAAAAAACAAAAGCTCAAAATTTGGATCATTCACTTCGCCTCACTTTTCTATAAATACTGCATCCGCATTTGCTGATAGCCCATCAATGCGACGCTCACCTCCTGTGGCCCGCACTCCTTTACAATTCACATTCAGCATTTGCACTGCATGAGCAAATGGCAGGAGTCAAATTAGAAATGTCAACAAGATCTGGAAAATTCTGTAATTCCCAGGAGTTGTCAGTCAGTTGTTCGGAATGAGTCAGATTTGGAGGACAGTTGACGGTCCCAATGAATATGAAAATGCACTTTAATTGAAGGCCTAACGCAGGGAACAGCCTCTCCCTTAGCTCAAAGGCGTCTGAGTAGCTACGTCTCAGAAGCAATCTCATGTTCAAATTTCCCAAAGGAAATTATGTTTTAAAGTCCTCTGAATTGAAATGTTATTATTTTCATTCGATTATATATTTAAATGTTCAGAATCGCAGCTTTAATTAGAGTGCCATCGGAGGTTTTCGGTTTGGGGAATTTCATTGGTTACTGTTTCATTTTGCATCCAAACCACTTAATTTCCAGATCTCATTTAGAACATAAACAAAACCAAGCTCTGAATATTGTCAGTTAATAAGTTTCCCCTTTGTTTGTTTATTCGTTTCTTTATGTTCGCAGTGACAGGAACAGAGCTGACAGGAGGCAAGCGCTCTATCACTGAGATAATTCCCAATGCCCTGATTTGTTTTCATCACAGAGTTTTACCGATTTTGTAATCATTCGGGTTCAAGTTTAGGGATTCAGGACTATCTTGGACTATTTTATAGATTTATACTTATTTTAATAAAATGTATGGTTTTTTTGTTTATATAAACATAGTTTGTAAAGAATGTACATAGTGTTTGACCTGAATGCATGTATGTGTGCTCTATGCCTGCCTAACACCTTTGGAGTCCAGAAGAGGCCACAAATCTTCTGACACTAGAGTTACAAATGGTTGTGAGCTATCACTTGAGTACTGAAAACTGAACTCCGGTCCTTTGCAAGAGGTGCAAATGCTCTTCACAACCATGCCATCTCTCCAGCCCTGTACAACATTTTCATTTAAAAAAAATTGTTATGGTAATAGCAGCTGCTTAATCCCAGCATTTTAGAGAAATGGAGGCCTGTAAGTTAGATGTCAACTTGTGGTTTATATAGTGATTTCCAGACCAGCCAAGGCTACACAGTGAGACCCTGTCTAACAAGAAAAGAACAACAAAAAAAATCAATTAAATAAGAGGAAAATACTCGACATGTCTCAGATCATAACAGCAGAGTAAGGGTTTGAGGTTGGAATGTGGATAGGAGTCTACTTAACATAAAAAAGGCTGTAGTGTAACAGACCACGAACTGAAAATCATGGTGCTAAGAGAGTAGTACTTCAGGATCTAGCACATCCTGAAGTTTCTTCCTGCAGAAGTCACAGCTATAAATCTCCATTTCACTCAAGATGAAGAGATTTTGGAGAATGGTTCTAGGAAATGCTATTCTGTTATCAGACTTCAGTCATGAAAATGCTTAAATTTGCATTTGTATGTAAAATGAAGAGTAAATTTTTCCTTTGAAAATTAAAATTTTTAGGTTAAAAATAATTTCTGGAAAAGAATTTTGACATTTTTTTTTTCTGATTATGGATGAATCCAATGCTTGCTGTGACGAAACACACAAATAAAGATGAGAGACTGTCTTGTTATAGAAAATAAAGAACAGATTTGAGGTTGCCTAAAACTTTCAAGAATCATGTAATTTTGTCCTACATGTGCCTTAGAGTTTAAGTAAGGCAGTTATTGTTTCAATTTTAGTAATGAGAAAATTTGAACATAATTTTGTTACAAAGATGTTAGTGTTGTTGAAACATGAATAATTTAAGCAACTGTATTATGTTTTGAGGTTTTAAACTACTAATAATTATAAACACTTTAACATAACTTATCTTGATTCCAATTTACCTTGAGTTAAAGGCTACAGCTAACTGTCTTGAGCTGCAATGTACAATACTAATTGCACAGTATAAAGATGCTTTCTCGCTCTTCTGTAGAAAGTAATTTGTACTCTTCTGTAAGTTATAGCAAATGATTTGGCTCAAAAGAATGTACTTCATTGGATATTGAGATAAGTTGTTGGCAAATACTTGTACTCTCAGCTACTAAGGAGGTGTAGGTAAAAAGGCCATTTGAAAGTTTGAGCTCTAGACCAGCATTGGGAATCTAGTAATTTCTATTTCAGAATAGATGATAGAGAAGTAGGTAGGTAGGTAGGTAGGTAGACAGACAGATAGGTATATGGATAAGTAGATGGTTAACTTCACTAATTATTAATTTACATTTGTCATGAACAACTTGTTGTCTTATCTCAACAAGTGGATACTATTTTATAAGATTAAACATTAACATTCAAATTCATTGACAAGCTCAGATAAACCATGCTGTATGAGTCTCGCACACTGAAAATGCTAAAGGCATATATTTGCTATTCCTGGGAGAATTTAAAGTTCTAAATAACAAAATGAATTATGCTATTCCTTAGCATTAAACACATGAGTCTTTAAAATAGAGAAGCCTTCATAAGACTCTTAGAGGAGAATCATGTAACACATAGAACACAAGACTATAAATATTATAGAAAGTAAAATGACACAGCAATATCGAAAAATTTAGAGTATTATAAAATATGAAAAGAGATGGTTTATTATAAAATTCATGAAGGTTGGTACGGTGGGAGGTCTAAAATAATACTATACCTTAGAAAAAATCCATTTGACCAAAAAAAAAAATAATGCTTCACGTTGACTAATTTCTAGAATGCTTCCTGAGAAAATTAACTTACAATTTTTTGGTGTGTGTATAGCGATAAGATAAAAACACATTGACATATGTCACTTTCAGTTTCAAGAAAACAAAATTATACTGAATTACATGAAAGGAGAAAAATAGAAATTTAACCACAGGTGAAGGTCACTTGAAATACTCAGAGAAGGTTATGTGTTTTCCTGGCTTTCATACAGAGCCACTGTGGGGGTGCTAAAGAATTCAAGAAAACTGGCAGTGTAGCTAGATTGGTAACACTGGTGGAAAAAAATCCAACTGTGTCTAAAATTACATATGGATTAAACTAGAAACCCTGAGGAATTCAGATGTTTGGAAAGTGCATTGTGTGTAAGTCTGATATCCACATATTTGTCTGTTTTTCGTATATTAGCAATAAATTATTATACAATGTAAAATGGAGACAAGAATGAATCCACAGTACAGAAAATACTTAATGTTAGATTGTTTTGGAAACTGAGCAAACCACGCAAATTCATGTCTGAAGGGTTTCTAAAACAATGCATGTTTCTGTTAATTTTCCATTACTGATCTGCTCTAAGCTGGGGATCCATCCCACATACAGAGACCAAACCCAGACACTATTGCGGATGCCAAGAAGTGCTTGCTGACAGGAGCCTGTTATAGCTGTCTCCTGAAAGGTTCTTCCAGAGCCTGACAAATACAGATGTGGATGCTCGCAGCCAACGATTGGACCGAGCACTGGGACCCAGTGAGGAATTAGAGAAAGGACTGAAGGAGCTTAAGGAGTTTACAGCCCCTTAGGAAGAACAACAGTATCAACCAACCAGACCCCTCAGAGCTTTCAGGCACAAAACCACCAATCAAAGAGCACACATGAAGGGACCTGTGGCATATGTAGCAGAGGATGGCCTTATCTGGCGTCAATGGGAAGAAAGACCCTTGGTCCTGTGAAGACTCCATGGCCCAGTGTAGGAGAATGCTAGGGCAGTGAGGTTGGAGTAAGTGGGTGAACACCCTCACAGAAGCAGGGGCAGATGGGTTAGGGGATTTGCAGAGGGGAAACCAGGAAATGGGATAACATATGAAATATAAATAAAGAAAATATCCAATTTTTTAAAAAGTTCACTGATTCCTCAAATAGTTTATGTAGTAAATTAGACCTTAAATCCATTTTACCATTCACAGAATATTTATACTGAGAAATTTATAAAATGCAAATTTACAAAAAATTATTCAAAACCCCTAAAATGCTGGCATTCAGAATGTCACGTATAACTCCGATACAAAGGTGAAATGAGCCTTTTCTGTATCAATTTTAATTGCTATATGACCAAGAAGACAAGAGTCAAATACAAATTCATGTTCAGCTTCTTCACCTGCAGAAGTGACATACTCTCTGGCTTGTCCTTAACGTTTCCCCTGGTAATAAATACAATACTCTAAAATGGGAGTTTGATCTTGTCCTCTTACTGTCCAAATAATAATAAAATAAGGTGAGTACAGAAGATAATTTTTTCAATAATTCAAAATACTAGCATGTTTCTCTAAACTTTACCAAATTTATTTTGTGACAAATAATTTTAAGAAAATACATTTAAAAGATTAGCTATTGAGCATGCTATAAATTAAATCAAGTTTTCAAAGAGTTGGTCTAGGTTTTGCTATCTAGTAACTTATTCTTGTTTAAATTTCTTATAGGCATAAAACCTGATTTCCATTAGCTGCATTGAGAGCACCCCAAATATGTGTCCCCCAAAGATCAGATTTCTTAATGCATTGAGTACCCTGTTGGAGAAGTCCACACACTTCCATCCTGCTACATTTTTCAAAGCAATAATATTCTAAGTTAGTATTTATCATTAATATGAATTTAAATAAAAATACAATATTAATAGTGGTTTTAGTGATAGTTCTAATTGACTGATCTGTTCATTTCAGTGAAGAGTTTGCCTGTCAGTGAGTGTCAATTATACATGGTGGATTGTGTTATGAGATAGCAGTTTCATGCCAAGTGACTAAAAGATGTCTGTTGGTAAAGAACTGTCAGTAAGATGTTTCAGCCGCTCTAATAGTAGCAGAGTGGCTATGCTTTCATCTCTTAAAAATGCAATTTAAATTAGAAAGGCTTGATCCTGAATCATCCAAACAGAAATCTGATTAAGTGCTAGGAAAGGGCACTCTTGAAAGAACAATTCTTCCTGTGGCAAAGTGATCATCTATTGTAATGAAAGGATTAGCTAAATAATTAGTATTGCTCCTCATTAGCAACAGAGCAGGGACATTGTAGGAGCATCATAAAAGGACATAGAAGACAAGCCTGAGGTTCAAACATAGATTTTGGGCTGTGATAATTTGACCATATTTAATAACTGACACAAAAGAAGCAATTCGACTTCTGAGATAAAGCTGGTACTTACTTTTATTATCTTTCTCTATTGATGTTTCTGTAATATATGCAAGTTCATAGATAGTGCCATTGCGCTCATTTTCTGATATGCAAATGACTAGGGTACAGTGTTAGTCTAAACACATAGAGGCCCATCTTGTAATTTATTTTGAGTTACACAATTATAGACCAATTCATATTACCAGTTGTATTAAAGATTTTTAAAATCCCATTGGGCTAAACTATTTCTTCAACAAAATTTAGATGCTTTAGGTGTAACCCTCCGTGTGACTATTCTTGGAGAAGAGCTTATGAAGCCATTTTGGGGGAAAGATATCCTAAGAGTTTTATGATCCCCTAAAAGGTTTGCCTTTGTAAGAAGGGGGTGAGAGACCTTCTCTCTCTCTTTGTCTGGATTTCCCATCTCTTCCTCCTCCTTCCCTCTCTCCTCTCTCCTTAACTTTATATACATAAACGTGTGTCATCTTGGGTTGATGGCCATCAGGAAGCCAAGAAGGACACCCCAACCTGAAATGATACTGACAAACATTTCACCCTTGCACCCACTAATCCTCAGAACTGTGAGAAACTAGATATCTGTTGTCTAAGCCATCAACTTGTGGTATTCGCTGTGGCATCCCAAGCAGAACAAATTCCATTTTCTTTGGCCGAACACTTGCTATAGTCTGCAAATCTTCAGAGAGTGAATGTAACACAAGGAATGAAAGGTCATTTTGGTTGTTCTCTTCAACCCCTGCTGTATATGTTTAGAGCTATTTTTACACCATTCCTGCCCTACATGTTTCAGAACTGAGTCTCGACTATCCCTGTGTATCTGCTTCAGAACTCTTTGTCCTCCGTCCTCGTGGCATATGGTTTAGAACTACTTGAATGCTCAATGGATTTGTATTAGATTTTTTGCATTAAATTCAGGATTGATTTTTTTCCCGTTTTATATTGTTTTGTTGTTGTTTTTATTGTTGTTGTTTATTGCTGCTGCTGCTCCTGCTGCTGCTGCTTTGATTTGAGGTAAAAATCTCAAATTGTTGCCGAGGCTGGCAAGGACCTCCTGCATTCAGTCAACCATTATGCCAGCTTCCTATGTGGCCAAGAGTGGCATGCACCACTTCACTAAACTTAATCCTGGATCTCAATTTCCAGATTTCACCTTGATGTGATTGAATTGTTGACATGTATTTATGCTCACAAACTTAATAGATAAACAAGTTCATTTCCTAGTTGGAAAGGTAACTTCAAATGGAAACATACATGTTATGAATAAGTTAATACATTACTTACATTCTATACGTTGTTTAACGGGTACACAAATTAGATAAATTTATTCAGTTACTAACTTTTAGAAGAGAAAAACTAATACAATATACTATGACAGCTTCTC
The DNA here is from genome assembly GCA_028551405.1 of Uromys caudimaculatus. Lineage (NCBI taxonomy): Eukaryota > Metazoa > Chordata > Mammalia > Rodentia > Muridae > Uromys > Uromys caudimaculatus. The sequence goes on from CM052700.1 coordinate 137,227,226, forward strand.
TTTCTATTCTGAATACAGCATCCTGTGTTCACTGAGTCATTCTGGTATATTGCTATTTTGCTATCTATGCAGATAATATTATCTTGTCCATGTTTTAAAAGAAAAATTTATATTTTAGAATATTCTTGGAATATTTGAATTTGTGAAGCAATTCATTCACTTAGTTGAGTATGAGAAGCAATTTAAGGGCATTTGTTTGTTTATTATTCAAATATTTATTTGTTTTTATTCTATGTTAACTGCTGAGTTTTGTCTGTATGCATGTATGTGCAGTACATGTATGGTGGGTGCCTGTGAAGGCCAGAGTTGTACACAGTTGTGAGCTGTTATGTGAATGTTAAAAGGAGAACACAGGTTCTCCAGGATGGCAGCCAGTGCTCTTAACCACTGAACTACCTCTGCAGCCTGGTTGAACATTATTTTGAAAAACTCTTTTCATTTTCTCTTGTTAGGATTTTATAAAAGGTTTCAAATGAGGTTTGTTATGAAAGTCTAACTGAGTTTTGTTAGATTCTTAAGGTGTTTAGTGACTATTTGTCAGTAAGGATGGGGTGGGTTTTTTAGTGACAGTAAAATAATAAAATGGGTAAACATAATCATAGGATCAATGTTAAAATTCCATTCAGAAATCAGTCTGTCACCGTGTCATTTTCTCCTATTTGCGCAGGCTTTCATGGCTTTCCTTCCCTAGATAAGAACTGCTGGGAGTCTGCAGTGGCAAAGGGGCCAGAGGTAGGAACAGAAGGGAGTGGAGGTTGCAGAAGGCTGGAGTTTCCTGCCTTGATGTCTTAGTAACTGTGTGATGTTGGGTCTTGTAGGTATTTAGGTTGAACTTCCTTTTAATATCTTAGGTATTTAGTGAGTGGTGGGGTCTTGTTTTCTGTAGATCCATAGAACAAAAATTCAGCTTCTCTGCTCTATACCAGATGCCTCCATTTCTCTGACAGTGTTTTAGATCTACCCCTCTTACTCACCTCGGGGACTTTTTGAAAAGAGGACCGTGCTCTATGCTTCATGCAAACCGTAGTAAATGCAAGGCACCAGAACAAATCAGGGCATGATTAGGATTAATGTTTTATCGTGCCCCTTTTGTATTTCATTCTGGGCTTTATCTCATATTCTTTCAATTTGGCCAATATTTAAGACATTCTCAGTGTACCTCACAGTCAGCACATAAGGTCAGAGGTAGCTCAGTGGGTGTCACTGGTGTTCTAGGTCCTGCCCTTAATAGTCATAACTGGAAAAAAAATTGAGCACGTCAGAAATACTTAGTTGAATTCAAGAATCTTCATCAACATATGCAACTAATTTTGTTGTTAAGACTAGTTTCACCAATTTTGTATTGTTTTCTTTTTGTTGTTGAGGTTAACAACACAGTGTAGACTGTCTAAGTGCCAGCGCCTCCTATACTATATTTCACTGAAGAGGGCTCCCACCTGCCCTCCCATAAGCAACTCTCAGAACCAAGGCCTCCAGTGTCCATTCTATGCTAGAACTCAGATAGTACACAATATGGTTTCTAAATTTGCTACATTTGTATTGTTTATAGTTTATGAAGCTCAGTGTTGTAGAAAAAAATGTTTCTAAATTTTTAAACGAATATTCAAAGATTCTTAAGATGTCTGGTTAATGCTATAATTTTCTTACCAGAGAGTACAAATGAAATTTTGTGTTTCTTCATTTCTAAAAAGGAACCACAGAGGGAAGAAAGGAAAAATTATATGTGTGCAATTCAATGTCTCAATAAATTGGAAGCCAGAATCAGATGTATCATCAGCTAGCTTTGATGATGGGTATAACAAGTGACAGGCCATTCAGAGGTTGGAGAAGAGAGATAATGAAATCTTAAATTAAAATAGCTCCCACAACAGATTGACAGTACTGTTCCCATCAAATTAAAAAAGGATTGACAATTGGAGAGAAAATAGCTGGCTGGAGTCTGAGATGAGGACTTTTAAAATCGTCTGTCATTTTGCTTCATGGATAAAATCTTAACTGAGGTCTCACTAGAGATAAAAATGCATTTAAAATATTTTTAAAATTCTACTAAATGGTGAAAGATGTTTAAGTGAGTTATGAATTTCAAGATCCCTTTGTCTTACGATAAAAAGACCACATTTCAAAAGCATGAAAGGGTAATCTTTACAAAGGGTCCGATGGATTTCAGAAGTGTGTTCATTCAGTCACTCACAGTCCTAGACCACTGTCAACTTACTGAATGATAGTATATGGGGTTTTAAAGCATGCTGCAGAAGTTGTGGAATATTTGTGTTGATACTAGACTCTTCTAATTTTGTTTCAGTTTTATAAATAAAAAACATTCAAAAAATTGTTTTGACTTGTATCTGGAATATGACATAAGAAATTCCTCAATGTTACATTTCCTGGTCACGAGAATCAGTTGCTCTTTTCCCTACTTCCTTAGCATTAATTTCATGAAAACTCAGTCATGAGGGCGAGGTCAAAAGTCCCCAGAAGGCTTTAGAGGGTGGAAGGCTTTAGATTTTAATGAGTTGATTCTTTAATGTGGATGGCATTCCTTATATGTAAAATTGATTCACCTCTTAATCTTCACCTTTGTAAATCACCATTCCTTATGGACCTGGAGAAGAATATTTTCACCCCATGATAATGTGTTTCCTCATCTCCATAATTATCAGCTCCTTGCAAAACTAAAAACAAAATAAAAGAAATAAGCTCAGAAGAGGAATTAAATAACCAGAAAACTGATTACGTAATTTTCAGGATATGTGCTTAACATTCTAATAAATAGATAAATGGATAAAATGGATAATTTCATAGCTTACTGTTACTTATCATTGAACATTTTTTATCCTCAAAGTAAAAGCAAGTTTTTGTATGAATTGTTTCATGCACAGTTCTGTGTGTAAATACATGTATCCAATAACTTCACATACATTTTCATTTTCTAGTGTTTTAACCTTACAATTTCCTTATGTAGTTAGCATATATATACATCTGTATATACTACATATATGGTATCTATAGCACATATATCAGACATATATGTATATATATATAAATAACATGTATTTACATATACAGTTAAGATTTATATGCCATATGCATATATTTGATTTATATATGTGCACATAACCATCAATGAAAACAGAAAGCAAGGAAGGGTATTGGGAGAGTTTGGAGGGAGGAAAAGGAAAGAGAGATGATGTAATTATAATCTCAAGTACCAATAATTATAATTTAATAGAATAGAATTACTTTTAATCCTTGATATCTATTTTTGTAAAATAAGTTTATATTATATCAAATATTAGTATACCAGTCAATTATTTATGATTGAAACAGAGCTATTTGAAAAGCTAGCTCTTGAAAGGGCTGAATTCTTTATTATAATTTAACACATAGTTCCACATAAGTGTTTCTGAAAAATTTTCTAGAAGTATCAGCATGCTTCATTTATCCAGATGGTAAAACTGAATGCTGAACTTTGAAACAGTGTTATGTAATGATTTTAATCGGATACCATTTATATACCTTAATTTTGCTTAGGTCAATTTTAATATTTACTGATATGTAGAATTCACTTCTGCCACAATTTTTGTAAAGTAAGCTCCACTTTCATATATTCTAAGACAGACTATAGACAGATGATACTTAGGTAGATAGATGATAAATATTAGGTAGGTAGGTGGTTAAATTGATAGACGATAGATAGATAGATAGATAGATAGATAGATAGATAGATAGATAGATAGATGATAAAATACTAATTGGCTGTAAGTATTTTTAACTCTCACAAGAATTGGGAAATTAATATAAAAGTGAAAATATTATAAGTAACCTCTATTAAGAGTTCAAACTATGAGCTGATTTTGGTTATTTAATATATTTAAAGGATGTAAATAAATGTATCAACACACAAACATAAAACGTGTTCTGCTGTTTCTACCTTGAAGCATCAGTATTCGTCCACTCATCTTTACTATACTTGTATCCTACTATTCGTAAAATTTCTAATTAAATCAGTCTGAATTTCTTTGTCTTCCAGAATTTCTCACCAAATTTTGAAAGTCTATAAAACTCAGAGGCAGATGTGATGGCTCACGTCTGGATTCCCAGCACTTGAAAGATGAAGGCAGGGGTAGTAAGAATAGTCTGAGACTTTCAACTCTATTCCATGTCTGTGAGCAGCCTTGGCTATGCCAAAAGTAAAAGTTAATAGAAATAAACAAAAGAAAACAAAAATACAGAATTTTCTTAGGAAAGCCTTGTCTCAGAAATAAAATTTAAGGCTAACTTTTAAGACTTAAATCCATTGTGAAGATTTCCTTAGAGCTACAAAAGTAAATGTCACTGCTACCTTTATGCTGAATATTCTTTCTTTCTCTTTAATCTAGACATTATGAATGTGGCAGTGTAGAAAAAAACAAGCCATGACTCTTGGGGGTGGGGGAGTAGATTATAGCTAATTGCATGCAAACACCGACAGTTTAAACTTATGTTTTACTCATTTTCAGTTGACCATCAGATGAAAATATTACATAATTATATAAATCTTACATGCTTAACTAATATATCTAATTTATTAGCTCATTTTATAAAACTCTAAATAATTTATGGCCCCCAGTATGTGGTGCTAATGGCTAGTCACACTGACTAAATTACAGTGCTATTAATTTGTGACAAAATTTAATAGACCTAACGTGTGCTCTGTTATCACTAGGGCAGAGGCCAAATCTAAATTAAGAGATTTGAATTCAGCTTCCATACGTAGACTGGGGGAAAAAAATCTATGTAACTGTCCACACACGTAGACACTGTTGCATTTTAGGAACCGTGTATCATATTATAATACCTTTGTAGTAATCTTTGCATTGCCATAATTATCTTAACTGAAGTGTTTCTCATTACGTCTTATAATAAACAATGAGGGGTTAAGGCAAATTTACAAAATAAAAATCATCTCCGGAACAAATTGAACTATTACAGAAATTGCTGATTTCCAGCTTAGCAAGACAATGTGGGTTTTTTTTAATTGATTAGAAGTTTTATTTTAGAAAATGGTCATTTTTATTTATGCATTTGTCTTTTGAATATCTTCTGCTAAGTACATTTTCATGGCAATTGTTTGTTGATTTATGGGTTAATCATGGAGAAGATAGATGTCACTCTGTTACATGTGTGCCTGCCAAATACCTTGCCTGAGGCTTTTGGAAGTACTTTGGAGGCACTGGTTCCTGTGGGTTTGGTGCGGGGAGGCTGAGATCTCTGTTCTAAGTCACGTGAGTCTGTCTTTAACTTCTGCTGGCCACATGATTGAGACTTATACAAATTTCATCTTTTCCCCGCAGTCTTCTGTATGTATGAAGTCCCCAGAAAGAGAATCTATCCAGTAATACTATATTGATTCTTCACATTTGTGTAGATCAATTTGTGTTTGGTACAAATGATTGGTACAAATAATTTCCTTTTTTATTAATCATATTATTTATTTACATTTCAAATGTTGTCCCCCTTTGCTATACCCCCTCCCAGAATTCCCCACCACATCCCCCTCCCCTTCACCTCTAAGAGGATCTTCCTCACCCACCCACCCACCCACTCACCCACTTCTACCTCACTCTTGTAGCATCCCCTCTTCTCTGGAGCACCAAGTCTCCACAGGACCAAGCACATCCCTTCCCACTGAGGACAGACAGGGCTGTCCTCTGCTACATATGTAGTGGGGGCCATGGACCTGCCCATATATGCTCTTTTGTTGGTGGTTTGGTCCCTGTGAGCTCTGGGGTGGGGGGTTGGGTCTTGTTGGTTGATATTGTTGTTCTTCCTATGGGGTTGCAAACCCCTTCAGTTCCTTCAGCCCTTCCCCTAACTCTTCCATTGGTGTCCCCGGGGCTCAGTCCAATGGTTGGCTGTCAGTGTCTGCATCTGTCTTAATCAGCTGCTGGCAGAGCCTCTTAGAGGACAGTTATGCCAGGCTCCTGTCTACAAGCACATCTTGGCATAAGCAATAGTGTAAGGTTTTGGTGTCTGTACATGAGATGGATCCCAAGGTGGGGATGGATCCCAAAGTCTCAATGGCCTTTTCTTCAGTCTGTGCTCCATTTTCTGTCCCTGTATTTCATTTAGACAGGAACAATTCTGGGTTGAAAATTTTGAGATGGGTGAGTGGCCCCATCCCTCAACTGGGAGCCATGCCTATCTACTGAAGATAGTCTCCTACGTTTCTGTCTTTCCAATTAGCCAAATGTTGGACATTTTGGCTGTCATCTCGACTGAGTCCTAGGAGTCTCTTTGCATCCCTGGTGTCCGGGACTTCATTTCTTTTAAAACTCTTTGTATACAAAAATCACAGTTTCACTGTTGTTTATAAATTTCAAAACTTATAATTATAATCTCTGCTTAGAAAAAGTACATTGAAGCATTTACCAGAAGAACTCATAAGGTTAAAGGAATCAATAGATGACAATTAAAAAGGCTGGCTCAAAAACAAAAAGAGGGCCTTAATTAACTTGATCTTCATCTTAATTTCCTTCAAGACACATATGTCCACATAGATATGGGTATTTTTGTGTAAAACTCATTCCAGATTAAATGAAACAATTTTCTCAACTCTAGTACTAAAACAGTTTCATCCAGACCAAAGTTATACTTTAATGATTTATATGCTTTAAAATTTAATTTCTAAGTTTCTTTGAGAATACCATACATGAATACTGTCTTTATATAATTTTAATTCCTCTCTCAAAATTATTTTTATATTGATAGAATTTTAACTTTTTCTGAACTTGGAAAGGAAGGAAATTATGTGGAAGTGTATATTAAGCCCACTTGATTGAGGGCAGTCAGTGCTCATTATAGTGACCATGTCAAAATGCTCCAAAATTACTGAGAACGCAAATGGAACATATATTACCTCTCATAAGCGATCAATTGTAGCCAATAATTTTTTGATTAGAGGTTTTGATTTAAGGTAAAAAAAAAAAACCTACTTCCTATAAAATGACTAACAAGATTAATTGATAGGAGGTGGTTTCCGTGCTCTTGTGATTGAGAGCATGTGTGCAGGAGGATATCTTTCACTAACATTAGAAAGAAGCAGTGTGCTCAACTTCTTTGAAATGTTTAGAAAGTATAACAAAGCCTGTGTTTCTGTCCACATACACAGACCCCAGTGAGGCCTGGGCAGTGTAGACAAGGCTAGCATAACTAAGTACTTCCTATTCATTACATTAGTGACTAAGAACACAATTGGTACATATCCATTTAGATAAAAACCAGTCAAATGGGGTACACTTCCTTATTTAAGAGCTTATAATTTTTAAAAACAAGCAAAAAAAAAGCCTGGATATTAAACTATGAGAAAAGTGCTCATGCTTTTGATTTTAACCAAATATATTGTAACATGTTTTGCCTTTGGAAATATTTAATAGTAGAGGCAGGAAAAGTAGTACGCATATAAAGAATTCCAAATGATTAAGACAGACATGCAAAAGATTTATTTATTTGGAAAAACCAAAGAAACTGACATACATTAGGAGAGATTCAGGCTTCCAGTACTTTAATAGAAAAACATGAATCAGATTAATAAGAAAGTATATGTATGTATGTATGTATATATATATATATATATATATATATATATGGAGAGAATAGTAAAATTAATAGTAAAACTAATTTCAATATGTCATCAAGATTTATAGCAGAGGATGACTATTTACTTAAAATTAAATTGGATTTCTTATTTAACATGGACTTAATTTCTATTTTATGAAATACACTCTCAGGTATTAAATTTTAAAGTCAAGTGGTTTCTCTCTAGGAATGAGAATCTGATGTCTTTCTATTTAAGTCCCATCATCCCTGCCTTCTCATGAATGACAGCGAGTGGCATTTGTATGATCAGAGAGCCTCAGGTGTAGAGTTAGCCATTTTGAGGATCAGAGATGCCAAGGAATTTTAGAAGAGAACCACAAAATTGTATTCCTGGGATGGGATTGGTTTTCTGAGGTTTTAGTAATCTGTGCATGGCTTCTGTGGTAGAACTTTTTATGGCCTTCCCCCCAGTGCAATCATTAAGCCTCAGTCTCTTGAATAATCTGTAAGTTTAGAGGCGTGATGGTCTTCCCTGTCCTGCTGCACTTCACAGGCAGAGCTAAACTGTATTTCTGGCTGATTGATTTAAGACAATAGCTATTCTGGAAAAGGCAACCATTTTAAAACATATTAAAAGATTATGAAGTTTTATTGTGTTTCAGTATCTTAGTTGTATTATCTCTATCTGATAGGCCAGGACTTGCAAGAATTCATAATCAGCATATTTATTTTAGTGTAGATAAAAGAGTTGTATTTGAAAGCTATGTTTGTTGTTTTTCATAATTGCAAACAATAAACACCGAAGTGTCTTGCTCACCAATTCTTTGCTATTAGTAGTGTCTCTTAGGAGACTTTGATCCACAGTGCTTCCTTTTAGCAACTCTACTGTAAATGGCTTGATTTTTGATTCCTCAAGTATCTACAGGCTCAAAGATTTTGGGTTCTAGTTCCCTAGTTCAAAGAAAGAGAATCAACTCTCTGACAGGACAGAGACTGTGTTAACTCTCCACTCACATGCTAACTCCGTGGTCAAATTCCACTCTCATTATTCTCTTTTTCTTTTGAACAACGCTTCCTTGGACTTCTCACAGTCACCTCCTATTTTATTCAAAACTGAATGTATCATTATCAATCCCAAATATACCATTTTAATACTGTTGTCATTAGAATCCGCAGGGTTCTCCTGTTTCCTGCCCTTTGTGGTTCAGACCCACAGGTTATTTTATTTCTCCTCAGCATGCCTAGCACAGCTTTGAGAGCACACACTGGTGTTAGCACTTCATGAGTGAGGTTTCCATTTTGTTTTTTCAATTCATAATTTGTTGGTTTGCAGCCCAACTTCACTCTTATTCCACATTGACTCCTGAATGAAATCTGAGGAGAAAATATGATTGTTTTCTTTTTTGGTATAGCTATTTCTAATTCTCAAAATAACCTTTCCGTGTTCAGCATATTTGGATTATTCAAAGTATATATTTAATCTCATTGTTATCATTCCACAATCTCCTTCCACTCTTCCCTTTTGAATAATTCTTGACACCCAGTATAGGAGGCCCAGGAGATTGGCCATCTAGACCGACCATCTTCCTACCTTGCAGAATGTCTTGGAGGAAGTCTTTTGCCAGCTCCGCTTGTCCCTCAAACTCTTTATTTTGTTTCTGATAATGTGTTGTCAGTTGGCTGTGATCCAAGTGGAATCTGATTGACATTACCGACTTATGCTTCATTGTCTCCATTAAAGTCAGAGTGATTGAAATCAAATGGTCACAATTTATTTGAAATTGAATATTGAGAAATCTCAGCTAGGATTATTAAAATGTCTTAAAGGAGAACAAGCTTTTCTTTTTTTTCTTTTAAATGATATAATGTCTGTTTCGTGTGCTCTAGTGGTTTAATTCAAAACTAGGGTTCAACATGTCATAATAAAATCAGGGCGATGTGCAGTTCTGTCTCCTCAAGTGTTAGCATTTCCAGAATGAGGAACTTTCAAACTGTTCTGTTGTCATCTCGAAACATATAGCTAATTATTGTACCTATACATACAGTGCACTAATAGTAGATTAATTTATTAAATTGAAGTATACATATATAAACACAAATGAATATAACTTAGGTGTAAAATGACAAAATCATGCAATTTGTGACAAGACACTTGTAAACGGAGGACACAGTAAGTGAATGAAGTCAGGCACAGAAGGACAAATGTGCATTGGGCATACAAAAGAAAAATAGGAGAATACAGAATTAGGGTAAAGGCCACTGCAGTTTGGTAGGGGGACTCCAGATCAAAAGAAGGTAAACAATGAATTATAATGGGTATTTTCTAAATGACCAAACGTTGGAGTTAGACTGATATTCCTGTTACAGTAAAAATCACTTAAAATTGGCCACAATAGCTCTTTACCAACGGTTCTGATGAGTCTTTCAATAAAATTGTGTTTGATTAGTCCGTTGTCTTTTTAATGTCAGTTTGAAGAATGTCTTTATGTAGTCAGATAGTTCATTTATATTGCATCTATAAATAGTAGCCATGATTTTTTTTTCCTTGTTGCAAGCGCTCTCCGTTTGAATAGGAAAGAGCCTGTTGCATTGATGGGCTTTGTAGAGCAGGAGGACATTGCCAACTCCTCCTGTGTCTCTTCCTGTCAACAAAGTATCACTGGAACTGTCACTCCCACCTGCCTGTCTGTTGCCTGTGGAAGATTTTGGTGTGGCTGCAAAGTGAGGAGTTCTGACAGATGCTGCAATCGGCAGATGGGTAGTATTTCCTCATTTACTGCTCCTCAGGAGTGTAGAGCAGTCCCAGACATGAGATGGGAGCTCAGTAAACATTGGTTGAGCCAATATATTTGTTAGATGAAAACCAGATGAGTGGGAAATGAACAGAGATTGGAAAATAATCAGCAGAAAGCTTCTTAGACATGTGTAGTAATTCAAAGTCCTTTCCTATAAGCTGGCTCTTCAAAGCCCGCGTTTACACAGGCTAATCTGCACCATAGACTGCAGTGAAATTAAGAATTAGAATCAAGGGACTAAATCCCCTGAATTTAGCTGAAATTCACCTCTCATTAATTGCTGGGTTGAGAAAATAAAATTAAATTGCATACCTTTTCAATTTACTCACGTTGTGGTATGGCACAGTAAAAGATGAAAACCGAGCTGGACTGTTTTTCATGCTTATAGAAAATTGGCTTATTTGAAAATATGACTGAATGTATACGTTAGAATCCATTTACTCCTGTACCCTCCCATTCACTGGTTATATGCATTGAGTGCCTAGACATGTTAGCCATTATGGGATACTAATGTCTCTTACGCATAAAGCTCAGGGATTCATTTCAGTTTTCATAACAACCCTGGGTAGCGTAACGTTCCCTTCATCCTGTGCTGGGAAGCATTTCTGCTTGTGTAGTTTTCTCTAGGTTGATACTACAATAGTAGGCATTCAAATAATCGAGGATTGTGCACTGTGGGAAGTCTCTTCACGCAAGTGTAAGTGCTATAAGAGAGTGAGCACTGCGTCTATACTCTCCTGTAAGAAACAAGAAGAATGGGTAGAATCGAAAGACTCCCTAAAGAAGCCGGTCCGTAACTAAGCTGGGAGAGAAGGGAGGCTTTGCACAATTAGTGATGGAGGGAAGTCTCTCCAGACAAAGGTAACATTAGATACAACAACACTGGAGGGAGAGTCAGCTTTCTGCAGAGAATGGCTCAGGCTTACTATGAGTGGAAGAGGTGGGAGAGCATGCGGGAGGAGGGAAGCAATCCAATTATAAACACCTGCTCTCAAGGAGAAGCCCTGGAGACCTGTAATTAGGGAGGTCACTGCCCAAGTAGAACACTGTGGCGGCTTTAGGAAGAACAGATGAAAAAAACAGCAGAAAGTGGAGTCCTGGAGACTTTTTAAAGACAGAAACTACTGTCAGAGAGGGAGACAAAGGAATGGCTACTCTGTAACTTGAAATGATGTGAGCTGATTGTTTACTGTCCTCTGTACTTGATAAAACATTTTAAGACAGTTAAAAATGCTGTGAGGACGTATTCTGCCCAGGTTGTTGAATAACCTGTCTCACACCTGTGTCTACTGATCTGAGATTTTATTTTTTAAATTTACTAACAAATTTAAGGTTTTTTAGAATCTTAAATTTGGATTGAGAAGGCAAAATGTGACTTATTAGAGTAGAAACATTTCTGCGTCCACTAAACACTGCAGTGACTAGAACTCAGTACTTGCTATGCCACTCTCTGGAGAATACGTTGAAATCAGAGCAAGTCATGCTCCCTGGGTTGCTAGCATTCTGAAAGGCGATGCTTTTGTTTTTCTCTATGGATATCCATGCCTTCATGTGCAGGAGAAAAACATGAACATTTGTGAATGCGTGCCTTCATATACATGTGCACAGTTCTCTATACCCTGTATAACTAGTGATATCCCAAGCATATCAACTTCATGTTGTTTTCAAAATGCTATTAAAATCCATTCCTACCTGTATGTGATATGACTCTCTATATAACAATCTGTAGTTCAAACCTGAGGTTTTCCCTGCCCCACTGATCAGCAGTCTGTAGTGTTGAAACTAAAAAGCCCCATCTGCAACTGCATCCAATTTACATGTACTGCGTGTCAGTTTTTCTTACTTTCTATCTTAAAATCACTAGGCAGTTTCATTGTTCCTCAACTGGTTGACGTAAGCCCTCAATTCTCAAGCAGTGTGCGGTGTATTGGCAATACCACGGGTGTCCCAGGAGCCTTGTTATCCTCCTTCAACCCTACCTCATTAGTCAGCTCCAATACTTTTGATCCTTCTTTGAATTCAGCAATCCAGATTTATATGGAGACACTACATTCCTTATGCAGTTGGGCAGTCACAAACCAAAGGCAAAAGATTTTTCCATTTCTAATAGGCCTGTGTTTTTCAGCCAGGGTTTCTTTTTGGCTTTAATAGTATCTTGTACAAAGATTGTTTTGTGTGTGTATGTGTGTGTGTGTGTGTGTGTGTGTGTGTGTGTGTGTGTGTGTGTATGTTTATGTGTGTGTATTGTTTTTACAATGTATGTGAAAAGTAACATAATTTCATTCATTTTATCCAAATTTAACATGTCCGTGCTACAATTAAGGAAGAAACTATCAGTGTGAATTCAAGATCACCAGGAAAATTTTATTTGTGTAAAAATTCTCTCTTCCCCAAATACAGTAATTGGTTTCTTAAAATAAATAAATACACACATTCAGTTTAGCATGGTGTTTACATGGAACATGGCGTGGTAAGACTGATACCTGTGTCCTTTGTGAGATCCATGGCAAGAGACTCAAGCATTGTGGGATGTTAACTTAAAACTAGAGTAAGAAAAGCGAATGATCATTTACTGTGCGGCTGCTGAGAGACCCAGCATAGCTGAGCACACTCTTCTTCAAAGCTGCTCCGTGTGACAGCTTGTACTCATTCCCTCACTTGGGGAAAGCCGGTTTACCAACTGAAGGATGCCCCAAGGGCCAGTGGCTGCATCTAACAGAAGAAGCACATTCTATGCGTGGGTAGGCAGTGTGTGAGAATAGTCTTCTGTTGTACTACATACTCTAGCATGCTCATTTTAAAAGTCTCACTTATTCCAAGAAAAAAGCATCACTAACGAGAAATTTGAACACATGCATGGAAAAAAAAATTACCTTCATTTGGAGCCCTTTAAATTTGGTCTCAATTGCATATTCATTTCTGTTTTGCTTCCAACTTCATTTGTATTTTCTTAGAATTTTTGCATTTCTTTTAAACTCACAGATTTTTTCCTTTATTTTTAAGGTTTAAATGAAAAGATCTATAAATTATGTTTAGCTATTTTCATTTGACCCAAATTTAGCAAGCGATCTAGAATATTACTCGAATTTATAGAACATGAGATCTAGCAAATGTGTTTCATTTTTTCTTTACCAGTATTCAAAAGTTTTAGTAGTATTGTTGGGGAGAACTATTGTCTTTTTCAAGGGCTGACTCTAAAGTTTACAATATGTATTTGTAAATTAGACAATTGTCTCACATTTGAAATGAACATAGTCTACCTCTCCAATTCCAAGAATTTTGGGGGTAAGAGTACTTGAAAGTAAGAGAAGTGGAAGGAACGAGACCTCCTATGGAGTAAGAGTTGCATTCTGGTACCTGTAAATTAACAAGATGTGATTTTGTTGGGGGAAAGTAAAACTAACAACGGCATTATACCTCTGCTGACATGCATAAATGAAGTCTGGTCTATGCAGAACATCGGAAGGAAATCTGTTGATTCCAACTGAGGTAAAGAACTTGAACAACACAGTGGTGAGTCCATTCATAAGCTTCCTGACCTCTCAGACCAACGGGGTAGGCCACCCAGCTTCCTGAAAACAGGTGTGCTCTAGATGAGGAGACAGAGGTTAAAGGATTTGGTTTTAGTGGGCACATGATTGAGAATTTTCAAAGCCAAAGTTATTAATAAGATATATGACTTCTATATGAGGAAGAAAAAACTCACAGTATTTGAAGGAATTAAAAAAAAAAAAACCTCTATTTTTGCCTTCTCTACTTTTCTTAGGTTTGTTATACAAAATACCTACAGCCTGCCCACACACCTCACAATTTTCATTTTATTTAAAGAGCTATGAAATCCTTCAATTAATAGACATGATATTAGATCCTAATGTCTTCCATTTCCCTTGCTTTATTCTTATTGTCTCAGATAATAAAGTGGATTTTCTCTGAGCCTCTCCTATGTGCTCCCCAATTTGCAGATTTCATTAAAGCAGAACAGCTGTGCTCTGGCCAGTGGCCAGGTGCACAATCTCTGAGAAAGGAAAGAAATGGGAAGCAAATCCAGAAATCTCAGTAACCCGGGGGTTAGAGACTTGACAGGGACAAGAGCCTTTTAATATTTGCACCAAATTAACTGTAGGAATATGGCTTATCTCCCCATCAGGGTCCTCGCGTGTCTTGGTACCTTCTGTTCTGCCCTCAGTAGGAGGGGGATCCCGTGCCTGAGACGTGATCATAGAGATTACATTTGTTCCTTCCATCTCCCTGGGCTTTATTAATCTTTCATTTACATTAGGATTAGATAAGATTCCATTAACCAAATCCACTGAATAGATTCATTTCTTTTCATATTTATGCACGCTCTCTGGTCCATAAAGTGGATTCTTTTTTCCCTGCCCTTAATTGGATCAGTGAGATTTTTTCTTATTAAAAAATTTTCTTCTTTCTACAGATTAGTATCCATGAATAAAATTAGTGACATCTGGCTCAGCTAAAGTTAAAGGAAGCACAAATGACTCCTTTATTTCCTGTGCTATGGACATTTGCTTTCAAAGCAAAAACTGTCAATTCAGGCTTGTAACTCGCTTATGGTTAGAGTGCAATACAATATCAATGACAATGACACCCTGAGGATTTCCAATACTCTGTGTCTGATCAAAATTGAGAGTCGTGGAGGGATGACAATTAATAGCTTTGAAATCCTATTTGACTGATTTTTTGCTAGAGAGTCAGTGCTATCTCAGAATATCTGGAACTAAAGTACAATTTTTTGAACCGAAAGATACCAAAATGTAGCCTGAAATCCTGACATATTTAACATCATGTAATAGTATCTTTAAAATGCACGCAGTTACATTTAGAGACGTTTTTCTAAGGCCTTTTAATGGACACCAATCATTGAGAATACAGCTTTTTTCACTTGTGTGAATTTTACGAAGACTTTTCACCTTGAGCACTCTTGACACTGTGTCTGGGTAATGCTTTGTTGCTGGCTCCACTCTGCACATTGCAGGCTGTTTACTGCTCCCCTAGCCTTGCACTAGTCATGACATAAGCAATGTCTCTAGATATGTCACCTTTTCCTAAAAGAAACTTCCCTTCAGTTGATAACATTGTGTAGCCAAGGAACAGGAAGTTCTTCTATTCAGGTTCTAGGTAATCAGAACTCACTGTAAAATGAGCTTTTAGAGATACCTGTCCGATAATAGTAGGTAGGTTGGAACTGAAATGCACTCCTTTGAATAGGGTCTCTATAGTTGTCACAAGGATTTTTGTAAAACTTTGCTCAGGCCTATGTCCTCTAAAAAGAGAGGGAACACCAGTGCCCTACTCAGAATGTTACTCTAAAATACAGTCAGGCAGAGTAAAATAGTTAACGTCTATTGGCATTTAGTAAGAGCCTAATGAAGGCTGCTTATTATTCATAATGAATTTGTGAAAAAAATGCAAATTGTTATCAAATACAAAGCATATTAACCAAACAGTATTTCTAGTAAATGCAAATAGTATAGTAAATACAATGGTCAGTTATTTGCTTACTATTTAACTGCATAAAAAATGAAATCTAATCCTTTATGTGACTTCAATAGCTATATCTCTCATGTAAGGCTTATGAAAATATTTTATATTTTAAGTTTACCATAACGAATGTTTTCACTTTGATAGCACCCATATTTTATGTGCAAGCAAAGTGTACAAAGTTTGTTATTTAACATAAAACACTTTCTAGAAATGCATTGTATATCATGTATATATATGATAAGAGGTTTTATTGCTTATTTGTAATTTTCTGAGAAGATGGATGAGAAAATTCTTTACAATACGCACAAACTAGTATCTCTGCTGAATTAATGGATAAGTTAATTAGCTTGACCATAATAATTATTTTGTAATGTATACACATATCAAATTATCATCTCACTAGACACACACACATACACACACACACACACACACACAGACACACATACTTCTCAAGTAATGATAAAGCTGTGAAAGTAATAAACTATCGCTGACAGTATTTATAATGTTCACAATTTTAAAGGACTTTAATGCATAGTGAGACCTTGAGTTCTGAATAAATCAACAGAACACATTCAAATTTAATGAAATCTTGATTAAACTTAAAAAGGAACAATAATTCATCATTTTACTGCTTAAACTTTTCAAAAGAAAATTAAATCCCGAGCTCGTCCATGATTGTGCTTTCTGTGTCATGACAAGATGCAGCTCAGAAGGGTCACGCGCTTTTGGAAGAATTAACAGCATTGGCAGGAGCTGCTTTTGTGCTATTACAAATTGAATTTTTCTTTCTTCCCTTGAGAAGCCACACTGAACAATAGAATACCCTTAACAAGAGAATCCCTGAAGACCAAGGCCATACTTTTGATAAACCAAGTGCATGAAGAATGGGATAGATGTTTGGCGCTGTGAATCAATTATCAGTGAAATCCTGTCATGTCAGGCAGAAGAGGCTCCAAAGTCAAGGCTGATCCTCACATACTCAGTGCTCTGAGAAGGCTGGGCCTCCACATCTCTAAAGGGCTTAATTTGTAGCAAGCATAACTTTCTTACAGATAAACATAGCCATCGTGAACATTATCAGAATATCAGAGCTAACCTTATTTCTGTTCTCCACAAAAGGAAGGAATCAGAAATTTGTACAAATGTACAATGGCATTATTTTTAGGATTCAGAGGAAAGGTAGGGCCAATATAAATGTAGTATATGGCATGTGGTTGATAATATAAAATACAGCATAATTAAAACTAATACTAAGGAAATCAGAGAAAATCTGTTAAAAATATAATCAATATTTTTAGAATTTATAGAAGTTATGTTGGTAGTCATAAAAGATTTGTACGTTTTGGGCTAGCTCGGGAAATGGAAGGACAGCTCCTGAGGAAGAAATGGACTCAGTCCCCAGCACCCACATCGCACAGGTGAAAACTGCCTGTAACTTCTGCTCAAGGGAACCTCATTTTTGCCAGCTCCCCCTATTCACGTTCATACCCCCATACACATACATGTATACACACATAATTTTAATAATAAAAAAATAAGTTTTCACGTATTTGAGCTTCTTTGAAAATATAATTTGCATACTGATTATGAGATAGTATTTAGCTACGCAATTGTATCGGCATCTCTTCAGTTAAAGGACATTTAATTTTGATGTCTTGATACTGAAATAAAGAACATGACATGTATGATCAATTGCATTTTGAAGTCTTTATAGTAAATGGATGCAAGTGAAAAAATTTTTTCAGTAATCCCTTGAAGATTTGTAAGTCTGAGTTCTATGAATAATTTTCAATATAATGTCATTATATGACATTATATATTAACCATCTGGAGAAATAATTCCTGAAGATGAATAATTTTCCGACATATGTAAGTTTGCTTGGTTTTTTATCATAAAACAAATATGATTTATATCTTTTAAGAACTCTGGTGTCAATAGAATAGAAATGAGCAATAGCCACCAAGACTAGAGAGAGGAAGGACATAGGCACCAAAAGGGTTCAAAATAAAAACATTTCCATATAGAAACATCAAACTTTTCTAATACACCCATCTGTTTACCCAGTGCTAACCACAACTGTTACATTAACAGCATCTTCCGCACTGAGCTTTACAAACTGAGAGAGGGAAAGATTTGCAGATTAAGATTTGTTGGCTGTGTGTGCATGAAATGAAGGAAGAAGAGACGGCCTACCAGCAAGTAGATGGTAGGACTGTTCTTAAGGCTCCCGTGGTGCTTTAGCTGATGTGATGGGTATATGTCCTCACAGCTGTCATTCCTTCCTTCTTTGAGATTCTACCTGCTGACTTCCCAGGTAGCTCAGCTTCCTCTACCCTGAGAATGGGGACACTCTACGGGTAGACAGATGCTGTGCACGTGAGTTTTTATTGATTGCAAAAGAAAATCTGTTCATTTTAGATTATTAAATATCTACTAATCAACGATACTCCATTATCTGTTTTATGGAAAGCATAACTGAGCAACTGAGGTTCTAAAGTCACATGCATGTTTGCTCTTTGCTTTGAAACTTTATGTATGCTTTGTAACATATTTTCAATGTAATTTGAGAAAAATAACACTTGCAAGTTGCAATTTATCTGACTTTCTCAGGATTTTGTCTCATAAGGGTGCAGCTAGGGGAATTAAAGAAATACGGGCCAGTTCTCTCTCTGGTTCAGTCTCTAGAAATGGGATTGGGTTGACAGATTGTGCACATTGTACCAGTACTATCAAACTGTCTCCCAAGAGGTGTACTAAGAGATCTGTACTTCCAAGCCTAACCTTTGTGTTTTGACTTTTGGCATTAGACATTCAAGAAAAGACTGGACAGTCATTAACAGAAAAGTCATGGTGTTTGAAAGTTCTTATAAATATATACACTGACTGTGTCTCGACACCCTGATACATACTGGATATCTAGCTAAGGTCTTGCTAATGGGATGGGTACATATTATCATTTCTTTCATTCTGAGTAAACTTTAGGATCATTTCAAGTTCGTTGACTGTGTATGTACTTTACATACTTTTCTCATTTGTAGATTTGTACATTGATTAAAGCCCTTAGAATCTGTAATGTCTCATCTAGGAAACATTTTCAAATGTACCAACTGGGAATTTTAAAATATATAGCCATAATGACAGCAATATGTCAGAGCTTAGCTATTTTGCTCAATGCATGGTAGCAAACTTTACAGACTGCCCAGCCCTATTGTATCCTAGTTGTCAAGCCATCTAATAAAATTAAGAAAAAAGAATAGCCCAGCAAACAAATGAAACTTTATTAAAAGTAATTATCTGTTATCTATTGCTTGTTGTGAAATAGAGTCAAGGAAATTGATAGATAGAATAGATTGGACCTTAATGAAGTGATTCTGGGTCCTAAATAAACATCATGATTCATTCTGTATAGTATTACTATGAAAGTCATGAATGTTCAAAGAAAAACCACTGTCCCTCTCTATGAAGATTTGTATATTATCTTAAATATTCATGAATGGTATCAGTTTACATTATCTATGTGAATATAAATTTCCACATAACTTGCCAACTGGTGTTCATGGGATCGTGCTTTTGAATATGAATTCTTCACCATCTCAGATGCACTATGGATCTGACCCAGCTCATGAATATTCAAACACACACGCACACGCACACGCACACGCGCGCACACACACACACACACACACCCCTCTGAAAGTAATCACATAGATAAAAATGAAAATCTCATTACAATGAGCTGCATCAGGATGCTAGTCCCAGAGTGTCTTTATAATTCCTTTGTGCTCAGTGTGTTCGTTAAAAGAGAAAACAAACAAAAGAAAAATGTTAAGAATAAACAAACATACTATGTAACTTCCTTTAGTTGTACAGGTCCATGTGTCTTTTACATGTGGGGTTCTTTTATTGAAAATAGTTTTTTATATAATATATTTTCATACAATATATTCTTATTGTAGCTTCCCCTCCCTCTGCTCCTCTCAGGTCTTTCCCAGCTAGGCTCTCATCTGGATCCACCCCTCATCTTTCTCTCCTTAGAGAAACATGCATCTAGGATAATAATAAAATAGAATAAAATAAAACAAGATCAGAAAACCAGAATAGAACAAAATAAACAAACAGAAGAAAAAGAGCCCAAGAAAAGGCAAATGCTCTTTTTCATCTTAGCTTCATAAACCCTGTACGTTGTTTAATCGTGGTTGCATTTGTTGTATCCTGTGGTTATAGAAAAGAAGAGAAGTAAAGATTTACAGAAATGAGAAAATACTTTGGGGTGAATGAGTTGATGGCCCAGAATATTAAAGCTGGTGGAGCACAGCTAACTCGGTGATTAAAGGAAGCTGCATTGCCAGGACTGGGTGCGCTCAAACGAGTTAAGGGCCCGCAGCAATTAAAACCACTTTAATCTTGAGA
Source organism: Uromys caudimaculatus (assembly GCA_028551405.1). Classification (NCBI taxonomy): domain Eukaryota; kingdom Metazoa; phylum Chordata; class Mammalia; order Rodentia; family Muridae; genus Uromys; species Uromys caudimaculatus. Next base: position 137,247,518 of record CM052700.1, read on the forward strand.
ACACATGTAATTAAAGACGTGTCTTCCACTTTAGGCTTATGTAGTGGTTCACATATATGTATTGACCCCAGCCTCATTCTGCTGACCTGCTTGCTCATGTGTTTGATACAAGGACAGGAAACACAGGAATTCGCTACACCACTTTATGCAGGGAAAACGATATTCTTTCCAGCCTTTTTCCTTTCCTTTCCTTTCCTTTCCTTTCCTTTCCTTTCCTTTCCTTTCCTTTCCTTTCCTTTCCTTTCCTTTCCTTTCCTTTCCTTTCCTTTCCTTTCCTTTCCTTTCCTTTCCTTTCCTTTCCTTTCCTTTCCTT
>CM052700.1:137247930-137515476 GCA_028551405.1 Uromys caudimaculatus
GATCTTCTCATATCCACCTCCGAAATTCTGGAACTATAAGTATGCACTAACAACATAGTTCTACAGTGTTGAGAATCAAGACACAGCCGGTGCTGGCTCATCCCCAGACTTCTTGGAAACTTTAATTGTGCTAAACTAAGGATGTAAAGATCAGGAAAGCACATTATTTAAATACTATTTTGAATCATGTTCTATCTGAAATTCTCTTTCTGGATACCCTTCCAAACTAGTAAATGACATGTCTTTGGAGCACCTCTCTAGATCCATAAATAGTTACAATTTCATTTCCAAGTTAATAACATGGGGCATATCATCAGCATGCTCTAGCTATTACCCAAATGAAGAGGAAACGTAGAAATTATTGCCTTGAAAGGTATTAATGAAGCTAACTGACTAGTTCCCAGTTTCTAACATTGATATTACCACATTTCCTAATGACGTCTGCCAAACTATATGTATGGTTTTGATAATGTGGAAGTACAGCTGATCAATGATAATCAGTTTTTGTTTTGTGTTTTAAAATCTTGTACCAGTGTAAATTATATGAATATACCACAAAGAATCAGTAGTATTTGAGGATTGTTCTGTTTAACTTCTCTTGTGGACTCCCTCTGAGAACACCAAGAGATATAAACCAACTTTCTTCTCTTTATATATCTAGAGAGATCTTGGTAGTTTGTGCCTAGGCGTAATTTTGTAGCAAAGAATTGTTTAACCAAGTCTGAAGTCACTTTTTCTTGTCACGGCTGCAGGCATTACACTCATATCCAGTAGTTAGCACAGGTGGGAGATACTGTTGAACATTCTGCAATACACAAGAAATCACAGCTACTCATTCTAAAATAACCAGACTGCCATCATACAAAATTGAAAACCTGGTCCTATGCTTAAAACTTGAGTTTCCAGTAAATTATAGTATTTTATTAAGACAATAATAGCATGTAACATAAATTTAGAAAAAATATTAAAACTTTGATTAATTTTTTTTAATTTTTCTTGTTTTTGTTAGCAACCATAGTGTTAAACGAACTCAACTGGACAAGTGCCTTAGATGAAGTTTTCAAAAGAAATCGGGATGAAGACCCTACATTGCTGTGGCAAGTGTTTGGCAGTGCCACTGGCCTGGCTCGATATTATCCAGGTAACTGTTTGGTGATACAGCAAATATGGGGGAAAGGGGGGATAGCAGAATCAGTCATTTCTATCAATGGTCCTTTGTATTGTAGGAAGATGTTGATGCTGTAGTAGTTTTACTGGTCATGCGGGCATTGCTAAATTCTCCAGTGGATGTCCCACATATCCCGGTACACATGGGCAGCACTAATTTGAACCAATAGGTTAAATAATAACTAGCAAGATTAGCATTAAATTATAATAATAGTGCAATTTCCTCCATGAAGAAATTTTATAAAGTACAATAAAACACTTCTAAAATTCATATTATGTTTTAAATGTTAAATATTATGTATAAGGAGACTGAACTATAAAGGAAAAAAGCAATACATATTTAAATAATAAACAGATACATAGATGGATGGATGGATGGATGGATGGATAGATGAAAGAGGAAACAAAGTTGGGAAAGAGATTAATGGGTTTGCTGCAGGGGGGGCATTATTTGAACCCAGTCAAATACCTAGTATTAATGTTTGAAAATGCCAAAGATCAATAAAATTTTTATTATGGAAAAGAATGTAACATTGCACTAACTTGATCATAATTACTTCAAACTGAAGTACCTAAGAAGTAATGAGAAATGGTACTAGAAACCTGGTCAGTGCTATCATGAGATAAGACACCTGGCACAAATCTGAAAAAGAAGTTATACAGGTGTCCAACCACTACAGTAATAGATAGACTTTTAGAAACGTTTGAATGGCTCCTCTCAGGAATCAAGTCTACAGTAGAAGTTTAGGTTTCAGAAGTTCTAGTGTTTTTCCTTTAACCAAGGAGTGTGTGTTTGTTAAAATGAGAGGTCTAGGAAATAACATAGAAACACACAGCTTTCGTGTGCTGTAACAGGTTGCAAACAATTCTTAGGTCATCTTAGTTATGAGATATACTCAGTGTACATAGATATATTTTATAAATTTAAATAACTATTTTCGCAATGCTCTTTATATCTATAATGGACTATAAGAAGAAATAAACATTACTTACAGCACAAAAAAAATTTATCATCGATTGAGCCCCTATGGAAAGACATAAGTGAAACATCAATATTGATTGATGTTTCTATGTTTTCCACGTTTACCTTCACCACATTTTTACAAATGCAACATGCTGCTTTTCTCTCTAAGGACTGAAAAGACAACCTACCTTTCAGTAAACACAATAAAACCCCAGAGCTTGTGTTTTGGATTTGTTGTTTTGTTTTACTATTTAGGTTTACTAAATGTGCTTAACAACTGAATTTGTCATAGTGAAACATCAGGAAAAAATGAAGTGAAATAAAATTTCCATTTTCCCTTGCTTTGTGTAGTAATGGAAAGAGATGTAAGTGTTCGGGTACCATGAACAGGTGAGGTCTTTATAACCTCTGTGTGATTGCAGATGGAAAATGGGGTACAGGGGTAATTACTTTGCTCAGAGATCTGGTAGACTAGCAAAGGGCAAGTTTAAATTACTAGAAAGGAATCACAATAATATCTCGTGTCAAGATTAGCATTAAGTTACAATAATAGTGCAATTCACTCAATGTAGAAATTTTATAAAGAATAAAACACTTCTAAAGCTCATGCTATGTTTTAAATATTAAATAGTTTATTTATTATATTATATATAAAATATATAACATAATTATATATTTTAAATATTGTATAAGGAGACTGAACTATAAGGGGAAAAAGCAACAGCATACATGTATATAAAAAACCTGATGTGATAAGCTTTAAACAAATCTTACAAAATATTATTGAATACAATTTGAAAAATACGGAAACCAAACACCTAACATCCCCTCCAGTAACGCAGAAATAAATTATCATTAACTAATAATACCATGTAAGTTTTAAATTTTATAAAACTAGTTACCTCATTAAATTCTCACAAATAGACAGTTGAGGGAAAGGATGAATGGAGTCCGTGATTGAAAAATTAGAATATTTTTGAGAAAGCAAAGGAACAAGGCCAGAGAGACAGGAATGGTGAGGAAGACAAATGCCTCTCATAGGTACTCGTTATTAAAAGTAACATTTTCTTGTTTTTCATACTAATCAGACATTTTCAGGTGTGTTGGCATTTGTTCACAATACCCTGGAAATGACCTTTACATTTTTAATTTAGGCAAATCCTGGTGATCTTCTTGGTACACTAGCTATGGAATCCAGCCTGAGCCCAAACCTAAGACGTTTTAAAGTAGGGTTTGGCAGACAAACAGACTCAGCAGAAGACTGCCCTGATGAATTCAGGGATCTATTGGGAAGATTCTTAAAATAGTCTACATGGAGTACCTACTTTATATGCAATTTCTTTTCTAGTGATTTCAGTGCTGGGTTGGTCTTTACGAGGGTAACAGTGTAATAACACCAGATTTCTTAACAAAAATGTAAGATAGGGTGGGTCATCAACATGAATTAACTTGTTATAAATGTCTCAATAGACTATACTTCAATTATTAAACTAACAAAGAGAAGTTTATCTCTGCCTTTAAGTTACATTTACTAATGAATAGAAACAAATGTTACTAGTTAATGTTGTGTGTATGTGTATTAGATGCATATGTGTACAAATGTGTTTCCCTGTGCAGACTTGTCTAGAAGCCTGAAGTCAACATTGGATGGCCTCCTCAGTCACTTTTCCACCTTGTTTTTTGAGACAGATTCTGTCAGGGAACTTTTAGCTTACCCTTTAGACTAGATTGGGTAGCCAGTGAGCCCCACAGTCAGCCTGTTTCTGTCCTTTGCCACCCCCCCATTTCATGCCTGTAGACATGGGCCTGGACATCCAAACCCAGGACCCCATGCTTGTGAAATGAACACTTTACCCACAAAACCATCTTTCCAGCCACAAAATATCTTAACTACATTCTCCTACATGATGTTAATCTTCCTGTTGGAACTGCAGGACATTGAGTTCTGTGAGTCCTGCTTCACAAATATAAACAAATTCTAAGTACTATTAAATATGACCCCTAGATGTTATTATCATGGGTCACTGAGATAAACCACAACTAAAAGGTACTTCAAACTACCAAAGGTTATGGGACCAGAGAGATGGCTCAGTGGTTAAGAGCATGGCTGCTTTTGCTGTGGACCTGGATTCAATTCCAAGAAGCCACATTTTACACCTCTTCTGACCTCCGTGGGTTCCAGGTATGCAGTCAAAGTACCCACACACATTAAAAGAAAAGTAAAATGTCAGTACAAAAAAGACATCGACACATCAGCGTGCTTCCACTGTTCATGCCATTCACTTGGTCTAAGACGTTAAGGAGAGTAATTGAGGTTACAGTCAGTTGATAAAGAAGCAACGTAAAATGGGGAGGAAACCCAACCATGGTTGAGTCATGATGTCGGACAGTTATGCCACACTGTGAGCTTGGCCTATAACTATTTCTTCATTTCTTTAGAGGTTTGCCAGAAAAAAATAACTTCTAGTTAAATGTAAATCTCAGAAAAACAATGAGATGCAGTGACCTAAAATATGCTTCATGCAGCATGCATGATATGCTTTTACTTTAAAAGTCCTAGTTTTGGCTTGCTGTTCAAACAAATGGTTGTCACATATCACTTGGTCTGTTGCTGTTTGCAGTTCCAGGCTCCTTGTGTCTCCACTCGTAGCATCAGAAAGCCCACACACCCATCACTTTACAGTATCATTATGAGGAACAAACAAAATTTAGTTCATGTACTTATCCAAATGTAGACACTGCCTGGAACTCTAAGCTAAGCTACCTATATTTCATTTTCTCATGGGAATTCTTGTCATGGAGCTAAAAAGTAAATTGTTCTTTAGAGGTGGCAGCTTTCAGAAACCATTGCTGACCTCTGCACTCAAATCAGGAGAATCATAGTCCTTAAGTTCACAGAAGGAGATGCATTAATAGTGTTAGTATCTTGCCCACATGCTGGAGAAAGTCCAGATGGTCAGTCACCCTCACAAGGCTTGCTTCTCTGACTTACTTGATATCAAGTAATTACTCTATGCAGTGATGACTCCGAAAAATACTTTGGTAGTTTGTTCTTTAACTTGGGTATGTGTCCTGAGGTTAAATGGGCTGTTCTCTCATCTGCCAGATGTATACAAAATAAAGTGCGGAACCCAAGCCTTGCTGTCCTTTCTCAGTTTCCTCTTTTGCCACCCTTCTTCTCCTGCCTTTCTGTCTTCTTCCATTTTGAAGATAGGTAGATTTTTATGCTATAAAAGGAGGAAGGTTTTAGTTGCTATTAAAATTATCATGTCCTTTGTCTATGTCACATCATAATTTACCCATTTCCTCACAAACAACTAGAAATCTTTGAGCAAGATGACCTCCAACATCATCTCTAGCTGGGACTAGATGGTAGCGTCTGCCCTGTCCACACACAGTCTTTGCTTTACAAGATACGTAGACCCAATTCCCCTGCTTAACTACCTACATAGTAGGTAGATAGATGCCTAGATGAAGCTGGCACACAAGGGGATCTCAGAGTAGTACAGGATACGGAACTGGTTCCCAGTCGTGGGAGACAAGAGGACAGGAAATGATAGACAGATTGCTCAACAGATTCTATAGCTAAGCAAGAAGAATATATTCTACTATTTTGTAGCATGGTCGAGTACTTACATTGAATGGTTATTGCAATGTGGGCTTCAATAAATAGTAGCAAGAATCCTTAACGTTACCCCTCCCCAAATGATAAAGGTTTAGGTGTTGAATATGGCAATACCTTTATACAATCCTTATATAATATGCATGTGTGGTAAAATATTATTCTTAATACCCATAAGCAGATATAATTATAATGCTCAATTTAAAAGGAAACGGAAAATCATGAACCAAACCAACAACAGAAAATGGTTGGAGCTTCTACCAATTATGTCCTTATTGAGCACATGCTTATTAGACAATATTTCATTTCTGAATTCTTTCCTTTGTACTTCTTGATCTACATAAACTAAGTTTAAGCTGTTGAAACTGCTCTCAGAAGCTAAATCTCTTTGAATTCTTAAACATTTTAAAAATAATTGTTGGGACAAACTATTTGTTTCACCTGCTAATGTCTCCTGGAATTGTAACAATTACAGCAGTAAATTGAGATTATAATTAGGAATCAGTGTCTCATTGAAATGTCAAAGTAGAGAGCACTTATCCTTTTCAGATAATTACTTTCTGTACAAAGGGAAAAAAAAAAACAGGCAAAAAGTAGAATCTATCTCATATGACATTTACCACCTGTCTTACTGAACACTTTGTCCACCCTGCCTGTTTGTTCATTTCAAAGCTACAAGATTAAGAACAAAAAAATGGCACAATGTCTCTGCTTGAATGTTAAACTCCTAGGGCCCATTTGCTTGGTGTGAGTGCTGAGCTGTTGCTGGAATAAACTGTAGCAGGCCCTGGGCAGTGAGTGCGTGGCCTGACACTCCGTTCTTTTCCATATGAATAGTCAATTCCTCGTAACTTATCAGCGACACTTTGAAAAACAACTTGAGTATACTTTACATCTCAAATGGAATATGACAACATTTGATGAATTTTGTCTTTAGTGCAGTTGCGAATGGGTCATTTGATAGATGGGTCATTCTAGAAATGGAATAATGTTGGAGCTTCAATTTCTCTGTAATTTCCAAAAGTACTGCTGCTGGTGGTCCAGTATTTTCAGTGATGCCTGAATTTTATCTACATATCTACCTATGTATGTATGTATGTATGTCTATCTATTTAATTATTTTTGCATAGTACTTTGGGAATGAACACATTGTTTAGCTATGAATATAACATCTATTCATCACTATATAAACTCATTGTAAATAAGATTACTACTTTTTCATAATTATTATTAAAATTTAATGTGTGTCCATTGGAATTATTTGGGCTGCCAATTAAAAAAAAGTCCAGACATTTTATTTCAACATCAGGGCAGTTTGTTTGTGCCACATATGAAATGTTAATACATGGTGGGAGCTGGTGCATAATGAGCACAGAGGGGTCTTCACCTTCGGCCTCACCTCTGTCTCCTAAGTGTGGCTCCTCCCTAATGGCCAGCCAATGCTAGCTTGTGCTTATCTGAATATACAGAGCAATGTAGCTGCCTTTGTTTTGGAGAACTCAGAAGAAACACGAAGCATTTCTTCAAGTGTGACACTGAACATAATTTAGTGTCCTCATGGTCACAGTCTCCTTGTCCATGGCCATGTTCTCAGCTAAAAGGCCAGAACTAAGCTAAGGAAGGACACAGGAACCCTTCAGGTGAAGGGTCTGTCCTGGCTGCCCATTGTGTGCATCTGTGCTTGTGGCAAATTGTTTCTACCTCGCTGAAATCTAATCTAATTAATACCAGAAGCCACGCATCTCCACATACAGATCACGGTGCAGATCATTAAGTGATTAAGCAGCAAATAAATTAAGCTGACCGCAGTAATAGATTTCCTAGGAAAGCTGAGGAAAGAAGTAATTAGGACTGACATCATCAGAGAGGCTTATGAACTATAGATTAAAAATCAATTCAATGCAAAAATAAAAATAAAAATGGGCAAAGGCTCTCTGGGGAGAAAAAAGGTATCACATAAGGATACACAGTGAGGAACTTGTACTAGTGTGCATGGCTGAGTCTAACAGACTGTTCCAGGACAGGAGTCGTGTTAAGTCCAAGATTGCCAGTGGCTGTATAGGAGGCCTTGACGGTCACAATGATTGATGTATAGACATAACAGTATAGATAGTCTGCGTATTGGGTTGCTGTCTGTGTTATTAGACAGAGGAAGTCTATGGCATCATCCTCAGATTGCGTTGCTAGGAAATGACAAAATGTGAAACTTTAAAGACCTGAACAATGGACCAAATAGTAATTAAAAGGAGATTTCTGGAATATAAAAGACGGAGACATCAAAGAATTAATAAAAAATATTAATGACTAACCTAAATGTGTCCGGTAGCCATAGATTTTCATTTGAGTAGAACTTGGGATGTTGCAGTTTTTAGTAAAAGTAATGTCAGTAGTATTTTTATTTGGAGAGCAAATGATGGCTTAAGTTCCGAACAGCAAAGCTTGCAGTATAAATGTTGGAACAAAGGAAATAGATCACATACAGCTGAGCATGATGTTTACATGTTGAATTCTGTGCATTGCTTTGCCATGTACTAGCATCGGTTGTGAGTGTGGTGTGGAATATGTGTTGTATTCACATGTGAAGTGAGGGCGAAGTGTTTGGAAGACTTAAAATAGTCCTTTGTTTCTCTAACATCGTAACTACATCACTCTCTCCTTTTTAAAATTCTTTACTCGTTCTTTACAGCCCAGTCTTAATCCCCCTCCTGGTCACCCTTCTCCTCAGTTTCTTCCAGTCTTTCCCTAATTTAACCACAGGAGTCCCCGGTTTCTGTCCATTGATTGGGTATAAATATCTGCATCTGACTCTTTCAGCTGATTGTTGGGCCTCTCGGAGGGCAGCCATGCTAGGCTCCTGTGTATGAGTACATCATAGCCTCAGTAATAGTGTCAGGCCTTGGGGCCTCCCCTTGAGCTGGATCCCAATTGGGGCCAGTCACTGGACCTCCTTTCCCTCACGCTCTTCTCTGTTTTGTCCCTGCAGTTAGTTCAGACAGGAACAATTCTGGGTCAGCGTTTTTGACTGTGGGATGGCCACCCCATCCCTTCACTTGAAATCTTTTCTTTCTACTGGAGGTGGACTCTACAAGGTCCCTCTCCCCACGGCAGGACATTTCATATAAGATCCCTCCCTTTGTCTGAGCATCGTTACAGCTCGTCCCTTCAGCTCACTCCACTGCTCAGGATAGCTGCTCAACTACGGTTCTGGCCACAGTTGAACTGACTAAAAGGTTTCCCTCATAGTTCTTAGGGTTAGAGCAGCTAACTAAATGCTAATTTTATAAATGGGAGTTGTCTGTAATTCAACAGGGGAAATAACCATATCTATAAAACACCCCAGTGCATATTGCTAAACCCTTCAGCTGTCTCAACTTCTGAAATATCTCTTATTCTGCTCCCTTTGCTTTTACATAGTGTTAATATCCACACCTTATGCCATGTGTTCTTAAATGCATGCAGCTCTCTTTATGTGCTGTTCATTTTGTGCTAGGTGCACTTGATTAAATAATTTGGAAACATTTTGTCTACAACATTAGAGATCCTATGCACTTTGGAGGTCCAGGAATGAAAAGCTCCAAAGTTTCACCATCATCACCAACTTCCGAGGACTTTTTCCTTGATTCATGAAAGGTGAAACTTTTTCTTGTAGAATCACGATTTTTTTTGTCCTTAGAAGTTTATCAGATCTTAATAAAATAGGGACATTTTCATTGTCAGAGCTAGCATTTTTCCCTCCCATACTTCATAAAACTTACTGTGGCCTTGCCATCCCTGAGATCTTAAGTGATTAAATATGCATGAGCACCCTTTTATTGAATTTTCTACTTAAACATACAACTGGCCACTATTAACGATTAGTTCTCCTGACAGCAAAATTTCTATATTCCATCTGAAGATGTTTCATGTGATACACTATACAATAGGCATTTTAAAAATTATGGTTTTTATTATTATCCACAGAGCTGTGTCTCTATACGTTTGTGTAATTGAGCAAAAAGAGAGAATGATATAGTGGTGACAACAGAGTCCTTCTCCTGATAATCCAGTGTCATTGTCTGATCAAGTCTCACTGATCACAATGCAAACTTAAATTTAAAAACATTTCCATTGGGCAGATGAGATAATTCAGCAGGTAAAATGGCTTGCTCTGCAAGCCTGCCCATGTTGATTTAAATCTAGAACACATGTAACAATGGAAGGAAAGAGCCTACTCCTCAAAGTTGCCTCCTGACCTCCACATAAATGATGGGAAAGGTGTGTGTGTGTGTGTGTGTGTGTGTGTGTGTGTGTGTGTGTGTGTACACACGTGTGTACACACGTTTGTTGTTGGTGTGTACGCACAGACATCACACACACCAACAACAAAAACAACAACAACAATAGTAACCAAGAATAGTAATAAATTAAAATTTTCTACTAGGTTGCTATATAAAGGCTAGGCAACTGAATTAAAGCTGATAATATAAATTTCTTATTTATGAAAAAAAATCCTAAAGGCATATCATCTTTCTAATAGCCCTTGGGTAGAAAAGAAGCAAAACTTACAATCAAGTTAAAGACAGAAAGAGTTGACATAAAATGACTAGAAAGTGATTTGTGCCAATCAGGTGATAAATTCTGTGTGACAAGGCCCACGTGACCTGTTCAGCCAGTGACATTTGCTTCTCTGTGCCATGCAGACCATCCAGAGACTGCCACAGCCTCCGTGCCCAGTTTTCACCCTCACAACAGCTCAGCCTTCATTTTATAACTGTCGGTAGCTTTTTCCTTTAACTTAGCATTTATTCCATAAATCTCTCTTTCCTATCTGTAGCTATGTGTTGGTTTATAAAGCTCTTCTGGCCATGTGCTTGTTATCTACCACTAAAATGAAATGTAAATATAACCTTCCATATAAGGGCTTTTGAAGACCAGCCTTTCTTTCATTGCCTTGAAGAACTTCGATTCATTTGTATTAAAACTACTACACGGTTTTATATTGCTTCAGAAATTATTTGGGATACACTATTTGTCTAAACACTGAAATACATATAACCAGGCTTGGAGGTAGTTCACAGTGTCCTTTCATGCTCCACAGCACACAACACACTAGCTTTCATGTCATAGAGAGTGGTAGCTATTTATTAAGTTAAACTGCATTGCTTTAGCCCCTTGGAATCGAAGGGAAGTATCATAGTAGAATTTCAGTAAGCACATAGTATCTTTAGTGGTCAAGCAACTTACTGGAACTTTCTTCCCATGTCCAAAACACATGCACGCCCTTCCTATAGACGATGAGACATCCCAGCAAGTTTGCTCATACAGCTGGTAATCAGAGTGTCTGGACCGTATGCAACCCTCTCCCCATGGATTAAGGCATTTATTAGTTTGACTGTTCACCAGGTATTATAATTCTAGTTATGTTCTCTGCTTTAATCATATGATTATAATGTAATACACAGTTGCTGACTCTGTAAATAACTACAATAAGACTCCAGTGTAGAAAAAACAGAATGATAAATACAGGCCAACTACTGATCTGAATATTTAATTCATTCCATCAGTGGAGAAATTCAAATACCTCCTACCTTGACTAAAGAAGGTTTCCTAATTAACCCGTCTCAGTGCTGGTATTGTGTAGAGCTATAAAATTATCTACAATGTAAAAATTTCAAGCATGATGTGCCTGAAAGAGAGTAACTGAAATACAACCGTTTTCACGTCTTCTTCTTTTCTGGTGCAAATCTAGAACCCAAAGTTGCATTGGTGTATGAATAGTGCTTCTGCAGATTATACCTGCAATATTCTTTAGTACTATGAATAGCACTGTCAGTGACTAGTAACTGGATTTCCAGTTCTTTTATTCCAGTGAATTCCTTGTATAATTTAAATTTGTTTGAGACAGACTTTTACTATACATCCCCAGCTAACCTGTGAGGTCCAAAGTTGTCTCAAATTCCCAGATCTGTCTGCCTCTGCCCCGCAAGTGCTGAGATTAAAGGCCTATTTGAAGACAATGCTGACTACAGAAAGTTCGCTATTATAATAAGAATATGCAGGCAACCATACTTAGTGGTACACGTGCACGTGCAAACATACACACAGAAAGAGACAGACAGACAGAGACAGAGAGACAGAGACAGAGAGAGACACACACAGAGAAACTAGAGCTTCAGCAAGAAGAGAGAGGAAAAGAGTGGTAAGTTAAGAAAAGAACGAAGCTTTATTATAGACAGGTATGAAACTATCAAAGAATAGAGGATAGGGAAAATAGACTTTGCTAATCTTTCCATTGTCTGTCTATACCTGTGGCAGACTTGCTAGCTTGCTAGCTGCTCACAAGGTTCTGTCATCCACTTATGAGTATCTTTTTGCAAATGATGACTTTGACTGAGGACGTTATTTTGTTGAAGTCCCTCTGCATCCGTGGTACCCAAAGCCAGTCCCTACTAGGCCCCATAAATGAAAGAACTATGTCACCTCAAGCCTCACGCTGTAATGACCTGGTTGTGTTGCATCCTCAGTTCTTTTAGCTCTATGTCCTTTGGCTTGAAAGGCCGTGGGACTAAAAGGCTGTCAGAAACAATAACTCTGGCTGTCCTAGATCTCTGCATAATTGCTTGGAGCAATTTTTAAATTTATCTGTTATCTGTCTATCTACCATCTATGTATGTATGTATGTATGTATATATGTATGTATGTATGTATGTATGTATGTATCTATCTATCTATCTATCTATCTATCTATCTATCTATCTATCTATCTATCTATCTATCTATCTATATCGGCATTGTTTGTTTGGAGACCATTCTCACTATGGAGCCCTGACTGACCTGGAACTCACTATGCAATCCAAATTAACCTCAAACTCACAGCAGTCTACCTACCTCTGCTATGCACACATGTGCTGCGATCCCATGTGTGTACTACCACACTCCCGCTCGAAGTAGAATTTATAATACACATGAGTAGGGATGCCTTTCATCACAAATAACAATACTATGAGAAGACATGGGTATTTGAAATCATACTTTGAGACATTTCCTGTTATCAAACTAATACAGATTAGTCTTCCTATCTTTTGAGTGTTTCCACAATAAATCAAAATCTGAAGAGATCAGTCATTTTCCTTTCTAAATTCTCTGGTACTTCAGTCTGAGTATAATATCCACACTTGCTTAAGAAGACAAACGTTCCCTGCCCCCACCCCCATGCTGGAGCTGTGGTGCAAACTAGGAGCTATGGAGATTCTATTCTGGAATAGAGCTCTGGATAGTAGTATGAATTCTATTTTGGATAGTAACAGGAAGTTCTGTTAGGTATATTGCAAAAGTTGAGTCAATTAGGCTTCTTCCTTTAAAAAAAAAAAGCCAGAGTTTATTGTGCTGTAGTGAAGCATGTGTCTAATATTCTGTGGTACGTGGCTGAAGCAAGCCTCTCATTGCTTTGTATCAGTAGCATTCTGTCTACCAGAAAAGAAGATCTGTAGTTACTGTTCAGACAGTTTTGAGTCTATAAAATGTACTGTTTTAATTTTAGCAAGATTAACAATGTGAAGTTCCCACAGAGTTTAAAAAAACAACAACTTTGAACATAACCAAGTGGAAGTGGAATTAGCTGTCACTTGAAGCTGTGTTTCTACCAAGAGGCATCGTCGTCAACCAATGAAATGAAAACTGGGTGCTTTTTATCATTAGGCAACATTTATGAAAACAGGACATCAAAATCTGCACGCCGCCTTCAGGTTGTTTCTCTAGCACATGGTGTGTGTGTGCTGAGTTCATGTACAGGTCTGTCCAGTCCCTGTCTAAGGGAAGGAGAGCTGCCCTAGCACACTCTCCGTAGCATGTAAAGTAGAAGAATCCTGTAGTGGATTTAGCAGAAGACACAACTTCAGCTCATTCCTTTTTGGTCGGGGGAAACATCCCCATAAATGATCATTATTGTTGTCATGAAATGATCCATTCAGAAATGAGATTGCCACTCTGTGCTGCCTCTAAAACCCTCTCTTCAGCCATCCTTAAGTCTTAATGGAATGCCAAAGGTACATTTAAAATGAAAAATATTCTCCCTTTTTTTCATGATTTGAGAAGCTCTGATTTTCTTTCCAGAAGTGTAGTTTTACTGTGAATGGTTATGAAACATTATTTGAGGGAACTGCAGAACACAGTCATTTTTTCTTTGCTATTTTATCTTCCATTATTTTGAGGTTGGATAGCATACCACTTAAATACCATGATGAGATTTTATATCCTAATAATATCACAGAAGAATTTATATTGTTTAATTTAACCATAATATAAATACTCTAATTTAGTATAACTGTGTCTTACTTCAAGAAAACTTATATGAGATTAATACTTTTAAATATATGCCATCTAAGATTAGCAATGTTATTAAAATTTAATGTTCTTGTCCTTAATGTAAATTATAGCCTTTTAATTTTCTTGTGTCCTTAAAGAAATGTATAAATTTTATGGAGCATAGTAATTCATATTAGTAAATTTTATTTAGTGATCTAAGTGAAAGCAGAAGTCTCATACTAATATTCTCTATAAAGAATTAAGAAGAGTGGGGGGGGAGCACCCTCATAGAGGCAGGGAGAGGGGGAATGGAATAGGGGGTTTCCAAAGGGGAAAACATTTGAAATGTATATAAAATAAATATCCAAAAATAAAAAAAATAAAAATAAAAAAAGGAAGAATTACGAAACCTAAGGCTAAGGACGTGCTCAAGAAGACAAGGTTAAAACCTGTGCAAACATGAAGACTTACCAGGGTGCAGATCCCTAGACTTTAGGTAAACAGTTTCTAGGTGTGTTGGCTCAGAAGGTGGAGACCAGTATCTTCAGAACAAGCTGGATAGCAAGAGTAGCCATATCGCTGAGCTCTGGATTTGATTGTGGCTACTGCCTTACTGAATCAAGTGGAGGAACCATGAAGTATGATCTGAACATCAGTCTAGGGAACTGCATGTACCTAAATGTGTGCAGCCATCGCTTTCAAAAAAGAAAAAAATCAACGAACATCATAATGGGGAAAAAGAAAAAAATACTTTAAAAAATCCAATCTGATTCAATCAATTATCAGAGTATCAGAGTCATTGTTGAGACTGTTCAATTCATGGCTGCTGCTTAGACATTGGCTATGGGAAGTAATCATGGTCTCATCAGCTCTGTGCATTGCCATTAGCTTTGATCAATCAAATGGGATAAACAGAAAACACAGTATTTTGATCAGGGAAAATTTATTGTTAAGAAAGAATGCTTCGCTATAACTTGGAAGATGGCTCAGAGAGTAAGACCACTTGCTGGACAACCAGAAGAACCTTAAGATTGTTTCGATAGCACATGATGTTTAGGTTCAAACCCCTAGCATAAAAATCTGGGTGTAGCTGTGAACCAGTTACCCCAGAATTGTGGGAGCGGCGGAATTAAAAGGCTTACTTTCTCCCAGTAAACAGTGGTTTAATAGTAGATTCAGTATACAACTCTGTCTGCAGGAGTTCAAAGATGTGTACCTCAACATGCATTTGAGTTTTCACCACAAATATATGCCACATCAGACGCAAACATGCATGCATAAACAAATTTTAAAGAATTTTTGACTGTAATAGGGATTAGGATAAGAAATTTTGTTAGACTTACAGAGTTCTATAAAGAAAGTACAAATACCAGGTATATGGTAAGATAGTCTAATGTGTAGCTACCTGTAAAGTTGAAATAAAGTCATAAAGGAGATGTTAATGGCCCAATACTCTGACCTGAGATCTGATCCTCTTCTAGAGACATGGATATATTCCTAAAAGGGAGGTAAGTCACTAGGAGGCCATTTTGGTGGAACTTGCTAGAAAATTATTCTTTGTTATTTCTAATGTTAACCAGAAGTTGTCCTTTACAAAAAAAATAAAAAATAAAAATAAAAAACATGAGGGAGAACTCATGTCAGTAGGCTCTTGCTAGCCAATGGGATCTTAGTGGAGCTTCAGAATCTTCCAGAACAAGGAGAAATAGGGAAGTAAAAAACGTTGGTCAGTGGTAGCTAAGTCTGAAGAACACATATGAACTGCAGCAGACAGACACCAGATAATCTGTTCATGGGCAAGAGCCCATGAGCTAACAAATGACATACCTCAGGAAATAGACCTTTCATCATCTGCACATAATATGTGGAACTAGAAGATAAGTATTGAAAATGCCCAGATCATATTAATCAAGCAAACCAAAGTGAAACATTCCAGTTGAGAGATAATGAATACATATATAGAGACATTGTATTAAAATTTACATACAATTTCTTTAAATTGTTTTATTATTATTGAGATGTTAACTGATATTTACAGTAGTTGTTGAAAGGGAACTTTTATATCAATCTACATACTTGTTGCTTAACTCTAAGATTATCACAAGAAAAAGTATGATATTTATATCCTTGACAGTTTGCAGGGATGAAAACTGAATACATCTTAAAGAAATAAGTTTAATGGATGTTATATTAGCTATGTCAGTAATTGGTTCTTTGGGGAGAACTATATTTAAACTTACAGTTTATGCAAATGTGATTAGTCATTTGGAATGAATAAGTCATTTCATAATATAGCAATACATATAAAATTTCCTAGTCAAGAAGGGCTTCTTCAGTTGTGTGTATATTTTGACACACTTTAATTGGCTAAATTATCTTAGTTGGATAAGCATGACTCTGCTGAAGACTCTCCATAATTTTCCTGACTTCTGAGTAAAAAAGGGGGGGTAGGAGAATAGATCATAGTGCATTTATCATCGAAGTCAGGGATTTTCTTGAGTCACTTGTGTAAACATGCTCAATGTAAGGGACTTCTGTGGCACAAAATTGTCATGCAGTCCACGGGTGTTTACTGGACTTCATTAGGTCCAGGCTGTGGATGAAAGTAATGAGTTCCAGAGCACTTTAATCAAAGTAAATTTAGTCTTAATTAGAATAAGTATGAATCAATTACATTTCAAAAATCAATATAACAAGTCAGGAAGCGTTATTTTTTTGTTTTGTTTTTCTTTATAATTTCAGAAAAATGTAAAGGTTTCCAAACTACTAGATTATTGACTTTCTGCTTGAATTATTTTATATCATTCAAATATATTTGAAAAAAACAAATACTTTTCATGTTATGTTTTTAAATAGCTATCTATTTATTATTTTATACAATGCATTTCTATCCCAGCACACTCTTTTTGGCCTCTCCAAGTCCTTCAAGAACTCATATCCTTTCGGGCCCTCCTTTCTTCTTAATGTACACTTTTTCCATATGCAGCGCTGGATCCAATTAGAGATGCCCTTGGTGAATAGGTTTAGAACCATCTACACGAGCATTGACAGTCTATCAAGCAAGCCACTACATCTCTGAAGAAGACCAACTCAACTCATCTTCCCTAATAACCCTCTCCTAGAGCCTCATGAGCCTCTCCCAGCTCCAGGCTAGACTGTTGACTGACTTGATAATGTGCGGGTCTCACAGCTAGAGATGTCATGAGATCCTGTGTGTAGCAGCCTTGTCCCATATGGAAGATGCTGATTGACAGCAGCCCTCCCCATCCTCTGGCTCTTACAGTCTGTGCACCACCTCTTCAGGGATGTTCTTTGAGTATTAGCAGGAGGCAGTGTGACAAAGATAACGACTTGGGGGCTTGGAACTTCACCATTATTTATTCTCTAGCCTTTGGCTAATTGTGCGTCTCTATATTAATGTCTGTCCACTATAAAAGAAGCTTCTCTAATGAGGAATGAAAACTGCACCAAGCCACCAAGGATCTGTATTGACATGAGTTTGACAGAAAAAGAGAATTAGAGTTAACTTTACTGTAGTTTAACCTTTTATTTATAATTTCAATCTGACACTGAAAATGAAACTTAGGGTAGTGCATTTGAATTGATAATTGATAAGTTATTTCAATAAAAGACATTATTAATTAAACATGTTAATATGAAGTCTATGATAATGGTACTTTGTGATAGAAGTCCAAGATAAACAATCTTTTCATGAGAGAAGATATCACTTTTTAGCCTTGGCTAACCTGGAACTCCCTATAGACCAGTCTGGCTTCGAACTCATAGAGCCTCTGCCTTCCAAGTGCTGAGATCAAAGGCAAGTGCCATCATGCCTGGGGACAAACAGTCCTGCATATAGTCTTCTATATACAGTTTGCATTAAATGAAAACAGAATGAGCAATTAACTGAAAGCACCACGTTCACTAGCTGCAACACATTTTCTGTCAAGGGAAAGCGTCTAAGTTAGTTCCAACCAAACTCCTGTGTCTGGAGCTTGTTCGGACAACAATATGGGGAGAGAGAATTGGCTTGTGTTGGTTTTCTTTTGTACAACTGTGTTACTTTTCAATTGTAAAAAAGGAAATGAAATAAAGATGGTGTTTTATATTTGAACATTCATATAGGTATGTAGAATTTGGTTTATTTTTTTTATTCTGTTATTTTAAGTTGCCTATTAGTTTTGTAAATAGATCTTGTTGTGGGGGCTGGTGGTAATTCTCATGCCGTGGCATGCACATGGAAGTCAGAGAACAGCTCTCAAGAGTCAATTCTCTCCTCCACCAGGTGTGTTCTAGAGATGGAATTTGACTTCTCAATCTTGGTCTGAGCACCTAAACCTACTAAGGCATCACCTAAGCCATGCTTAGTACTTTGGCTTAGTTTCTCTGATATGCTTTGTTTTTCAGCTTCTCCATGGGTAGATAATAGTAGAACTCCAAACAAGATTGATCTGTACGATGTACGCCGAAGACCATGGTATGAAGTTTTGACTCTCTCTAAAGAAATGATCAATAAACAGGGGTTCTACAAATTGTTAATATGTTGAGGGGAGACTTCCCCTTACTGGGATGGATGCTCTCTTATATATTGTGCTGTGATACTTTCAAACTACACGTACAATTAATAACCAATGAAAATGATGTGTTGGAGAAGGAAATCCCTGTGAATACTGTTAAAATGATTTCCAGACTCATTTCAAATGGATTCCTTTAAGCCTTCTGTTCAGTTTAAGCTTTCAGTCTCTCTTTGCTGGCGGGGCTTTCGTTCGAAGAGCAACTACTTTGCTGGGGGAAAAGCCCTCACATAGAAATGGCATGGAGTCAGAGACAACTTGCCTCTGGCAGTGAACTAATGGGAACTGGCCCCAAGCTAACAGTGCTGCTAGATCCTTCCATAAAGTTTAGGCTTTATTACTTCTCCCCAAAGGAGTTTTATTTGTTTGACGCTATTAAAGTAATTCATCATCCTAATACAAAACACAAGAAAAAAATCAACAATATATGTTTAGACTTACTGGGAGATAACTACGAAATTTCATGTATTTTTATTATTGATTGTATTTTGAGTGCATAAAAATTACATTTAAATTGTAAATATACCATTTTTTAATGAGTTCACATATATAGCATGATGCCCTGTCCTCTACTCTTTTCATATTAATTTTTGAGTATGTAATAATGAAAAGGAATACTTAAGATCATTTTAATAAAGGCTATCTGCTCGCTTATTTAAGAAAGTCCCTATTCCTGTGTTTTTGCATTGCTTCCAACTTCCTGGTATGTTCACACAAATTCTGCTCAGCGCAGTGGTGGGTGGAAGAGCACTCATCCATGGCTTTCAAGTGTCCTGTTTAGTTTCCAATAGCTGTTTACATGAACGCAACCTTGAGTAATAGTTACCAATGTATTAATGGCTTTTAAGTATCCTGCTGAGTATCTGATAGCAATTTACATGAACACCACCTTGAGTGATAGTTGCTAATATTACTATTATTAATAATATTCTCCTAGTCTGTTATTTAATAGAAGCAAATACTACGTTATAACACAGATGTCTGGGATTTGTAGGAGTGAGGTATCAATCATCTGCAGCAGACACTACGCTAAGCTTCTCATCCTCCCACTGAGAAGCACAGAAGGACAAACGGTGCTAAGATGCTAGACATGAGCAGGATTGTCTTCCTTGGGCCAACAGTGGAGTTTTGCCTACTGATCTGAATACAGAGAGTGGAGTGGGTTACAATGCACTGGAGTGCTCCCTCTACAAACAATCCCAAGTAGTAGCAGCTGTGCTCCGAAATGTTGACAATGAGTTGGCTTCTTTCTGTGAGTTGAGGCAGATGCAGCCCTTCCCGCCATGGAAGGCTTGATCCCTTCATTTTTGTTCCTCTCCCGTCTCTGGCCAAGCAGTATGTGGTTTTCTTTTTGTTCCTTTTTTTCTTTCTTTTTCTTTTCTTTTTTTAAATTACTCTGCTGCTATCAAATTTATCTGTCTACAAGCACTCAACTTCCTGTCTAAATCTCCCCAAGTGTGTATTTTGAATGCAGAGAGTCAGGGAAGTGGTTGGATTTTGGAATTAACATTTAAACTGTTTTTCTGGGTGATTCTTGGACACCATAGAGCTGTGAGAATTTCTGCTTCAAATTCCTGGTAATTATATTATCCACTGCCTGATTTCAGTTATTTAACTGGTCTGTTAAATTTCCTTTTGTTTGTTTGTTTGTTTGTTTGTTGTTGTTGTAGTTGTTATATTTCCTTTTAAGTTGCTTTATCTTAAGGTTTATTGACTACTTATCACTTTGGTCTTTTTTTTTTTTTTTTTTTTGTCTTTAAATATATTATAGTTTGTTGTCCACTACAATTAAAACACCAATAATTGAAATTTAGGATAGTTTCTTCTTTAGAAAAAAATATCCTTTTGGAAAATAATTTATTCACTGCTTACATTAAATTTTATCTTTTTTTCATAAATCCCTGAAAACTATGCTTTCAAAAGCTATAACGTTGGCATCTCTAATGTGATCTTAAATACCTTTTTCAAGCTAACATTTCAGAATATGTTTAAAAGAGCATTGTTTACTATGGTGTAATAGAATGGGTCTTTGTTCTAATCATATCTTATGTCAGAGATCTATAAATATGAATACAGAAAATATGAATCTTAGACACAGAGGAAAAGGAAATGTTTCTGTGGTTCCATTTCAGGTACATCCAGGGAGCTGCCTCTCCCAAGGACATGCTTATTCTGGTGGACGTGTGAGTAGCGCATGAGACATTTGTAGGTAATCGTAGTTTGTTGGGAATTAGCAGTGTATGATGGATTAGAAGAACAAAATCAATATAATGATTGTGTATCCAGACAAAGAAGCCAGATTTCAACATTAACAAGGGTTATAGACTTGGCTCAGTCAGTAAAGTGCTTGTTGCATAAGAGGAAGAGCTGAGTTCATATCTCTGACTTTTACACGAAAAAATTTAAACAATGAGGGAGCAGTGGTTGTGCTGTAATGCCAACTGTGGATAGTAGGAGTGAGGAACTCTAGAGCTCTCTAATTAGACAATCTGAGGGATCAGTTTGTCCCGGGATCACTGTGAGACCCCAGTCTTAAAGAATATAGTGGCGAGCGGTAGAGGTAGGTACCTGGCATTTACCTCTGACCTACAAACAATACACACACACACACACACACCCATCCCACCACATTTATGCAAATGGGCGCACAAAGACAATAACAAAACCAGAAAATTATTTTATTGAAAATGAAAACAATGCTTCTTTGTATCTGTATCAAAATGGAAAATTATGATACTAATCTAAAAGCCAAACTTTTATTTTTCATTATAATTTTAAATTTGAAGAATATTAAAATATAGAGTTAATAAAACTCATGTTTCTTGTTTCCAAAAGAAGAAGAGAAAAGAAAATAAGAAAAAAAGGAAAGATGACTTAGTTGGTACTTAACCAGGAACAGTTCTATTGACTATAAGGGATTTTGATCAGAATAGATAAATATGTTAACTTTTATTTTCAATATATGACAATAATTTATATAAGTATAGATATTAGTTGTTCTATTAATTTGTTATATTGTTTCAAGTTAAAGCATGTGAGAAACTGTGTGCACCTGTAATGTAGAAGTAGCAGTTAGTTGCCTAGAGATGAGTCCTACGACAGGAGAGGTGTAGAGACAAGAAAGATGAAGAAATTCTGGAAGACAAGTGCTGTCATCTGTGGAGTGGGGCAGTTGTCCACAAACCTCATCACACTTGTGCAACTGTGTAACTCTAGACTACGACTTTTGTTTATTTACAATTTTTCAATTTAAAATATAATTACATCATTTCCACTTTGCTCTCCCTATCCACACTACTTGCTCTCTCTCAAATGTGTGGCTTCTATTTCTTTAATTGTTGAAATGTGTGTGTGTGTGTATTACTAAATACGAAAATGCATAAATATGTATATACAACCTGCTCAGTCTCTGTTTCTTGTGTATCTATGACTTTAGGGCTGACCGCTTTTTAAAGGCAGAAGTATATTTGTATATTCATGTAAACAAACTAGAAGCTGATGAGAGCATTTTCGTTCTTTATGAGTGTGTTTGATAAAGGACAGGTGAATGACACTTGGCCCCTTTGTCTGTTGATAGGAGTGGAAGCGTGAGCGGATTGACCCTGAAACTCATCCGGACATCTGTCTCCGAGATGCTCGAAACCCTCTCTGATGATGACTTTGTGAATGTAGCTTCAGTGAGTATGGATGACTGCTCCTTCTGGAATCCCGCCTGCCCATCTCCCTACATCATTACATACTGGCTTGTTTTTTTTTTAAGTGGGCTGAGACATTGTCAGGGTACTATAAGCTGCCTTACTGTGCTAGCCTGTATTGTCCTTTCAGAGGTCCTTAGCATTTACCACCATTGAAATAATGAATACTGAATGAAAAGCATTCCTCTCCTTCCCTTAAAGGAACCCACATGGGTACTGTGAGCCCTTCCACACACAGACAACTTTGGGGTATCTTATGAAGTAGCATCTAGCAGCATAATTGAACCGTTAATTGCTTGTAGCCAGTTATTCTCATTTGCAGACTGGACGGCTGACTTTATTGCATTGAGTTTTTCCTAACAGAAGAAAAATAAAGAGGCAAGTAAATTAGCTTGGAATCATCTTAGACCTTCTGATAGCTAGGAATTACTGACCTTGCAGCAAATGGACCAAGACGCGCAATGTCTCATCTTCATCTATGGAATTTAGGCACCAAATGTCAGGGCCACTTTCTGGTGCATGAAATTTCATATGTGAAGTGGCTCATTTATAGAGATGTGGCCAAAGGACAAATAGATTTTGGTAATGTTGATTTTTATTAAACCCATGAGAATATTCCTGGTTGGTGGTACAGATAAAGAATACAGAACCCACTATGGATAATGCAAGACTCCCTGGATAATGTTCCATGGTCTATAATTCTCAAGGAGAATACATTGCAGATATTCTATAATCTAAATAGATTCAAAAGGAACCCTGTCAAGCTCTTGTTGAGACACCATGTCAAGAGGACCATCTCAATTAAGATAGAGGAAAGATAGTTATTCAGCTTCATTTGTATATAAATGTATGAATGACAAAAAATTTGGAATGGCTTAAAATGTTATCCTTGGCAGAATGAAAGAGAATGGCTTAAATATATAGATTTATCATCATAATAAAATGATTTAAAATCAGAAAATATTTAATACTGTTAATCTTTTCTTTAGCTTCTTCCAAAAACTGAACATTAGTCCTGAGTTGAAGTAGTTTCTTTGGAAATCAGAGGAAATAGCACAAGTTAAAGAGTGAGAAGTGAAGCATGGAACAGAGAATCTAATTGTATAGTCTTAATTTACTCTAAGGAATCCAAGTTTATTGAGAAATTCTAGAAGCCTCCTAGGATAGTCTTTTCAAGACTTGCTAAGCTACGGACTCTAAAGAGTCAGTGTGTTAGGAACCAGCCTCCCTTTTTTGTAGATGAACAGAATATGGCCACAAGTAGGTATTCTGAAATGGGAAAATTATGGATTCTGAAGGTGGAGAGCTGATCAGTGTATAACCTAGCCAATTAATCAATCATAAAGGTGGATATTTATCACAACAATAATAATGATAATACAATAAGTGATTATGATGATGATACACAGAACATTTTATAAGAGGGTGGTAAGCTTCTAACATTAGTGTCTAAAGGGATCCATGAAGCTGTCCTACATGGAAGTGAGTAGCTCAAAGAGATAAAAATGAAAATTAGTGTAGATTGACTTCATCAACCTAGACCAGACTTTGAGATGTCTAATGCCAGGTGGTTTTTAATCCCAATGTATTTAAGCTCAGTTTAATTTGGGGAAAAAAAGTTTTCTTGTGTAATACAGTCCTCAGTGCCCAAGGAAGGGTAATTACATTGTAACTCAACTCAGGGTACATGTGATGTCTTCCAAGAAAATGCGCTCAAGAGATAAGCTACCTGTATTAGCTTAGGAGCCTAAGGGCTTGGCCTGGTTTTAGTCACATAGGTAGAATAGAGGTCCTTTGGGCTATGAACCACCTCTGGTCCTGGTTGTGCAAACTTGATATGGCCTGGCCCATCCGATAGTGTAGATTGGGCTATTAATCAGTTCCAATTCTCAGATTTCTGAATTGAAGAACAGGTTTTTCATCTTTCCCATTGGAAGGAATCCTGTGTGCTTAATATTCTTGGTTTCTCTGGAGATCTCTGGGCACAAGGATCTTGTACAAAGTCAGTAGTGTTTTGTAATATATTCTCTCTTGTTCCTCTGGCACCCACTTCAATTTCCCTATACTCCTGCCCAGTCTTACGTCAATATCAGTAGCTTGGTTGGTATATTGCCTTGCATATTTTAACCAGAGGTCTTTGAATTCAATGTCCATTCAAATAGTAGATCTATGATTGTATATTCATAGATATTACAATAGATGAAAGCATTGAATTAGTCCCATAATTCCATGCACAGCCTCCTCTGCCTCTATTATATTGCAGCAAATTTAATGACAATTTATTTTAGAATCTTGGTACTTTGGAATTAGGTCCTAAAATATCCAGAGAGCAAATACAGATTTAGGTTTAGCAAAACTCTTACTGGCCATTGTAAAGATTATTCTCATTTCCACCACATGCATGAGAAATGCAGAATATTCCTACATACGCCAGAGAGACAGGAAGTAAACAGTTCCTGAGTGATACTCTTTGGGTTATAATAACAGGAGATAAGCTTCCTCACCTTTGATTTCCACACCAATGCATCTTATTTTCAGAAGGCTGAGGCAGTAGGTGAGTGTTAAGGCTTGTGTTGTGGGCTTTGCTGGTTTTCATCATGCAAATATGCTATGGCAAATTTCAAGGGACTAGCAAAAGGTCAACTGGCCCTAAACAATACCTGAAAATCTAAGGATTGCTTTACATGAACTGATATAATCCTGACACACGCACAGAACAGCGTCCCCATCAGATTGTCTTCTTCATGCTGGAGCCTTAGCTGCATAGTTAAAGGTAACACTTTATTCAAACCAGTGTCTGGGAAGATAGCATGAGTTAGGTCCTGTAAATTCTTTGGACATGTGTCTGTTATCGGGCTTCCTTTCCAAACTAGTTTTGCTTCATCTGGGTGTTTAAGTAGATTCCCATGATAAGGCAAGCAGTGTGTGAACTCTGAGGGTTAATACTTCTGAGGTGATGTGTTGAAGTACCAGGGACTGAATTTATATCAAAAATAAGAGAAACAAATTTTATTCCTTTCCTAAAGAGGCAACATATAATATTTTTTAACAGTGAGTTGATACTCTCTTCTCTGAGAGGTATTATCATATCAGGAACCCTGGACTGAATCAATGCTAATGAGCTGGCTATTTCAAAGTGCAGTAGCTATATCAAAACAAGTGCAAAAGGCCTGCACTCTTCATTCTAAGAATATATCTTCAGCCTCTCCTCTTTGTTGGCTACATTCACGGGGGCATTTAATAATCATTGTCATTACTAGAGACAGGTAGGCTCTAGAGGGTGAATCATTTTACTTCCCCATCCCCTACTATGTAATAAGTCAACTGGGGATGCATTCTCTCTAGGAAACATAGATGCGATACACAGTTGTACACAGTTCATTCATTTCCATTAGTTTAACTCAGCTTTTTCTTCAACTAAGCCTAAGAGAGGTCTTCCTGTATGTCTCCTTCCAGAGCCAACCACTCAAGCTACTTGCTGCTGTACAGAAATACATGTATTTTTTTTATTCTAGGAGATATATGTTTCTCTATATAAAAGTACAGTGGAGTGCATTTTGCCTCAAGGTCTTTCAAAACTCCATTTTCTGTGTGTACTCCTGGCTCCTGCTGCTTCATATTCAACAGACCTGTTCATTCTTTATTGAATATTCTGTTTTCTTGTTTTCCTGGCACGGACTGGACTATTGCAGGTGGTGTCTATTGAAATTTGGCATTTTTTGTTGCCTGGAGCCATGAGAGAAGACAGGATAAGATAATAAAGAGAGCAAATGTCATCTTTTATTGCCTCTAAGAATGGAGACGCCACTGCACTGTAATAGAAGGGAAGAGTTTCTATCTATACAAACGGATATGGGCAACCGAGGGCACAGTGTCTTCAAGGGCACTACACCCCACCTCCTTGTGTATCATCCTGATGTTTAGATAGATGCTGTAGCTGTTTAACACCTTTATATTTCAGATTCTCAATATAGATCCCTTTCTTCTAGGACATGTTGACGATAGGAAGAAAGGAGAATTGGTCCATGAAATTTTCCAGCTTTCTTGGTCTACATTTGGCTGGACCAAGGATACCGTTTTCTTCAGTGGAATTTAAAGATCTCTCAGCACTTAGCTGTAAAATTATTATTGTCCTCATATTTCTCAATGGTCTAATATTCCTGTTCCGTTTATATAATGCTCAGATTACTCTAGCTGAGTCTGTAGTGTAATGATGCCAGATGTCTGAGCAGTCTTCTTGGCTCCAGTTATGGACTGTACACCCCTTCACCAAGGGCTCTTTCTTTTTATTGCTGTGAGTCTAGTAAATTGGTCTCTTCAGGAATCTCATCCTGAGCATCTATTTACCAAGACCTGTTATCAAATTAGATTAGTTTCCCTAGTAACAGTCACTGAGACACGGATTTAAGTACAAATTTTAAGCACAAATGTAAGAGCTTGTCTTCTGTGATGCAGTCTCATGCAAACTTTAGTGACACACAAAACCCACTTATGCATCCTCATGTGGGCATCCCACTGGTGTGCCTAGAGTTCATGAGCTGAACCACATCCCACTGGTGTGCCTAGAGTTCATGAGCTGAACCATAAGAGAAATAGAATGTCTTATTTGTAGTAAGAGCAGTGAGCGCGCAGATGATGAGGAAGTAATAAACATGCACACCTTTAGTTAATTATGAAAATGTTTCTTATGTATTCACATTACAGTAGAAGGCCAACAGTGAAATGTATAGAACTCTTGAAATGAGCAATTACTTCTTGAAGACATCTGGAAGAAGGCATAGTGATTTCTAACTCTCCATCCAATCATCGTTGTTGCTGGCTTCATTTCCTACTTCAGTTTTAATTCTTTTCTTTATTTGGTTGTTTACTGCTTCCATTAACCAAAGAAGACCAATTTTTCTTCAGAATTACCTGAACTCTTTGTTAAATACATCCTTGTTTAATTTTATTATTTTGGAATGATCGTTTGAATACAATCATAATTTAAAACTTATTTGGAGCTTTTAAGTGATTGTATTCGAGACCTAGTTTTGATCTGAAAAATCCTTACAGTAAAAATCAATACTTAGAAGGGCCAAAGAAATCCGGGCATATGAAGTATGCTGTAATTCTAACCTGCAGGAGGTGAACCCAGCACAGCTCCCATGAGTTCACAGGCAGGCTAGTCTACATAGTAAAACCCTATCTTCAATATATTAACTACAGAAATAAAGATGATCTAAAGTTTTCATTCTGTTTTATTTGTACTTCAAATTTCATTTATACACAGGGGACATAGAAGTTTATGTGTACATAGATAATGCATAGAAGGACCAATACGTTACAGATATAGAGAATACAGAGATAGATAGAAGTTAATAGATAGATGATAGGTGGATAGATATATAGATGGATAGATGATGTATAATTGAAATAACTAGATAGGTGGTAGATAAAATATAGAATGAAATATGGCAAAAAGTAGTTTATCTTATTAATGGTAACTAGTTTCATCTTTATAACCTTACATAGTAGGTAAGAATGCTAGATTTTGTTTTATAGACAGGGAAAGGGTAGAAAGAATTCCAGTAATTTTTTCAAGTAGGAAGACAGAAGTGAAACATAGCCACTTTCATTTATAAATTTAGGTTTATAAAGAAAGTTATAAAGCTGAATCTTCAAGGAAAAGTATAACTTTTATGACTTTAATGATACACTGAAATAAATACAAAATAAATGAAATACAAATAGAAAATGAAATACAAATACAAAAATGAATACAAAATAAATGAAATAAATACAAAATAAGATACAAATAATTATAAGCAAGGAAATTATTTGTGTACGTGCATATGTACTTGTATGCAAATGTGTGAAGAGTTTGGGGCCATCTATTGTCTTTTCTCGGATGTTGTTTACTTTTATTGGTTTTGTTTTCTTTCTGAGAACATAGTCATTTACTGGCCTACAACTTGCCAAGTAGGCTAGGCTAGTTGGTTATTAATCACCAGGGCTATGTCTATGAGTCTCCACAGTGATGAAATTACAAATGCATCATCACAATTTTAAAAATAACGTTTTTATTAATTCTCTAGGAATTTCCTACAGAGCATTTTCATATTCTTGCCCCATCTCCTCCAAGACCTACCCCAATGGCCTCACCCACCCAACTTCATGTCTCTTTTCTCCTTTTATTAAAACCCATTAATCCAACCAGCCCTTGGGCAAGCAAGCCAATCAACTTAAGAACTGAGCCATCTCCTTATCCCCAAGAAATTCTTTGTAAAATATAAATTTATTTCTCTATCAGAAAGATGCTTTCTGTGTATTTATAGAGGAATTACATAAGGAACTTTGCTATATTGGGCCTTGAAAAAAATGTATTTCAATTGGATTGTTATTTTATTTGCAGAGAAATACACATTTCAGTTGTGTGTTTCTACCTGGGGCACTCTATCGTTTCATTCATTACTTCCTCCCTTTCCTCAATGTCTTTGGATCCTGTCCTACTTTACATTCTTATATGCTATTGTTAGCCACACCAGTCCACAATTAAGAGAAATTATTTTATTAGCTACTGGATTTTATGTACAAACTCTCTGAAATAGATGCAATTGGAGTTCATTCTTCTGCAAAATTTACTAAGGTTACACTGTTGCTTTTAAGAGCTGATCTCTTATCAAATAGGGATTTAACAATTTAATGGTAGGGAGATTCTCGGGGAAGAAAGCTTCATATTGTGTCATGTGGTATGTGTGGTGTGTCTGTGTGTGTGTGTCTGTGTGTGGTGGGTGTATATCTTTCTGTCTGCATGTATCTTTGTTTCAATCTCTGTGTGTATTTGTATGTGCCTGTGTATATTTGTGCAATATGTGTGTGCCTCTCTGTGTATATGACGGTAGTGTGTGTATGAATGGGCTGTGTGTGTGTGTGTGCCTATGTGTATATGTATGGTACATCTGTTTAGTGTGTGTGTCTGTGTGTGTGATGTATGTGTATGACTGTCTGTGGTGTTTGTGTGTGGTGTATATGAATATATTGTGTATATGAATATGGTGTGATTAAGTGTGTTTTGTGTGTATGTGTTTGGTGTGGGTCTGTTCATATGTATGTGTCTCTTTGTGCGCATATGTGCCTAAGTCATGTTTTTCTCTCTGAAATTATATGAAAGTCAACAGTATAACCTAGAGATTGTGTCACTGCATCAATGCATGATAACAAGGCCCTGGTAGAGGCTGTGTAGGGATCTGCACAGTCAGTCTCCCTGCCAAAGCCTTCAGGTATCCAAAATACATATTCCTAAGAATATTCTCATTCATTCAGAGACCTAACATATAAGTTATATTTCTGCTTTCCCATGTTTGCCTAGAACCACCTGACAGAAAACTCCTGTGGCCTCCCAGTTTTAGGCTTATACCGAAGTCTCTTTTCTATGTTTGTTTAAGGTAACCTTATGCTTGAGTCATGTATAAGGTGTGAGAATTAAGGCCACCTCGTTGTTAAACGTTTTCTGCAGTCTGGAGGCTGTTCTTTGTTGCAAAAAGGAAGCCTGCTGTTAGGTAAAGTCTAAATGCAGCACAATGCAGCCGCTTCCCCACTAATCTAGTTATGAGATTTGATATGAGTACAGCTAGATGATTAGAAAGGCAATTCAATCACAGCGTGCTCTGATTTACAGGCAGAATTCCCAGTGTTGACTCAGGGAGCAGAAGTTGTTTATGAATGTGAGGGAGTTTGAGGCTTAAAGTCAAATGCTGCATAACCATCAGAAGATGAAAGGAAAATGTGTGTTGATTGTGGGTGACATGTTCAAAGTTAACAACCAAAGATCTTCCCAGTGCCGAGACTGCTGCATGCTTCCTGACTTACAAGTTAGATCAGAGTGTTGATGTTACGGTAGGGACATTTGAAGCTGTTTTCTTCTGAGAAGCTTTTGTGATTCATGGCCTTTATAAAATTCTTTCTTTGATTTCTCACTATACAAAAAACAAAAAAAAAACATAAAGCATAATCCTGGTGCTGAAGAGGTGGCTCTGAGGTTAATGCACTTGCCCCCTTTGTAAAGGACTGGAGTTCTGCTTCCTGCAACTGTGACAGCTCAGAGCCTCCTGTAACTAAATCTGCAGATATCTCATACCTGTATCTCATACGCCTCAGTGGGTGTCCACATACAAAAATAAAAAATTATAAAATGCATATTTTGGAATAATCAAAATATAAAATCTTGTCAGAGAGGTTTTTTCCTTTGGGGGAAAAAAAACCCAAAAAACAAAACAAAAAAAAACCTTGTGCTACCCTCTGCCGAGGTTGTAGTTACTAAATGACAGTCTATGCAGAAATGCCTGTGCAGCTCTATGACTGATGAGCACCAAGTCTTACTAGGAAGACAAGGAAAAGCCCTGTTCTAGTTGTAATCTTTCCCTGGTGTTTGCTTTCCAGAACAAACCTGGCTTCCCTGCATAGAAGCCTCTACTTGAGATGAGTCTGTGCTTGCCTTTCTAAATAATGCATGACAATGAACAAATACGACATTCCAAGGCTCACAATAGTCTTTTGTCAAAGCAACTTTTATTCACATGATGTTATTGTTGTCTTGGAGCCTTACTGCTGAATAAGGTCACCCTTTCTAGTTCTTCCTTAACTGTGGTAGCTGGTTTAACTGTTCTGGCCAGCTGTTCTGGCACAAACTCCTCTCTAGGATGACTGATTCAATCTGGCTTCTTGCAGTTTCTGACTGAATTGTTCTGCTTGGCCTCAAACTAACACGGGGAATCTTCTAATATTCTGCTTCCTTCTCATTCTCTGGCTTCAACTGCCTATGCTGATTTGCACTGAACTGCCCCAACTCAAGAATGAACTCAGCTACCCGGCACTCACTGCACTGTCTCCCATCTGACTGACTCTCTGTCCCCTGGCATTGTGTTTGTATGGCCTCTCTTTCCTGTGCTAGTCTCATGAGAGTTGTGTATATCCTATCTCTTCCTCACTCTGCCAAATCTTATCTCTTACTCACTCTGTCAAATCTCTCTCTGGTTTATTACTTTGTCTGCGCCTCAATTAGACATCACTTTGAAACAAGGCTGCTTCCTTCTACAAACTAATTTTACCTTAAAGGTGTGTACTCAGTATGTGTCTGTATTCTAGCCATAGGGATTAAAGGTGTATGGCATATCTGGCATTCCAGCCAGATCGCGCAGATTTATGTCCTTGAGTGTGATACCTTGCCAGAGCAGTCATCTTGCTAGATTAAAATTTCTCTACATCTTGATTTTCCGTAGTTGGTGAGTGAAGAAGTCAGTGCTCGTTGGTCACTGCTGAAAGAAGAGCAATAGGACGTTAGGATCCTGGACACATCACAGAATTGTTAGCATGCAGAAGGGCTCACAGTGAATGTGTGGCCTTCTGTTTCCTCCGCTCAGGTCTTTCTCTTAAAAGGACTGCTGGCATTGTAGGGAGATCAGGTAAAACCTTTGAAACTACAAGGCTTATACAGGGCAGTTTCCTTTCATTAAAGGAATCAGATTTAATTTCAGGTAGCATCAGGAATGCATAAAGAAATGCCACATGTAAAGTGTTTTATATATTTTAGTCATAATTTTAGGTATTATTCCTATTGTAATTACCATCCTTTGACACTCCTGTACCTATTGCACATAGGCAATTGGAATATTTGATATTGATATGCTTTTTCAGGTCTAAACCTTAAGCATCACATTTCTGAAAATGCATATATTCCAGGATAGTGAAACTAGAGGTTCCCGTTTGCTAGAAGTTTGCATGGAAAAGTAATTAAGATGCTGTCTGAAGGAGAGGGTGGGTGGGCTATTGGAGGCTCTAATGACTGAGCAGAGTCTTGTCTTCCTGTCGTTTCTTGCCTGAGGCAAATCTTACTACCTCTGCATGTGTTGTGAACCCTGTTCCTTCTGTTGTCAAGCCAGGGTAATTGGTGTTTGACTGTCTTAAGCATAGTGTCTCAGGCTACTGGTCCTGCTATGAGTAATAAACTGGCCTTCACCTCTGACCCAGAGGACTCGAATTATCTTTTTTCCTGTTATCTATGAAACTGCAGAAAGCTAGTTTGTAAACTTACAAATAGGGTACAGCTTCAGGCCCTTCAGATTCCAAGACCATGACTTGACCATTGACATCACGTGACATCTCAGGGCTAGGGCATGAGCTGTGATGCCTGGGAAATTCTCCTTCCATTGTCTTTACATTCCAGTTTTCCTGTTGAAATCGTTCTTATATGTTCAAGGCAAGGTCACGATCTTCTTGTCTTGTTGTTTTAGAATCTATTTGACATAGAATAAATTTGCTATTTTTCTATATAATCGAAAGTTAAAAGTAACATCACCTCTTTGCAAAATTCAAAACACCATTCAAAGCAGTACTTGAGCTCACAGCTCAGTATAATAAAGGACATGTTGCCTGCCAAGAGAGGTTTGTGAGCAAAGAAATCTCAGCTAGTAATTTCATCTCACATCTGATAAAATACCCATCCATCTAGATTTCAGCAAAAGTTTACGTTGCCTCACAGCTCGTTTATGTCAATGAACAGGCAGATTGGTCTCTGCATCCTTAACTGGAGCCCGTGGCCCAGCAGTGAGAGCCTGGCCTGGCAGGCTAGGCAGTGCTTAGAGATGCAGAATCTTAAGCTCTGTCTCAGACTCACATAATAATCCCCCACACAATGGTTATGATTGCATCACTGATAATTGTGTGTACACGAAGAAGATGCCAAGCCACTGGGGAAGAAGATGTCAGGACATCCACACTTATTCAGGGGTTGTATTTAACATCTTTCAGTGACTTCCATGTCATGCTGGAACTCATGCGGGTCATTGTCCTTGATTTTAAGATCTTGGTAACTCAGCTGGGACTCTTACTAGCTGGTTACTTTTACTCTGCAATCATTTAGGGTTGCTACATGAAGTTACTTTTCTTATCTCTGTGACCAAATTCCTGAAACGAGGAGGAAGGACATATCCGAGCTTGCTGTTTAAGGATGTATGCTGTCCATCATGGCCAGGAGACATGACAAGTAAAGCTGCTTCTCAGTCTTTGGCAACAGGAATGGCGGACTTCTCATCCTATCCCTGCAGACTGGGAGCAGAGAGAAACACTGAGGCCTGGCCAATCACCAATGACCCAGTTCCTCTAGCAAAGCCCCAGTCTTCAAGGATTCCACAAAGAGCACCACCAGCTGGAGACTTAAGTGTTTAATCACCAGTGGTGTGTGTTTCACATCCAAAGTAGAAGAAGGGATATTTCAAATATGGGGTAGGGGTAGAATTAAGGTCACCAAAAGCAACTAAATTCTTCCCCCTGACCCTTGTATTTTAAGGTATAGACAGGTATTTTAAAAGTGGGCTTATAATAAAAGACCACAAAGAAAGTGCACACTATGAAGAAAATACTAAACAATGAGACATGTTTGGCACAGTCTAATAAGACAAAGTAATGAAGGTTATCTAATTTTAAAGGATGGAGGAGGAGAACCTAATTACTTTGTAAGTTTATAAGAAGGTGTTGACAAGCTAGATAAAGATTTTCCATTAATTACATAGCACACTAAGCTTTTGAACGATGGAGATTTAGTTACATGTGCAGGTTTGTTTTTTGTTTTTTTTTTTCCGAGACAGGGTTTCTCTGTGTAGCCCTGGCTGTCCTGGAACTCAGTCTGTCGACCAGGCTGGCCTTGAACTCAGAAATCCACCTGCCTCTGCCTCCCAAGTGCTGAGATTAAAGGCGTGCACCACCACTGCCAGGCTACACGTGCAGTTTTGTACAGAGCATCCTGAAGCTGAAGGTGAGGGGATTTTATTCTGAACTGAGATATTATTAAAAATAGGACTGTTATTGATTGATTTGGAAGCCTTGGCTGCTAGAAAAACACTCCATATATCTCAGGACTTATTGGTTAAGCTTTTTCAAATGCTATTCTCTTAATTTTGAATATAAAAAAACATGACTTTGGCTGGCCTGAGCAATAGACTGGCAAAATTATCCACTTGCTTAAATTAGTGTTTGTTCTTAATTATTTAGTTAAGTAAAAATTCAAATGAATTTAAAATAAAAATGGATAGTACATGTATTTATTAGTAGAACCCATAGACTTAATTTTTGGCTTTTAACTTTTAAAAAATCCCATTTCAATAGATTCTTAAGGGACTGAAAATCATTTTGACATTTTGGATGAATATAGCACAACTTGAAAGTTAGGACTCATGTTTCCTTCTGTGGCCACAATCTTCCTCATCTCTGCGTTGCAGACACATGTGACATGTGTCCATCACTACATATGTTGTTTGAGCAAACTCAGCTATGGCTACCATATGAATGCTATTTTCTTTCCAACCAATAAGTAATCAGCTTCAGATTTTATGGAAATACTGAACATACGCTGTAGCACGTAAATTTAAAAAACCACGCTTGCTCCTTGCCTGGTCTCCCTGCCCGGTGCCGCGGCCCCTCACAACTTAGCCCCGAGATCACACCACTGCCGGCCCCATTTCCAATTTGTCCATTCCTCTAGCTGGCTCTGCCAGGCCACCCAACAACTGCCCTTCCTGAGAACACCAGGAGCTTCCACTCCACCGACTGACCGCCCCTGTGACCGGCTTTTTCCTCCTACGGCCCTTATCCGTGGAAGGAAAACACTAGATAATTTTAGCATTTTAAAACTAACCAAATAACTCAATGGCTGGGTGAAGAATTTCCTCTCCTACTATTAGCGGTAGCCTTTTCCACACCACGTACTATAGGTGCCTGGAGAGACGGACATATCTGGACTTCCTATCCGCTCCACAGCCTGGTCTGAATCCTCAGTCCTCGCTGCATTCCCTTCTCCTCTCCGCCCCAGAAATCTCACCCGTTCCTTCCCTCAGCCATTGGCCTCCTCTTGCTTTATTAACATAATGAAAAGCCAAATTAGGGAACCAGATTTCAGTATCAGCGTCGTCCCCTACAATAATTACCAAGTGAGTGTCACTGTGCCATTCGAGAGGAAAGATCCAAGAGTATGATCATTTGGTGACCATTACGATTTTGTCTTCAGGAATAATAGTTAAAGTGTACAGAAGACTAGGGGGAGAACATTTGTCATAGAAATAATGCTAAGATTTTATCTTAGGAGTTGTGATGTACACAAGAGCGCTGTCCACACTTCCAGTTAGACCAGTGCTGTAGAATCATGATGCACCATAGTCAACTAAAAGATGGGAGAGAAATGTAAACATCTGGTAGAAATGAGCTAGGGAGCCAAATTCAGATTCCTTCTGAATGAGAAAAATAGCATGCTTCAACCGCTTGTAAATGAAAACAGTTACAGAATTAAAAGTCTTCCTTGTAGCCATCAACATATGAATTTGAAGTTGTGATAACATGTGCAAGTCCACAGTATTTTAAAATTCCAGCACAGAGATGAGCTATATGTCCTGCCTCTGGCTCAGTGGCTACTGTAAATTGATAGACACCAAGAGTCGGCTTTCTTTAGGGATGCAGGTCACCTATAATCCAGTGTCTAACCATCTCCCTGACCTTATGTGGGCCACACAAATTCTACTTGATGAGTTTGGTTTTTTAATGAAAACATGAATTTGGTAGGATAGAAAAAATAGACTGCACTCAGGAGGAGTTGGTGAAGGAATAAATATGATTAAAATGCGTGCTAGAAAAAATTCAAAAAATGAATAAAAATAAAATTACTGAAATTTACAATTCTGAATCATTTTAATGGAATGGGTTATAGCGAAATAATAACTGTGCTAATAACCTACTTAATATTTTCTTTATTAAAATATAAATACAATGTAGTACAAATTTTACTTGGTACTTATGTATCAATACGGTAAACATTTCAAGGAGGGTGAGCAGACTGAGTGTAATAAGTCATAAGTTAATCAGAGTATTTGTTTTAAAATGAAAATATTTATTAATATTTTTAATGTGTGACCACATATTATATACAAAGACCCATTTTGACATTATCACTACTATCTAAACATTATAATTGTAACAACACGATTCTGGTACCATATATTTGATGCACACAGAATTTATTAATC
The DNA here is from genome assembly GCA_028551405.1 of Uromys caudimaculatus. Taxonomy (NCBI): domain Eukaryota; kingdom Metazoa; phylum Chordata; class Mammalia; order Rodentia; family Muridae; genus Uromys; species Uromys caudimaculatus. Next base: position 137,284,281 of record CM052700.1, read on the forward strand.
CTTTTGTATACAATATTTTCCTGTCACATATAAGAACCTGAAGGGCTTTCTAAGTAATCGAGTGCAGCCCTTGTTTTGAAAGGACATAATTAAAGTTCACAGAAGATGGTAGATTCAAGGGGGCCTGCCACGCTTAGTAGAGTAAGGACCTGGACGGAACCTTCTTTTCTTATACTTAATTAAAAAGTAGAAATTCTCTATTTGTGTGTTTCTCTTCTATACAACAGGCCAGGAATACATCAAACCAGCAGGCACTGTTAGGACCGTAGAGTCAGTTTCTGGTACCCACCAAGCAAGTGCCATGTTAGGACTGAAGATCCGTGTAATATCTCACCTCTACACTGTGACCCGCAAAAACGGCAATAAACTAGGGCCCATGGTACAATTATACAAAGAACAGAAGGCTATCTGAGTAACATCTTGAGGAATTGCAATGTGGAATTAATAAATATTTATACTTGGAATGAAAATGGATTCGGGTGAAAGTGTTAGTTTTTCTTTTATAAAGCTTTTATTGAAATGCAGTATATTCTAATCATGCTTCCCCCCACATCTGCCTGCCTCTCCATGCATGCAATCCCATACCTGCCTCTCTCTGTCTCTGTCCAAAACAAACAGTCCTAACTACTAGGTAAATGCAGTTTTAATCTGACTGAAAAACCATAGTTCTAACCTTTAATAGGAAGACAGATATGTAGAAAAGGTACTGTACCGCTGTGGTTGTTCCCTGGCTTTCTATTAAAATGTAGCAATTTAGGCCTTGAAAAGATGTTAGATGCTGTGGCGTGAGGTTCCTGGGAACGGATGCCTTTGAGTACCCTCTAGCTCATATAAGCTCAGTTTCCATAACTGTCCAAGGAGAGCCCAGCTAAAGCTCACTTCAGCTTGCTGATGGTGGTGTGTGTTCAGCCTGGTACACATAATTCTCAATCCATGTGAAATAAGCACTTTATTATTAATATAAAAAAGTAAATTCATAGATAATGCATAGATAAGTAATTCAAAGATAATGCTATAAGAATGTAGCTAAAATAAATTTGTTAGACAGAATGGATTATGATCATGAAATAATATTTAATTAAAGTGGAGATTTCCTATTGAAAAGTCAGATTGTTATGTCATGGTATTTTGAACTATGGCTAAACACTAACAAAATAAGTAAAAACAATCCCTCGTGAAACATAATTGGAGATTATAAGTGAGTATGCTATTAATTTATATTACTTCACTAAAATAATTTGATAAAATAATAAATCAATTATTCTATAGGTTCAAATTTAAAAGTAGCTGACAGGAATGGAGATGTATCTCACTGTTCAGTGACAGACCACTTGCCTGAGTACTGGCTTCAACTTACAGCGTTGTAATAGCAGTAACAAAATGTAAGTATCAACATAGAGAAAAAAGATTCAGAAGCTGAAGTCATCTCCAGTAGCCAGGGAGTTTCTGGTAGTCCAAATAAAGAGGTAGCTTTTCTCAGTATAGCAAACATGGCTCTCCTGTTCCTCAAGTCCAGGGCAGTTTCAGAAACAATCCTCAGTGTTTCTGGGCAAAACTACCAGTCAGACTTTTGCCCGATTAGATAGAGAAGATATTGACCTTTGTCTAATTCCACTTTCCACTCCAGTGACTCACTAATTCCTTATCTCAGGTCCTCTAAATATATCCCAAGCATGCCTATAATTTATCTATTTTTAATATGTCGGTAGGTAATTCACAACCTTAACCGTGTTGCTGATGTAATATTAATTTTATTACCAATCTCTTCCATGACAAAACTGGAAGGTGTGGTCAGACTCTCAAGTAGAGATACCTTGAAATCCATCAATTAAAAGTCAGTCTAGAGTACCTGTGTCCATATTTATTGGCTATTTTCTCGGGGTCCTAAAATATATTTTTGACACAAACTTTGGATTAAAATTTTCTCTAAAATAATATGGCAATTAAAGTGAAGTTTAAAACTGTTTTCTACAGGAATCAGTACATAAAAGTTCTTAACGCCAAGATTTTGAAGCGGGACTCTGTGGCCTTTATTTTTATTTTCCTACACTGCCACCTGGTGCCCATTCTCTGAATAGCAACAGTTTTACTATAATTTCTGACTACAAAATTGTAGGAAGATTAAGGTTATTTTAGGTCGTGAGTTTAAACTAATCAACTGGTATAAACACATTACCTATTAGTTATTTTAGTTAACTTAGAAGAATAAATTCAAATTTTTAATTTTAAAAAAATCTATATCCCAAACCAAGTGGCCTTCCGAGTTATTCAGCTACAGTTGCAGACATTAATGGCTGTTAGAAGAAATAGTTTAGCTATTGATCAGTTATTCAAAATCCAGAGTCATGAGTTAAACCCCGTTTTTTCCTATTAAAAATGTTTGATGAGTAAACTGTGTAAAGCACATTGCAGCTTTGAGTCTGTGGAGAAACAATATCTTCCATGAAAGAAAGTGGTCAAAACTGAAGGGCTTTCTGAGCAGACAGACATGCCACCTCTGAAGGGCCGCCTGAGCAGACAGACATGCCTCCTCTTTCTGTGAGGTTCTAAGAGAGAGAAAGCATCTTCAGGTGCTTTGTTTTTAAATCTCAGTGTTTTTCGGTTCTTGTGTCCATTCGCCCTGTCCGAGGGAGGATTGTGCTCCCTAAAGAAACCGCTGTTCTTAAAGCAAAGGGCTCTTTCCGGAAGCTTCGGATGGGTGCTGCTCGGAATGGATGCAGCTCTGGCTTGCTGTGTATCTGCAGTGACAGTGGTTCACTGTCTCAGAATTAAGAGATGAGTAAGGAGCACAGGACAAAAGCAGCCTTGGGAAAAAAAAAAAAAAACAACAAAGAAAGAAAGAACAGGCTTGCCTTGATAGATTTGAATGCTGGATATGTGTACTTGAGCTGGTACTCTCTAGGAAAGGGTTTCTTTTAAGTACTGAAATGAAGGCACTGCGGTTTTCTCAAAACCGTTTCAGACTAAGCTAACCCTTGAAATACTCCTGTCATCTAATTAGTGAACTTTGCCTAAAGCTCTGCTAAAGCTGAAGAGTTTGCTACCTGAATTGTTCCTAATTAGGAGTAAGCTCTGATTTCAGTATTGTACTGAATAATTTCAGTATTTTGCTAATAATTTCTCAGTGCTGTTGCTATGGATTAGCCTCTAAGTGTGCTGAACTCTGAATTCTACATATTCTCATTTCACTGTTTTAATCATAACTATTTGAGGAGTAGTTTTATATTTAGCAGTGTAGAAGTTCAGCAAAAGATTGCAGAGCCAGCAGGCCATTCGCCCCCTTTTAACACTTGGACTCAATTACTGGTGAATATTTCACAGCAAATTCTAATTTCCTTAAACCCCGCATGTAAACCATGAAGTAGATTGATGGGTCCATTCAACGAGTTTTCAATGGCAAGGACTAAAGAACTGGGGTGGTAAATGCGCACTTCTTTGGCCATGTGGAAGTGTCTATAAAGATATGTAAAAGAATTGTGAGAGAGAGAAAAAATACCGGGGGCTTAAAACAAAATGCCGTGAGGAGAGGATTCTGCAAAGAACACTGACTACAGAGGGAGGCACACTGAGGAGCACTGTGTACACTGGGACGAGCTGGATCTCAGTGATACACTTTCCACTGCTCACGCTCAGGTTCACCCATGGGTTTCCAGTCTCCTGTGGCTGCAGAGGCTGCTTGTCATCAGAGACCTACAGAGTTTAACTTTCTGCAACAAAGAAACTAATCTGGGCCCGTGGAGGCTCACCTAGATTGAACCATCAACGGAGAGCATGCGTGGGCTAGAACTAGGCCTCTACATATCTAGCAGATGTGTGGCTCGGTCTTCTTGTGGGTCCCCTAGCAATTGGAGCAGGAGGCTGTCCCTGACTCTGTTACCGGCCGTTAGACCTCTTTCCCAAAGCTGGACTGCCTGGTCTAGTCTCAGTGGGAGAAGATGCTTAGTCCTGATGAGACTTGACGTGCCAGGGAAAAGCTAGAAGGGGAGGGGGGCTGCAATAGAGATGTAAACTGAATATGCATACATTAATAAAAATATTCTTAATAGATAAAACTGTCGTCCTTCAAAGTATCTTTTCAGTCATCATACAAGTTCCAAAATTTATAATGCTATAGTAACATAGTTTTGCTCTAAGGTTTTAATATTCAGTTTTAAATTAATATCTGGGTAAGTCTTACCAAAGGCTGCTGTTTAAGGGTTTTTTTTAAATAGCTATATATATATATATAAATATATACATTCATACACACACACACACACACACACACACACACACACACACACACATATGGTAAAACAGATAAGTCTAATATCTGGAACATACACCTATCTAATTGAAACTCTTTAAAATTTGTTTGCTTTCCAAGGACAATAAGCTTAGCTATAGGGAATTATATATTGCAAGTAATTATTTTATCTGCATTATTTATGAGTTTTGTTATGAATGTTGTTATGAGAAGTTGTAAAATTTCGATATACATCACTGAATTTTCACTAATGAATTGAACTTACACTCACTTGACTTGTGTGAAACTGACTTAACGAGATGCATCACTTCTTTGCTTAGAAGCAGGTCAAGGCCAAGGGAAGACTTGGGCAATCCATTATCCTGTACTCATTGTTTGTGTAGCTTATACTTTTATGATGATTTATAATTTTAGTAAATCAATTAATAATTTTTGAAACTATATCTAATGTTTTTAGGTCAGATACTTAGTAGTGATATATTAGCAAACTATTTTGGCTTGGTCACTAAAACAAGACTTCTCATGTTCTCTCATTTTCTTAATAGAAATCCTAGGCTATGACTGTATCACGTCAGAGAAGAGTCTCTATTCTTAGGGGATGGATATTGTCATGACCTGGGTCCTATAGACTGAAGATATGCTTTCCGATATTGGAGTTTATAGAAAACAGTCAACAAATATATTGGAAGTTTATTATCATCCGTCTGATGTACCTGAAATCATTGTTCAAAATATAAAAGAGAACCCATGTAGATTACTTATCTTGATGGGACATTTGGCTTCCTGTTTCACCTCTGTTTTCTCCAGACCTTCTATGTGTTCCTTAAGAGATGTTAGGCCTCCAGGTAGCAACGTGCCTCTCTGCAGGCCTGAGCTGCTGCAACCTGTCTGTGAACCTGCTCCTTTCTGCTTCCTGGAATAAAGAAGCTCCGCCCCCCCCCCCCCCCCCCAATCTCACTTCCCTCAGAATTCCACGTGGACCTTACTTCCATCTTCCCCAGGCTTTGTGCTTATTTTCCTTTCTATTTTCTGCCATCTTCTTCTTCCTTTGCTTTCCTCCTTCAGTCTCCTTAAGCCTCCATGACACTGGAATGGTTCCTAGACCAACCATGTCTGCCTAGTGAGTGCTACCCTGTTCAGCTGCTCTGCTCCCCACCAAGGCATGGTGAAGATCTGCCCCAAGCATGCTGATGCCTTCTCTCTAGAAATACCTCAGCTAGGGCTAATCCCAGCATGCTCTTTCCAGACCCTATGTATGTGTAAGTCCTCCTCACAATATCCCTTCTTCCTAAGTAGGTACTTCTTTCCCACTTCTCCCTCATCTGCTCTTCCACCCCCCCCCCCTTCACTCTTATGAAATACCCACCCGCCCCCTCTGTCTCTATGGGAACGGAATGTTAAGATTTTGGGGAATTCCTGCTCTAGCTCTCTGTTATTCACATGGATGTAGGCCAAGTTTCTGTGGTAAAGCCTTTTTCTTTCTTTTTCTTCTTTCCTTTTAATCTTTAGCCAGGACCACTTTCATGCCTCCAGCTTTAGATGGTATCAGACCTTGGCATCGCCAATTCTGTGTCTTAAACTGCTGAAATCTCACCTTAAGGTGAGCCTTGTTTGTCCTCCCCAGTTCCTGACTTGTCCCCTAGCAGACACCCTGCAGACTGTTCAAAAGCCCTCCACTAATGACCATCCCCCTAAATAGCACAAGGACTGTCAACCAGGTGACTTCAGCAGTCTCTGCACACTCACACTTGAGTTCCGTTTTCCAAGAGGGGGCAGATGGCCTCTCAAATATTACAAAAATTATTATGCATTTGGCATGACACTTTGCACCCACTTAACACCTTGACACAGTGAATTCCCACTCACCACCATGTCTCTAAGATGCCGTATGATCTAATCCCAGCTGCTCCTCTGACCTGGTGTCATTGGTCTTCATGTATGACAAAGCTAAGCTCTTCTTCAAATCCAGGACTCCACGCATGTTCTGTGTGCCTGGAATATCCTTTTCCAGACTTGTCACTAACATTTCTTTGAAATATATGCCCCACGGAAATGTCATTTCTCCAGAACATTTCTTCCACCGTTCACTTTCCAAATTAAAAACTCTTCTCACAGTGTTGTGTCCCAGTGCATGATATTCTGTGCTCCAGTGAGCTAGGCACAGTTTGTCATGGTACACTGAGAGGCAGTTTAGGATAACTGAAGCATTAGCGTGAGTGCAGACTCTCACCACTTACTAGGTATGTGTCATTTGAAAATGGATTTTTTTTCACACAGTATATCATGATTATACTGCCCAGCACCTCCTAATACCTAATTCCTACCTCCCCGTGTCCTCTATCATCCAGATCTACACTCTTTCTGTTTCTCATTAGAGACTAAACCAGCCTATAAGAAATAATAAAAATAAATAAATCAATGGAAATAAAAACAAACAATTTGAAATAGGACAAAACAAATAGAGGAATAAGAGCCAGAGAAACACATTATGGGCACAGAGACACACACATTCATGCAGACAGGGATCCCATAAAAACACAAAACCAGAATACACACACACACACACACACACACACACACACACACACACACACAGATACAGAGACACACACATTCATGCAGACAGGGATCCCATAAAAACACAAAACCAGAATACACACACGCATGTGTGTGTGTACACACACACACACAGATACACACACACACAGATACACACACACACACACACACACACACACACACACACACACACATATATATATCATACCTTGACACAACGTTAGAAGACAAACTCCAAAGATGCTGTCTATTTCTAGTCATGTGACCTACCCTTAGTTTGTCTCCCCAGTGAGACTCCCTTGGTTAAAACTTCTTTTTGTTTTCATTTGGGACTAGCTGTCAATCAGAGATGAGGCTGTGTGTCCAACTTCTTCTTTTACCTTTAGGACCCCATCTTGTACAGGCCATGTAGGCTCTATGCGTGCTGCCACAGTCTCCGTGAATACATTGGTAAGCTGGCTCTGCTCCATTTAGAAGGCCTTGTTTTCTCTGTGCTTTCTACTGCCTCTGGCTCTTACACTTTCTGAATCCCTGGACCCTCAATGGAGGGACTGGATGGAGACCATCCCAGTTAGGGCTGAGCACTCCAAGGTCTCTCACTCTCTGCACATTTTAGAGACAAGTTATCTAAATTCTTTCTGCCTGTGAGTTTCCTCAAGGATCACATGAGGACAATGTGAATGCCTGTCTTGTAGGACATTTGCAAAGTGGAAGTAGTTACTATTTTAGCTCATAGTAAACACTTTATAAGCATTTGTTTACAAATATGTGGTATATGTGTGGTTTTGTATGTGTGAAATTTGCTTTGCGTCTGAATGCATGGCTATGTGTTGTGATTCGTAATTGCTATGAAATATTTATTTGACAGATGAATATTGCATTACATCTTATAATTATGCTTAGAATGAGAATAGCATTGTATAGTTATTTATTTCTATGATGCATAACCATTTGGATCCTACCCATTAGAATTATTGAACTATGTTTTTGATCCGAGAATATCCTTGACAATTTAATTTCTGTCTGGCCCCCTAACTTCTCTCAAGACCCTTTCTTGCTTTCATTTGTCACATCTCTGGACTCCAGTGTCAGCACAATCCTACTCAAGTTTCATATGTAGTGAACAATGGGACAGTTCCTCTCACCTTGAATCCTGGATTATATGGCAGCCTTTGATTGGTTCTCACTGCTTGCAAACACTGAATGGAGTGCACTGTTCGAATGCTTTCCATAGAGTAAGAGAACTTCGCCTGTTGATAATGTTCCTCCGTTCTAGCATCCCTGGACCCACGCGTTGTACTTTCGTCACCCACCCATACTTATAATGGTTTGTCTTTCCCTTTTGCCTTTGCGATTCTCCAGCATCCTATTTGTAAATAATCCTAAAAGGCTTTCTTTGCTCTCAGTTCTCGTAGGGGGCTTCCTGTGCTTAGTTCTCAAAGAAAGACTGTGTAATTTCAAAATTACATCTGTTCATATTGTCCCTTACATTCTTTTCCTAAGGAGCCCTTTCTGGTGAGTGACAGTTAAGAATTTCTTACTTTCTCTCTGTGTGCCGAGCAAGCATATCATTTCTTGATTTTTAATATGTGAGAATTGGAAAGGTCCTCACACAAATTAAATCCCAAAATTATTTACAGAGTGAGTTCCAGGACAGCCAGGGCTACACAGAGAAACCCTGTCTCGAAAAAACCAAAAAAAAAAAAAAAAAAAAAAAAAAAAAAAAAAAAAAAATCAGAAAATAACACTCACTTTTTTGTCTTTATTGTATTTGGCAAATATCTCAGGGTTTAGAAAGAGGAACGCTCAGGGTTATAATTGGAAAAATCTGCCCCTTGGTCCATAACACACCTTTGTTAGTTAGGATTTAATTTTTCTTTTCAAAGGGAAACAATGCAACTGGCTTGAGACTCCTGCAGTTGAGATTTAGTGGAAATTGTGCAGCTGATTTCAGTGTTCATTTGTATATTTTCTTTTTTACTCTTTGCAGTTTAACAGCAACGCTCAGGATGTAAGCTGTTTCCAGCACCTGGTTCAAGCGAATGTAAGAAATAAGAAGGTGTTGAAAGATGCTGTGAATAACATCACAGCGAAGGGGATAACAGATTACAAGAAAGGCTTTAGCTTTGCATTTGAACAGCTACTTAATGTAAGTATCTGTAGGCAATTTAATTTTGTCTGTTTTTAAGACATTCTTATAAAAATTACTAACCACCACTGAAATTTGCTGGCAGGTTATGTTCAACGAGCCATGGTTGAGATGGCAGATGCATTAGTTAGTCAATACTTGGGTTACTATTGCTTCATTAGAAGCTTTTCCTGCCAGGGTTGGTATGGGCTTGCCAGTGTGCTGAGATAATAGGAAGCAGGATCTTGTTACCAATATAGGAAAATGTCTTCATTAATTTTTGTCCAAAGAAGAGGGGCTTTATCTTCTTTGAAAAGTAAGAGTATCGGCCTTTGGTAGGCTAGAGCGCTACAAAATGATTATTGATATTAAAAGATAATTGCTCATTTAAAGACCGAAGCTGACATTCTCAATTATAGGAGGTTCTCAAGGACTTTAGCAGATTGCCTGCCTACTTGAATTGTATCAAATTGCACAGTGATGTTTGAGGTCATGGATATAAGAACATAATATATTTTCTCACCAAGATTATAGTGATTTCGAGTTTAGGTGGTAGCACTTTGAATGGTTAACATAAATGAAATCTATGCTTAGAATTAACTTATTATTCTGCTTTAGTAGGCCTTTAGAAATTTTTAAATTACATGGAGGCTCATATTATACTTTTTAAGATAGGCTTAAGTGAGAAGGTTGACATTTTCAAAGAAGCTGAGCACGAAGAAGTTAGTGCAATTCATTTTTCTCATCATTTAAGCAAACACATTCTGTAACAGTAGAAAAGCTAAGATTATAATTTGATACCTCCAAGAAGTCCAACTTGCTAAATTAATTGTTCGTTTTAATGGTCCTTTGAAGCTAATTCGTTATGTAATGCTCAGTTCTTTGCAAGACCTTAAAGGTTAAGATGATTTATGGCTGGAATTGGGTCTGGCAGGACTAGGATCTGTATGGCAGATCAAGAGAGGGCAGAGTTGGGGGAAGGATGCTTGGGGAGTAGGTCACAGCATTTATGGAGCCCCGAGGAGCACTGTGTGAAGGACCACTCAGGAATCTTGTTATCCCCAAAATGTAAGGCGAATGACCCAGGAGGGAACAACAGAGAGAAGAAGAGTTGTCTGGAAGTGGGTTGAAAAGTTAATATGCAAAGTGTGAATCAAGTTAATGCTATTTGTTGCTTCTGCTATAAAATTTTAAAAGCAGGTAGAAGAAACATTTACTCATACAAAGCCCAAACACTAATCTGTTACAGGGATATTGTTATGAGCCAGGTACTATCTAAACACCATAGGCTCTTACGTTTATAGGTCTTGTTTCCTATGGGAAAAACTTACATGAAACAAACAAAATGCTGAGTGTTAGCAAATTTAAAAGGTATTATAAGGAAAATATAATCTGGAGCATATTATGGTTTAAAACATAGTAGTCTGGGAATGTGTCACTGGCGGAGTGACATTTGTTGGAAGGTTTAAAAGATAGGTGGTGGTAAGATCTTTGGCTGGCTAAGTGTTAGGCCGACCCCTGGCCTGATCATTGAACCAGTTTTTAGAACATACTATGGAGCAGAAATTTTATTTGTTCAGCATAATATGTGCATGTTTTTTCATATCTGTTTTCTTTTCCTAACTTTTATTCTGAATAATTTACATATATAACTTTTTTTTAAAATAGTATAATGTTTCCAGAGCCAATTGCAATAAAATCATCATGCTGTTCACGGATGGAGGAGAAGAGAGAGCCCAGGAGATATTTGCCAAATACAATAAAGACAAAAAAGTGAGTGTTATTTTCTGATTTTTTTTTTTTTTTTTTTTTTTTTTTTTTTGGTTTTTTCGAGACAGGGTTTCTCTGTGTAGCCCTGGCTGTCCTGGAACTCACTCTGTAGACCAGGCTGGCCTAGAACTCAGAAATCTGCCTGCCTCTGCCTCCCAAGTGCTGGGATTAAAGGCGTGCGCCACCACTGCCCAGCCATTTTCTGATGTTTTAACTTGAATATGTAGATAGTTTTCAGAAAGATAGTCGGTGGTGATGGGGAGAAATTTTTTTCTCCAAATGTTACTTGCAGTTATATAATCATATTACTGGTGAAACGAAACATTTTTTAGGTAACCAAGAACAAAGCTACAAATATATTAGTCATATATTATAGATTTACAGGTTCTGTTTGATTCTTATGTTATCAAAAGAGAGAAACAAGGAGAGTATGAGAGATGTCTGCTAATCATTGAAATTGATAGAAAGATTTGGTATTCTGAATGCACCAAGGAATATCTACAGTGATATCTTTTAAAACTGTGAAAATAATTTACAACTGCAAAAAGAAGCAGCCTGCTTAAAAACAAGTTCCATGGATGGTGTGAGATAAAGCCTGTGATTGTTGCAATAATTTAGAGAAGACCATACCTGGCTTTTGGTTCCTTTCTGATGGACAGTTTTACTTTGGGGGAAAACCTGGCTCAGCAGTAGCTCCAATGGACGGTATAATGGTATTTGAGGCACATGCATACATTTTTGCATATATTAAAGAGAAGATTGCTCTATGACAATTGATGGTTGCAGAGAGAGGGAAATCAGTCTTTTCCACTCCAGGTATGACCCCTGGAGATGTTAGCTGATCCCAAGAGGTCAACACTAATCACAAAGAGCAAGGTCAAGTTTCTTCAGCTGGTTGTATTTATAAATGTATGTGTGTGACAATTATAATTAATGGATTATAACCCATGAGTTTTAGAAGGAATGGGAGCCACACAGACAGGAAGACTTGGAGGGAGGAGAGGTGATGAAGACAGTTTTAAATACAGGGATCACATATGAAAGTCATATGGATCATAGTACTACTCTAAATGTAGGCTATAGGGACAGGCCAATAGATAAGTAAACCATGCCAAACACATGCTAGGAAATGCTCATTATCCTCAACAACAAAAGGGAATTCTGTAGTATGTGACATAGTTGAACTTAAATATCATGCTTAGTGAAATAAACTCTTCATTTACACGCTTGCAAATAAACGAATATCACGTTTCCACATACAAGAGCTATCAGCATAGTCAAGTTCACAGGATCATGAAGTTGCCAGAGACTAAGAAAGAGGGACAGATACTCATCTTATTTTCAATCTGTGCACACACACTGTTTCAGTTTTGCAAGATGACTCTTACAGCATTGTAACTGTAAAAAACATGACTTTGTTTTAGATACTTTTTTATTACTTTTTGTTTTGAGAGTATAATATAATCATACCTTCCCCCGCCTATTCCTTTGCTCAGGTTACAGTATAGAATAGGGGGTGCAAAGACTGTAAGAGTCAGTAGATCAAGGAACTTGCTGTAAGATTGTATCTTCAAGTAATATCAGAAGCTACACCCATAAAGTCTCACTAACAGGATGGCCTAAACATGAGCTGATATATCTCTCCTTAAAAATATGCAGAAGGTATATCCTATACAGTGTGTTTTTACCACAACAATGTAAAAGAACTTAAATATATAAAAATTATAAGGTCTTAAAAATTTGTAATCTTTAAAAAAATAACTCCGAAAACTATCTTTATTGCACTTTTCCCTCCAAGAACTTGTAGTGTGCACATGCTCAGTGAATGCTTTATTTATATTCAGTTTCCATCTAGATGACTCAAAGCAGCCCAGGTAGGTGTGATAAGATGTCTGGGCAGCTGATGAATTAGCCTGTGGATACATAGCACACTTTAATGAAGCCAAAACTTTGAGAATTAGAACACAATGTTTGGGTTCTTTTTCTGGAATGCACTACTCTTGGGAATCAATCTACCTGATTAGAGATAGGCGGAGATTTCAAACTGAATCCATGTTAATCTCCTGGAACAGCTGTTCCAAATTAAAACACACTCACTTTCTAATCTTTACCTGAAGCAGGGACATTCCTTAAGGCTCACCCATGTGTATGAGACCTCCTTAAAAATGGTGCCAAAACTAAAATGAGCTCCATCAACGAGAACAAACAAATGAGTAAAGGAAAGTCAAACTAGACTTACAGTTGAAAGATAATTCCCAGGACTTGTAAAATCAAACCTATTTGCTTTTCTGCAGGATGGCAACGGTTGCTTGGTTAGCAGTGCACACTCTCCCTCTAAGTAGAAAGTGATTCTCTCCTACTTCTCTTAATTTTCAGAATTTGATTTTATAAAGAAGGCAAGCAAAATTATTCTAATGAACATTTCAAAGTATCTAGCAAAAAATAAAAACGTGAGTGTGAAATAATTTTCAAACTAAAGATGTGCGGCTAAGGTTGGAATCACTTAATAATATCCAGTGTTATGAAGAATTTTAGAGGTTTACTTTTAAATATGACGAACTCTATCTTATACTTCCAAGTAGAAAGACAGTTGTGTGCAAAAGTCTATACCAAGTCACAAATGACTGAAGGTGCATCGGGGTTTACAGCAAAAGCTGTTTTAATGACAATAGGAAATTTTACAAGAAACAATTCATTATATTCTCTCTTTTCTTTGTGCCCTCCTTCTTCATCAGACAAAATTATAGCCTGTGTAAGGAATTCTGACATCAATAATGGAGACTGTTTAGCTTACAAAATATTGAATGTCATTTACTAATTACATTGTGCTTCTAAAATCTTTTTATTTCAGATATTTTTGCACTTTCAACCATTTCTTAGAGTTAAACTTTTGAATAAAGCCACATACCTTTGTTTATAAATCCCAATGTGGTTTATGCTAGAGTCAGGATACAGTTGAGACAAGGCAGTACTGACCTACGCTATGGAGAAATTATCAATTTAAGTGGAATGTTTTGTACAGATGTGTGTTGAAATATGCGTGTCTATTTTTGTCTCCAAAGCCATTTGCTTCAATTTTGTTTCTCTTAAAATAAAATTAAGATTGACAGTTTATTCTTTACACTAATAAAATACTTACCAGGAACTTACCAGGTACATTTTGTTCAGATTTGAGGTATATTACCTTAGTGTATTTTGAAGATTTTAAATATATATATGTATATGCTTATATATATATAAATGCTTATATATATGTATGTGTGTGTGTATGTGTGTGTGTGTGTGTGTGTATATATATATATATATATATATATGCATTAAATTATCACCTACAGCCGGGCAGTGGTGGCTCACACCTTTAATACCAGCACTTGGGAGGCAGAGGCAAGCGGATTTCTGAGTTCGAGGCTAGCCTGGTCTGCAGAGTGAGTTCCAGGACAGTCGGGGCTACACAGGGAAACCCTGTCTCGAAAAACAAAACAACAACAAAAAAATTATCACCTACATTATTACCACGTACATAATATAATATTATGTAAACTTTAGATACACAGAGTGCACTTGAACTATGTTTTAGTCATAATTTTATTATGTCAACCTGGAATCTTTCATAGTTAAAACATTGCTAGGAAAGGCTATTGGTCTGGCTGTTTCCATGGCTGCCCTTTGTTTTGATTAAACCTCTGTTTCATATATTGTTTCTCAGAGGAATCTCTGCCCAGCCTCTCTCAAGTGGTCCTTTTGCCTGAGCATCCTCTGGTACTGTGTTAAAAGCACCTTCTTTCTGTTTTGTTTCCATTGCCCAGATGACCACTTGAATTATATGCTGACACGTTATTGTGAGCTTTTATTTATCCTAGAAGCTTCATGCAGTAGTAGGACATAAGTTTGTGAACATACTGTGGAATTTATAACAATAGCATAGTGCTTGGCTCATAGTAATTGCTCAGTTTTTACAAACATGTCCTGTATTTACTGAATACACTTCAAACTATGAGAACATCACAAATTTCAGAAAACATCAAGTAGATTTGTAATTCCTTTAAGTGGATACTATTCAAATAATATTTTCCCATATGATTGGGGCTTGTAGTAAAAATGATATTGTACTCCCTCATGTACCTTCCTTGAAGATAGGGAAATCCATATGATCTGTCTTGATGGTACCTTTTACCCTCATGTGTCTAGTACACAAGGTTCTTTTAACCTCTCATCATTAGTGATGATAAAGTACTTTTTATTATTATACAAGAAAAGCATCTGATCGGAATCACTCTCTATCTTGCATTCTGAAGTCAGCTCGTGATAATCTTTATAGAAATCCCTTGTCCCTGTAGCTTTATCCTACTTTATAGAGTACAAGATATGTATTCTGGGAAAGAGGGACTGAGAGTCCTCTTTATAATCCAGTAACATGAAGGTGATTCATTCCAACAGTTAGCAGGACTCCCAGTAGGATCCCAAGGCACTGAGCTATACTGCCCACACATCTGCAAGATACAAAAAATAAACATTAGTCTGTTCTTTAAGATGGTATATGCAAAAGCTTTATGGCACTCACGTGTCATTTCCCTTTTTAAACAATTGTTTTATGTTATTTAAATGATCAGATTCAGCAGGTATGAATTAAATCATTGCGTCTGTTAGATCTTTGGAACTGAAGTGAGTTTAACATATGTAGACACGTGACATATAGATGGCAGTAACTCCTTAGCATTGAAGTCTGCTGTTGTGTAGAATACATAGATGTCCAAACTTGCTCATGTAGAAAGGTGTTACTTTTAGCCATTTCAGGTTCCTGATATATGAAAGGCTTATGGCCTGATACGGACAGTGAATTGTTAGACTGTCTACAGTGTTCTAAGCTAATGGTGTAGCCATCACTATCTTTAGTACTACAGCGAAGGCTTACACAGGTTATGAGTTCTGTATCTTATAAAGACTTCACATTTAGTATTTCATCTACAGTTGGAATACGCACATGATCAAAGTAGCATCACCATTATCTTTGTTGCCACATTGTTGAAATACAAAAGCCAAAATAAGAGACATCAAAAAATGTGTTGAAAGTCAGATAAGCGTTAAGAGTCAAGAACTTAAATTGTCTGTAGTCTAAATTTGACAACCTCCTACAAACTGTTCCTGGCTGGTCAGTTCCTCTCCTCTAGCCAGCCTTGAGGCTAACCATTTGCCCACACTAGAGCCCGCTCCTATGCAGACAACCTGATATCACCATCAGCAAGGATGCTCCTTGCGTCTATAGCCAAGCTGACGTCAAGATACGTCATCAAAGCTGTGCAGGCTACGAATACCTTTCAGATCCTGGGGTTTTAGAAATTAAATTAACTGTGAACATGGATTTGGACTTTTATTTATTGTCTCATGTTATAGAACTAGAAATGTAGGCTGTGTAAAGGCCCTGTATTTAAATATGTGTGTGACTTGTGGAAACCACTGTACCATATTTTCCCAAAGGTTTTCAGTGCACTCTAGTATTTTGATAGGCTTAATCCCAAATGTCTTAGTTCCCAAAGTGGACTTATAAAACATGTGTTATGAGTTCTGACATCACTTTTTCTCACATGTATGACTAGCAGAAGGTTTTTTTTATTTTAGTTTTACTGGCTTCCTTGCTTCATAGACTCATTCCCATTATTCTTTGGAGACTTGCCTATTGTAAATTAAACTTGAACTCTGGGTAACTGATAATTGTTTAGGTGACAGTTTCCAGTAACTGGGTTCTGCTGGGAAACAAATTCATATGGTCTTAAAAAGCTGACCCTGTGGGTTTAGAGAACTCTTAATTGAAGAAAAGTATTTTAGATTTCAACAAACAAGGCAGAAAATTTTACAAAATCACTTAGCAGAAGTAAGAATGTTAGAATAAAGTTATGAAGCGGTGGTGCACCTTATTCTATATTCGTCGATTTTTTCACAGTACTCAAGATTGAACCCAAGATCTCTTACATTCTGGGCAAACACTATACCACTGAGTTCATCATTGTATTTAAAAAGCTAAATTTGTTGCTTTCTTGAATCAAGTATTCTAGGTTGGCAATCAACTTTGGATTACTGGAATTACAACATTGTGTTCAAAGAAATCAAATTTTAAATTTTGATTTCTTTTTTAAATGCACATTTAACAGGTAGACATGTCATGGCACACAGCATATGTGTGTAGAGCAGAGGACAAATCTGTGAAGTCAGTTTCCTTTTCTACCTTTGCATGAGCTCCAGGGCCTCCATCCAGGGAACTCCAAGAAGTTTCCTGGGGAATGCAAACAGCTCCACTTGCTAAGCCACCTTCCCAAAGACAGATTTCTAAACAACTTAAAGTAAAATACAGAAGTTAACAAATAATAAAGTCTGATTTGAGCTTGTTTAATCTTATTATGTTTCGTACATTGATACTCCTTTGCTTACTACCTATGTCTGAGTCAAGAATGATGCAAATAAGTGAAAGATTCTTATGTCTGCGTGAAGTTCTTATTAAACTAGAGAGAATCTATGCAATGAAAGATAAAATGATATTAATTTAGCACCATAGATAAGGCCCAAATTACAAAACACATGATGCAAAACAGTGTCCTTTAGCTCCGTTCTGCCCACATTTTGCTAAACTGATGTATCTGAATAATAACAGCAAGCCTGGTGTTCAGTCCCTCCAGAGAGCAGAAGGCACTCAATTCTGCACTCTCTCCTAATATAACCAGTCTTCAGGACCCCCCAATAGGAAAATGTTCTTTTTTTTCTTTTTTTTTAATTCTTTTTATTTTTAAAAAAAAATATTTTTCCAGGTCTTCCCTTTGGAAACCCCCTATTGGAGACAAGGTCTGGAGCAGAGTCTGAAGAAAAGGTTTTCACACTTATATGAAAACAATTCAATAGATATTACAATGTACAAATTCAGAGCTGTCATTTAACCTGGATTTTATTCTATGCCATTTTCTCAGATAATTTTTAGGCTCCAACATGATAAATCTCTGTGAAGCCATTTATGACTCTCTAGGTCTCCAATGTGGCCCAATCAGAAGATTTGGATACATTGGTTGAGGAACATTTGACTGATTTTCTAAGTACATTTCACACTGAAAATGTGCATCTGCTAATTGCATGGATTGACCATATGATTATAAATGCTTTTCTAGCATGAGTCAAAGAACCTACCTTGCCCAAAAGCTAAGATGACACAATACAGGCACAGAATGTGGTGAATTTTGCCTGAAGGTTTAGATGAAGCCTTTAGCTCCTGACTACATATTTAGAAGTTCAAGTTGTTTTCTGTGGGTCTGTATTTGTTTTTATATAGTTTATGTAATACAGACTAGTAATAACAGGAATATATACAGGCCGTAGTGGAGATTATTTGCCTTGAAGTTTAAATTGTTAATCTTTCAGAGACTCTCTTCATTTCTCAAGAATCATGAATTTAAAGACATGGAAACCATACATACAAGTAGCATTATACTGACTTAGCAGGTTATATATAGGAATATATGTGTGTACATATATATATGCATTCCTATATTTCACTATAAGAATATATGCATGGATTTTAAAAAGAAGCTGTGAGTTTCAAGGAGAGTGGGGCTTGGATACGTGAGATGGTTTGGGGGGAGAAATGTTGTTATTATCATCTCAAAAAAAAAATAAAATAAAATATAGAAAACCCAAGTGGGACTAGCTGTGTGCTCAGTTTGGACCGCTCCACATTTCAGAGTTAGTTCATAGATGGTTCCACTGGATGGCAGCAACGCAGTATAGGAAGCGTAGGAAGCAAAGGGTGATGTTTTCTGAATAGTCGCCAGTGCACACCAACATCACCAGTGTTACCATTGGGTGCTCTAATGTGTTGAGCCTAACATTCATAAAATGTTAGAATTCTAACATTCGGAATTCTCCCGACATAATTAGGGGAAAATATACTTAAAACAACAAACACTACAGTGGTTTTGCACTGACCAGTATCTTACGGAAAATAGTTTGACCTCGGAATGCAATAACTTTTATATTGGTGTTTCATTGTAATGTGAAGCATGTGTAACAGACTAAGTTTGGAGGGACAAAGTTTTTCTCAAGTATGTAATTTAAAAAATTATAAGATGATTATTTTGGTACATGGTGGATATACATATATTGTGCATTATCGCCATTAAATTAAGTTAAAAAAATAAGCATCTTGGATATAATAGATTTTATAAATGCTGTGATGATAAGCCAACCTCATAAATTATTCAGAAGTTGAGTTTGTAGTTCTCGACATTTTAGTAACCACTAAAAATATTCTGGAAAAAAACGGCACTATTGTGCATTTCTACAACTAGAAAAACAATTGAAAAAGGAAGTTGTGTAAACTTAATATTTATAATATGTAAATGATGCAACTATTAATGCAGCTTCCATTCAAGTCAGCAAGCGCCAGTTTAAACAAAGAAAAGTGAGGCGAAGAGGAGCTTAAAGTACTTTAAAATGATGAACTGTGACAGACGCACTCCTCCACACCCCGCTGGAATCCCCAAGTCCCTTCCGCTCCATGAGCTCTGCATGGAAGTCAGGTGAACTCACACTAGTAAAACAAAGAAGGCAAAAAGTCACTTTGTTCTTTTCTTTTTTTTCAAGTTAAGTGTTTATTTGCACTGCTTGAATGATAACATCAGTCAAAATAATCACGCAGTGTGGGTCTAAGTATAGTCCCCTTGTTATTAGAAATATAATTCACTTGCACTGAGCAGTATCTGATGGAAAGTATTTTACCGTAATTGTGTTGTGGTAACAAGAACTAGAGACAGCTGTGCTTTAATTGAATCTGTGAGGCAGGCCTTCTAACGTTATGAAGGACATGCCCAAGTGTAGACTCCTTAGGGTACGCCAGTTAAACTGCATCACTACTTAGAGTGGTCAGCCTTATAAAAATATTTCCCTTAGAATTAAATCAACTGAGTAAGTAGTAACATTTTGAAATATATGGACAGCACCCTAAATGACCCAGCTGAAAATGTGAAGAAACTGAAGTACGGTGTGTTTGTTTTTTTATTAAGGGAGTGAGATTAGGCAAGAAGGAGAGGATACTTGTCTCTTGTAGGCTTTTCCATTATCCATATAATTTTTAAGTGACTAAAATTCAGATGCAAGCCAGGAATCCATGTAGAAGACTTGACATAGGACCTTGAAACTGAGGCAGCACTTGAAGACTTGAAACTGAGACAGGACCATGGCAAGTTTGAGACCAGACTGGGTTATGTAACATGGTTCTGTCTCTAAATGAACAGAGCAAACAGATGTGTCCGCCATACATCTACATACATTGTTAGTTAGGCAAACCTGGATGGCACAAACTGCGGTTCAGATGAAACGTCACCGATGAAACAGCACTGTCTGAAGCATGCATTTTACAGCACAGAGTGTTATAACATCTGTGGCCTCAACCAATAGGAGGAAGAAAGAAGTGTGAAAAGAAGTATTTTGAGATTTGTGCACAAGAATATTGTGCCAAACAAAACAAAAAGAAGCTGTCAGAGCTGTGGAGATGGCTCCATTTTGGTCATGTCTCAAGCTCAAACATGGGGATCTGAGTTCAGATGCCTAGTGCCTACTTTAAAAGCAGGGGATAGCAGGTACCTGCAAGTAATCCCAGAGCTTGGGAGGACGCAATGGAAGGATTTCTTGGTGGGCTTGATGGACAACCAGTCTAGTGAATCAGTGAACTTCAGGTTCAGGCAGAGACACCCCCCCCCCAAAATGAAGGTGAAAGACACTTGATGCCAACCTCTGACTTCCACAAGGATGTACCCACAGGGGCACGGTATACCCTGTCACTGTGCACACACAATGGCCAGCCCATATGGTTATGAAAGAAACAAAACAAATAGCCACTAAGTCAGCCATCTTTTTCAGTAAATAAGTGACAAGAAATCATAGTCTCAGGTATCTCAAAATTTGCATCGCCCACTGCCTTAGGTGATAGAGACATGTTTTTACTGGGATTGAGAGGTGGTGATATGTTTAAGCAGGTGTTGCCCCCGCAGGAGGAACCGATCATAAAGGAACTCACCATCACTGTCCAGGCACTGAGCCTGGAGACTTGATGATGAGGGACAGCGTGGTGCTAAAACACTGAGGCACACTGGGAGTCTGTGTTCAGGGTGGATGTATGGTTTCCTTTCAGCGCCTCCTCAAACCCTTTACAGCTTCAGTGTGTGTCTTGTTTTATTAATTTCACTGCCTGATTGATCTTTAAACTGTTTCTGCTTATGCAATTTTTTTTTCCTGTTCAGTTGATTTTTACTCACCCGTTTTTTCAACTTTCTTAGGTCCGTGTGTTTACATTTTCTGTTGGTCAACATAATTACGACAGAGGACCTATTCAGTGGATGGCTTGTGAAAATAAAGGTAATGGATATGTTTCTCTTGAGCATATTTTCTTAGAAGATACGATACTTTGAAAACTATGGTTATGTCTTTACTCACAGTTAAAATAATGTAAAGTAGGAACTTTAAAAGGTACGTAATAAGAATTAGATTCGGAACTCGCTTTCTAAAGAAAAGAGCATAGAGCCAACTCTGAGATTGACGCCGCATTAGAATATCTCGAACATCTGATCCTAATACTGTGAACTGGTGAAGGGGGAACGATACCTGTAGCAGATTCGTACATATTTTTCCCTTTGACTGACTGAATTACTCTTTTTGAAAACTGTCTCTCCTACTTCCCTCAATATTCAAATTTTAGGCAGTGAACTCTTTTCTTTGTACTCAGAAAAAAGGGAAGTCTTTTGAAGAATAAGCAGAGAAGAAAAACTGAACACATTTTAAAGCTTATATTTTGGAAAATATATGCATGTAATAATTATGTATCTATCTGTACCATTAATAATTTATCTACTGAAAATATTTTAATAGCTGTAGTTTCCTTACTGCTTTGTAGAGGACAGTAGTTATTTTATACTACCTAGAAATATAGTAAATTTTGTCATAAATTCTCTATGGTTGTTGACAATGTTCATTACTCAATATTGTTCTGAATTTAACAGTTATATTTAACAGTTATAAACTTTATATTTTAATATAAATATATTATTTATTTACATGCTCAAGTTAGAAGGAAAGTTACCTTGTCCTCCTTTAAGAAACATAAAAGTATTTTTGTGGGTCTTTATTGTAATGCAATATTTATGAATACATATGCATTTCAGGTTATTATTATGAGATTCCTTCCATTGGTGCAATAAGAATCAATACTCAGGTATGGTTATTTAAAACTTTTTATAACTTTTTCAAAGTTTAGGATTACTTTCCTGGAAATAAAAAGATATGTCCCTGGTTTAAATGAGATCAATCTAAAGAAAATAAGTAAAACTAGAAAAACGATTTATGTAATTTACATTTGTATACAATGCTGGTTAATGTGGTATTTATTGGTTTTACATCCTTAACCATTTAGAACTCAGGTAAATGCATATATAAAATAAGTTGTTATTTTTAGGCTTTTAAAAGGTCATAGAAAATAGATAAAATAAAATTTAGTAATAATCTCATGTAATTTTTCTATTCAATTGTTAGTTGCCTGATTTACTCAGCCATACAGATTATTAAACAGTAATTATTCTGGGAGAGTGATGTTTTTCCCACAGATGGGGACAGGTCTATTTACATATTTATTTAAATAAACCTACAGTAAGATGACATTCTAGCAACACTCACTTGTGGGGGGAAAAAGAGCCTACTATGACAGAACATTTAATGGAATTCAGCCACTTTCATTTAAATATTTATCATTTTGAAACGTTCAAAAATTGTGATTTAAAGATCATCACTTAATTTGAAACACCAGGCATAATGTACAAAATAGTTGTTAAAATTTAACTTACATAGGGTGTTCCATGGCAGTGAGCGCTGAACTCAGTGACTTCTGAGACGAAACAGCAGTGCATGTGACTCTGCTGTCTGGACTTGGCACATATTTCAGTTGCTCCTTTTTGATATGTTTAAATGCAGTTTTGAATTTCATCCAAACAATCTGTTATATGGAAGCAAGTATGTAGCTGCTTTATCATTTCAAATTTGTGCAATGTTACACATAAATCACAGAGCCTTAAATAATTTAGATCACCATGAAAAGCAACTCATAAGAAATATATTTCACTTATCTATTGGCTATACTTTTAGAAACAATGTTCTGATTGGTACTAGAAAAAATTAAAAACAGGAGAAGATATATTATTGACCCAATGTATATAGACATGCCATTTAAGAAATATTAGAACAAAAAATGTAGACTACCCCAAGTAAGATGGACATACTCTTAATAATTTGGTTCCATATTCATTTTTAATTTACAAGTTTTCTTTGGAAGGTTATTTTTAAATATAGTATCTGTTTTTTGCTTGTTTGTTTGTTTTGTTTGTGTTTTACAGCCTCTCTTTTGTCTCAATAGGAATATCTAGATGTTCTGGGAAGGCCAATGGTCTTAGCCGGCAACAAATCAAAGCAAGTCCAATGGACCAATGTGTATTTGGATGCCCTGGTAAGAGAACAGGACTCTCAGCCAAAGCTGTCATAACAAGGGCACCTAATTGACTTGCCTTCGCTCTGGGTGACATTCTCCATTTTCTCTTCACTGAACGCTTCCTAAACTTCCTTCCTTTGAAAGCTTCTCAGCTGGTTTTAGAACGTGTTTAAAAACCCTAGATTTGCATCAGTATAAAATCAGACATGTTAAAGTTTTAGGTTGCTCTTGAACCACTAAAAATACCAGTTTTCCAGCCTAAAATGTTGAACGTATGGGAATTTCTGTAACTTTTTTGATTTTTTAATGTGGAATAATGCTGAACATCATATGAGGTCATCAAAAACTGCATATTTTGAACACTTTGAAAAATATATTTTTAGAATGGATGCCTGTTCTTAATTACATGTACAACATTACACGAACTCAAAAGTATATTTAGGGGCTGGAGAGATGGCTCAGTGGTTAAGAGCACTGACTGCTCTTCCAGAGGTCCTGAGTTCAATTCCCAGCAACCACATGGTGGCTCACAGCCATCTGTGATGGGATCCGATGCCCTCTTCTGGTGTGTCTGAAGAGATCAACAGTGAACTCACATACATAAAATAAATAAATAAATAAATAAATAAATAAATAAATAAATATTTAGGAAAAAAGAAAAAAAGTATATTTAGGTAGCTCCACAGAAAATTGACAACATATTTAAATCAGCATGGGCATAACCATATGTTCATGTAGAATCTCTGGCTCCGAGTTCAGATTTAGACGTGCTTGTGGAGATATCTCAGTAAGGTCGCGAACCTGCTGTGAGATTACATATGTACAGAGGTTAGGTTGTCCATAACCAAACCACAGTCTTACAACAGCCTTCTATCATGGCTTAAGCACTCATTTTCTACGGGGGGTTCTTTTTTCCTATCTATGTCACTTGAACATATATAATGAGATTTTTGTCAAGCACAGAGCGGTGCAGAGAGTTGCCATTATTTTATAACTGATAGGACCCCATTTCCCATACAGCACAAAAGTATCTAGCCCAAGTTGTCAGTATGAGAGAAGCTGGGAAATCCTATTTTAGTTTATTTTTTCTTTATGACAGTATTCATGAAAATGTACAATACCTAAGATTGTTTCGTATACCAAATCTGAATTTGAGGACTTTTTAGTCATTTATCAAAGTAATTATACTCGAGAGTCTAAATAGAAAGCTGAAGGTAAATGCTGATTCAGTAATGACCTTTTCCCTACTTAGAGTCCCATTATATGCCTTTGCTACTTCTCTGAGTGCAGTGATGAACCCAAAGGACGAAATACAACCCGTTAGAATGATTTATCACTTGGTACTTGCAAAATAAACACATACAGGAAGTTAGAGAGAAAATAGGGGCTATTAACAGCACTCTGGCGTGGTAAGAGAGATAAAGAGACGCTTGCTTACCTCAAGCCACAGAAAATGACTGTGCAGTGTTCCTTCTTGACATTACTTATTTACTTAAGGTCACATGGTCATCTCCAGCCATGACCAAGATGTTTCAGTTGTTCAAATCCATCACAGACTAAACATGATAGGAAGTCAATAGTTAGACCCTGCTGAATTTCCTATGACCAGAAGTTCGTCAACCAGAGTGTCTGCATTGCTGGCAAGCTTCTCACTGATAACACAAATAACATCTGGAGGAAATGCTGATTCTAAATGTTCTACTTTACAAGCTGAAACAAGATGTTAGAAAGGGGGTGGGGGGGACGCGTAAGTTAGTTGGTCAGAGGACGCGGAGAGCATTCTTTGTACAGGCTGAAAAGTAAGTGACACATCACTTAGAATTACTGCATGCCAGGGGTTCAGAGTACACTTCAGTCAAATCAGAAGTTTATTAGGAAGGGAACATACAGCATTTGAAGAACAAATTTGGTAACTACTGTGATGTGAAGAATTCAAAGATCTGTGGCACTTTACAAAGGAAGTTGTGCATTTGGAGTTAGAGCAGGGGGTGGTTAAGAGACTTTTCAGCTGAAAGCAGCACAGGTCATGCTTCTGTAATGCACAGAGAGGAGGAAACCATGCAAAACAGTGCATTATCAAAATTAGGACCACTGGGTTCACTGAAGAAATAATACCAGTACAGGATCAACGTTACAGACCCAGCCAATAGGCGAGAAACAGAGCTAGGGCTGTGTTATGGTGAGATTGTTTCATTGGAAAATGAAGTGAGACTCTTTACATGTTAAGGGAGAAAGGAAGAGTTGGAATGTTCAAAATAAGGAGGCAGGACCCCCACCTTTTTATTATATTATATTATGTTATATTATATAATAAAAAGTGCACAGTGCCTGGTGCAAAGAACACACTTCGGGGTCTAGATGTTAAAATGCAATTCATTTGAGAATTATTTAAAAGCAGTAGTTAAACATCACAGTACTCACCTAGAATTATCTAGAAATGTTCTACCAATAGTATATTTCTTTTTTTGTAGCATAACATTCATTTAGACGTTTACGATACAGCATGACACCTTTGACGTAGAGCATAAAAATTGTGAATGAAGCTATAGAGAACGGCTTTCAGCAGCCTAGCTTTTGGTGTTTGTCTTGTATGGAGTCACCTGACATTAAGTAAATGATCGTTGTGGAAGAAATGTAAACGTGAACTTTATTATTACAATGTCACAGTTACATTTGTCTAAATTGTTTTTTTATTCTCAATACTTATTAGATGTTGTGTAATTCAAAACTGTTTAAGAGTATCTATTTCTAAGAAAATTCCATTGACTCTTCTTAAAAAAATTTTCAAAGATATTCAAAAGTAC
The DNA here is from genome assembly GCA_028551405.1 of Uromys caudimaculatus. Classification (NCBI taxonomy): domain Eukaryota; kingdom Metazoa; phylum Chordata; class Mammalia; order Rodentia; family Muridae; genus Uromys; species Uromys caudimaculatus. The sequence continues at coordinate 137,310,293 of CM052700.1, forward strand.
TTTTAAGCTTTCTGTGACTCTTAACAAGATAATCGTAGCATGAAGTTTCCAGTTTCAAAGGCTAATGCAGTAGTATGAAGTTCAAAATGTTGCTTTCATTGGCCTTTCTTTCTCTGTCTATTTTTAGGAGCTGGGACTTGTCATTACTGGAACTCTACCGGTCTTCAACGTCACTGGCCAATCTGAAAATAAGACAAACTTGAAGGTAAAAAGTTCACTGATAAAATTAATAATAATAAATGATAAACTATGACGTGGAAGCTCCATGTGGATAAAATATTTCTATAAGGAGATGCATACGATGTAATTGTCTTCGAAGGCTAGATAGAGGTCAATGCTAACAGCTGTCCCTGTGATAACCACCCAGGAAAAGGGAAGTGGAGGTCAAATCCTGGTGGCCTTAGAGTCAGGGTTCCGCTTCAGTTGGTCTAACTGTGACCTGATGGGAACAGAAAGTCAGACTGCAAGTAATGACATGAAAGGTGGATAGTGGTATCCTGAGGCCCTTCTTGAATAGACTTGAGTTATTTATGAAATTCAGGGGTAAAAATACAAAAACCCAAGACATGTTCTCTTTGAATCTGATGCAGATAGATTACGGAATCCTTGTTTTTGAATTCTCAAGTGATAGCCTTTCTGTAATAATGTATGGCTCTAATAGGTTCCTTCCTCTGTTACTTTTTACAGCTCAATAAAAAATTAGTCTCAAAAATATTCAAATTTTATAGCTCTTGTAATATCAGTGCAACAGGAGCTATCCACTTGAAAGTGGTCACTAATTATTGAATGTGGTTCATACATATAATGTATAATATGTATTAAATACTTCTGATTTTAAATAGTTGCATAAGAGTGAATGTATTAAAGAAATTATTTTTACTGCTATCAGGTTATATATAATGCAGCCTATATTGGTAGATTAAAGAAATATTTATTTCTGGTTTGTGATTCAGTGAAGTCTGTTGTACTAGAGCATTGTTTGTTAAGTTTTTTTTTAACAGATTTATTTATTATTTATTTATTTATTTATTTATTTATTTATTTATTTATTTATCTAATGTATGTTAGTACACTGTTGCTTTCTTCAGGCACACCAGAGGAAGGCATTGCATTCCATTACAATAGTTGTGAGCTACCAAGTGGTTACTGAGAATTGAACTTGGGACCTCTGGAATGGCAGTCAGTGCTCTTAACCACTAAGCCATCTTTCTAGCCCTGTTTGTTTAGTTTTAATAAGTTTCAGTTAACTGCTTCATTTTACTACTGAAGTTCTACAAAGCATTGGTTCTCACTTTAAGGGACATTGAGATCTTAAATATTCATGAGGCCTAAATACTGATATTTATAATATTGTAATAATCTATGTCCTTCCTCATCATGTTTAAAATTTTAGTGTGGCTTATCTGTCAGATTGTTTTCATTTATATTCAGCTTAGAATTGGATCACAGCAGCAGACCATAGTTATTGACCCAACTCTTTTCTTGAATAGAATTTTCATGTCTTTTGTGATTTAGCTTTAATCATTAATATTTTATATATAAGTTAGTAATTTGGATGATAAAGTTGCAGAAAAAAGTCAAATCTGAGAGTCCTTGTAAATTGACATCAAAAGTAGTGTGTGTGTGTGTGTGTGTGTGTGTGTGTGTGTGTAAGACTGAACATACATTTCTGTAGAATAGGTTCTGGTATAAAGTGCACTAACTTTGCCATCTTCTTTTAGAACCAGTTGATTCTTGGTGTGATGGGCGTTGATGTGTCTCTGGAAGATATTAAGAGGTTGACACCACGTTTTACAGTAAGCTGCAAATTATTCTTTGAGTATACTTCTTATTTCAAAAGTATGTACCAATGTAGTTTGTCCACAAAACACTTGAGTATAAATGCATGTAGTAGTACCCAATTAATTACACACAGAGAGAGAGAGAGAGAGAGAGAGAGAGAGAGAGAGAGAGAGAGACTTTATATTTTTATAAGCGTTTAACAGCCACCACTTAACCTCCACCAGGCTAATCCACCTCCCTCTGATATTCCCAAGTTCTTACTTACTAAATCCTATATTCCATCTTTGCTGCTCTGGACCAGTTGGGAAGCCCACTTGGGGCTGCTCTTCTTTGGCTCCTACATGGTGGCTATGCTTTTTTTCCCACACCTTCTCAGGCATGGCATCTTTTCTCGTTTCCTGGCATGGCAGATAGCCTTCTTCCTTCTCCTTAGGTCTCTCCCCCGGGGAATTCTAAAAGTCTCACCTCTGTCTGCCCTGCCCAGCCATTGGCTGGGGGCAACTTTATTTACCAATCAGAAACAACTAGGTGCAGGGTGCCTCAATATCTTACGTGTGCACATGCGGACAATTTGGAGGGAAATTAACATAATACAAGCAGCCACAAATGCATGTGGCTAATCTCACAAAAGAGTGAAAGAACATTTTAAAAATGTGAAGACCCGATGTTTTGTTTCTTCAGTGTGCTACAAGACTTGTGCTGAATATCTATTAAAACATTTAAAGTGAATTTCTAATTGTGACCTAGGAATCTCTAAGCATTTTTACTGGTTTTTCAGCTGTGCCCCAATGGCTACTATTTCGCAATTGATCCTAATGGTTATGTCTTATTGCATCCAAATCTTCAGCCAAAGGTATGTATATAATCCGTTCATATTTACTAATGTCTAGTATAATTACTGACTCACATTAATGGGATTATAACTTGAAAATTCTTTGTAACATTAAAGACAGAAGAACAGTGCCCTGTGCCTCCCTTAAGAGATTGCAAGGCTACCTATGAAAACGTATGACATTCTGAGAGCATTCTTCATTTCCTCTTACCAAGTTAGCTTACCTACTTCTCTCAGGACAGCCATCGTCATGTTTGAACCTCATTCCCATGCATTTCACTGGCTACTTTAAGGTTCTAAGATGCCATTGCTCCAGACAGCATCTGACATATGGGAAGGACCAGAATAGCAATGGAGAGTACACTGTCAAAGTTAAACTAATTTTTCACCAGCAATCCATCAATATATTTGAAAGAAAGTAAGTTCTCTCTCCAATGCCCATAATTACTTAATAAGGTAAAATAATAACACACGCAAGTGTTACTAAGTCAATGTCATGATTTGTTTCTGTTACTATATTATCACAAAATATCTCAGGATAGTTTTGTACTTTATAGCCAGATCCACAGGTTTGCTTCAGAATATCAGTAAATAAACCAGTCACAAATATTTTGTGTATTTTTCTATGGAATTGTCATTTTTTTAAAAAATATTACTCCATGACCACATTTCAACAAATAGTGAATTATCTATTCTGATTTTCTACCATAGGTTTTTATTTCTCTCATTAAAATAAACAGATTAGTTTTTTTAGATATGTTATCTGATAAATAAATAATAGTATAGAAAATCGTGTATAAGTGAAGTCCATGAAATCAATAATCAAAAGAAATCTAGCATTATGGTTAAATTCACCTTTAACATAGTATCAGTTACTTCATTTTTTTAAGATGACAAAAGGTCAAATTTGAAATGTGCAAGATTTTGAAATATCCTAACATCTTTGTTACAGTACATTCAGACTGCTATGACAATTTTTTTTTTTTAAAAAAAGTATAGACTGGTAGCTTCTAAACAATAAAATGTATTCTACACCTTTTCAGGGGGTGTTGAAAGTGTTGGACTAGGGCATGGGTGGGGCCGTGGGTGCTCCTCCTCGGCAGACATTGTTTTCCTCTAATATCACATAGAGGAGGAACCAAGGGGACAAGAGGGGACTTTCAGGCTTTCTTTATATAATCATGAATCCCACTGTCAGCCATTGCCTCCTACCCCAAGGAGGCCCAAGGAGGCCCAAGGAGGCCCAGGGAGATCCAAGCTTCTTTTACAACCCCATCACCAAGGCAGGTTTGCTACAGCAAAAACAACAACAGCAAAACTTTGCAGGTGCTTTTCCAGTTTTATATCTTATTTATTTGTATCATGCTCATTTCAACAATATTTATTTTGTGATCTTTTGTGTTTCAGCCAAGAATATTTATCTAGGACAAACTATCTTTCCCACTCTCCAATTTTTAGATTCTTAAGGGGAAAATCTGGGGAAAAAATATTAAACAGGTTCTTTAAAAAATTATTTTTGCTACCATTAATAGTTTTGGGTTTTGTTGGTGTCTTGTTTTGCTTTGTTGTCATGGGCTCTATGGTGCAAATATTTTGAATTGTGAATACACCATTTGTTCTGTTTCTTGTCAAGGAAATAGCTGACTAGAGTTGACTGGAGGATAGAATTCTTATGTTAAGATGTAGGATAATGAACTACCATTTTTCTGTTGCTTCAGCCTATTGGTGTAGGTATACCGACAATTAATTTAAGAAAAAGGAGACCCAACGTTCAGGTAACTGTGAATGAAGGTAGACAGCAGCGCTTTCAAATTTGCTAAATCAGAGTTGGGATCAAACTTCTGTTCTCAAAGCTTACAAATGAAGGCGCCTTTCCTGACACCAAGCTTCTAGAGCATGTGGCAGAGATGAGCTTCCCTTCTAAGTGAGCTGAAGCAAAGTGTGTTAATTATGGTAAAGGGTTGCTCTGGCTGAAAGATGGCTATGGGAGATTATCTAATAATAATGTTATTCAGAGTAATCAGAATGAAATGGCTCCTGAGCAAATTTGTTATTAAATTTGGTGAAATTAATATCGTATCCATGTTTTCCTAACAGTTTGCTTGTGAAATTGATTTCTAAGTGCAAATAAAGTCATGATTCTTGTGTTGTGATTCCCAAGAATGAGAATTTTTAGTGAAACTGTCTTTGTTTTCTTTTAATTTCTAAAAATTTAATTTTGGATGCTAGATAGATGTCACAAAGGCTGAGCATTGGCTGCTCTTCTCAGGGACTTGAGTGTGGTTCCCTGCACTCAAATAGTGGCTCTCAGACATCAGGAATTCCTATTCCAGTGGCTCCAACACGACCTTGTTTCTTTGGGCAATGCACATACACAATGCTCAGAAACACATGCAGACAAAGCACATACACACATAAAATAAAAATAAGTATATCCTGTAGTAGTAGTAGTAGTAGTAGTAGTAGTAGTAGTAGTAGTAGTAGTAGTAGCAGCAGCAGTAAATAATAATAATAATAATAATAATAATAATAATAATAATAATAAAAGTTTTATTTGCGATTAGAAGTTCGAGAATCTTTCCTCAACTAATTGAAAATGTTCAAATTTGGGAATCCAAAGTATTAATTTTTGTTTTTTTAGAAAAATATTCTGAGAACCCTTTTCTATGTTGGTTACTTACATATGTATGCACAAGACATTCAGCACAGGAGGATATTCCTGTAACTTATTCATAGAGATACAAAATGTTATAGAAAATTTAATATCATTGTAGGTTTTGGGGGGTAAGCCTATCACTTCCTTTAAAACATTTGTTAGAAGTCTCCTGAAGAGGCAGCATTGCATTAAGTGATCTTTCAGTCTGGGTTGGTGGGACCGAGTTATAGTCTGGTTCTATTGGTTAGCAATGCTTTATCTTTGAGCAGTACACAATACCCTGTTGTCCACCAGTGTTTTCATCTGAAAATCAGGGAGGTGAACCAATTCTCATTCTGCACCGCACCTGGGAAATTAAAGGCACACAGTGATGCTATGCCCCGCTCCTGAAAGTTCCCATTGAAAATAGGCTCCAACAAAATTTCAAGCTTCCCATCTGTCAAAAGTGTAGCAGTGTGGACTGGTGGAAGCTTTAGTTCTCTCGCACAGTTAGGGTTCCATGGTAACCTGAGTCTTGTGTTGCTGTATATGCTGCATAGATTCCTTTATGATTCCTGAAGAGGTTGCCATGATGCACATGACTTTCTCACCTAGCAAACAATATTGTTCCTCTGCTTGCATGTTACTTTTGGAATATCTTATAGTTTTTGCTGTTATGTGCATTTTGGTGAATTTTATTTTCACCACAACTATAAATATTGCATGTAAATATTGTTAAATATTTAAAAACAAGTATCTTTAATAATGATTTTTTTATCCTAAGCAAACTCTAAATGGCAAACTAGCAACTGAATGAGACTTCTTAATTGGGAAAATATTTTTGAACTCTTAGGTATTATATTAATATTGACTCATAATTGTTACAAATTTAACATTTGCTAACATCAATATTGCCCTTGGTAATTATGCTAGTTGAAACTCATGCTGATGAGAAGTACTAGATAGTTAATATTTTTATGATGGTCTTTCAGAGGCCATCAGTTAAATAGATTTATTCAATCCCGTGTTGGTGTTTTCCTATGAGAAGATTGTACTTTTTAATTTTCTAGTTTGTATAATTTTAATGGATATTTTTAAAACAGTGCTCTGCCAGGTTGCCATTTACAAGTACAAGTGATGCATTGACAATTTTCTTTTATGATTTCCTTTTCTTCTCTGTCTTTATATGTTGGATTGGGACATGATCTGCATATTGTCCATTCCTCCTGATAACGGCTCCTCCCTGCATGCTGTTTGGGGCTGGTCATTCTATGCATTATCCATTGCATGTAAGAGAAATATTCCTATTTCCGTTTTTGTTTATCATTTGATTGTCTTGACTTTGTTTTGCATTGGTTTCATGTTAATTTTGGTGTTTCTATAATAGTGTTTGTGAGCATTTGTTGTGTCTTTTTTTTTAAGGAAGTTGAAAGTTTCATGGGCTTAACGCAAGTTGTCAATATTGATGCCTGTTTCCATCTTGCACCCACATTTCAGATGAATATTTGCTCCTAGGGTGAAAGCTGTCTTTTCAAACAAAGGTGTATTGTGCTAAAGTCCAATACTTTCTTTCAATATTATAGAAACTCTCATTATACAGATTCCTAGGCAGTGAATATTTCAAGCATTTGTTGGGTACAGGTCTGTGGGGTAGAGTGCTTGCTGACCTAACATGAGGTCCTAGACACAATCCCCAGCTCCATCATAAAAGACACAGGGAGAATATTTCAAAAATTGTTACTCGAAGAATCCTTATTCATGAAACACCATGAAGACCTAAAAATCTAATTTTTTTAAAAAGAGGAATATTCCCTGAAATAAGACATTTGCATGATTACAAAATAAATTCATCCTATGTGTCCTATACCGTGTCATTCTTCATTTAAATGAGATATGTAAATTGGACAGATTTTTGTCTGCTACTATTATGTTATGAGGCATGTCACTTTAACCTGGTGTATAAAACAGTGCCAATACAGATGCCTTTTGCAAGCTCATGATAAACTTTCTGGCACTCTTGGAAGTAAGGAAGCATAGGCTACATTGATTCCTGGAGTTGAATTATAGCCAGATTTGGATGATACATTTTAATAAATAATATAATGTCTACCTTTTAAAGTTTTCAATTACTTTGAAACCTTTTATTTATGTGGAATCTTTTATTGTACTAAATGTTGGAACTCTAATGTGACATACAATATGATGTAGCAAGAATTATAAAGAAATGAGTATATTTTGCCTATCCAATAATCTAATGGCCTCATTTAATGTTTGAGAAATTAAAAATCACATCATATGAGGTAAATTTAGCAGGCAAAGAGTATCTTCTGAGATATAAATAAATATACTATCATGACCCACAGTGAGCTTTCTTACAGAATGCAAAAAAAGGCAGTAGATGTTAAAATTAGCAATGGTGTTTTGGAAACCCATGGAGTCCATTTCTAGTCACTTGCTGCCTTCAGTTGATAATTGATTGATAGCTGTTTACTGCACTTAAAGTTCAATGCCTAGCTCCCAAGGAGGGTAAGTAAGTTTTGTAGAATTGTTTCATGCTGAATGTGCTTCACAAGCTACTCTGTACACAACATTGCTTTCTGATTCCTTAACTGCTGTGTTCTGTGTAGAACCCCAAATCTCAGGAGCCAGTCACACTGGATTTTCTTGATGCTGAGTTAGAGAACGATATTAAAGTGGAGGTAAGTGTGTGCAGTAGGCCTAAGCAGAGAGACACATGACCTGAGCCTGCATTCCCCATCCCATGATCATTTTTGAACAATGATTTACATCAGTCTATCTCTCTTCGTTCACAATGATGCTCTTTGTCATGAAAATTGTGTATGTACTGGACTGTCTTCTTCCAAGAACTTCTATTGACAATGAATAGATAGTTGAGGTTGGTTGTGGCCTTGTTTTTCATTTTCTTGCACATTCCAAAGGAAGAATAAAAATCATAGAGACCAACATGCTATGCTGTTGAAAGAGAAGTTGGAAGGCTTGCAGCCACCCAACTACAGGAAAGGCTATGTGAGGAAAGCAGCTGCAATGTTTGTCTGAAGGCACTGAACATGTTTCTGTTGTATTTCAACAAAGTCACATGTTACTTCCTCTGCCAGGATGTTTGATAATAGTAAAGATAGCTATGCAATAGAAAACTAGAAATTACTAAGTTCAGAGTTACTCTAGAGTGTGGCACAGGAAGTGCTGGCATGTCTCAGGTGGTTTCTCTAAGGCAAATGTAATAATGAGGAGATTGAGGTCTGGAGGTCCCTCTGAGTGGCCATAATGACCACATTCAGAGTCTGATTCCCTGCAACATAGTGATGGAAAGAAATGACACATGAAGAGCTTAAGCAAACAGCAAGCACATAGTAAAGTTTGGTTAATTTTAAATATATCTCTTAATTTTCACCTTCAAACTGAAAATATTGTAAGCAAATGAGATCCATCCTATATTTTGCAGTTTTGTTTTTTCATGCCAAGTTTTTCCATTCATTAATATTTATTAAAGCCCAAGTGCAATGTTCTAGAAATATTTAAAATAAAAACCAAAGGAAATTCTTCATTTCCAGTGGACTGGAATTTTTTCTATGATCTGATCTTTTAAGGAGTTCGAAAGTTGTAGGTAGGGGACACTATGTGATATGAAATCCTACTAAACCTTTATGATTATCTATTATTATATTGTTGTGGGAAATATTAAAAAATGGACTGGCAGGCTTCCAGCACTACTGCCGGCCACTCTCTGCCTGGTGCGGTCTCTCCAGGCTACTCTCTGCCCACCAACTCTGCAGTGGGGCCAGAGCTCCCGAGTTCCCTTTGCTGCCAAGCCATCCCCATGCAAGGACTGTCCACCCCATGGTCAGCTACCACAATACCCAGAAACCCAATAGAAGCAAAACTCTAGAAGTTAATAATTAATCAAACAGATTTATGTATCAATAAACTTTCAATTCATAAGATGGCAATAGAATAATTTCAGAAATAATTGATAATGATATAAGCTGCCCACCTAGATTAGACAAATTATCCCAATTATTCTAACCTTCATGATATCATAACTACCTGTGGCTATTTAAAGCCACACTGGTTCAGGTTCGTCTTCCTGTCCATCTGACTCCATGCTTCCCTCTCTCTCCCTAGACGCTGTCTGTCTCTGCAACCCTTAGCTCCACCACCCTTTTCCCTGTCCAATCACAGGCCTCCTCCTGCACTAATATTTTAATGTGATTGGACAGTCAATCCACATTATATAATTCTTTGGAACTGTTATAGATGACAGGTAAAAAGTAAATTATAAGGGGCAAGCTAAATGTAGGGGTCCAGTAACTCCAGCACTCTGGAGACAGAGCCATAATGACCTTGCAATGTTGAAATAGGCCTGGGCTTTGAGATGAGTTCCGGGGCTGCAAGTGAGAACTGGTCTGTGGAGCTAAAAAACAACAATACCAAAATATAAAGAAGAATTCTGAATCCTTTGTCATGAAGAATTGGTTATTTATGTGAGGAAGAATTTGAAGTATCTTACATTACATGTTAATTCTGTGAATAGACATACGTTTTATTTCTCAGTATCTATGTCTCACTAAAATCTCCTATGCTTACAAGGTAATTGATTCCTTTACTGTTATAGTTCAAAATTTGCAAAGTGATGAGCAAAAATCCACCAACTATATTTTTCTTATTGCACAATAATGTAAAATGGTTATAATGTGACAACTTTAAAAATTCCAAATAACCTCCTCTAGTAGTGCAACCGCTCTGCCATTTTTATTAAATTTTACTGAAATAAAGAAAAATCTTGATAATGAATAGTTTTATAATATTTGATAGGTCGGTTTGTTTCCTGGATAAAGTAATTGATCCATTTTCTCTTAGATTCGAAATAAAATGATAGATGGAGAAAGTGGAGAAAAAACGTTCAGAACTCTGGTCAAGTCTCAAGATGAGGTAAGAATTCACTAAGGCTTGTTCTTAAGTGGGTGTGTCCATTAAGGCTTGTTCTTAAGTGGACGTGCCCATTAAGCATACTGTTATTGATAATTCGACATTTCTTTCACAAATTAATTATAAAACAGATTTTTTTCCTACATTAAAAAACTATATTCATAAAAAGGAAAACCTATATTCTTACATTAGAGCGAAGGCTCAGCAATTTAAGAACACTTGCTGCTCAATTGTGAGATCTGGAGTTCATATTCCAGCCACCTGTTGACAGGCTCTGAAGTGCCTGTAAGTCAAATTCCAAGAGCTTTGGTGCCATCTTCCAACTCTGCAGGCACCTGCACACATGAGCCCATATACGCTCACACTGAGACATATACACACGCACATACATATCCACACTCACACAGAGACACATACATACAGACATACACACACACACACACACACACACAAACACACAAACACACACACACACTCACATGCACAAATACATGCAAAATAAAAACTTTTAAACACTATATTCTTAAAACTATGTTTAGTGTAAATATGCTTTATGGCTATAAGAAATATCTCTCTTTAGGCCAGGGCAATAATAATATTTAACTTAAGTAATAATACGTGATACATTGTATTATTTGTGTACACAGATGTTCTAGAGATTGCCTTAGGTGTGCTTTATCTTGTTTTACTATTCATACAATCTCTACCCTTTATAATTTTCACATACTCAAGTCTGAAAATAAATCATGTTATAACAAAACTACCCTCACCGCTAGTATATATAATAAATGGATATTGATTCATGTCTGAGAATATGAGATATTTTCTATCTATTATCTGCCATCTGTGAAATAAAAATAGACATTCACATATTTGAATATGCAGAAATATATAGGATTAAGGTGTTTTTGTGTCTTTAAGTTTAATTGCAACTTTTGCATATAACTTATATATTTTGCTCAGAATGCTATATGTTTTAGGAACGTCTTTTCTTCCTAATTTCTTGGCAACTCTTCCCCTAAAAGGAACACACTAGCTAAATATTTTCAACAGCACAGAGCATTTCTTATTTTGATATAATTATGAGGGCCTATTACCAAAACAGAAAAGGAGGTATTAAGATTTTTATTTTTACTGAAATAGCAACTCACATTGCTTCTCCTTTAGCCATGGTCTTTACCCTTTACTTCCTGAAGCAAGGATGTAAAGTATTTAGCAGTTCAGCCAACTCCTCCATTTTGTTCCCAGAACTCTGACCTTCACATTCTTTATGCAGCTTAGAGCTCATTTTCACTTGGCTAATTCCCCTTTTTCAATTTATTGTCAGCTCAGTCTTTGAGCAGTATTCACCTATGAACCAGATGTGTTTGTCTTAGAAATTTTAGGTTTTCTCTTAAATACACTGTTGCAGACAGATACATTGTTTAGTCATCTGTTACAATGTCGCTCCTCTTGAAAACCTGTTATTTACTTTGAAACAATGAAACTTTTTGATGTCACATGTCAGGTTTATAAAAATATCATAACAATTGTAACCTATACATTATGATGATTTTGCATTATTTAATTTTTTTATTCATAATAATTTTTTTCCTATTATATATCCTGATTGTGGTTATCCCTTCCTCTTCTCTTCCCAGTTCCTCCCTCCTTCTATCTAGATCCACCCACTTCATCTCTCATTAGAAAATAAACAGGTTTCAAAGGAATTATAATATGATATGATATGATATGATATGATATGATATGATATGATATGATATAACAAAACAAAAGCTAAAACATCAGATTAGGACAAAACAAATAAACAGAAAGCAAAGAAACCAAGAAAAGTTACAGATGGAGAGACTAATTTGTTTACAAACTCAGGAATCCTATCAAAACACTAAACTGCAAGCCATACTATATACTCCCACCAAAAAATATATATATATACATATATGTATATATATGTATGTGTATATATTTACATTACATACTATATATTTTAATTATTATATTATGTACATGTTATACATTATATATAATACATTGAATATTATACATTACATATAATATATGCAATTATATATTATTTATATTATACAGCAAATATATTTATGCATAATATAATATTTAATATTGTTCATTATATAATTATATATATTTTAGAGAAAACTAAATTTTCATTTGCAAGCGATTATCAGGTGGAAATAGCTTCTGGTTTAGAAATAGGTACATGTCCATTTCTTAAAGCTTTACAATCCCATGTGGTACAGTTCTGTCTAGGACTTGTGCATTCTGTGCTGCCTCACATGTCTACTCTGTTGATTTAGATAGACAGCCTTATGTCTGTGATGCCCTCCATGATTTTTAGGGCTCAGTGTTTCTGTGTCTCTTACTGTGCATATTGTCTGGCTATGGGTCTCTGTATTTATTGCCATACTGCAGGAGGAAACTTCTGTGATGATGGATGAGTGAAGCACTGATCACTGAGTATAGCAGAGTGATTACAAGTATTTATATTACTACTTTTTTTTTCTTTTTTTTTAGTAAAACAGAAGTATTTGGTTTTACTCTAAGTCTCTGAGCTATCTAGTCTCAAGTTTTGGCTGCCCAAGCAGTGTTGGGTATGGGTTCTACCTCTTGGAGTGGACCTTCAGTCAAATCAGATATTGGTTGGTTCCTCTCACAAGCTTTGTGCCCCCATTGCACTAGCATGTCTTGGAGGCTGGACACTATCGTAGATCAATAGTTTGTGGATGGCTTGGTGATTATGTTTTTTCCTTTGGTAGCTTGCAGAGTACCTTCATGTACCAAAGTCAGTAGTAAGTAGAGGTGAAGCCTCTATGTAGGTACTAGCTCAACGTCTTCAGGTTCAATTCGTTATGTAGAAACTTGCTGTTAGTTTGTAGAAAGCCAACAGCCAGAGTTATTTGGGGTTCCCATGGATCTCTTTGGTCAACAACTCAATTAGGTATAATTCACTCACAGTCCTACATAAGAGCTGTCCAGTAGGGTTCTGTCTTTCCCGTTATTTGGCAACACCATTTCCACAACCATCATATATGTATAACTTTCAGGAAACTTTTACTATATCTGGTTTCTATACTACTTTCTTTCCTAATGGCCTTGAATGTTAGGTGTCTCATACACCCACCATTGTTCCCCGTCTTCTTCCTCCCTCTCCACTTGATCCTTGAGCTCCACCTCCCTGCGTCCACCCATCTCTATTCCACCTTCCTTTCCTAGGGAGACCTACGTGTACCTGCTAGCCCCATACTCTACATCTAACCCTGGTGGTTGTATGGATGGTAGCCTGGGTTACCACTGATTTAGCTGCTAATATCCACATATAAGTGAATATGTGCTATACTTGTAATTCTGAGTCTGGGTTACCTCACTTATGATGATTTTTTTCTGGTTCCATCCATTTACCTGTAAATTTCATGATTGTATCATTTAATGGCTGAGTAATATTCCACTGTGTAAATGCATCACATTTTCTTAATCTATTCATCTGTCAAGGGATATCTTTTTTTGTTCCTAATTTCTGGCTATTATGAGTAGAGCAGCAAGAAACATGGTTGAGCAAATGTCTTTATGATAGGATGAAGTGTCCTTTAGACACATACCCCAGAATAGTGTAGCTGGATCTTAAGGTAGATTGATTCCCATCTTTCTGAGGAACTACCTCACTGATATTCGTAGTGGCTGTATAAGTTTGCAGACACACTAAAAACAATATAGGCACCTCATGAACCTAAAAAGCCTTTACCATCATGTGCATAAAGCAGCATCCTATGGAATAGAAAAAGGGTTTTACCAACTACACATTTGATAGAGGGCTAATTTCAAAAATATATAAAGAACTCAAAAAATTAGACATCAAGAAAATAAGTAACCCACCTATAGAATGGGAGTACGTATCTAAACAGACAATTATCTTAAAAAGGAACTCGAATGTCTGAGAAGCACTTAAACACTCAAGCATCCTTAGTCATTAATGAAATGCAAATAAGAACTACTCTGTGATGTCATCTTACCCCTACCAGAATAGTAAGATCAAGAACACAAATGAGCGCTTATCCTGGAGAGTATCAGGAGTAAGAGGAATGCTCCACCATTGCTGGTGGGACATTATTATGATTTTAAATTTATTATTAAACAAATTAGATCTGTGTTTACCTTATGTAAAATTTTGCAGGAATATTTAAGTTCTTGTAATAACTTTTAAATTACAATGCTTTTAGTCTATGTTTACTCAGTTCCAGAACTCCTCAGACAGCAGTCAGATAAGAGTGAAGTCCAGTATTTCTTGTAAGAAATTGCATAGCTTTTCTTTGAATCATTTTTCACATCCATGAAACTGGAAAGTTGAATGTTATCACATATCGGCATTGGATGGCAGGCCACTTTGTTTCCAGGCATGTCCCCTATTTCTGTTTACAGGGAACAATGAATGCTTTGCATGATTCCTGCCTCAGGTTGATTTGTAGAGTGTTTTATAGTCATCTCTATCAGGAATGGAGTTATTCTTTAATAAGACAAATGTTCAGAGTAAGTCAGAGATTAAAAGCTGCATATGTGAGATTAATATATCTAGTAGAAGAAAGAATGTGTGTTTACTATTGTTCTATGACACAAGAGGTATTGTAGATCCATGAAGTATTTCTTTAACCATGCACTTTGTCTAGGGAGTATAGGCATTTTTCTCACCTTCGATGATGGAGTAATTATCTATTTATAACAGCATGATAGTTCTTTTCAAAGGCTTTGTGAGATGGTAATTGGACTTTTAGATGTAGAAAGGCTACTTTTTCTCCTCATGTCTGCCATCCTTAAATGTGATCTACTATGGTTGATGTTTGAGCCTTGTTTATTTTATAGTTCTGTTACATTATTAAATTTTGTTTTAATTTAAATCTTTCAGAGTCCTGAAGAAAGTACTTCGTTATAAAATACTATGCTTTTTTGTTTGTAATTCCCTATCCTGTGTGATTTGAGTACTTAGGTCTGTTCCAAACTTTTACTTAACGAGCATGCACAATATTTTTTAAATGTTTAATAGAATGTATCTTTCACTTGTTCAAAAGGATGTTGAATGACCACAGAATTTCCTGATGGACATTATATTTTTACTTTTTCAATAAATCCATATAGAAAAGGGTTGTAATGACCATATTTAACTTTCTTTTTAGAGATATATTGACAAAGGAAATCGAACGTACACATGGACACCTGTCAATGGCACAGATTACAGGTATTTACCTATATTTGAAAATGTCTTGAATAAAGGACTACTCAATTCAATGCACTTTTTCTCATATTTGGTAGCC
Organism: Uromys caudimaculatus; assembly: GCA_028551405.1. Lineage (NCBI taxonomy): Eukaryota > Metazoa > Chordata > Mammalia > Rodentia > Muridae > Uromys > Uromys caudimaculatus. Next base: position 137,325,807 of record CM052700.1, read on the forward strand.
AGTTTTCAATAGAGAAGTATGAATTCTTAATTTAGCTATGTTTGGTGGATTTTTTCAATGGAAAAATTACTCCCTGCAGTAGAAAAATGAATTACAGAGTCTGGTTTTTAGAGTGAAGTTCAAAAGGTGGAAAGTATCCAGAAGTATAATATTTAGAAATGATAAGTTTACTTAATGACAAAAATTGATTTAATCCCCATAATAATTTATAGTTATGTCTTCCATTGACTTCCTTTTTATTTCAATTTAGCTTAATAGTTTTCATTAATGTTATAGCTTAGCTTAGAAGTAATAGTGTGCTTTTGTTCATCATAATACATTTTGTAAAATTTTAGCCCTGCTGAATAGTTTAAAAATGCCTGGATTCTACTCATTTTCTCAACTTTACAACCTAGACAGCCCAATGCTCAATAATCTGTTAGATGATTCTCTCCTTTCTTCAAACTCAGCAAATTTCTATACTACCTCTCTTTTTGGTTTTTCATGTCAGGGTTCCTCTGTGCATCCCTTGGCTGTCCTGGAACTCACTTTGTAGACCAGGCTGTCCTTGAACTCAGAGATCCGCGTGCTTCTGCCTCCTGAATGCTGGGATTAAAGATGTATTCCACCATGCCCAGCTACTCTCCTGTCTTGCCCTAAATCTTCTCAGCATTTCCAGCTTACTCTTTATTCCAGTATGGATGTTTGTCCCCCACAACTCCTCCCAGCCCCAGCCCCTGCTTCCCTAACCATCCAGTATATTCTTGGATGTGTTACCTTCCATAGAAGTGTGATAATCTTACTAGGAGCTACACTCCTAGAAAGCTTACTCTTCTTTTTTCCAACAGCAATCATTCTCTAATAACTGTACACTAGGCCTGGGGTTGTGTGCACATCTCCCTTCATCATGCTGGGGTTTTGTCTGGCTTGTGCTTACACAGGTCTTGTGCATTCTATGGAACTGCTGTAAGTTCCTATGTGCAGTGGAACCTAGAGAACCATTTTCTTGTACTCATCCACCACGCCGGGCTCTTACTGCTCTCTCTTTTACATTGATCACTGAGCCTTAAGATATAGATATCCCATTTAAGGCTGAGAATCCTGAAATCTCATGTTCTCTGCATCTCAGTCACTTGTAGGTCTCTATGATAATCTTGCACAAATAGAGGCTTCTCTGAGTAAGGTTAAGAGATGCATTAATCTATAGGTATAATGGTAAGCCACCAGTAGTTAGTTTAATTTTTTGTATATTTAACAAAATAATAGTAGTAGGTTCTCTCCTGGGGCCTACGATCCATCTATTCATTGGCTCTTGGCCCCAAAGTGGTGCACAGTGTGTATTTCATCTGGAGTTGGCCTAATTCACAAACAGAAAGTGGTTGATTACCTCCAGATTGATCATGCCACCATTACAGACATGGCTCTATCTTGCCAGCTAGTCATTCCTGTAGGAGTTGGGAATTGTTTCACAAATGGCTGCTTCACTCAAAGTTTCCTTACCGCATCCAGGAGCAAGGCACAGTCGGAGTAATCTTCTTTCCTCACATCGAGTGTCACTCTTTACTCACAGATATTACACGAGGGCTATTGACAATGCAGCGGAGGCCACTCATTTCATTCTTTTCTTTTAATTAATCATTTTATTTGCTTACATTTCAAATGATATTTCCCTTCCCAGTTTCCCCTCCACAAATCCTCCATTCCATCTCCCCTTTCCCCCCTCCCCTTTGCCTCTAGGAGGGTGCTCCTCTACCAACTCACCCAACCCACCACTCCAGCATCCACCTATGCTGGGGCATCGAGCCTCTACAGAACCAAGGGCCTCCCGTCCCATTGATGTCAGATAAGGATATCCTCTGTTACATATGTATCTGGAGCCATGGGTCCCTCCATGTGTACTCTTTGGTTGGTGGTTTAGTCCCTGGAAGCTCTGGGTGCCACCCATTTCTAACACTTCCTGTCTGCTCTGTCATTTTGCTGCTTCTGCAACACACTACTCTCTGAAGGAGCTATGGTATCCTTCATGCTTCCCTCACATAGCCATGTCCCAGTCTCTAACAGTGGCCTCAATTACATGCCTTCCCTAATGTCTAGGCAGCTAAATTCACAAATAACAAATAAGTATCATAACAAAATCTACCTGAAGATGTATGATTTGATTAAATGAATGGCATACCAGTTTCAGACACAGGTGATTTCTGTTTGCCTAAACATAGGTGACACATTTTAAAATATAAAAATTGACTTCTTTTACTGGAATTCACTATTTTCTAAGGACATATTCTGATGGGGATAAATAATTTGAGTTAAAAACTGTGTTATAGTCCATTTAATTCAGTTGACTACATTTATGGAATCACCAAACTATTGCTTGGGCTCCATCATCCATCTCATGTCACTTGCTTTATTAAACGCTAATCTCTTGGAGAAAATAAAGAAGCCTTGTTGTATTGGGTTTGTATTATGAGCTCAAGCAATCTTTGCATTTGACAGCATCATTGCCTTGGAATGTTGGTAAAGATCTTATCTGCAGTATGTGGAAGAAACAACTGTTGGGTTGACTTGGAAATAGATATAACTATTTTTCTACAGAATGATTTGTGACTATGAATAACACTGTCAGTCTTACAGGCCAGTACAACATGCAGTTAATGTGCCAATGTTAAAGCTTCCGCTGGGATCCTCGTGGGTTGCTACATCATTTTTAGTGGTGTGTAACATGTAACTGAAGCTTACAGGGAGATACTGTAGCCTTCGTATGATATGCTGTTATCAGCTTTAATTAGAAGTTCCTGAGGATGATAAATGCTGATGGAGCAATAAAAATGCCCTAATTCCCCTTGAGACAAATTTGTGGTAGGCAGTTTTTAAATACTCAGTAATTCTGTTCTTCTGTAAATGGCAAGTGAATCATGAGAGTTCATCTTGCTTTCAGAATAGTTGCATTGCTTATCTTAATTTTAATCTCTGCCTCCCCTTGAATTTACCTATAAAATAAATGCAGAAATTTTCATTAATTCTACGTAACATTTTAGTTCCCTGGCCTTTTCCCATAAGCAGAGTCTATGAATTACTTAATGGTGGTCAAAGCTTTGTGAATTGAGGGTAGCAAGCATACACTCTTTGTTGTCTTTATTACAAAATTAAAAATTTGAAAGTAAACCATTACATGTGAACATGTACAAAAGGGAAATTTTAACATTTACATTCATAAGTCTGAAATTTTCTATTTTGTTGCATTATATATATTGTCTTAGAGTAACACGTAATCACATTGTGGTTTGGATTTCTATTCCCGTATCTATGGATACAGAGCGCTTGGATTACTTAAGGGATCTGCAAGTGCCTAACAATATTCAAATTCCTAGAAAGGAACATACTTTCAGGCCCTTCACTAATAGCTGGTGTAATGTTAAAAGCATGTTAACTAAGAATTACTTTTTGTGCATAGTTTCATTGGCCATCTTATAAATATGCACATTTCTGGCATCCATTGTTCATGGCATATCAAATGTGGATAAATATCATTTCTATGTCTTACGTGTGCATGTTAGCTAAATTAGGAAGAGAAGTTTACTTCTGGCAACTGCCTAATCTGAATAAAAGGTACAATATAGTCATCAGACATTCTATGAATTAGAAATTTAGAGTGTAAGGTTACCTACCTGATAGCTTCTTGAGAGTGATCATTCAAACAAGGTGAGTGACTTCATGACTCAAATCTACTAAACTACTTCCTCTGTACATAACAATATACTCAATCTTGTGGCATGTGCATATTAAGTCAATTGTATAGTGAATTGTACAAGTATGAAGCAAGCAAACAATCTCCATAAGAGGTCAGAGTTTGTCCACATGCAGACACTAGGGCTCTTGCCATAGGGACCAGAGCTTTAAAACAGTGTATTTCTGTGCATTGTATAGTGGTGGCAATGGTAATTCTTTAATTTTTAATTTTTAAATTGTGGTTGGTTCAAAGCATTAAATATTATGTATAATAAGGAGAGGTTATCTAACTGGTTTGATTCTTTTTTGTTTGTTTGTTTAAATTTAAACCTTATTTTTCTTCCTTTTTGCCCATATCTGGAACATGTAATGACAGTGTCTGGAAAGGTACCGGGGGTCCAAGGCATTCCTCCTCAGCTATTTTATGGCTGCATTAGGTAGCTTGTTACCTTCTTGCCTCTTAGTTCCCTGTCCTATAGAGAACTGAACGACACTGTTTAGCAGGGTGGAAATTAAGAATTCTATTTGCTGAATGCATTCACTTGTCAGAGTAACGTGTCCTCTCCTCCACATGAGAAAGGTCTTTGGATTTTCCCATGAACTTGATGTGTCCTTTTTTTTTATGTTTCATTTTTGTGTGTTTGTGTTTATGCTTCTCTTGTTTCTATTGCAGTTTGGCCTTGGTATTGCCAACCTACAGTTTTTACTATATAAAAGCCAAAATAGAAGAGACAATAACTCAGGCCAGATGTAAGTACTGTGAAAGCAACTTCAGGGTCTATTTCTTATCTCCTAGTGTCAGATGTTTATGCCTAGACTTTGGAATACCCAAGCCTCATACATTTTAGTAGGTATTATTATCAAATCCACAGCAATGATTCTAACCCACTCCAAACATGCAAGGAACAAGAAATATTCTACATGGATAGAATATGAGCAGGTACTCCAGTCACACTGGCAGTCCGACCACCCTTCCCCGCCTTGCTATGTGCTCAGAGAATCATTGCAGTGCTGTCTCCTCTGTGCCTGTCGTTTTAAGGGTCTGTGAGCTGGTGTAAAATGTTTCACATGCTAATACCAACATAGTCTCGCTTCTGGTGCTGTGCTAACAAAGCTTCTCCTTTTCTTATCTTACCTATTTATTAATTATTTATTTACTAACTTACTTATTTTTCTTTTCTTCTCTTTTTCTTTTTTCTTTTCTTTTTCTTTCTTTCTTTTTTATTTTTTTCCGCATTTGCCAAAATAATGTTGTGCTTGGCAATTTGCTTTCTTTTTATAATTCAAATTAAATGTCTCAGTAACGCAAATGAATTCACCTTTAAGCATCCTTTGGAATGTGGAGTGATTAACATCAGGTGCCTATTTCAAGTCCTTAAGTTTTATTTTGTTTTGGATGGCTAGATTTAGTTCACCAAAATGACCATCATATCCTTTGTAAACCACTCAATGTGTACTAGCAGCCTAAATTTTTTCTGTTAGGATTCAGGACAGAAATACATATATATCTTTTATTAGCTTCCAGCATTTCCCTGCCTGTTCTTTTGCTGTTTGCAGCAATGGTAGACACTTCTATATTGCAGATGATTAAAATATACATTTGCACTCTCATGTAATAGGTATGATGGTCTTTTAACAAGCAGCGATTTTGCATGAGCTAGTTCTTTATGTCTTAAAGGAGGGGATTACTAGTGAGTCTTTGCTGATTGGTAAGTGCTTCTGTTCAGAGCTGGCATCTTTGGTACTGCACCCGCATCAACCACTCTGCCAAAACAGACCCTTGAAATAACCACAGTACAGAGAGGGGAAAAATAATAAAGTTGACAGGGCATACCTTCCAGCCTTTAAAAATACATTTTTTCCCCAAAATACAGCTGTACATAAATGGACCTTTGATCTATGCACAATATTTTTATTCACAGTCATTGAATAAAATATTGTTTGTGACCCCCTTTACTTTACCCTCTTTTTTTTTTTTGTTTCCCTGCTTTCTCTTTCTGATGGATTTACAGCAAAAAAGGGAAAAATGAAGGGCAAGTATTTTCTTGTTGCTCAATTTCTTTCTGTTTAGTACACAGCATTTTCACAAATATTTTCATTCCTACTGGATATTATCCTCTGTGCTTCACAGTTGCTAGAATTTCCTCCATGGCGTCCTGAAAGTTGGCAGCAGAACAGGGCAGGTGTGCCTGTGTTTGCTCATGCAACCTGTCACACTCAAGTTGGTTTTAATTTATTTTTTTTAGATTTAATATCATGTTTCTTTTTACATCTTTCCACCTACTAATTCATACTTAACATAAGATTCTTATTACTTAACTAAATGCATGAATGAACTCATTCAAAGCATTTTATCATAATGTTGATAAAATTCTGCATTGTTATTTTCAACAAAACACTTGCTATATTATATGATTAATACTTTAAGATTTTAAGATATTTAAATGTATTAGAATTAGTAAATGGAAAAGTATAAGTAGAATTTTATGTCAAATTACTGTTGTAATTGTCCAGTGAAATTTACCCATATTATGATCTTATTATGTTGGAAAGCATTGAGAATCTTGTCAGTTAATTTGTTTCAACTTTGGGATGTAAGTAGTCTGTTTAAATTTTTCTAACTAGGTACTCTTTATAATGCTTGTATGTTGTCGTAGATCCTTGAAGCCCATGCTCTATATTGTTTATCTAATCTTATATCATTACATTTTCAGATTCAGAAACTCTGAAGCCAGACAATTTTGAGGAATCTGGCTATACTTTCATAGCACCAAGGTTGGTTATGTTGTTCTGATTTCCTTTGTAATAACTCAACATTGTTGGCTTAGTCCTTCAAAAAAAAAAAATTCCTAAATTGGGGTCAAGATTACTCTAGCTTCATTCTGGGTTAAATTATGAAATCAAAGGGACAATGACTTTTAAGCTTCCAATATCTTATTTATTCATTGAAATACCTGCTATTTGTTTAAATGCTTGTAGAACAATTGCTGTAGATGGAGCCGTGTGAGAACTCAGGTGCACAGTGGCAGATGAGACAGAGAGGCTTTGGTCTGCTGGAATAAACAAGGGCATCCAGTAATCGAGAATTGTCTACAAGAGATTGTATAGCTGACATATATTTAAGTACAGAGGTACTCCATGTATATAATTATCTTATAGGCATATATACAGATACATATGTACATGTATGTAAGCCTATCCACTTAAATATGGAACGTTTTAAGCTCATAATAATATTTTTATATACTTGACAAAGATTTTTGGATGGTAGATTTTTAATGAAGAACAAATTTTTGTTATATTTATGTATTGAAAACTTAGGAGTATGCATGTGACAGGCAGACTAGTTGGGTAGTAAGTTTTTGACTTTTGCTTTTTTAAGGTTGATAATGCAAACCATTGATTTTGAACCCAAGGCATTATCTCCCTCAGACAGTTGTATCTGTCACTGTGATTGGTCCTGATTGCTTCCACTAGCTTAGTTAAAGCACTTCTGTCTTCTGAGTTTACCTATGTGAGGCATGGTGCCGCATCGCTTCTTATGATTCCCGCTACCCCAGCCTGGCCTTCTTCCCCTTGATGATATAGAAGAGGACCCCATCTTGCAACACAGCAGGCAGAAAAACCACCAGCTTCATGGAGTCTACTTAATGTGCAACCATTGCCAGCTGAGCTTATTTGTTCTCCTCACAATTGTGACAGTTTTGACCCCAGATCAAAAGGCAAATGGTCTCTTAGTAGGGTCATTCCTTTTGCCAGCAGCTTTCTTCTCAGTGTAGATCTGCTGCCTCTCTCTCTTTGGCCACTTTGTGCCTCATCTGTAGAACCTGTCTTAAGAACCTCTCTTAAGCATCTAGGCAGTTGATGATCCAGAGCCTTGGTGAACTGGTTAATTTTAGGAAATACTAGATAGCCCTTTGAAGCCACAGTCTGTGGTATTGAGGCCATTGACAAAGTGGGTTAGATCTTTTTGGAGTTGGATATTCTGTCCAATGTCAAAGGCCTTAGGCCTTTTCTCAAAACAGAGGATTCACTACCAGTTTTGTCTTCTTGCATCTTTTTGACAGTAGGGGTCAAAAGTCATGTTTTTCCTCTTGGTTTGTTTTCATTTTGGTGTCTCATGCGGCTGGAGGGGAGGAAAATGTATTGCCTCATGGTATGTGTTGTATGTCCTAACATTGTGTCACATATTCTGTATGTGACTTATTCGTGTATGTGGGTGTGTAAGCATGTGCGTTCATGGAGGCCACAGATCGTTCACTATTGCTTTCCACCTTGTTCCCAGAGACAGGGTCTCTTTTTGAGTCTGAAGCTTGAAAACTCTGCTAGCCTAGATAAAGAAGCACCTAGGATCTTCCTGTGTTCCTCTTCCAACTCTGAGATTCCAAGGAAGCTTGGGGATGCCCAAACTTACCCAAAAATTTTCATTTGAACATATTTAGCTAATCCATTTAATTTGTTTTTAATCTAGGCCAAAAATATCTAACAAATAGAAGATTCCATGATCATTTTTTTCTGTTGTACTCTTGCAGAATATTTTCATAGTACCTAAAGTTATTCAAAGTTAATCCTTTATTTCTGCTAATGAAAATTACTAAATTCTGCCACTGTTTGAAAATTGGTAGTATTTGTAACGTTTTGAAAAGTCACAGTTAATAAAGCTGATTCTCAGCTTTGAGATAGAGTCCCTCCTTCATTTCTGCTGTGGACAGAGTTGCTCATCTCCTCCATCTTCTGCCATCTCTCTCCTGATGTTCCACAGTTCTAATATTTTTAGCCGTATCCAGCTGCAGATGCAAGATTTTCCTATGAACCTTGGTTCTACCTTTCAAAGAGAAGTTGCTGAGAATGGGCTTACCTAGACTCTTGTCTAATGTGAGTCCATTTTTAAGCCACAAGTCATGCATTAATTCCTCACATACAAGTTGGGGGGATGTCTCCCAAATCTAACATGACAGTCCTAACTGCTAGAAACAACAGGCACAAGTGGCTTGTTGACATTGTAGTAGAGGATCAAACAGATCTCTTGCCAGTCTTTGTCCAGCCTCATATTTCCACATAAGGCATTCATGTGTCAGGAAAGCCTAACAGGAATATTTCTTCAATGTGCTTCCAATTCGGAGTCTTGTAAATATTTGTCCCACTTGGAAAGCTCTACTTGTGTTGCTTTTATGAAGAAAATATAATTTTTCCAACGTACAATCTTGAGACATGGTAGTTGTCCTGGTCTGCTCTCTTTTGCTGATGTCTAACTGATCCCTGAGCCTTGCCAGGTCTATCTTAGGATCTATGTATATTTCTGTCACTCTCTAGCTATTTTGCCCTAGTGCAGGCCACCGGGGCCTTTTTGTGCATAGAGCAGGATCTGAATGGATCTCACATTTCCTCCATTTGCTCCTGCTTTCCAATCCTGTGCCTAAAGAGAGTTTTTTAACTGTAAAGGCATCATTCTCAACTGCTAATTACCAACCAGTGGCTCTGCATTCTTATGGTGATTATCTGGGCTCTATTCCACAGCTTTCAAGTGCGCTGTCACCGGGGTTTAGGGTTCTCTTGTGGCTCCCTTTACCATAAACTAGGAGCTTGCAGACTGGCTGCTGGTTTATGAAAGTGCAGAAAGTCTCATCTTCCTATGTACTGTTTCTGGCAGCTACACTATTGTTCTAGTTTGATTACTGCTGCTGTCCTAAAGAACTCTGACCAAAAGCAACTTGGGAGAAGAGTGGGTTTATTTAGATTACAATCGCAAGTTATGGTCTATTGGGGAGGGGGGGATGGGCAGGAATTTAAGCTGGAACTTGAAACAGAAGCTGTGGAAGAACACTGCTTTTGGCCAGCTCACAGGTACTTGCTTATCTACCTTTTTCATACAGGATAAGATGACTTACAAAGGGAATGGTCCCACCCACAGTGGGGTGAACCTTCCTGCATCAGTTTAACAGTCAAAATATAAATCACAGACATGCCCACCGGCCAAACTGACCTGTGCAAAATCCATCAACTGAGATTCCTCATTCAATTGACTCTAGTCTGTGTGAAGTTGACCATTTGCAGGACAGAGGCTAAGAGCTACTACAGCAGTAGACTGAATTGGACTAGTCCTAGCACAAACATCAGAGGCCATAGAGCCTGAATCACTTGCTGTATTGTCTTAGTTTAAAAGGTTTCCCCATGCCTGTTTTAAATTCTTGCTGTATTTAGTCTATTTCTAACAGCACTGGGCTTTTGGTTTTGTTGTTTATTATTGCCTGCTTTCTTCTACCTACTCTCTTCAGCATTTTTTACTCTGTGTACATATAGCCCAAACTCCTAAACCCCAGCGGCAGCTTGGGAAGTTCCAACCAGCACTCTGTTCTGTGTCCCACGGTTGACCGTTTCACGCAATCCTTTGTTTCCCTTACCAAAGATTCAGGCACTTTTTATTTATTCAGTTTACTTCAGTTACTAAGTGTCCACTTGAATTCAGTATTGAATCCTTTGTCCTGTATGCTGTAGATTTGAGTACATACTTGATATGTGGAGGATCTAAGGATGTATGAGTATCATTTTATAAAAACACATGATTATCAGTAATAACAGTGACTGTGCATACATACCTGCTTACCTGTGTCACCTCTTATCTGGTAGGATCAGGCCAACTCCATTTCACACTTTACACTGTCCTTTGCAGTCATCCGATGGTCATGACATTTCTAATGTACTATAGTTCCTATTATAACTATGGCCAGGGTCAATTACATAGCAAATCCAGAGCTACACAGTAAGGCTGTGTCTCAAAAACACCAAAAATAAATAAAACAAACAAGCCAGCATCCCTCTCTTTTCTAACAGCCTATTCTGAGGACATATTTTCTTAATATCCCTCTAACTAAGTCAATAATTTAAGGTATTTGTAAATATGTAAAACATCCTCATGTTGTTTTAATATTAAAATGCAGATTGCTATGCAAAATTATGTTGACATAGAATCAGCTGATTAATATTCTAATGAATAAATATTTTAAATGTGTCTTAATTATTGAATGAAATTTATAAAAGCCACATTTACCACAATATTTCAGTAAGTGCATCTGTACTAAGCACCCACTCTCCACGGGCAGTGAATATATACTGTTTGCAGTCTCAGCATTTACCTACAGCAGACTGTTATATTTTAGATGTAAGAAAATGGGGGTAATAAGATCAATATTTGCAAAGCCATACACCCAGTAAATGATGTTTCAGCGAACTGTACCATTGTAAGGTTTTGATTTTAATCCCTTAAATCTTCAAATCTTGTTTTTCAGGGAATACTGCAGTGACCTTAAACCTTCAGATAATAACACCGAATTTCTCTTAAATTTCAATGAATTTATTGATAGGAAAACTCCGAACAACCCTTCCTGTAAGTATCTGTGCATCTGTAGCGCTTGACTCAGTGCTTGTGTCCGAAGTGGTCAGTTTGTTCTGTCTGCTGAAGTCTCAGGGTAATCATGTCACTCGTTAGTGCGCTGTTTGTGTTGTTCCCTTACTGCGTGAGTTTTGAATGGTAATATGCAACAAATTGATCCTTAAATATTTTTATATCCTTTTTATATTAAAGCACTATCATCCTTGAAAGTAGTTAAGGGGTAGGCTCACCCAAGCTGCCCTCACATTTAGAAAATTTAGTTTGACCATCTACTGAAGGGTTCCATTACAGTGAGTGTACCTGCTACGTCGAGAAACACAGGGCATGTTCTATGAATGTGTTATGTCTTCAAATATATGTTTTCATATGGATAGAATATAAATGGTAATCATCTATTAGTTTTCTTTCTTTATGACTTAGTTTGATGTCAAACAACTTTGTCTAAAATATATATATATATACTTCTGCAGTTACATACTGTGCGCAACAAATGAAGACAATTTTAAAAATTAATTTTAGTTATCATACTTGTCTCTCTGATAAAGCTACACCATTGCTTCAAGATTTTGCTCAGATATGAAGGTTCTGAGCTTTTAAACATTTAATAAAAAAATTTCATCCTAAAAATTGCTTTGACTTCAATATTCAGATACAATTCAAATGATAAATAAGTAAGAAAAAGCAAATGCACATCACAATTTACCCCAGTAAATAGAATTTGAAAACAAAGACATAGATGAGACATAGACTTCTTCCTTTTTTTCTTTTCCTTCTCCTTTTTAAGAAGCAGTTACTTCTTCTAGAAAGTTAGCAAAGCCAGAAAGCCACCTTTCTAAAGCTGTCACTCCACCTCAAATTTATGTTGGGAAACCAACTGAATTATTCCATCTCACCTCTCCCCCTTACTTAAGTCAGATATTAGTGAAGACTGTATATCCCTTATTTGAATCAGATAGATTTTATCATGAAAGTGAGAAGAAAGTACCTTTAAGTTGCCTCGGAGTTTCACACCCTGAGAGTAGACAAACCACGAGAGGCAAAATGAATATAAGATATGCTCTGTGATCTTGGGTCCTCATTTTCTATTCCCTCTGTGGACAAGCTTGCTCTTTAGTTATTCCAGAAATGGCAGCCAAAAGCTGCTGCTCTGGAACTGATATTACTGCATTCAAAACCCAGTTTTAGGATGCTGCTGGTATAGGAAAATTCTATCCCTTTACCTGGCTCCAAAACAAACATGGAAATGAACATTTATAGTTGTCGAGAAGTCCAGTTTACAGTCTGAAAATATTATGTTCCACTGTGGAATGTGGAAGAGATAAAGGACCTTCTCCTTATTTAAAAAGGGTGAAAGTAGACACGGACTTTTTGTTTTATGTTTTTCCTTGATAATTTAATTTAATAGTCCTATCTATATGAGAGTATAAGTGTATTGCAAATACATATATACACACATGCACATATATGCATACAAGCATGCATATATACATATACACATATACATGTTTATAATATGTGTATATATGTGTATATATATGTATGTATATAAATGGTGTAGAACCACATATTAAGCTACATAACCAAACAAAACAAAGAAAACAGAAAATCATTTCTTCACTTCCTAAAATATGATACTGCAGATGTCCTTTTGAATTTTTATCTATTTGTTTATTTTTATTTAAGATTTTCTCCAGAGTTTCATCGATGAGCACTGAATTCACATCCATTCCCCCCCTCCCCTTCCTTTCTTCAACGCCTCCCACCCTACTCCCCATCAAGGTCATGACCTCTTATTTTCAATTATTAGTGCCACATATGTATGAGAATATATATGTATGTATGTATTTAACATAAATGTATATATCTTAGATATTCAAATATACATGTATATATATGTATACACATATATGTGTGTGTATAGGCATATGTGTGTGTGTGTGTGTATATATATATATATATATATATATATATATATATATATATATATATACATATTAACACATATATACAAGCACAGTCACACACACAACCTCCTGTGTCCGGTTAGTGTTGTTCATATGAATATGGGCTGATAACAAGGAATTGGATATCTTATCAGGGCCTTGTCCCTGAAGACAGCTGATTGTCTCTTTCTCAGCAGTCACTGTTTGCAGCTCTTCATCGTGCATGGGGCCATGTAAAGTTTCCCCTCTCTGTGGCATTACAACTGTTACTGCCACTATGCGCATCTTGGTTAGGCATTATTATTGGTCAGTTTTCATAGGCGCCGCCTCCTTGTCATGTCTAGAAGTCAGATGTCTTTTGATAAAATATTTTCTCTTAGTAGTGATCGGCTTTTGTAATACTAATTCATTCTTGTCCCCAATATGTAAGATAAGATAAATGATTTAAAAATACCAAATTCATGTGAAATATTCTTGAATATCTACTGAACTTGTTTTGAAAATAGTAAATATATGTGTTTCATTATTAATTGGAATTAAAAACCTAAAAACCAACATGAGTTTAATTAAAGAAATCATTTGTTTCTGTGTTAGGCAATACAGATTTGATTAATAGAATCTTGCTGGATGCAGGTTTTACAAATGAACTCGTCCAAAATTATTGGAGTAAGCAGAAAAATATGTAAGTATTTGTTATAGTTAATAAAAGTGTATATTTTGCATTTCAGCTTCACATCTCCCTGGGAAACTTTGGGATAATGGCCTTCATAAATTCAGTTAGTCATTTAGCTTCAGAAGTGATTTCTCAGGAAATCATTTTATAATTGTTGATAAGTTGCATTTTCAGTAACAAGCATAACTCAGTACTAATACTGGCCATTTGTGGGTGTTACATGTTAACATGGCTAAAGCATATTAAATAGACATGTTTGTGTATGTGTGTCCGTGGCAAAATGTGTTTCCTACTGACTGTTTACTCAGCTTTCTTGCACATGCTGTATGCTTACTCAAGAAGTGGAGAGTTCCTCAAGGTGGCTCTCATTCATAATCTCTTCTCCATTCATTTCCTAGTCAACCAGTTGACGTTAGATAGTCCTCCTCATCACGTTTCTGTCTCTTCTTCATGATCAAAGGCCTAAAATACCATTTTCCCAGAAATTACAACAGCCAAGTTTTATGCCATTAATGCTTCCCAGTCCTGTTCCCAGTTCTAAGTCTATTGCCCGTAGACGGCATCCCAGCCCCAGACCTGTTTCTAAAGGGTACTTGTAATGAAGGTAAAGATGGAGCTGGAAGACAGCAGGGCTGGTACATGTCTCTAATCCCAGTACTCAGGAAGTGAAGCAGAGGCTGCACGTGTTTACGTGTCATGTGCATAGACCAAATCCTGTCTCACAGAGGTGGCGGAGGGGCAGTTATCAACCATGAAGTTCAGGACCACTCCCAGGCAGACCCTTTAAGAAACTTGTACTGGAGACTGGGCTTTGCTGTAATTTCTTTCCCTTTCTCTTATACAGTTCTCACAGACGGACACCAGATACCTGTAATAACTTTTCCTCCTACATACTTTTCTCTACATACTGATGGCCTCTGTATTCCCTACTGACTATTAGTCAGTCTTCAAGGGACAAACCCATCCTTCTTTCTCCTAAAATGACTCTTAAATATGTTAACAGCGGGAGTTTAATTTCATAGGTGACTAATGTATGTTTTTGTGTGTTAATGAAATTTTGTGTTACGAGCACCCAGCTTAGCATCTTATAGCTTATTTTTTCAAATGTCCTCCTTTTATCTTCCACCTTCAGCAAAGGAGTGAAGGCACGCTTTGTGGTGACGGACGGCGGGATTACAAGAGTTTATCCAAAAGAGTAAGTTGACATAACATCTGTAAATACTAGTTCATCGCCACAGCCTGTGCCAAGGCCCTGGATGTCGCCATGTAAGGAAGCTACTCTTTGGGAAAATGGATCATTGTTAGTATATTAAATTGCAGCATTGTTTAAAATGTTTATATTAATAAAATATTCCATTTGCCCGAACAATATTATTATAGGATGTTTCAATGGCACTTGCTTGTCATCTTTGTATATATCCATTACAAACTGTGAGAGGGCTTGAAAAAGATGGTCCACTTTGTAGTAGAGTCCAACTGGTTAGACAAGCATAGTGGTGACTTCCAGCAGCATCAGAGTAGTGCATCCTTGCTTGCATTGTTCTTCCCTGCCTGGGTATCTCGTATCGCTCCCTATCTTAGGAACACTTCCTGTGGTGGGCTGAATAGCTACCAAAGCTTATTAATATTAATTAACTGACTTACCCATAGTTTCATGACTGGGAGTTAGCTTTTTCTTATTCTTATTATGCTGATGTATTGCTTAGTAATGAGTATCAGTTACACTGTCCATACCTGACTTCCTTAGATATACCTGAATAGGAGACATGTCTGTAGAGCTGTAGTTCCACCACGGGAATTCAGGTTATCATGCACCTTAAGGAATATAAATGATGAAAGGTATTTCCTCCCTAGGGCCGGAGAAAATTGGCAAGAGAACCCGGAGACATATGAGGACAGCTTCTACAAACGGAGCCTAGATAACGATAACTACGTTTTCACCGCACCCTACTTTAACAGTGAGTGTTCTTTGGAACTCAGCCTTCTCCATTCCTTTTGTGTGTTAAATGATTCTTCCTAATTTCTCACTGTTCACATCAATATATTTTGCTAACTGCCTAGAATGCTCATTATTAAGTTTATAGTATGTACAAGAGTCTGGAAAAACAGAAAAGAAACACCCATTTAGTTAAAAGAAATAGAATTTGTGCACAGCAAAAGCTCATCCAGCAATGCAGAGCTAGCATCTCTAGCAGGCATGCATGATAAGTAGAAACATATGGAGCTAATCCCATGTATTCTAACTACTACCCTCAAACATGGCTAATGAATGAAACCGGTTGGTGTATAGTGATGAATTGCATCTTATCTGTGTTAATTGTGTAATTTGCTATCTATAAAAATGAATAGCCATCTTCTAAATAATTTATGTGGTTCTCCCCTGGAGGAGCTTTTTAGCTCACCCCTTCACCATCTGTATCCATAGCTGTTTCATGATTCCCAGTTTTAAAATGAGGAAACTGAAATTCTTAAGGTCTCAGAGTTGTGTCCACAGACACATATGTCATGTAAGGCAAAGCCTCTTTGTGACCCTATGATTATTCCTTTCACTTCCCTCCGGAAGCCGCCCCAACAGTTTGAAAACGTTACACAACCGTGATTGGACATATGTCCGTGATAGTGTGGGAGTAGATAAAATCAAGTTGAGTTATTCCTGTCAGCAGATAAATAAAGTCAATTCATGATTATTCCCATTTTCTTGGTATATTCAGGAAGAAAAGAGGGGGCTGAAACCTCTTTTAAAGTGGAATGCTTCACTCAAAGGCTTGGAGTCATGACTCATCCAGATTAACCTGTTTCCTTTTCTTTTAGAAAGTGGACCTGGTGCCTATGAGTCTGGAATTATGGTCAGCAAAGCTGTAGAACTCTATATCCAAGGAAAACTTCTGAAGCCTGCAGGTAAGCACCTACATTATGTGCACATGTGTGCAAGGTTAAACAAGACAGTGCATTGCATCATAAACTGGAGTCTTTTATAGGGAAGATCAAAATTTTAAATCTGGGATTGATCCAACAACGCTAATCCTATCAGTCTCTCCTATTTTCAAACACATAAACTATTTGTGCCAATGATATATGTATTTATAATCATTGAAAAATGAAATTATGGCCAGGCAGTGGTGGCGCACACCTTTAATTGCAGCACTTGGGAGGCAGAGGCAGGTGGATTTCTGAGTTCTGGTCTAGAGTGAGTTCCAGAACAGCCAGGGCTACAAAGAGAAACCCTGTCTCAAAAAACCAAAAAAAGAAAAAAAAAAAAGAAAAGAAAAGAAATTATTTTGATATATCTATATACTAGACTACTCTGTAGCTGCTGAAAAGACTTAGGACTGGATCTATGAAAAATGTTCAAATATTTGGAAAAAAATTAAATCAACCAAGCAAACAAAAACAGAGACCAGTACAAATGAGAACTTGAAGTGAGCTGTAGTGAATAAATACAATAAAACCAAGTCTAGCACAGTGTAGATTTTCATCATATGAAATATCGGTATTGTTTGCTGGTCTGCTTAGAGAGACCAGATGGAAGAGAGGGAGTTGATTGTCTGCGCCCGGGAACAATGGCACCGTGCCAATAGTCCAGCTACTAGGTTCCTTGTTTACTAGCTCATTCCCCTTTCCCGCCATTGCTAATTTACCTACTGCTTTTTCTCTCCACTGCTCACTCTTCCCTCCTCCCAGTACCTCATACACTCGTCTATCCACTCTTTCAGCAAATGTTTCTCAAGAGTTTGACGCTTAAACTGGGAGTGTCAGAGAAACCTTTCCTATGCGCTGCTCAAATGAGCTCATACTTTTAAGATCGGCACTCACATTATTTTTAGATAATACTACTAATTAATTGAACAACCAGGTGGTGATTATTTTAATTTTTTTATTCTAGTGTAAAATACAGTTTATGGCAGTAGTCTTCAACCATGCTAAGGCTGTTCCACCTTAATGCAGCTCCTCATGTTGTGGTGAAACCAACCAGCAAATTACATCCATTGCTATTTCATTGCTGTAGTTTTGCTACTGTTATGAACTGTCATGTAAATTTTTTGGAGATAGAGGTTTGCCAAGGGGTCGAAGCCCACAGGTTGAGAGCCATTTGTTTATGGCTTAGTTTAAAGACTACAAGCACTATTTCTTAATGACTCCAAAGACTGTGCCTCTGTAAAAAACCTTATACTGAATGCAAGTTTATTGGCTAGTTTATAAATTGTGTAAGCTGTTACATTGCAAAGATGCTATTATAGCAAATTATATTCAAATTTCAAATATTCAAATATTATATTCAAATTAATTTACATTATTTTTTTCAGTTGTGGGAATTAAAATTGATGTAAATTCCTGGATAGAAAATTTTACCAAAACTTCAATCAGGGATCCGGTAAGATTTTTTTCAAAGTTGTTAAAATATGATTAATAGTCTCAATGTTCCCGTAAGTAAATATGATCCTTGTGTAGGGACAGAGTAAATTTCCAGTCCACTTAAATAAAAATAGGAATTCCTGTTTTCAGGGTTTGCTTTTTCCTAGGCAATGACATGGAGACTGTGTTCACTTGACAACTTGAAATGCTCTTACAGATACATATTGATTGATAGTTTTTGGTTTTAAAATGGAACTAGTATCTTTTTTCTTATAAGTTATGATTATGTAATCTTATTTAGATTAGCTAAACTTATTCCAGGATGTCAGGATGTTGCATTCTAAGAAGGTAACTGTTAAATTTAACTGGTTTTAAAATGTGAAATGATTTTATTTATTTATTTTTTTATTTTTACTTTTATCTTTTAGTGTGCTGGTCCAGTTTGTGACTGCAAAAGAAACAGTGATGTAAGAAAACTTTTTAAAATACATTTGACTATAGTGTATTTGTTTCTCTTGGTTGTTGAATAACAGACATGTCAATGATTAAGAAAATACAGGAAGCCGGGCAGTGGTGGCGCACGCCTTTAATCCCAGCACTTGGGAGGCAGAGACAGGCAGATTTCTGAGTTCGAGGCCAGCCTGGTCTACTGAGTTCCAGGACAGCTAGGGCTACACAGAGAAACCCTGTCTCGAAAAAAACAAAAACAAAAACAAAAAACAAAAACAAAAACAAAAAAAAAAAAAAAGAAAGAAAATACAGGAAATCTGGTGCTAATAAATTCTATAGAAAACTGATTTATATGGATACTTTCAATGCCTCTTCAGAAAATGTTTATATCTTAAGGGAAGGAGAAGAGCCATGTCCATGTGGACCATATTCTGGTCAGTATTGGTGAACATCTTTAATTTTATTTGTTCTTCAGGAAATTTCTATGGCAAGCATCTTATTGGTCTCCATAGCAGTCTGCATTAGGCAAATGAACTAAATTCTGATGAGATGCTTTCAAATTATGTGTGTCCTCTGGGAAAATGATGGACAGTGTACTGGTCGTCCTAAACACCTGCTGCTTCCTTCTCATAGGTAATGGACTGTGTCATTCTAGATGATGGCGGATTTCTTTTGATGGCCAATCATGATGATTACACTAATCAGGTATGAAGTTCAGTTTCCAAAGTAACTTTCTACGATGCAAATTGAAAAACCCCTTAGATTTTTTAGAAACTGATGACTTGTTTCATTTTCTTTACAAAGTAGATCTTCAAGAGATTAATATAATTTCAACCAATGCCCTCTAAATAGTAAATCTAGCCACAGGAGTCACCATTAAAGCAGGTAGTTAAGGATTTTAAAATTGCCTTCATTCTTTCAACAATTCATAAATTCATTAAATAATTCAGATTGTTAAAAAAAATATATACAGTCAGTTGGTAAGGTCTTAAGTCATCAAATGGTCAGATGCAATTTCAAGACTAAAATTTGCAAATTGGTCATAAAAAGCTATGGATTCTGGCTCTACATCTCTTGGTTTTCTGTTTATACAAAGAAATCCCAGCACTAACCCTTTTTCTGACTAAGGATGGCTCCTCTGACAAAGCTAGGATTTTCTGATTGTTCCTTTCCAGTTCAGGGCACAGCCCACTAGGTGAGTTTTCAGTCTTACTCACCCTCAAGTAGAGCACTCTTCAGTTCTCTTGAAGATATTTGGCCTTTTTAAGTGCTGTTTACTATTGAAAGCTATGAGGTCTAAGATGTTTTTATACATGGTTATTACTATATGTCAAGCCAGTTAAAGTATCTGCCATCTCAGTTACTTTGTCTTGAGTGGTAAGAGAACCAAAATATACCCTGTGTTGATTTCTGGTATACAATTAAACATTATTAACTATTCTCTCTTCATTTCCTGCTTCTAACCCATTCTTTTCATGAGGGAATATCTAATTGTGACCTTATTGTGCTTAGTAGTGGGTTAGGTGTCCATTCCTTCCACAAACATAACTCTCCAGTAGAGCCCCTGAGTTAGCAAAGTCCCTAATTTAATCTTGATTCTTGAGCATTGGCAGAGGTAGGTTGTCATTTGCTTAAATTTGCAAGCTGGTTTTCCATTTCAGTTTCTTATATTGTGGGTTTTTTTTAGTTCTTCACTGTAGAGTTCAGGTTATATTGAGGTCATTTTAAAATTGAAACTACCAAACATCCCTTTCTTTTCCAGATTGGACGTTTTTTTGGAGAGATTGACCCGAGCATGATGAGACACCTGGTTAATATATCACTTTATGCATTCAATAAATCATATGACTATCAGTCAGTGTGTGAGCCAGGCGCAGCACCAAAGCAAGGGGCAGGACATCGCTCAGCATATGTGGTCAGTAAAACCCACAGTTGAACCATCTCCTCTCATGAGGGCACTTCTGCCAGTGTAGACCAATGTAATGAACTCTTGATATATATTCTATATTTCATAGCCATCGATTGCAGACATACTGCAGATTGGCTGGTGGGCCACAGCTGCTGCCTGGTAAGTCAAGAGTTTGTTTTCTTATAAAGGAAAGAAAAATGTCATTAAAATATAAATTTTTGACAGATGAGTTAAGTTATGGGTATTATTCCTTCCTTTCCTGTGTACATGTTAGAAATATTAATTATTTCTAAATGATCATGTTAAACATACTTTTCTACTTCTTAATAATGAAAATATTGATCAGTTCAACAAAATTTCAACCTCTTCAGAGACATTTTAAGTTACATTTTCCTGGTGATTTCTTATATGTATGTATGTGTATGTATGCGTGTGAATTTAGATACACAACAATAAGAAGTTTTCCCCAGGGTTTATATCCTGTCTGGGCATGGGTTTTTTGACTAGCTAATTTTATGATCCAGCTAGAACTCCCAATTTGTGTCTTTAAATATTACAATTAATCCTTAAATTCTAAGAATATTTATCTATAAAACATGATAATTATCTTTAATATGGAAATAAGATATCCATATTCATCTAATTCATCTAATTAAATTTTCTACCTTTTACCATTAATACAATATTGGCAAAGTGTCAGAAGCCTCATGTTGAAGTGACTCGTGTTTGTCCTGTGGATGGCTCTCTCCATCCTCTGCATCCGTCATTCCTGCCACCTGTGAAGTTCAAACATGTAACCTGCTGGGACACTGTAAGAGTGTGGAAATCCCACTCTGATCACCCAAGTCCCTCAGTCTCCTCCTCTGAAGGATCCCTTCTCTCCTTCCTTCTCCCTCGGCTTGTCTCCTGTCTGCCCCAGCTTTCTGGTTTATACCTCATGCTTCTGAACTGGTTCAGCCTTATTCCATGTTTATTAATCTATAAGTTCCATTTAGTATTAAGTATTTGGGTGATAAAATCAAGTTTATATCATTTTTTACTAAAATAATGAAAAATTTCAATTTTAAAAATTCCAATTTTTAAAAAATGTTATTTGACAATATGATAGTGCTATTTGTATGTTAACATAAGTAGATATTCCTTACATTATAATAATCCTGGAATACTTGCCTTTGTTCCATTTTTCTGGCCAAAATCTCTGTTACTGCTGCTTAACTAAATTCAGTTTCAGAATTTTATGTACTAAAACTTGGTTTAATTACCATTTTTTATAAAACTAAAATATGCTATATTTCTCTGTATAACTTTATGCCACATTGCAGATTAAGCTCGAGCCTGAGGCTCAGACAACAGTGTTTGTTTATATGTCTTTATTGTATTATGGAGTTTTAATAACTAAAATAAAAAGAAAATTCAGGATATAAAAGTTCATGGAGCACATGTAGACATTCTTCCCCATAACGTCAACACTTCTGCACTTTAAATTACTCACTGGGCTTCTCACTCTTGTAAATCCAACCATTGGTCCCAAAACTTTTGACATCATGAATTCATAAATCTTTTGCCAATGAGAGTCAAAGGTGTAATATTCTTCACAATTCAAGAAATACACAAAATGCCCTAAAGTTTCTATTCAACTATATTTTTTTCTAAAAGTGATAAAATGAAGTATGTGTATATTTGTGCATGCAAAACTGTTCAGTATTTTCTGGTAAAATATTGTGCAGGAGAACTTCTAGTTGTTTCTTGATTATCCATTTAAAATTTCAGGTCTATTCTCCAGCAGCTGCTCTTGAGTTTGACATTTCCACGGCTTCTTGAAGCAGGTATGTCCATGAGCAGATGAGGTCATTGGCACAGAAGTCCATTTTCTTTTGGTGCCAGGTCAGTCTAGCAAACCCATAGAGAAGGGAGCATACGTGTGAGCACACACACACGTGCATGTGGGTGAGCGAGAGAAAGAGATTATCACACTGATAGTTATGATACACTGAAAATTTTATTTTCCAATAATTTAACAAAGTTTTCATTGGCCTGAAATTTGTACCTTAAATATTAATTTTTTATTTAGAATCTTTGCCGGGCAGGCACCTTTTAATGACTGTTAGGCAGCTGCTCAATCGTAAACCAATCTACCATAAAATGTCTTTGCACATTAACTTTGCCCCTGTGAGCAGTGATTCCAGGAAGCTCAGCGTCTCTTGGTGGTGATGTTCTTTGTGTTGACTCCCACAGTTGAGATGGAGGAAGATGACTTCACAGCCACCCTGTCTAAGCAGAGCTGCATCACAGAACAAACTCAGTACTTCTTCAAGAACGATACTAAATCATTCAGTGGTTTACTGGACTGTGGGAACTGTTCCAGGTACTCTGTGCCTTTGTGTGAAGTAGTCCTTGTTTACTAAGGGCAGCATTCAGGCCTGTCATCATCACAGGATAGAAGGAAAGTGCTCAGTGAAGTCAGAGATGAGAAGTTGTTTTAAGCTAAAAATGTCAGAAATTCTTGGTTTTGTTATAGGTCTCATAAGTTTTGATAACCTGTAATTGTTTTAGCTACAGTTATATGGTGGAGCTTCTTATTATAGACAGTGGAGGTATTTGAATGCATTTTTATAAACAAGTTCAATATTACAAATTTTATAATAAAGATTTTATTTATGATAATAATTTCAATCAATTAACACTCTTTTTATGTGTGATAATTAAGAAGGGTTGTAAAACGTTAGGGGCATCATTGTTTATATGTCTACCCTTCTCTGACATGAAGAATTGAATATTACTTTTGATTTGAAATGAAAGTCTCTAAAGAACATATCTCCGAAGGTCGTAGTTAATGTTAGCATTCATAAAACACCTTTAAAATGTTTCAAAGATAGAACAAATGCACTTGGCTATGATGGGATAGAAGAGAAAGGCAAAATGGGGGTTTTGGAAGGTCTGAGAAAAGTCTTAATCTAGGTTGGGGTCCCTGAGCCACAGTTTACAAAATACAGAGGGGTCTTTTAGAGATGGCTGGCAAGTTTCTCCAGAGAAATGTTAGCAGAGAAAAGAAGCAGGAGGAGGTAAGGTGAGCCGAGATTCTGAAAGTGCCAGGAGAGGTGCCAGGAGTTGAAAAAGTTAGTCTAGAACAATTACAATAACTGTTTTGTTACCACAAGCTCTTAACCAATAGGCATGGTCAGTGGGTTTGTGACTAGATTCTGTAAACTATGTTTTCAAGGAGGCAGAGTTTTTGAAGAGAAAGGTAAAGGAAGAAGTAAAACATGAACTCTGGATAAAGATCACTTTATTTAAAATTGAGTCTACAGGGCTTTCAAGGTCAGAATTTTGCCCAGCAGCATAGACCTTCTGCTTGTAGACACACGGCACCGTGACTGCACCAATTGTCCAGTAAAAGCACTGTGTGCATGCAGACAAGAAGGGCAGAGATTCATCTCACAGATCACTTAAAAGCACAACCTCAATAGAGTTATTCTGTGTTGTTTTCCCCAGTTCAAAATGAAAAGCCAGTAAATTCCCCTGCTTTTAAGAAGGTGAAGAAATCAGGTCATATATTTTCATTGTTATATTGATTACAAAGGAAACTGAAACAACTAACACTGGGCATGGAGCTTAAAGCCTGTTTGCATATCTGAGCTCTGCAAAGTGCATTTCCAACTATAGGCACCTATTTACATTTTAATTAAAGTTTTATATCACATTTCAAAAACTCGTTTTTTACCATATTGGGTAAGCAGAAAACATTTATCCCCCCAGAGAAAGCCTGTTAAGAGCATTGATCTGCACTTTATTCTGAATTTAGTTTAATAATATGCTTTGTCCCTTTTTTCTACTTTGGCTATGTGCAAAATAAAGGATTGTTGGTATATTGCCAGTGATAAATGTCACCATCTTCTGAAAATCGAAATTCAAACACTTTTAGGAATTTGGACAGTAAATAGTGCTACTTTTGTAATTAAGACTAACAACTTTAAACATTTCAATAAAAGATATTTTTGCCGGGCAGTGGTGGCGCACGCCTTTAATCCCAGCACTCAGGAGGCAGAGGCAGGTGGATTTCTGAGTTTGAGGCCAGCAGGACAGCCAGGGCTACACAGAGAAACCCTGTCTCAAAAAAACAAACAAAAAAAAGATAGTTTTGATATGAACTTGATTTTTAAAATATTCTCAAGAGGGGTAACATGTTTGTGTTAATAATAAAAACATGGTGATTTTCAAGTTACACTCATTGTGTGTGTGTGTGTGTGTGTGTGTGTGTGTGTGTGTGTGTGTGTGTGTGTGTTTCCTAGATGGTGATTCAGTTTTCAATAAGTTGTTTTAATCTTTTTTTTGCAGAAACTATGGATCTTAGAATGATTTCCATTCTATTTCCCAAAAGATAGTTTTCCTTAATGCACTCCTCTAACATGTATTTTGCAGGATCTTTCATGTAGAAAAACTCATGAACACCAACTTAGTATTCATAATGGTGGAGAGCAAAGGGACATGTCCGTGTGACACACGGCTGCTCATGCAAGCGGAACAGACTTGTATCCTTTGTCACTAGAGATGCTTGGAACAGATCACCTGAAAGCAATGAGTACTTAAGTCTGCCACCCTGTTCATGCTCATATAGAGAAAAATATTGCAGTATTAAAATTTTGGTTTGAAGGTCAGAACTGAGCACATTATTCAGGAACTATGGGAAAATTTAATTCAGACATTTATTTCTCTCTCAGTCCCTCATACCTGAACTGGTTCTGTTGGCTGGGAGCATTGGCATAGGTGGGTTTTGATTGATTTCAGATATAAATATATGTCATTGCACTTTTGAATCATGTGGGGGAAAAGTTACACCCCTTTCCTTGACAAGCCTCTTTAGCTGAGGGTCCAGACCCTTGCGACATGGTCAAGCAGCCAAGATACCGAAAAGGACCTGATGTCTGTTTTGATAACAATGTGCTGGTAAGGGTTTTTATTGCATTAAAGTCTTATAATTTATAGTCATCCTCCACAAGGAGCCTAGGAGATTTGGTTTCATTTTTAATATGTCATTACCATAGTTTATCTCATTAACATAATATACTTGCTAGTAAACAAAACTTTTCCATTTCAGTAGATTTCATGGTTAGCATAAAGGTAGAAGTTGCTTCTTCTGTCTTTCCTACGACGGTACTTTCAAACACAACTCCAATAAACTTTTTAATAGTGTATACAGTTATATTTAAGACATAATAATGAATAATAACCTGTGCAAACTGTTTATAACTAGAAATATATTGCTATCTTAATTTATATTCCAATCCTGAATGTATGTTATTTGTATTATAATTAGTATGTATTTAGTCATCATCCAATTAGAAACTTGTTATAAGTAGCTATTATCCAATATTCTCCTATATCAGTTTTTACTTTTTAAGAAAATTCATTTATTTTATGTAAATGGATGATTTGTCTACATATATATAATCTGTGCACCACATTTGTGCCTAATACCCAAGGAGACCACAAAAGGACACAGAGCCCTTGGGACTAGAGTTACATCTGGTTGGGAGTTATCCTATGAGTACTGAGAAACTACCCAGATCCTCTGGAAAATCTACCTTAACCTCTGGGCCAAATCTCAATCCACTCAAACTGCAAACCTAAACCATATTTATATTAAAGTTACTTGCTAATTATTAAGAAAAGCACCTAGGAAAAAGTGACTAAGAGTCATTTAAAAAAATAATGGGTTAGGCTTCCTTTTTTCTTTTTTTTTTTTTTTTCAGAGAAGCCGTGATGTATTATACCCCTCCATATTATCAGGGTTGTCTGTAGGAAATCCCAAGGCCGTAGTAGAACATGGGATGCTAACAGACAAAAGTCATAGCAAACATGAGGATGGTGTGCCAGCTCCCCAAAACATTACTTGGTGGTTTTTAGTATAACACATTCTAACAGGAGCTGTTGCTTAAGAACCTGGCATTGACAGCACTTTACAAAATTGGAGCCCATTCTTTTTTTCTTTTATTGGAAATGTATTTTCCATACTATCTATTCTGATTTCTGTTTTTTCTTCCCCTATTACCCCTAATACTCCAAGTTCCTCCTCCCCTCCCATCCCGTTCAGATCTACACTCTATCTGTCTCTCATTAGAAAAATAGAATCTAAGGAATAATAATGAAATGTAATAAGATAAAGCAAAAGCAAACAAACTGGTGTAAGGCAGAACAACAAGAACAAGAGCCAAAGAGAAGGCACAGAATGCATATAGACACAGTTATACACTTTCACACACACCCAGGAATCTCATAAAAACACAAAACCAGTAGCCATGATAGATATACAAAGGACCTTTAAGATTATAAAAAATATTGTTTTAAGCCCTGACACAGTATTATGAGACAAAGAACCTTCAAAGATGCACTTAAGCTTGTTCTGTGTTGGCCATTTATAGCTGGGCATGGGGCCTGCCCCTAAGAGTGCTTTGTTTTCCCTCTGAGACTCCCTTGGAGCACACTAATACTTTATTTGCAAGTGGTTACCATTTGGAGGTAGTTTCTGGGTTAGGGGTGGGGACCTGTGTCTGTAGAGTGAAGTTCCTACTACCCTGCATTAAACTTAGGGTGGACCACACTACCAGCCCTGCCCAGGTCCCCTTGCATCTGTAGATGAAACACACACACACACACACACACACACACACACACACACACACACACACACACACACACATTAACTTATATGCTATGCTTTAGCTCAATGGCTGAGCTCTTCTAAGCCTTCCTTGCCTAGCGCACCCTTCTTTTCACTGCCATCTCAGTACCCTAAATCTGCCCTCAACTTTAGTTCCTCAGTTACCTTTAGTCCTAGGTCAGCACCCTAAATCTGTCCTCCTCCCCTTAGTTACATTTCTAATCTCCCACCTGCTGCCACAGGCCCAGTTGGGGAAGTGGCCATTGGCCACTCTGCCTAAGATCTCACATGACTGGTGGCTCTTTCTCCCTCTGAAGCATGGCAAATCCTTTCCTCTCCTGCATCTGCTAGCCTACCTACAGGAAAACCGGAAGTCCCGCCTATTCCTCCCAATCATTAGCTGCTAGCATCTTTATTGATCAATCAAGAACCAATTGGGTAACAGGACCATCAGTGTTCACACGCAGATTCCCAATTAACCACACCCTACATGTGTCCACTTCTCCTTTCAGTTCTAGGACCACAACTGGTGCAGAGCCATGAAGGCCTTATTCATACTGAAACAGGTTCTGTGAGTTATTATCCAACTATTTCTTCTACTTTCTCCTATACCATTTCTAATTCTGTCACATATTAGATTTTATTACATCCCTCAATGGTATTAATTTTTTAATCTTAGACAAAATAGAGGATGAAATCTATTGGATAGTGTTTAATGATTACTTTTTCATATATTACTTTTTATACATATTATATATGCAATGTCTTTGATTCTAAAATTAATCAGCTTTATTCACAAATTTGATCATAATAGAAATATCATGGTTCCTATTTATTTTTACTACTTTCAATGTACTATTCCCCAAGTCTCTAATTTTTCTGATTTTTTTCATTCACTTGTTCACACATACCCCAATGAATACTCAAACAAAACAGAGCATTATCTTCTTGTAATTGGTATTTTAAAGACATGTCAGAACATTCAGTGATTAATGTGTATTTTCACAGATGTTTTGCTTAAAATACAGCAATATCAGCCTCAGAAATAGTAACACGTTTTCACAGTAATGATTATGCAAATAGGTATGTGAATTAAAAACAAAACATTGTTCTAAAACTACAATCAGGAGTAGAGGAGGTAGATCAGGGGGTTAAATCTGAGGAGCTGAATTTGAATTATCTACACCCTCATAAAAGTCTAGACATGGCTTCTGGTGCCTGGGTGCCTGGGTGTCTGGAATGTCAACATTTGGGAGTAAAGATGGGCAGATCCCCAAACTCACTGGCCAGCCAACCTTGCCAATGCTGTAATTTTCTAGTTGAGTGAGAGTCACTGTCTCAAGGAAATAAGCAGAGGCTGATAGAGGAAGACACAGGTTGCTCTCCTCTCCTCCTGTCAGCGTTCATTGTTACATCCACATGCTAAATTACACAGACGATAGATAGATAGCTAGGTATAGATAGATGTTAGATGACAGACAGGTGTTGGCATAAACATGAAATCAATGTAGATAAAAATTGAAGAGATCTTCAAGATTCTTCCCTTTTACTCAATCCAAAATTACTAGAACTGGTCATCTTAATTTAGTTTTTTAAAAATACTAAAATAAAATTAATGAGCCATTTCAGTTTCATTAGAGTTTAGGAATTTCTTAGATAATTATTCTGAAGTTTTTCTACTTTTCCTTTTTTAAGCAAATCTAACTTAAGTAGCATCTTAGAATGTATTCAATAGATAAATAGATAGATAGATAGATAGATAGATAGATAGATAGATAGATAGATAGATAGGTAGATAGATAGATATGGCAGTCAGACCTCTTTAAGAATAATTGTTGTTTTGTCTTGAAAAGTGATTCAAAATTTAAACTAAGTACTTTTATTAAAAATTAGCAAATTAGACTTTTTGGCACACAGATATGAGGACTCCTGTCATTCTCTCTACCATTCCTTCTATCTTTCATAGAGGCCTGCTCAGGTCAAACCATTCCTCAAAGAGCTGTTTAGGGGCCCCAGAATACTGTCACTCATTACAGAAACTTTGCTCATCAACTACCTGTCCTCATCTTTCAACTGTGTGAATACAGATTAGAATCACAAAAATAAATTTACAACCTGATGTAAAAGTCCTGTCTTAACTAGTCTCTTATAAGACAGTAATCCTTTGATCAAGGCACTAAACACATTCGATTGAGGCACAGTTTAAAACGATCTGAATGCATCAGCTATTTTGGCGTGTGTGTGAAAGTACGGCTCTTGCCGTACTGGTCCCTCCCGAGTATAACTTGGTGAACCAATGGGATTATTGCAGTTATTGACAAAAGTGTAGAAAATATATGACCAGCTTCCAAAAACCTCTTCTTCCTAGCAATTGTTAACTGATGCTCCAGGAAAGGAAGGGCCCCATGTGCTTCCTCAGTCACCCTCCTCCATCCAGGGAAAAGTTATTGGCCCAACATATGAGAGTCCTGGGGGATGACCACAGATGCTCTGAGTCAAGTGGCACACGTCATGTCTAGCATAGATGACACAATCATATAATTCATGGGTTAATGAAGTTAGAATTAATGAAAAATATTCCTTAAAAATTAAGAAAACCCATCAATGTGTTAGGAATATATTTCCATTAAAAGGGTAATTTTGTAGAATCTACTTCAAAATTTAGATTTACCTAAATTTAAAAGTGAGCCATTATTCTTGTATACATTCAGCTGTTACATGTCATCTGAAGGAAATGGAGCAGTTATAATTCAGAAAACAAAACAACAATAACTCAATACTCTTTAGAATATTTTGTTTTAGAAAAAAATATTTCTAAATTGCCTAAATATTCTTTAAATTACTGTGATCTTTAGGCAATTATTTGTCCCATGCTCTGGTTGAGAAGAAGTTTACTAATACTTGTTTCATCACATCAGACAGAAGAGACATTAGCCATTTATACGGATGGTGTTATAATGCGAGCGTTACGGGACATCACATGAATGCAACTGTGAACTGTAAACTATATCTTAGATATTTCTCCTCTAATTAGTGATATAAAGGGAGAACAAAAGCAATTCCCAGGTGATGTTTCTATTAATAGGCTCTTGAGAGTGGTGCACTATTAGGCAGTCTCACAAAAGCACGTTACATATCAAAATAAATATGTACAACTATGGCACCCAGGATTTTATGGACGTTAATAGTAAGCTAAAATATGAATATGTTCTCTGCATTGTGGAAAGCTCTTCAATATCAGGTTGATTGGTCTCATGTTGTCAGTGGGATTTCACCGTTGACCAGAAAAAAATCCAGAAGTTTCTCCTGAAATATACCCACTTGGGATTTAGAATTTCTTAGAAGGGTATATCATATTTTTTTTATAACAGGGACTTCTAATAACATCTAACCTACCATTTCCCCAGTGAAGCAGACTTATATTATGACTATATGCAGTAAATAGGGATGGGAGAGAAAACAATAACCAATGAAGAGCCAGGAAATATTTTTTAGAGTTCATATCTAAAATGTAAAAATGTTTTATATTGATAAGAACTTCTGTGAAAGCATCCATTTTTCAATTATGAGTGAGTCGTATTTGCGTCCTGATTCTTCATTGCATCTGACAGTTAGGTGTGTCTTTAGACTATGTTAGAGATATTTGGGATTCGTATATATTTATGAAAAACAATTTTTCAATCCAAAATTCAAATGTAGCTGCTTTCATTGGTGGTTCCCTACCTGGATAGAAAAGTAGGCTGAAGAAAAAACAAGTGAAATAACTCTGAGATAGAGGGCAAATTGGAGAGAATGACTGTTACAGGAGCAGATCAGGCAAGAGAGAAGGGGGATGAAGGAAGAAGTAGCTACAAAGGAGCTTTGGCCCCAGACCATAGACTAATCTGTGGTCCTTATTACAGAATGTTAATTATGTTTAGAGCAAGATGAAAACTCTTTAGATATGTAGTTGACTTGAAAAAGAGAGGAATCTCAGATTGACTCCGAGTCTTGGCCTGATCTATGCTAAAAGTACTAAGTAGGAACACTGGAAGCAATCAAAAAGCTTAACAATTAAGGTTTTAGTCTCCACAATATGTACGAAAGTAAGAGTCCGAGAAGAACTAGGTTGATGGTAACCTGAGAGGTATTTGCAAGTAAGGTAGGTGAATTTTAAAGCTAAGTGACTTAAATAAGCCGACTACATCTGCTTCCCCAGTGCTGGGATTAAAGACAGGAGGCACTACCACTGTCTTGGATCAATAAATTCTAAAAGATGTGTATGAGAATGAGAGAACATGACTCTTTATTAAATTCAGTACAGTAGGAGGAATGTTAAACTGTGGGAAATGTTACAGGGAATGGAACCTGGGAATGGGAGGTACAGAAGGACTGGGACCTTAGGGGTCCACTTGAGCCACTACTGCTCTGGGAAGATCTCCAGGAGGTGTGTTCTAGGCACTTGCTGGGGGCACTGCATGGCGTGGCGCATAAGCGTGACATCCTTTCAGCTTAGTTCTTTGCCTGGACTATATGTTTTCAAAGTTTCCATGAATTGCTTCAATGTCAAATATGTTATTTTTCATTTTCCTAGAATTCCTAAAGTCAGGGTGTTCCATGTAGCATATAAATTCACCTCTAAATGTCAGAAATATGGGAAATGAATTTTTATTTCTTGTTTTGATCAATGTAAAGGATTCTTTTTATCATGGCAGTGAAGTTTTCAATTAGTAATTTTTATATCCAAAGAATTTATTATTATTGGCTTTCTTCATCATTGTCATAATTTCAAACATTTGCCAAATGGTGCTAGGGAGACCACTATAAAGCAATTTCTGTACAGTGAAATCTAGGTCAATATAGCTTCAGTCTCAGGTAGAACAATTTTACCAGGTAAATTCAAAGGTGGACTAGATATGAATTAATCCAAAAACTGCTTTGTTCCATGTTTATTCATGATGGTTATAATAGTTATTTGTTTGCATTCCAACAGGAGGATTATACCGACTGTGGTGGTGTTTCTGGATTAAACCCTTCCTTATGGTCTATCTTTGGACTCCAATTTATACTCCTTTGGCTGGTATCTGGCAGTAGACACTACCTATTGTGACCTTCTAAACCCCAGATCTGCAACTAAATTCCAAGCCCTGCCAAAACATGAGCCCTCAGTTACATTAAAATAGAGTCCATTGAAGAAGTGGCGCAGAACCTCCGCGGGGCCTCTACCATGACGTAACTGTAAGGCTTAGAGTCTTGACCATCGCTGGCTGCATGTCAGGGTGTTGGAAACTGAAATTTATGTGAATATGCTGCATCATCTATGTCTAGCATCAAAGCAAAACTCTACTTGTTCTCTGTGGGAGGTGTGGGAGTTCAGGGTTGCACTGTTGGTTACATGTAAAAGGCTCCCCCACCAGGCCTTATGAAAAGAAGCAGTCTTGACTTTGACCTAGCATTTCAACCTGCTACAGTTTTACCATGAAGAAGAAGAAGAAGAAAAAAAAGAAAACCCTAGTGAGGGCCAAGGATATTTTTGCCTTCACTTATTTGCTGTTCAAAAGTAATTCCTGCTGAGAGTAGTTATTAAACAGAGAGAGAGAGAGAGAGAGAGAGAGAGAGAGGGAGGGAGAGAGAAAATATATTGGTTTAAACTGATGAAATACAAACTAATGGCTAATTTTCTACCAAAAAAAAATTGCCATGAATAAAATGCCTTATAAAAGAATGACTTCTCTGCCAAAAACAAAACACAACTGTGACCAGTTGAATTTGGGTAAGGTATGAAGTGCTGGTTTGAAACCAAGGAAGGAAGGAAGGAATAAGCTAAAGGTGCTTGTGGGTGAAATTGGAATTCATGACACATTTCCTCATAAATGTAAGCCCTTAACTGCGTGATGTAATGTCCCATTTGTTCACAGTAAAGTCATGTAGTGCTAGCCAGATATTTAACACGCTCTAAGAGAAGCTTGTTGGGGGGAGGGGAGATGTTTTCCTTGTGGTTAATGAACTTGGGTTGCCAAGGGTATTTTGCATGATGCTGCTGCTATTTTACCTTTCTGGATTGTTTTTCTTCTTACTGTAGAGTATAGTCCATTGACAAGTTACCTGGGTGACATTATTGTCGTGTAAGAATCTGAACCTTGCAGTGTACATGCACTTAAGTCATCCTTAACATGTTGTTAAACTACTCTGAATATACTGTGCAATGTAATGCCGAGCGGCTGGGTTAGGCAGACGGCGAAATGCGAATTCATGGATTTTATACAGACTCATGCTTTTGCCTGAAAAACCTGTGTACAGATATTTTAAGTACATAAATCAGATTTAACACATTTATTTTTTGAAAGGTACATATATGTTCTCAATGAAGATTTATCCTAGGTTTCCTCTCTGTTCATTTCAATAGTAGCATGAACGATCTAGAAACTGCTGCTCTTGCTGCTTCGGTCCCTCCATTTTGGTGTGATCATATGACCAAATTTTCGATACAACTTCATGAGGGTTTTTACATTAACCTGAACAAATAGGAAACCTTAAATCTATGTGTATGCACATGAACACTTGATTGTGAATAATAAAATTTGTTTTTATACAGCCTCCTTGGTGAAAAGCATTACTGCAGAAATTTCATTATAGATTAATATGGTAGCAAAACTTTGTTTATGCTTCTAAAAATTATTTTCAGGAATAAACAGTATTTGAAGAATGGGTAAAAACAATGAATGTGTCTAGGGAGAGTAATTTTACTGTAAGCTGAAAGTATACATATATTTTTTATGGTAAATGAAATTTTCTTTTCTTTTATTGGTGTGTGCATATGCTGGGAATTTTCACAGATAGCATTTTTCCAACTGAGTTATTTACATTCGCCAGCATACTTTAATATGCTCCACATATCAACGCTGTAGTCAACACTTTAACATAGTTTATTGTTTGGTTTATAGCTTTGCATCCATTGTGATTCCTTCTAGCCACCATGCTATCCCGAGAAACATTTGTGTACATTTTGTAAGTTAATATTTTGCTTTAACTCAAAAGGGAGGGAAGGGCAATTGGAGTCACACTGCCAGCTATTGTCCTAAGAAATGACGTCAGTCACCACTTCTCATGCGTTGTCATTTTTTAATCTATTCACAACTGCTGTTCACATTTTAGAAAATAAGAAGGTGATATAAAGGTAGGGGAAATATGTTTAAGTCATGCTGTTTGTCAATTATTTCAAATGTATTATTACCTTTAGCTAGGCTATTTTAAATCATGCACATGTGGGGGAAGGGAGCTGCTAGTTTGTGTATATAAGTGATGCACATAAAAAACATTGAATTGCTTCTGACAAACAACAGCCTACCTTAAATTATGTTTAAAGTGTATTGACTATGTATTTCATGGCTAATGTCACTTACAGAGTGTATTAACACCAATGAAATTATTGTTGTATGAATCACTGTTGAACTTGGCATCTCTTGGCAGAACCCTGTTTGGTCTGAGTTCTACATCATTACAACTATATACACGGTAACAAATTGGGCACAAACACACCCTCTGCCTAAAATTTGCTTTCATGACAGATACGGATATTTGTGCTTTCACATATTTTTTTTAACGACAGTATCACTCGTCCCAACAAAATTACTATATTAAATTTCACATTTTTCCGCAAATTCTGTTGACAAAAAAATAGTATAGTCTGTTATCTCCACAAACAAAGCTATATAAAACATAATTTTTAAAAGCTTTTAAACTGTCTTTTCTTAGTTAATTGTTGCTATCCTCACGTAGCTCACTGCACTTTGTCACGTACACAAAGTCAAAACAAAGTCCTGCATTGGTGTTGAGTAGCAGAAAAGAATTTTTGCATAAATGGTTTCATCTTTTCTTCATTTGAACAACCAGCATTACTGCCAAACACCAATTCGTGGTCCACATTTGTACAAGGTTTTTAACATGACATAGTTAGCAAGTTTGATTGAAGAGATTTTTAGGTCCTGGGCCTACAAGATTTTAGTATGGTCTTTTTTCATGTTTCTAATGCTTGAAGCGCTATTGCTTACCTTGGGAAACACCGCGTTGCTGCCATTTGTAAGTTTTCCTATATATAATATTCCTTTTATTAACTGTAAAACTGGCCTTATGGGGTTCAAATAGGCAGTATCCCTTTTAAGTGACCTTTGCAACCCAAGTGTTACTTGCTTATTTGATGCTCTCTTGTACTTTACATCTCATTTGAACGCCTGTCTTGGAGTCACCAAAGCTTAAATTCTACATCTTAATTTAAAACTAAAGGCATAGAGTCTAACCTAGCGAGACACAATGGATTTTGTGATTTTTTTTTCCCACTTGCCCCAAATTCCAAATATTTTATCATTAGCTGGAACTTGCATTGCTTCCCATGGGCAGAATGTTGATATTGTCAATATTCGGTGTACATTTCTGTAAAGAGCAAATCACTAAAACAGAACTATCAGGTGATGAAAATGTCCAGAAGGTCGCAGAAGTAGATAGCTGTTACTGGCGGTTTCATCGACCTTGGTTTTAGTTCACAAAAAAAATAAAAAATAAAAAAATAGAACCATGGAAATTCCTCTGAGACTCTTGGCATGCTGTCCTGTGTCGATGCCAACTGAGTTTCCAGTGTGACCTGGCAAAGCTGTCCTTTCCTTGTGTGGAATGACTGTGGGATCATGTTTTAGGGATTCTTTTCATGAAATGCTCATTGTGCATCAAGCAAAACGCCAAGTGGCTTTTGTGAACAACAGATTTTTTTTCTGCCCCTTATTATGTTCACTGGACACTTTTGTGGAAATTAACTAGTCGGATGAATACATTTTGTAAAAATTTGTATAATACTGTTATAAAAAAATATTTATAATCCCAGAAAATGTTGTGTTAAATCTTGTGCAAAAACAGTATATTCAGAATAAAAGTTTATCATTGAAAGTCGCCACATGGTTTGGGCTTTTGTCTTTTTTTAAAGATCCAGTTGAAAGAGATGATAGTCCATCATACATATGGTTTTAAAAAGCATGTCTCTTGTCTGGATGAAGAGAATTCTAGACTGTAGAAACAAAATTTGGTTTTAGAAGTATGCTTTTACACTCACAGACCTCAACTCACGCATGAATACATAGATAATGATTCTTCATGTAACTGACCTTCCTTACCCGTGCATGCTCCTTTGAGATTTTGAAGAGTTTAATACACTTAATAAATAAAAGAATTTCCTGGAAGGAGAAAAATAATGGTTCTGGGTGTGTTTAAAGACCTTGGAGCAAACAACGTATGTGCATATCTTTGATATACTTAAATATAAACATTTCTCCAAATTATTGGCAGCAAGTCTTAGACATGGGATTACGATACCTTGCAAAATCCTTTAAAGGGACATGTATACTAGTTTACTGCTTGCCTCACTTCTCCTCACCACAGGAAGTAAAGGCCTGATTGTATATGGAAGCTACCACAATATATGTTCCCTCCTTTTCTACATTGAAGTATTGCATAAAATAGATTAAAATAGCTCCCACATTAGAGTTGACTGTTGTATGTGAGTAGAGACAGTGTTACCAAAAGTCTCTCGACCATGTCTGATCAAGGCATTTTAACAGGCAAACAAAACCTACTTAAATGTATAAGATAGATAACTCTGTTTTTTAACATCTGGCTTCACTTGACACCAATTTCTCTCCTCAGTCCATCCTTGCTTTCCCCAGAGACCCCTCATTTCCTTCATCTTGGTCCCTGTCCATCTTTTCACACAGGAACCTGGCTTCCTCGATTCTCTTTTACAAAGCTATTTCAATTTCTCTTCTCTACAGCTTCTTCATCCTCTCTACCTGTAAATGCATTTAGAATATGTCTATTTAAAACAAACACAGTAAGCAACTCCCTTATCACTGTCCATTAACTCCATTACTCTCTTGCTCCATAAATCTGTAATTCACTCATTTGTCCCTTCATTCTGGACTGTTTAATTGGTCCTTAGAATCTTACATATGTAAATCAATTTATCTTTGAACTTCAGTTCATAGAATTGCTGAAAATTTGAGACTATTGTAATGTGTACCTAATCAATGCAAGTCTTCAGTGATTTTTATTCTGAAAGTTTGGTTCTTGAAGTTGTTACCCTTCG
Organism: Uromys caudimaculatus; assembly: GCA_028551405.1. Lineage (NCBI taxonomy): Eukaryota > Metazoa > Chordata > Mammalia > Rodentia > Muridae > Uromys > Uromys caudimaculatus. The sequence continues at coordinate 137,362,996 of CM052700.1, forward strand.
CCACAGAACCTAACATTCCTTATAAGTTAGTGTGCAGTTCAGTGGTCCTTGTTCAGTATTATGCAAATCAACTATTTTATTTACATAATCACTTAAGAAAATTTAATAGTACTATCATAATTAGTTTGTTTCATTAAAGTAGGTTTGTAGCAATTATAGTAAAGTCAACAAAAGCAAAGGGCAGTTATCAACAGTTACATGCTTCAAACACTTCTACAATGGATATATTAGAAAGATAGTCTTGTCTATCACAACAATAATGAATTAATTGTCACTAAAACATCTGATTAAAAATTATAATTAATAAGATATGTACTTACAAGCATTTTCAAAGTTTGATTTGCTTCATGTGTGTGTAACTTTCATCCAAAATATTTTGTCAAAATTATAAGGGCTGCCTCATTTGTGTCTCAGCATTCCACATTCCAGACACGTATCTTCCGTACTTGGATCAGTTATGAATTTCTGTGTTAACCATCATCTTCACAAAGGAAATTCTCTGATCATGACTGGGATTTGTCTTAGCCTATGGCACAGCGATATGAATTTAGGGTATAGTTTGATATGTCCTTTGACTATGTAAAAAAATAGTAATAGTAGGTTTATCCATGAGGCTCATGGTCTTTGAAATCATAGCTAGTAAGCCAAATCTGTAGCTCCAGGGCATGAATTTTCTCCTATAGCATGGGCCATAAATCCAAACCAAATCTGTTGTTTATCTCCATGATATTCATTCTACTATTGTACCCATAGGCATGTCTCACAGTGCCTGTCATCCTTGTGGGTCACAGCTGAGTTTACAACTGAGTAAGATTGTTGATGACATTTCCTGCAATGGTTTCCCACTACGATGGAAAACTAGCAATAGGGACCAAGCTTTCTTCTCAGTATCAACTTGATTTCTTCATGTCTTGTGACCAAAGTGTACACTGTCTTCAGCAATAGAACCTTACTGTTGAACTTAGGTAGGCAAGCAAGAACAATGGCAAAACATTTGGGAGGGTTTCTGGAAAAACCCTGACCAACAAATCAAGGACAGTTATCCCACACCTGGCACTGGAATTTTCATTTGGCAACCAGTGGTTTCTGGGAAGAGTATTTTACCTTGTTTGAACTTTTTTATATGAATATATATATATACACATACATGGTTATGAAATGTCTTTCCTTTGCCTTTAAATATCCTTAGTGTTAGTAAGACAGCATCTTATGGACATGACAGGGCAACTACACTCATGAACTCAAAGCTGCTGTGGTTGCCTACACAGAACTTGCTCAAGATCTAGCCAAAAAATATTCTAGCACGGCAGGAGGAGAGGATCAAAAGCCTCCTCGCCTGAGAAACCACTGAAAATGTATGGCTTCTGGATAAGGGAGAATCAGTTTTCTTTAAGGGTATTCCCTCTGGTAGATCAACCACACTCCAGTGGATGGTTCCATACTCTTGAGTATATGGGAGTACAAACTGCATGGTAGGTTACAGAGAGAGAGAGAGAGAGAAAGAGAAGGGGGGGGAGAAAGAAGAGGGGGAAGAGACAGGAAGTTGGGAGAGGTTGAGGGATTAGGAAGAAGGGAAACCATAAAGATACATATGATGAAAATATGTTACATGACATTTCTCAAAGAATTAATTTAAAAAAAAAAACACTATTGAAAATGTTATAGTATCATTAGGCTCACTTCAAATATTGTTTAGTATCTTTACAATATACATCAGAGAAGAAATTCATCACCTTATGTGGCAGGGACAAATGGCTTAAAAGAATTATTGTATTATACTATATGGTAAAGTTTTCAGTAAGAAAAATTCAAGCCTCCTAAAAGGGAAAAAAGGCACAATTAATGGACTCTAAGATCCAGGCCACAATAGTTAAATGATCTTTCATCACATGTAGCATCTACAAGGAATCCTTCCTTCTCTGACACTCTTAGCACCTTTTTTTTTTTTTAACTGAAATAGGCCTTTCAGTGACACTACTTATAACACCATCTCAACAACTCATTGATGTAAAAATGGAGTAAACTAAACCCAGGTTCCAATCCCAACTTCTTATATTTTAAGGGATTTCCCTTTACCAATAACCTTCTTCCTGATTAGTTTAAAAGGAAGTAAGATAATCCTTTGTCAAAGTATGGAATGGGTGAGGATAACTTTTTCAGTCAGCAAAATAAAATGTTAACAAATGTATGGTTGTTATTATCTTACTCTTCTCACATTCTTACAGTTATTATTAAATCAATACATATATAAAATTTTTAATCCTGCTACTCAAACCTAGTGCTCATTGTTTAGAGCTATCTACTAAAAATTGGTCATTGAGATCCACTGCTTATACCAAGACCCCAAGTTACATCCCAGGGACAAGGTTCATAAAGTCTCTAAGCCTCAACTTAGTCAACCCCCAAAATAAACACGGGTGGTAAAAACCATTACAGAGTTGTCATGGTAACTGAGTTATGATAATTAATATAAACTTTATAGCATGGGGCTCAGCACCAGGTAAGCAAGCAATGCCATCCATTAGGCCTATGAATGTTAACCATCACAACCAGCTTCCTGGTATCATAGTCATTTTATGCTGAAGTTTAAAGAGCTCATCCATTAACCCCATTAATTTTTATTTAAAACATTTAGTCTTTTGTTAATTAACTTTTATTTACTTAGAATTTCTCTTAAATAACTAGAGAAGCAAACAATGGTGACTTTCTCATTAATCCATTTGCTTTACACCCCAATCACAGCCCCCCCCCCACTCTACCCAGTCCAACTGTCTCACCTCAGCTCTCCCTTTCTCTTTCTCTTAAGAGAAAACCCTCAGCAACCCCTTCCCTTTCTCTTAAGAGAAGGAGAGGCCTCCCATAGATATCAGCCCACCTAGGCATAGCAGGATGCAGTAGGGCAATATGCATCTTCTCCTATTGAGGTGAGACAGGCCGCCCAGTTAGGGGAAAGGGATCCAAAGACAGGCAGCAGAGTCAGAGACATCCCCTGCTCCTGCTATTGAGGAATCAACATGAAGACCAAGCTGCACATCTATTACATATGTGTAGGAGACCTAAGTCTGTCCCCTGCATGCTCTTTGGTTGGTGGTTCAGTCTTTGTGAGTCTCTATGGGCCCAGGTTAGTTGATTCTGTAGGGGTTTTTTTTTTTTTTTTGACCCTTCTGGCGTGTGTGTGTGTGTGTGTGTGTGTGTGTGTGTGTGTGTGTGTGTGTTTATGAGATATCTTTCCTTTGCCTTAAATACACTTAGTGTTAGTAAAACAGCATCTTCTGGACACAACAGAACGCAAAATAAAAGTAACACCTACATTGATGGAACTCTATCAGTGGGAGTATGAGTTAGTAAGAATTTCAACTAGAGTTAGGTAAGTGTAGTGATCTAGGAAATAAATAGTAAGTAACAGAAGGGTAACCCATCCAAACTAACCTGCCCAGAGAATCCCATGATTTTAACATGAGAGAAATGTTGTCACAAATAGAAAAGTCTATGAAAGCTATTAGACACAGGTGAGGCACCAGGCATCTGAATGTAAGTCAGTAGAGCGAGAGGGAAGAAATCAAAGATGAGACAGAACATTACTCTGGAGTAGACATGCTGCTTGGGCATTCTGAGAGCACTGATTATTTTTAAGCAGAGAACAGCAAGATTAGATTTGCATTTAGGACATTGTTCTGTGAAATGTGGGTTACTAAAGAACACCCACACATGAGGAAAGCAATTAGGAGATTACTAAAGCTGAGAATATTACTTGCTGACATAAGGAGAGTAAGAAATACATAAACCTCTGAGAGTACAGCAAGAAGACAGAGAGGAGAGGGAAGAGTTAAAAGGAAAGAAATGATTCATGAACTTTTATATTGGAGCTTAAAACACTTTCAAGATTCGCAGGTTTGCCACTGGGTTATTAGCGCAATTTTTAAAGTAAATAAATATTGGAGAATGACTGGGGTAGGGTATAGGGCTTGTGGGCCACATCCAACAAGGAAAAAATGGCTGCACTTCAGAAAGACTGTGAGTGGCCCTTGAATATATTATGAAGATACAATGATGAAAAATACATGTTAAGTGACTCTGATGCCAAAGAATGCTTCCCAGCTTTCCCTGTGTATTGGGAAGCCTTCGGTAGACACCTTCCTTTTGTTTTAAATATGGATATCCAGGCTCCACTAAAATTAACTCATAGTCCTTGATGTTTCTTGCAGCCAGTATTCCAACTACCTGGAAGTATATGCCTTAACCACACAGATGCAGGCTGTTTCTGCCTTCTTTCTTTATAAGCCCTATGTAGATGCTGGTTGTTGGTTCAGTTTTTAAAAGCACATCTTTTAAATGCACATTCAACAAACAATGATAAAAATCATAGTCCTCTGGAGTGCTATATTTTATTGTTTCATCTATCTCTTTTCATCTAGATTATGAAACTACCCACGGCTGATAATCACTAAACATCTGGTTTATTGTGGGCAGCAATCAGGACCACCAATGAGATGATGGCTTTCATAGGACATTCTGTTCCTGTTCAATAATATCAAGTGCCTCATGCAGCTGAACCACAAATTTCTATTAATATCCTTGCCAACCAAATTAACTCTTATGATAAATGATAGTAAACATTTGAATAAAGTCATGGAGTGACGTCACTTGAAAATCCATTTCCTTTACATATCATATTTAATTAAATAGTGCCTGTTTCTCAGTAAAAGAGAAAGCTAATCAAAATTCCTAAAGTCTCGCTTAAAAATAAGCAGCTCATATCGGCTGCTTTTTTTTTTTTTTTCTTGTTTCTTGAGACAGGACTTTTTTCTGTGTAGCCCTGGCTGTCCTGGAACTTACTCTGTAGACCAGGCTGAGCTTGAACTCAGAGATCTGCCTGCCCATCTTAATCCATAGATCCTCAAAAAAAGAAAATCTGACGGTACCAAGAGAGACCATGTGACAAATAAAAATTCAGGATTCTGGCATCAGAGTTCTGGGAAGCACATTCTAGATCCCCAACAGGGACATGTTATGATGGCCGCCTCTTCTTTATCTATCTTTTCAGTTTGCTCACTCAAGATCTGCAGATGATAAAAGATGGTAATAGGCACCAATAGTTGCTCCGATCTGTACTTCTTACCACAGAACAGTGATCATTTTACTGCTGCTTGTTTCAGGAGTACCAGAACAAACTGGTAGCAAGAAAATTTCTAATACATAAGTATTGTCATAATTTAAGCCCTGGAACATGGTTCTGAGGAACAAACATAACACCAGCCACAGGCATATAAAGGAAGAATGTTCCTCTGAAAATCCTGAGGGAGCCAGAATTTTGTTATTTCTACCACAAATAACTATGCCACAAAACATCCCAGGAGTGAAGAATTTAAGACAGGTAGCTGGGCTTAGTGGCTGCGACAGGAAAGATAGGTGGGAAGGCAGTCTGTCATTGGTGTCTTCATCCAAATAGCAGGAACAATTTTTCACCCGGAGCATAGCAAACAGGATGAGGTAATGGTAAGGAAGATGGTGATGTGGGCTCTGGGAGGTCATTTGACATCAACTGACAACTTGGGACTGGCGAGGAGGAGGGTCCCTCACTGGGGCCCTATACGTGTTTCTCTCTAAACGATGTGTTCCTTCACCTGCTCTCCATTTATTGAAACATTTCAGTTTTTTTTTTTCAACATTTCTCTTTCACTTGGTTTCAGTCTTCTAAAATGTAAGTTCTACCTGTCTTCTGAAATTGCTTTTCAAGACCTTTTCTTTTGCTCTTTCCCAACTCAGTGTTAAATCGCTCTGCATCTTCCCTGTATATGCATTCTAACTGAGTCCTGAGTTCACACATCTGCTTTGTTTACTCTCTTTCACCCAACCTGTGTGACAGGCTGATATTCGAAGATTAGCCTCTTTGGCTTTCTAATTTTTCTGATGCAAAACCCTTTATCTGTCTGGTTCTATTAAAATGCAAGGTATATTATCTCTTGTACAAATTTTGAATTTTCATCAAATAAACATTTAGGGGAATCTTAGATATATGTCACATTTAGCATGCCAGGATGATAACGGCCATCCATGTCTCAGCAAATTTCCCTTTGACATTTTCATCTCAGGACCAGGTAAGAGATATGAAGTCACCCAAACTATACATGTTAAAATATTTAAATGTTCTTATTATGGTAAATCTGCCCATTAAATACCTTTTATTCCTCACAATCTCGGAAGTCTAATGTTACACTCTCCTTCAAACTTTTGTCTAAATGATTTAAACAGCCCCCAGCTGATTTTCTGACTTTTTAAAAACCCCTTCAACTCATCCTCCATGCTACTTAGTTTTCTAAAACTTACTTCTGATTGCATATTTTCCTGTTTAAAAATATTCAGTAGCTCCCTATAGCCTATCTTAGTGCCTTAGGAGGGCATGGGATGGCAATTAGCAACAGACCTGTTGAAACACAACTTCACAACCCCTCACTTGCATCCAAATAACAAAAGTACACTTTTCCCCAAGCCTTCCAAATGATATCAAGTCCTCCAGATCACATACATTGACTCACATCTGAGAACCTAAATACACACCTCTCAGTATACCTTCTAAGTTCCAGTTACCTGCTGCACGTCAGTACATAACCCAAATGCTGTCACATGCCTGGAGCTTCCTTTATTTCCTTTACTGAAAGTAGTTTTGGTTTTTTTTTATACAATATCTTCAGAATGTTTTCCCATTAACCTCCCAAACTTCTCCCAGCTCCGCCTTGCCCCCCTATTATCTAGATACAGACCTTTTCTGATTCTCCTAAGAAACCAAGCATGCATCTAAGCAAGATAAAATAAGGCAAAACAAACAAACAAATGATCAAAGTAGGAAAACAAAACAAATCAAGTAGGAAAAAACAACCAAATTAGGAAAAGAGCCAAAGAAAAAACACAAGAAATGAATATGGACCCTGAGACACACCTTCTTCTTGAGCCCCATTTTGGCCCTGGTTTGGGCCTTGAGGACAAACCCAAGCCTGTCTCAAGTTTTGAGACCTGTCTCAGTCACTTCTGTATCAGGGTGACTCAGCAAGACCTGTTTGGTACTGTCCCTACCCCGCAATTTCTGAAGTGAAGGTTTGCCATTGGCCCTGTCAGTTATCCCTTACCCTCTGTCACCCTTCCCTGCCTCCTATGTCATCTCTTTCCACACCTAAGTGCCCACCTCCTTGCCTTCTCTATATAAGCAAGTGCCTAGTTTAATAAAGTGAGTTCCTGTTTCGACAAGACTCCCTGACTAAAGTGTTTCTTTTGGGCCCTTGACACTCGCCATCCTACACAGCCCTGAACAGACCTGGCTGGACCTGGTTCTCTCCTCCTGCCTGGATGTGCCGGCAGGGAGTTGACACCTTCTCACACACGTGTGTGTGCGCACACACACACACACACACACACACACACATACATACACACCAGAATACCATAGAACACAAAACTAGAAGCCATAAAATATATGTAAAAGACCCATATGGTGTGGGGGGGGGAGAGGGGAACAATTAAAAAAAAAAAAAAAAAGAAAAACCAATGCCGTGACTTTTCATTTTAAGAACCTCTAAAGATTCCATTGAGTTCATTTTGACTTGGCCATCTATCACTGGGCCTGGAGCTTACCATTAAAAGTGGTTTATTTCCTCAGTGGGACTCTTAGAAAAACTTAAATTTTCATTTGCTAGTGGCTATCAATGGGAGATTGTTATGGGAAATAGTAAAAAGAATGGAATATATAACATGTCCCTGCTCTGTTCTCTGGTTCTCTCATCCCTGGCAGGCTTGCCAGCTGTACACTGGCAGGCAATGGCCAACCTGCTTTCATCATGGAGCTCTGACTCATAGCTCCATGATCTCTCCACCCAACTCACTAGGTTCCCACTGGCATGTCACTACCATGCCAGCCCATGCTTCAATACCCCCATGGCCTCTGTGGTGCACATCAGGCAAACCCACACTTTGCTGCTGTACCTTTCTCTCTAGAACCCAGACGAGCCACCTCATGAAGAAAAACACAACACAAACTTAGCTCGGAAACAATGATAACTCAATCTCTGGGTGCAACAACTGAAACCTAATCTTGTAAGACTTATCAAAATCTGATTCCTCTGGTGGTGAATCCTTGCCGATCCTCCATGATACCAGGAGACTCTAGCAGCTACATCTTACCTATCTGTTGCCCCCGTTCCAAACAGCCCTCTCTTTCTCCTGCTTCCTCTCTTCCACCCTCCAATCCAGAAGTCCCTCCTATGAACCCAGTAATTGGCTCCTTTATTCATTAGGGAACTGATTCACAAGAAGTCACAGGTGTAACTCACTCCTTGTCTGAAGCCCCTCCCAGGAGGGCAGAATTAGCTTCAAATTACAAACAACCCCAGGGCTATCCACAACAGGAGATAGTATCTGGGTTATAAATGTTGGAATTTGTCCACTTCTCCTTTCAGCTTTAGGACCCCATCTGGTGTAGACCTGTGCAAGCTTTGTGCATGCTGGCCAGTCTCTATGAGTTCATGTCTACAAGCCCTGTTGCATCTAGAATGCCTTGGGTTTTTGTTCCAATATGGCTTGTACACTCTTTCTGTCTTGCACAGAGTTTCTTGAGCCATGAGAGGAGGAGTTTGATAGAAACATCTCCTTTAGAGCTGAGTGTTCCAAAGTCTTTCACTCTCTGCATATTGTCTGTCTGTGAGTCTCTGTATATGTTCCCATATACTGTAGAGGGAAGCTTCTCTGAATATAGAAGAATGTCATTAGAAGTCATTTTATTTCTATGTTCTTTAGCAGAAAAGTAGAATTCCCCTAGGTTTCCACACTAGTGTATCTTATAGACAGGCTACTCTTATAGATAAAAGGGTTTGTATCTAGGTTTATATTTGCCTTTTACCTTTGGTAGTGCACATATTGCCTTCCAGTATATGAATACTAGTCAATAAAGGTGAATGCTATAGGTAGGCAGCAGATCAATTTCTTTTTCAGTGAGTTATATAGATGATGTCTTCAGCTATCGGGCTTGTGGAGAATCACTAGTAGCTTTGGCAATGACCTGGGGTTTTTGTTTGTTTTGTTTGGTTGTTGTTGTTGTTTGGAGTGGGGGTGGTTCCCATAGGATTCCTTTGGCCAACAGTTTGATAGATGTGACCTATTCCTGGTTCAAGAAGCTTTGTTGGTCACTAGAGATGTCCAATTGAGACTCTGTCTCCTTTGTTTTTTGGCGATTTACATTTTTTAAAATTTGGTGTTATTCATTTAGATCACCTTCATATATGGTTATATTCTAGAAGACTTCTACTCTATTATGTTTTCCTAGGACTCGTCAGATGACTTTTAGTTTTTGCTGTCCCTCTTCCTTCATTTCTGCCACTTGTAGTGAATATCATTCTAGATATAGATATATAAACTATGTATATAAAATATCATCATATATACCATTATAGATATAAAGTATGTATTATGTTCTATCTGTATGTATATATGCATATAGGAAATATAATAATAAATTAAAATAGTAATAGAAATTGCTAAGCTAGAGTCTTGCAATTTATTATCAACTATGTAATATAATGAACTAAATTGTGCCCATATGCATTTTGTTTTCTTGATAGTAAAAAAAAAAAGCCATAAAAAAAGCTCTAAAAATAATGAATTAGACAAATCCTTTAAATTAAAAAAAAAATTAAAAATCCCAAGAGAATCATTAAGCTAAACCTTAAAACACATAGGTTTAACCAACCCAAACACTGTGCTTTAAAAGTGATATTGTAATATGGTAAAATGCCATTTACTATGAAACTCATGAAGACCTGAGTTCAAATTACAGCACAAATCTAAAACAAACAAACAAACAAACAAAAACAAAACAAACAAATAAAAAGGAAAGGAAAGGAAAGGAAAGGAAAGGAAAGGAAAGGAAAGGAAAGGAAAGGAAAGGAAAGGAAAGGAAAGGAAAGGAAAGGAAAGGAAAGGAAAGGAAAGGAAAGGAAAGAAAAGGAAAGGAAAGGAAAGGAAAGGGAAGGAAAGGGAAGGAAAGGAAAGGGAAACTGAGCACAGCTGCTGTGTCTGTTACACAAGTATCATATGGAGAAGATGGGTGGATCCCTACAACTCTCTAGCCTGTCAGCCAAAGCAGTGTGTGACACTGTCTCCAGGCAATAAGGATGAGAGTGAGATAGGGAGGCATCTGAAGTCATGGTTGTACATAACTGCACACTTGCTTGCACGACCTCCATGCACACATTGAAATAATTGTGATAATTTATTTCTTAATATCCACAGGCTTGTCTTGATAACTTCTCTGGACTGTTCAGCAGACAGATATTTAGAACATAGGGTGATACTGAGTCATGAATTCACAATTTTCCACATCAGATTGCCATTACTTTGGGCATGTCTCAGGAACTCCCTCTAATACATGGGAGAGGTTTCGCATCATAGTCATGAGGTGTGGAGAATGGCCGCCATGTTCAATGACTGTGAGAAAACTAGGCATGCCATGAGTGCTACTATCTCTTTCACCAATAAATATCTCAATTCTGTAATGCTGCAGTGGGTACAACACTGCACTTGTGCAATGGGATTTTCAGGTGCTTCCCCAGGTCCCTCTCTATATTGTCAATCTGAAATACAGAAAGCTGGCCTCCACAGTGAAGTTTTCATTCATTCTCTGAATCCTTCCCAAAGTCTTCTCCCCTGTGGGAGTTATTTCCATGTTTCAAAAATGTCAGTGACACAGATAATCATGACTCTGTGTATTCTTGTGCTGAGATATTCCAAAATATGCACATGAAAGTTTATTAGCAGGCATTCTATATGGTATGAACCTTATCAAATATAGAATATATAAAAATAATTAATGAAAAGTCTGTACTACTCACTGACCCTTCATTTTTTACTAAGATAAAGTGGTTATACTAATATTGAGATTTAGTTAGATACATATAAGTACCAACAACAAAAACTGTGCTTATCATTTCTTTAACATTAGTGTTTTAACATTGTTTTATCCTTTAGGCATAAAAGGTTAATTGCATGTGATGTTGGGTGCTGGACATAAATTATTACAAATGATGAGAAATTACTTTCTCATAGATTAGGGGATCAGAAGTACAAAACAAAGGTGTTGGCAGGGACACAGTCACAATACAGTGCCTAAGAGAGAATCTTTTTTTGCCTATTCCACTATTCTGTTCTTTAGGCCTCCCTGGGCTTGAGCAATATACTTTCATACTTTTTGTCTCCTTTTCTCTCTACAGTCTTTCTTCTTTAGCTCTCATGAGACTATATATTATGTGGTTGAAAGCCCAATTTATGTCTGGGATAATATCAACACTTTTCATTTATATCTGAAAAGGAACCTTCATCCAACAAGGTCACATTCCATTCACAGGGTTTAAGACTTAAGACATACTCATACTTTGGGGAGCAGTGTCGATTTATTTATTACACATATAGCCCTGACATTATGGTGCACATCAGCATGGCATTGTAGTATACAGTAAGGAATGCTGATACTATGTTCTGTACTTTGTAGCTACAATCTTGATTTTTCTCATACATTCATATTAATATATCTGACTTTATGTACTAGGAGGCCAATTTCATTTCCCCATCTGGGCACTGAGTTTTCCCATCCTCAAAGAGAATTAACTATTTGTGATTAATATCTAAGACTTCTCTTAGAATCTTTGGATAAAGAAAGCTACTTTGCTTCCACATCAAAGAGAATAAATGGAAGGTTATATAAAATTTAATGCATGTCTCAGTTCATCCCATCTCTACAGGACTTCCCACTTGCAGAGTTTCCCATAAGATGGATGAACATCTCTGTGTCATATGTACTACACAGTTATCTTTTTGATTCTTCCTCCTTGCTTTTTCCCCTCTGTTCTTTCTTTCCTCTCTTATTTTCTTTCTACTCAGGTACTGTTCCTACAAGAATTTTGCATTCCATATCTTATATGTAAGTCACTGCAGATTTATCCCTACAGAATGCAAACTGGGTAAAGAGCCATTTCCAATGTAATATGTCTCAAGAGAAGTCATACTGTACTAATCTTCTGCCACTCCATGTTCCCTGCCATTGACATTTTACAGTTTAGTAAATGACATATTATTTAGACTTTTCAAGCCTAATCCTAGGAATCATAACTACCAACATCCTTTGCTCTTATTAATAATTATCTTAAGCACAACCAAGTGACATACTATTATTTTATTGCTGCAGCAAAATACCAGTATTATTCTACTACCCAAACCAGGCAAAGACCCAATAAAAAAGAGAACTGTAGGCCAATATCTCTGATGAAAAATCACAACTGAGCCAAATGCAGATAACAACTGCTAATGGGGTTCCCCCAGCCAATAGGTAGATCTAAAATACAACCCCTGCACCTAAAGATCAGGGAACAGTATGAAGATGGGAAGAAAAGATTGTAAGAGCCAGAGAACCAGGAAATCTGCTGCAAGACTGTGAGTCATAGAAGTGCCAGAGAAACTCCATCTCAGACCTCAACAATATGGCTGTTTATCCAAGAACTAAATAAACTCAGGACCAATAGACATGTTAATACAGTGTGGGAAATCTCATGAGCCCCACATCTAAATAAACTACTATAGGCGACAAAGGAATGTTGAGAACCAGAGAATTCATCTTACGCAAGGATGAGGCCTTTAATTGGTTATCCAATACCAAGAAGTTGGCCCCGAAGGTGTATACACATAAGCAATATTGGGTGGTACTCAAATATTTTTGCAGATATATAACAATAACAAAGAAAAAGAGACTACAGATAGAAGAATTAGGTGAGCACATGGGAAAAATTATTGGAAAGAAAAGGAAGTAGGGAAATGATACAATGCTTGAATTTAAATAAATGAAAATGAATAGGTTACACAAGGCACTTTAAGGAGAGCTTGTTTGGGCTCACAACTCAAGGGCACTGTACACAGCCATGGATAAATCATATTCAGGAGACTATGTGACCTGGTCTTGTTATATCCACACTCAGAAAGTAGAAAAGAAAGAATGCTTCAAGGTGGACCCTTGCATTCCAATTAGACCAATCTAGATTATTTCTCCTAGTAATGCTCAGGGATTCGTTTTCATGTTGATCCAAACCCTAACAATAATGATTAATCATTACATCACACAATTACATTTCTAAGTTATATTGAGTATCTTTCTACTTCTCTACAATAATTACTACTTTTCTAGTTGAGTTATAAAGTAGTTCAGTATGACCTGCTCACTATGGTTATAGGTAATTTCCTTAATATTTCTTTGTTCCACAAAATGGAGAACAGTAATAACAACATAGTAACAGTAACAATAGTATAGATTGTACATGGACTGCTAAGGTGGATCAGTTCATTTCCAGCACCTACATGGCACAGTGAACCATCTTCTTGAAGTTGGCTTCTGAGCTGTAGAAGGATATAGTGGCATACATACACAATCACAATACAGCGAAAGGGATAATGAATGGACAAGAGTTAAACTAATAATTGCCATATTGTAAAAGTTAGGAATATCTTAAGATATAATTATATTACTAGTACAGTAGGAAATTGAAAGAAAATTATTGAAAGAACGTGTGATTAAGTGAGGAGAACTTTCTGTGAACTATATTGTCTTGGTCTTCATTCATAGATCATAACATTATTGTGTGTAATTGAATCATATCATTCTACAGAGTGGGCTCTCAGTGTTCTTGTTTTAAAGTAAATATTCATATTGTATATATAGTCATAAAGTAAATATTACATGATAGTTTTGTAAATATCACAATTTTATGGATTTATCTAAATGTCTTTAATTAAAAACTATACTCCAAGAAGATAGACTATTAATATAATCTAGCTTCAAGATAAGATGGGTTTGTTTCTTCCACAAAACCAACCAGGATCTTGGATTTGTTTGCTAGTTGGCTTGTTTAAATTTATAAAATGTATAAAAATATTTAAGTTGTTATTCCTTCTTCTTGTCTATCTCTTCTGCTTGGTGATTTAATTGGAATGATATCTTTCTTTCTCTGAAAGCATTGTTAAAATACAGTGTTCAAAGCCATGACACAAGCTTATGTTCGGATTTAAGTTATCATTGTATTTTACATGATAATTAGAGTTTAATAAGTACAAGATACAAAGTTACAAATTTTAATTTAGGAAGCTGAGCTAAACAGATCATTTGCTATTTTATGATTATCTTAGCAATAATAAGGTGAGGAGAATGAGAATTTCTAACCCTGAAGCCTCTTTCTAACACAGCTGTAGAAAGTCATGTGCTAAGCTTCTCAGAACTGAGCCAGGACAAAAGCAAAAACATTTCTAATTTCTGATTGAGGACAAGAATGAAGACAACTATCTCTAATTTGCCTGACTAGTTTCTTTTTCTTTTTAAGACTACCTTTTTTTTTAAAAAAAGTTTTATGTGTGTGTGTGTGTGTGTGTGTGTGTGTGTGTGTGTGTGTGTGTGCTGGCAGATGATAGATGTAGTTTGTCACTATTCTTTGTAGAGTTCATTTGCTGTTGCACATGTAGAATATGATAAACACTGTGTAAATGTAATGTGGTATCTTAATATATTAAAATGTGGTCTTTAAGAAACAAAGGAAGAAGCCAATAGGTGGTGGTACATATCTTTAAACCCAGCACTCCTGAGGCAAAGGCAGGTGGAGGAGCAGATGGGGGAGGGGAGAAAAGGTTTGATGGGAGAGGGACTAGGAGGAGAGGAGGGAAAAGAAACTGTGGTCCAGATATAAAATGGATAAAATTAAAATTAAAAACTTTGGATTTTAGAACAATTTAAGCTTCTGTACTTATTTATACGTCTTTTTTTTTTCTATTTGAGTATGTTATTCTTAAACCTGAAAATCTTGTCTACCATTATATGTATAACTGTGTGTTTAATCTATTTGCTTATTTTTTGTTGTTTAAAAAGTTTAAAGAGAAAAAATAAAGTTTTGAGGCAGGATCTTAACATGAAGACTTGGCTGGTCTGAAAATTACTATATAGACTAGGCAGTCCTTGAATGCACAGAGATGGACTTGTCTCTGCCTTCTCAGTTCTTGTATTAAAGGTATATGCAGCTATGTCCAGAGAAATGCAATAAAGATACAGGTTATATGAGATTTATCAGTAGACAAAACTTTAAGTCACACTTCATCTATTTTATCTTAAGATATTTTTCTTAATACATGAAAAATAATTAAGAATTTGTGTCCTATTTAGCTTAATTGGGAGACAATGATTTTAAAGAAAGAACTACTTTGTTCTTATCAATTAAGTCATAAATTTTTTCTCATTTGATAATGTCTTTATGTAGCTAGCAAGACAAAAGAAGTAGCATGAAATGTGACAGTTTTTACCTGCCACATTCTCAATGGTCAACTTCAATAAAAACTTTATCCAGCTTCTGTATAGCTGTGGTTTGAATGAGAATGCCCTACTCCATATGCTCATATATTCAAATACTTAGCAGTTATCAGGGAGTGGTACTATTTGAATGGATTAGAAGGATTAGGAGGTGTGACTCTTATTTGATGAACTGTGTCACTGAAGGTAGGTTTTGAGGTTTCAAAAGGCCATGCTGAACCCAGAGTATATCTCTGCCTATGAGTCACAATGTAGTTCTCAGCTACTGTTGCAGAGTGTACCCTCTTGTTGCCATGCTTTCCGCCATGATGATAATGGATTAAATCTCTGAAGTATAAGAAAGTCACCAATGAAATGCCTTTCTTTATAATAGTTCCTATAGGTTCTCTACAGCAATAGAATAGTGACAAAGACAGACATTGGTACCAAACGTTGGGTATTTCTTTGACAGGCCTGAGTATGCTGCTTGTTGGAGAAATATGGAAGGCTTTGGGACATGAGATTAGGAAATCCCTTGAACTCTTTTAGCAAGGCTTAATGGGCCCTCATAGAAACATGGAAGACAATGGTGCTGAGAGTGATATGAATTATGGGAGTCCAGCTCAAGACGTTTCAAAGGGGGAAAATATTAATAAGTAGCCTAGAGACCATTCTAGTGATATTTTTGCAAAGATGTGCCTTTTTGCCATTGTCCAAAAATATCTGCCTGAGGCTAAATTGAAGAGGTTCTGATTAATGGCTTTGGCAGGGGAGATTTCCAGACACCCTAGTATTAATTGTTTCATGCGGTTATTAGTGATCACTCTCATGGAGAACTATCATGAAAAGGAGCAAGCTAGACAAAATAAAATAAAGGATATAGAGTGTGAAGAGAAATGGAGCTCCAGGAGGTGTAACGAAGCTAAGTCCAGTGTACAAGGTGATAAAAGGTTTTGAAAGAAACTTAAGTAATAAAGGAAACTATGAAGAACAGAAAGCTGGCGTTAATGTAATTGAGGGAGTGGGGTCTAAGTTCTAGCATGGGAGAGCAGTACAAAGTGACATCTTCAGCTATTTGGCTCTGGCCTGAGAGTCAAGGATACAAGAAAGGGGTTGCAGAATTTCCCTTTGTGCCTCACGATAGTTGCTGAGGCTAAGCATGTTTCTCCATGGAAGCCCAGAGAGGACAGTGCATGAGGTGGTGAAGCCGAGGCTGAAAGGAATTGAAGATGTGAAGGGCTCCTTGACATCATACATGGGGATGCAGAATTTGAGGTATCCTTTATTTTAGGTATTTGGCCCAGTACTTCCACACTATGCTCCCTTCCTTCCCTTTTAGAATGGTAATGCACATTCTGTGCCATTGTTTGAAGTATATAGTCTGATTTTTGATTTTGGCTTTGCCAAGGCTTCCAGTTAAAATTTTGCTGTGAGTTTCAGAAGAGACTTTGAACACTGGTATATGATAAGGCTATAAGCCTACGGAGGCTGGTAGTGGAGTGTGCTGGTTTGAATAAGAATGGCCCCTCATACACTCATGTATTTGAATGCTTAGTTACAAGGGAATGGCACTGTTTGAATGAATTAAAAGGAATAAGAAGTGTGGCTTTGTTTGAGGAATGTGTTACTGAGGGAAGGCTTTGGGGTTTTGGAAGCCCATGCTAAGCCTAGGGTCTGTCTCTCTCTGCCTACAGATCAGAATGAATCTCTTAGTTACTACTTCAGGGTCTGCCTGTATATTGCCGTACTTCCTGCCATAATAACAATGGATAAGACCTTTGAAGTATAAAAAAGCCCTTAATTAAATGCTTTCTCTTATAATGCTTTCTTTTCCCTTGGTCATGGTGTCTATTCACAGCAATAGTACAGCGACTAAACCATATACCATGTGGTATATGAATTAAACTCAATTTGATTGAATTCAGATGTTAGTGTCTATGAGGGATAATGAATCACAATCTATTCAGCATTTTCTAAAATGAGATATGTGTACAAAGAAAGAAAATGCGAAAATGATGAATACTCAACACTCTATATTTGGTGACCGTGCTAGACAGTGTGGGGAAGGAGAGAAGCCAGACCATACCAAAAGGAGCAATGAGCTGGGCTAAAGACACTGGAATCAAATGTGAACAACAGATGGCTAGAAGTCAGCACACCTGGCTTCTTGCTCTATCTTTGTCTCTTGTCACAAGTAAGCCCCTAAAATATAAGTTAAGATTTCTCCTAAACAGTCCAGATTAAGAGGAATTAAGGCAGAAAATTATACTAGCTAATTCAAATGAATAAGCTAAAGTTTAAGTAAAGGGAATAATCAGATATCTACCTTGTCAGCAAATGAAATGGATAAACCCCAGGCAAATTTTGGCCACAGGTACCAAATATCCATGTTGTAATAGTAAGTCATCTGGAAAGGTCAAAAAGAGTTGCAAATGATGCTTCTGTGTTACAGATGACCAGGGTTTCTGCACAGTTGTGATATGGACTTTAGAGTAATGAAATCAGACATTAGTGCACAAACAAAGTTGTGTAAGTTTTATCGCTTCAAGAGTTAATATATTGTCAGACATAGGAGTCTCATGATAGTGTAGCCAACTGAAAAATTTGCCTGGAAAATGACAGATCACAGGATACTCTATTAAAGCCCAGTCCTTTCAGGGAATCTGTGCTTCAATACTTAGAGTAAGTCACTTGGGACACAGAACACTACTGTCCCTGGAATAGTACTAGTGACCAGTGGGACCAAGTAAGCAATGGAGAAGGTGAATATGCCTGACCATATGTGCTAACCCTTGTGTCAGATTTGGTGATGGACAAATCAGTCAAGTAAGCAGCATATAGTAAGAGACTGGTGAAGATAAAGGCAGTAAACCAAACACTATTTGGGTAAATGAGGAAGAAAGGAAAACTGATTGTTCATTGGTTCGTCCACTAAGATAAATTTGAGACTATTTTATGCCTCCCGAAGCTGGGTACATAAACCAGATTCTGTTCATAGTCATTTCTGCCATAGGTGTGCTTTTACTCTGTTTGTCACTCCTTCAAAGAATTCTGGTATATATATACCTCTTTCATAAGAATTCCAGAAGAGTCTAACAAAGTTATTGTGATACCTCACATTGAACTGACATTGAAGAATGTGACATAAAAAGCTAGTGTAATGAGAGGTGAACCACAAACATTTGAAAAAAACAGGTAAAATTATTTGTTAATGTAGTACCAGCTAAAGCCCAGGCATTATTATGAGCATTAAGCTGTGTGATAAAATAATGGGTATAAAATTAACATGCAATATTAGTAGCCATTTTGTATGCAAATAATACAAGAACAATGCAATAAATACCTAAAATAAAAGCTAATAAGCAATGTAGAAAAATAAACATTATGCATGATAAAAACAAACTTTAGAAATAAAATTTAGAATATTTGTTGGCTTAGTAAAACAAATATACAATAATGTGCTAGTTATAACAGTTAAAAGTTCTAAAAATAAAGTTAGAAATAGTGCAGGTTTAGGTAGATGGCAGCAGTTGTTTCTTCTTGCTACTCATCAAAGAAGTCCTTTTGCAGCAAATAAAGACTGTTGTAGAAATCTATAACTGGTTGGAATGCAGAGGACACCTGACCATCGGGTACCTATTTGAAACATCTGCAACACAATCCCTATGTGCAACCCGAAGGGACCATCACAAAAACGAGGAAGGTCAAGGATGTCTGCTGTAAGATAGCATCTTCAATATATGACAAGAAAACTGCACTGATAAAGTCTCAACGCCATGGTCACCTATGTAAGATCTATATCACGGAATCATCAGCTAATAGGCCAGTGGTGGTGTGGTAAACCTCCTGGGCGTCACTCTCAGTTAAGAACTACAGGCAGTTGATGATTGCTGGAGGAGGCGAATGAGTCTTCTCCAAGGACCAGCCTTGTGATAGTTCTCAAGCCCCAAACAAGTGCACACATGACTCGTGAGCTCAGTAGGAAGTAGTTGAGGTTTGTGTGCATTTGTGTGGTGTGTTTGTGTGTGTGTCTGTGTGAGTATGTCTGTGTGTATATGTGCGTGCATGCGTGTGTGTATGAGCGCACACGTGTCTCTCTCTCTCTCTCTCTCTCTCTCTCTCTCTCTCTCTCTCTCTCTCTCTCTCTCTCTCTCTGTGTGTGTGTGTGTGTGTTTTAGGAAGCAGTCATGAATGTGGGAGGGAGTGGATGGGCAAGATGTGAGTTGAGTCAGAACGGAAAGAGTAAAACTAATATAAAATACAGTGCTGAAGCACAAATTCTCAAAATATGTTTTTTAAAGTTTTTTTAAAAACTGACAACTTACTTTGAAACTAAATACATTGACTTTAAAATTTATAAGGGTCACTTAATTTTTGCACAAGTCAAGAAATAAGAATAACTTCAACAATAAGATTTTGGGTATCTAGAACACTAAAGGTGAAGAGATTTTAGAAGAATGTGTGGGACTTTTGTCCAGACAGACATCTTTTTCTGGATGAAAACACTAGTGGAGATCTAGTCACAGAAATTCAAAGTAGTTTACAGGTCTGTGTTGTTTGGTTCTGAGTTGTCTTTTCCTTCCTTTTTAGCAATCTACATATAAAAGACGGAGGCCTGTGGGAGTCATTTTAAATAGGGAACATTTATGCATATTAACTTTAATGGCGTATTCAGGTTGGAACAGCTTTATATATTCTCATAGTATGATATGCAGCTTGCATGCTTTCCTGGATTGCCCCCTTCCTATTTACTTGCTTTCACTGCCCAAAACCCGTTTCTATCTTAATCCTATTTCTTCCATTTACTAATTGTTTAGGATAAAACATTTTCTTTATGTAGATTGCCAAATGATCTTAGATCTCCAAATGACTTTATTCGAGTCCATTGTACCCCACTAAAACTGGAGTGGCTACATGACATTATATTTGCTGGTGGAAAAGCATTTATCTCCTGCCCATAACCTATTGATAGTCAAACAAACAAACAAAGAAACAAACAAAAAAACCAAAAACCCAGTTGACTCTTATTTTAGTAAATCTTACATTTCCTATACGTGTATTATGGTATGATGTATTTTACTGGAAAAATTTTCACAGTTTCAAAACATGTTAGTAAATAAAGAGTTAATAATGCAGTGCATGTCGTATTGATTTATTCTATCTTAAGCTCATTATTAGATTATTTAAACACTGAATCCTTTAATAATTCACAGCTGCTGTTTTGGATGCATAGACTACACACGGAGTTTTGGAGGGGAAAAAAAAGAAAGAGGGGTAACGTTTTAAGCCAAAAAATGAAAATACTGTTTTTCTCCTGCTGAAAACATATATCTAGCTGACATGATGTTTTTTTCTGATGTTCACCCATATGGTTGGGCATAAGTAAGCTTTTAGACTAATGTGACTTGTTACTATATTTTAGTTTAAATTTTGTTTTATTGTGACTGAAATTGCATTTATCTTGCAAAGCACAACCAATTCTTCACAAAGGGGCTCTTTTTGCATTTTATATTTATTATATTATTATTGATAGTCATAGGAAGGAAAACACATTACACATTCTGTTGTCTCCATAAACTGTCATTCCATACTCTGCATTTAGAATGGATAGATTTTTGTTCAGCTGGAGCATAGAATTTAGCTCAAGGTCACTGAAACAGTTTGAAAAATCACCTCCAGAAATGTCTAAATTAACAAAGTAACTGCATTGTATATATCAGTAGTGATTCATTTTACACCCTTTGAGCAATATGATTAATTTATCTTTGAAATTTATCTTATGACAAATACCATATAATATAGTTTAAGAAACATATTTTTCAAGTGAAATATGCAAAGAGCAGTCAAGGCACATGAAAACATTATTTTATTCTTTAAGCATTCTAGAACATTTTTGAAAGAGTGTGCGTATGATTAGCCTAAAAAATCAAACAATTGTTTTTACCTTTTCATACCTAGCGTCTTTTCTGCCTATTGTCAGCAATAGTGGGGGGGGGGGATCTAGATTAAGAGGATAGGAAGGTCTAGGAAAAAATGGTGGAAGAGGAAGGAGATAGAAGGAAGTGGTCGAATAGGGGAAGAAGGAAACAGACCTCGGGGCAATGACGTGAGGAATTAAAGCAAATGGCTATAAAACAAGCTACCAACCTGAGCCACTGTGACTGGAGCAAAGTTCTAAACAGAGAGCCTGAGAGTCCATTACACAGGACCACGACCGGACACCTAAGGCAAGTTGTGCTGCTGGCTGAGGCAACCGTGTTTTCAGTCACTCACAGCCCCAAATTCTGAAGGAAAATTCATTGAGGCAGTCATTACTGGTAGTGTATGTGTAAAATGTATTCGTTTTCTGCGTTGTAGATTATCTTCTTACCCAGCCTTGACAGCTCGGTAATGAGAATATAAAGGTCTAGATTATTTGCTGTAACCACTCATTATTCAAGTCCCCTGTTTCAGTGTTTCAGATGCTTGCTTGATATTGTTTCTGTTCTTTCACAACAAGCCACTAATTCAGTCAGAAACAAATATATATTTAATGGAAATTCACTTGAAATATATAAAACAAGAAATTACTCTACAATCAACTGTATTATGACATGAAAATTCGGGAAGGTGGAAAAAGTATTTTTTTTTTTTACAGAAACAGTTGCCATTCAATACAAAATCAAATATATGGAAGCTAGCTTTTTGATTGCAGAAATCATTGGAGGATAAACCAAACACTTGTTTTTTTCCTATTTTATTTATGTTTGCGCATGCATGACTCTGTAATGAAACGAGTAGGCATGCCCTCGAATCCATAAGAGGGCTTCAGGTCCCGTGGAGCTGGAGTTACAGAAAGGTCTTCGTCACCTAACATGGGTGCTGGGACCTGAACTTGGGTCCCCTGCAAGAGGAGTAGCAGTCCTAAACATTGAACCACCTCTCCAGTCTCTGAAAAATTGTAACAGTCTGCAAAACCCCACATCTTCCATTGGATTAACTGTAATATCCTAAATAGTTTGACCTGAAGCTACAGTAAGTCGTTTAAAAGATAATGACAATTTTGTTAGTCATTAATTCCCTCATTCTGATATTATTATGAATACACAGACATTGTAAGATAAGCTGTGGATTATATAAAATATTTACTTCTTTCTAAAGCTTCCAGGATAATCTTAAAAAATTACAATTTGGTAGCAATGTGGCCTTGTACATACATCTTTGTAAAGAGTAAAGAAATACTTAAAAACAAACAAACAAACAACTACAATATGTGTTATTAATTCCAATTTCTGAATGTTTATAAAAGAAAATGAAATTCCCATCTTTCTTGCCAGCTCAGGATTATAGTTAAAATAAGAGAAATCACTATCTCAAAGAAGCATCTGTACCTCTTGCTCACTGTAGCTTTAATTAATTAATTAATTTGTTTTTTTGTTAGTTTGTTTTTGTTTTGTTTTACAATATTGGAAATGTGCTAACAACCCAAGTATTCATGATAACAACCTCAGTGGAGACTCTAAACAGAAAATTTGATATACAGATAGAGTGAAATAGTATTTGGGCATAAAAGAAGGAAATCTTATCATTTGTGTCATAGAAATGAACCTAGAGAACTTTAGAGTAAGTGGTGCATGCCTTAGTTCCAGCACTTGGGAGGCAGAGGCAGGCAGATCTCCGTAGACTTGAGGTCAACAAGCTCTACAGATTAAGCCAGCTAGGCTGTTGCACAGAGAAAACCTTTTCTTTTTCTTTTTTTTTACAAGACCAAAGGGAAAAAGAAAAAATGCAAAAAAAGAAAGAAAAAGAAAGGAAAGAATACCAGAAGTGGGAAGTGAGTTTCTCAATATAATTTTAAGGTTTTTTTTTTTTTTTTTCTTCAAGACAGGGTTTCTCTGTGTAGCCCTGGCTGTCCTGAAATTCATTCTGTAGACCAGGCTGGCCTCAAACTCAGAAATCTGCCTGCCTCTGCCTCCCAAGTGCTGGGATTAAAGGCGTGCACCACCGATGCCCTGCTCTCAATATAATTTTAAAAATGGCACAGATTGGAAGTTGATTGTTTCAGACAGCAAAGCTGAAAGCTGGGAGCAACGCTGAGCTGTTGAGTACTTGTCTAGCACCTCTGAGGCCTTGGGCCCAACCCAAAACCAAAAACCAAAAACCAAACTAATAGGGTCAGGTCCAAAAGAAACTGGGAACAAAAGGCTAACTGCAGTGTTTATTAGCATGCCAAAGCACATGCTGGCTTCCAGGCTTTCTCAAAGTCCCAAGGACCGGTTGGGGCATTTCACCACATCCCCACCCTAGACTTTTCCAGCCCTTGGGCTTCCCTTCCCCTAGCTTTGCATTCCTAGATAACTCTGCCTTGTGGCCTTGTGTTCTCTTGGTTCTCTTGTATCTTCCTCTTTTTCTCTCACTGCTGCCCTTCACTCCTTCTCCCATGACCACTCTCAGCCTACTACTTTGTCTCCCTGCTTTCTACTCTTTCAGATGCTTCTGGCTGTACTCTCCCTCATAGCTACAATAAAAACCTTCCTCTCCACCATACCTTGGAGTTGTCCTGGTCATGTACTCACTTTATACAATAGTGAGCACTTCCTCTATGCAATAAAAGTCATGTCAGAGAAAACCCGAACTATCACAGTGACAAAAGTCTCAAATGTAGGAACAAGGAAATAATATATTATCACATTTTTATTTGAATTATGCTGTGGTTCTTATAAATCAGCAATTAAAGCAAATATGAACCAGAGGAGATTGGATACTGAAGATTTTTGAAATTATTTCAGAAAAACAATACTGTCGGTAACGGAGTAAAGTCTTGTTTGATGAAATAGCAGTATAGAAGTAGTGTGGTCAAGTGCTCATAGTCTGGGCCCAGACTAGAAATCAGTGCCCAGAGATAACTGCAAACACACAGTTTGCTCACAGTTGCTGAGAGGACTCCTCAGTACAGATGTGAATTATTATTTAGCCAACAAGAATGAAATCTTGTTATTTTCAAGAAAATGGATAGAACTAGAGGAGCGTCCACTACGGACCAGCACATGCTGTGCATTTGGAAATACAACACGAAACCCCATTCGTAGGTACAAATCCACACATGCTAATGACTTAAATAATAATATGCATAAAATTCCTATTTGAAGTTAAAGGAAAGATTGGGCAGGCATGGTCGCTCATTGGTTGAGGGGGTGAGCTGCCAACCTGGACCAGAGTTTGATCCCTGTACCTCACAGAATTTAAGGCAAAAACTCCAATAATATTTGAAATAGTGCAGCATTATCCACAGAACACAAGTACTGACTCCAATGTAGTTCAAAGTAAACTGAAGTTTTTATGTTAAAAACCAAGTGACAATAGACATAAACCTTTTAGGAAGAGAAAGGTGTGGAATTTTGTTAAAAATTCATGTAAAAACAGTTAAAATAGGGAATAAAAAAAACCAGAGAACATGTGACGGGAAGGGTTCAGGAATCTGATTAACCCAGGGAAAAACCGACAAAACTATTACCACTAGATATGTATGTGAAAGACACAAAAGTGTGATGTCACAACATGTGTTTTTAAAGTACCAAAACTATGCGAATACTATAAAAATATACTAAGAAGTCAATCTAAACTAAAACTACCAGCTTCTTAAAGAATTAAAAAATGTGCACCACATTTTTAAGTTAAAAATATACTTTCTTGGACAAAATGGCAGCCTCCAGAATTGGAAAAGATCTTCACCAAGCTCACATCTGACAAAGGGTTGATATCCAAAATATATAAATAACTCAAGCAACTAGACAACAACAAACCAAATAATTCAATTATAAAATGGAGTACAGATCTAAACAGAATTTTAGACAGAGGAATCTCTAATGGCCAAGGAGCACTTACAGAAATATTTAACATCCTTAGTCATCAGCGATATGCAAATCAAAACAACTCTGAGATTGCATCTTAACACCCATCAGAACGGCTAAAATCAAAAACTCAAGTGTCAGCTCATGCTGTCGAAGATGTGGATCTAGGGGAACATTTCTTTATTGCTGGCGGGTGTGCAGACTGATACAGTCACATTGGAAATCAATTTGCTGGTTTTTCAGAAAATTGAAAATAGTTCTACGTCAAGTCCATCTATACCACTCCCTGGCTTATAAGGAAGCTCCATCACACCACAAGGACATTTGCTCAACTATGTTCATAGCCACTTTTTTTTTTTTTTTTTTTTTTTTATAATAGCCAGAAACTGGAGACAATCTAGATGACCTTATCTGAAAAAAGGATAAAGAAAATGTGGTACATCTACACAGTGGAATGTACTCAGCTCTTAAAAATAATGAATCCCAAAATTTGGAGGCAAATGAATGCAACTAAAAAAGATTATCAGGAGTGAGATAACCCAGACCCAGAAAGAAAAGCATGGTATGTACTCATAAGTGAATAGTAGCTGTATAGTAAAAAATAAAGCTGTGATATACAAACTAAAGAAGCTAAATAACAAGGAGGGCTCAAGGGGGGACATTGTGAGTGAATGGGGAAGAGGGGGCAGAGGTAGGAATGCAGATGGAAACAGGAGGGATGAGGTGGGGGAGAGGATGGAGAGAGAGACACCTGGGAGAAACAACTGGAATGGGGGGCATCTCTGGAAGGATGGAAGCTCCCAGAAATCTATGAAGGTGATCTATTTAAAACTAGCTGTGGGGACTATGGAACCTGAACCAGCCATCTTTTGCAACCAGGCAAGACTTTCAATGGAAGGATTGTGACACCAACCCAGTCATAAAACTTTGGACTTACAATTCATTCTAAAAGTCATGCTGGGGTAAAGACGGAGCAGAAACTGAGGAAGTGGCTTACCAACGACTGGTCCAGCTTGAGATCCATGCCATGAGGAGCCCAACCCTGACACTACTAATGATACTCTTTTATACATGCAGACAGGAATCTAGCATAACTGCCATCAGAGAGGCTTCACCCAGCAACTGATGGAAACAGATGCAAAGACCCACAGCTAAACATTAGGTGGAGCTTGGGAAATACTGTTGAAGAGGGAGAGGAAGGATTGGAAGAGCCAAAGGGCTCAAGGACACCACAGAAAAACCCAGAGTCAACTAACTTGGGTTCATAGGGGCTCATAGAGGCTGAACCACCAATCAGGGAACCTGCATGGGTCTGACCTAGGTCCTTGGCACATATGTTACAGTTGTGTAGTTTGATTTTCCTGTGGGACTCCTAACAGTGGAATCAGATGCTGTCTCTGACTCCCTTGCCTGTCTCTGTGACCCCTCTCTCCTACTGGGCTGCCTTCTCTATTCTCAATAGAAGAGGATATGCTTAATCTTACTGCAACTTGATATGCCAAGGAAGGTTGAAATCCATGGGTGGCCTCCCCTTTTCTGAAAAGAAATTGAAAAAGAATAGGTAGGAGGTGGGATATGGGGAGGGGATTGTAAGTAGAGGAGAGAGGGGAAGCTATGGGCAGGATATTAAATTAATAAAAGAATTGATTAATAAAAAATATACTTCCTTCACAAAACAGGGAAGTCTTAAAATTGTTTTGCCCAAATTAGCTGTTTCTCATTAATTAATGCTCGTTTTGGGGGGTAGGATGGGGTGATCAGAATCTCATGTAACCCAGGCTAGACTCCAATTTTATATGTAGATGAGGTTGGCCTAAACTGTTAATTCTCCTCTCCTCACCCCTAGAGTGCTAGAACGACAGACCTGCCAAACAAGCCTTTATGTGGTATTGAGATCTAACCTACAGGTATATGCACACTAGGCAGAAGCTCTACCAACTGATCTCAATGCTAACCCTTACTTTAAGACCCCCTTTTAAAATTTCTTTTTATCATTTCACTTAAAAATAGTGTGAAGTTAAAGGTATCCAAATGGATGTTTGATTCTGCCCTATGTGATTCCACATGAAGACTACTATGGATAGAAATAACTGTGAATTGCTGCTTGTTCATTCAAATGACAACCAGCATGTCACTATGGACAAATCACTAAATTTGGCTATTTTCTGTTTGAGAATAAAATAGATCGTGGAAAATCCAGGACCACAAGGGAATATGCTATCAAAAAAGGCATTCCCAGGCTGCTTCTCCAGATAGGAGAAGGCTTACTTGGAGGAAACCCAGAGTTCTCCCGGCATTTCTTTGAAATCAAGTCAAATCTTTTCTTTTGTCTTCAAGGCTGAGGTCATCTTTGGCAAGGTAAACTGGGCTGGTTGTTTTCTATGTGTAGTAGACAAGCGATGAATAAGAATCCATGCTTTATTCCTGAGATTGTCTAAGAAGAAATCAACTTTGCTATTGGGTTTCTGGGTTCCCAAGGTGCTTTGGATTCCTGCTTGTGATGACTTGAGTTCAGTCCCTGGGAGCCACATGGTAGAAGAACAAATTCTGAAGAGTTGTTCTCTGACCTCCACATGAGCTCTATGATGTGTGTGTGTGTGTGTGTGTGTGTGTGTGTAAAAAATTATTGTTAAAAAAATTTAAAAACCAAATATATTCACAACCCAGAGAGAACAAGAAAGCAATTGCCCAAACGTATCTTTCTAAATTATCCTAGGCAGACTATTCATTATGTAACTATGACAATTAAAAGAATAATATTTTTAAAAAAGCTCTGAACCCTCCTTCTCAGGGCTGCAATAGTATTGTATCTGTATTGGCAATAACTGTCAAACTTTATACTGCTGAGCTGAAAATGAGAATCTGAGTGGGATGTAAAATATGAGAATTCTGTTCTCCAGCACTTTTTATAAAAGGTAAAAAAAGAAACCCAAAACTCACAGGCAAATATGTTGCACTGACATTTAAAACCCTTATGATAGATTTTATTTATTATGCTTTTTAAAAACAAAGAACTAGAAATACACATTTCATTTTGCAAGGTGAGATATATTCTCTCTAAGACAATAAAATGTAAAAATAAGGAATTTTATGTATTGAAATCCCCATGAATTTGAAATTTGCAAATGATCTCTTTCAGAGGACCTCAGGACAATAACCTGGAATCCTCTGGTGACCATATAATGATTCAGACCCACAAAGTGCTTGAGAATTGTTAGACACCGATGGTTAGTAACATGTGCTGACATAGTCCATATTGTGATGACCTCCAGTGAGGTGCACGGCGCCTGAAGAGACTGTGCTGCCAGGGATCGTGTTAAGTGAGTGTGAGCCAGCAGGAGACAGGTGTTTCCTGTTCCCAACCACATGGCATAACCATGTAGATTAGTCATGAGGAATTGAGCCAGAGGACTGCTCATATGGAAATTAGTTTAGGCTTGAATTATATTCAAAATAATTAAAAGCACACAATTCATATGTAATCTGGTCTTCTTTATACACCAGTGGATACAGTATCTCAGAATCCTAAATATTAATTCATGAAGGCTTTCAAGTTATTTCAACTTGTCCCTGGCATGCGTATTAGTACTCTAGAAGATTGACCCACATCCTTAGATGCTATACTTTCATGGTACAAAGCATGTGTTGAGGGGTACAAGGATTACTGGGACATACAAATCCATTTTTATATGCCTCTGAAACTGTAGTAGAATTAAAATATTAAGTGCCACATTTAAAGAATGTGGAACTGTCATATTGGCACATCCTGCCTCTCTAGTTGCTCGAATATGATGCCAATTCGTATCCCCCAAAATGGTTACAATCATATTCCTCCTATATTTTTGTTACAGTCAATATAATATTGACCAGGTAGCAATGTTTTGGGGGAGAACACAATGATATGAAGTGATTAAGCGTCATCTCTATGTCTGCAGATCTGGTCCGGAGAAAGGTGGCCTGCCAATGTACTCTAGAAAGTCAGGCGTGGCAGGGCACTTATGAAAGAAAATATCCAGATCCTACATCATTGCCCTACCACAGACCAGAGTCAATCATTCGATTAGGTGCTCCGCAGTGGCAAGACCAAAGAAGCAAGCTTAGTCATACACATATCCAATTAGGATATAAAGCCCAGAGCCTGTGCAGTCAGAGAGGAAGGGTTGCTACAGAGTTCCTCAGAATATTATTTGGCTGGAGCTAAAACTGCATATGAGCCCTCAGAGTAGCAGCATCCCTCCCACCCCATATTTCTTGCCATTAAAAAAGCTAAAAATAATTACAGAACATAAATATTAGCAGTGTTAGGAAAACTGAAAAACATGCATGTCTTATGTGTAAATCCTCCTTAGTAATGGGTCCGTGCAGGCAGGGGCTCAATTTCTGAACCAGAGTCAGAGGCCTGAGAGTCAGTTCAGCAACTACATAAACCATGGAATTTGTATGAATGTATTGAACTTACCACAGAGTCAATTTCTCCATCTATAAGGAGGAACTAATAGTCTATCAAACAGGATTGAGGTAAGGACCCAAAGAGTAAACTGTGGTGAGGAACTTTCACTGGGTGACCATCAGTGTGTTAGTTCTCATTGTGAAGTCTTCTTAGATACTAAGAGAGATGTTTTGTGTTCTTTGTTGGTTGAGTTTTTGTTGTTTTTGCTTTTTCTCATTAATAAGAAAATGCATATTGCCCACTTTGTGTAAATCAGCTAAGAGACTTTAGGAACAGTGAAGATTTTGAGGAAGGAGAGGGATGTTGTACTGGCTGGTTTTATGTCAACTTGACACAAGCTGGAGTTATCACAGAGAAAGGAGCTTCAGTTGAGAAAATGCCTCCATGAGATCCAGCGGTAAGGCATCTTCTCAATTAGTGATCAAGAGGAGAGGGCCCCTTGTGAGTGGTACCATCTGTGGGCTGGTAGTCTTGGGCTCTATAAGAAAGCAGGCTGAGGAAGCCAGGAGAAGTAAGCAGGCCAGTAAGTTATATGCAGGCCTCTGTATCAGCTCCTTCTCCCTGACCTGCTTGAGTTCCAGTCCCAACTTCCTTTCATGATGAACAGCAGCATGGAAGTGTAAGCTCAATAAACCCTTTCCTCCACAACTTGCATCTTGGTCATGATGTTTGTGCAGGAATAGAAACCCTGACTAAGACACCTTCCCTAAACCCTTTGCTAATTTCTCTTTCAGGAATAAAATTAAAGATGATAACAAAATATCACAACCCTGTAGCCAGCAGTGTCGGGGAGTTTCAGGAGGACTAAAAACATGAAAATAAATACAGAAAATTAACTGATAACCCACTCAAAGGAAATAGAATCAATCAATCAATCAATCAATCAATCAATCAATATTGAAGTACCATAGTCTGCAAATTTTGTTAGGTTTTTCTACATAAATGGACCTTGTCACCACCACCATCTGAGTATCCTCCTTCTATGTTTTATTCTTCCACCTGCAGATCTCACCCTCAGTGTCACCCTCACAGCGATTGTTACTCCCTAAAAGCATAATTAGCTTGTCTAAGTTTTACTCTATAGATCTTCCAATACCTGAAAATCCTTAGAGGTGAAATACAGCAACGTGGAAGTGTAAGCTGAATAAACCCTTTCCTCCCCAACTTGCATCTTGATCATGATGTTTGTGCAGGAATAGAAACTCCGACTAAGACAGATGTTCTTTTACTTGTCTCTTTGTTTGCTGAGCCTCCAGGTTTGTAGAGCCAACAGTCATGTGTGGCAGAGCTTCCCAAACAGGTTGACATGTCCTAGGCTGCACAGGATGTCTTGGCCCTGCACAGATGTGAACACCTTTTGGTGAAACATAAAAAATAAAGAGGGTGGGAAAGGGAGAGGCGTCTGGGAGCAGTGATTCGAGTGTGTCTTTCAAAAGGCACGAAAAAAAATACAGCTCTAGGTTAGAAAGCAAAATGAAACCACAGTTATGTAATTTTGAATGATTCCTAAATCATCAGAATTGGCATTATTTTTTAAAACATCAGACTTCAAAGAAATAACCAGGGAATTTTTTATGACCTCATACTACATATATTCCATTAAGAATGCAATTTGTAAAACATATTTCAAATGGTTGCTCTCAGGAGACTATGCCTCGGGAAAGACCAGACACATGGACTGCTTCAACTGTGTGTGGTTCTTCTTCACCCCTCCCCCCGCCTCTCACATGGAAGACAGCGAGATGAACAAAGATACGGTGTGTATGATTGCAGAGCAAAATTATCTCTGGACTGTGGTCAAGCATGAGAAATTTCCACCCTGAGGAAAAGTATGTGAAGGTCATAATATGAATGCAAATTCATGCATAACACCACTTGCATATAAACACGCTGCAATCCATGTATGATTTCTATTAGAAATGTGTAGGAATTCCTATATTATATCTTCTCTGGGAACATGAAGAATAGTGATCATAAAACACCGACATGACAAAGGTGGAGATTTGATAGTCTGGTGCTATTATTTTATTTTTTATTTATTAGTATTATTTTGTTGTTTGTCAAAACAGGGTAGCCCTGGCCATTTATGAAACTTGCTCTGTAGATCAGGCTAGATTGGAACTCAAAGATCTGCCTGCCTCTGGCTCCCTATTGCTGAAATTAGGTATTTCATAAACACAGCCAGCTTCAAGCATGAAATGACAAAAGCTGAATAATGTTGAAAAAATAAATAGAAAGGAGACCCAAAGAATGCCATTGCAAATAACTGTAAACATTCCAAGGAGTTATAGTTTGAAGTACTTGATCCTCACTAGTGGTGCTTTTGAGAGATTCTGTCAGCTTTGGGTCATGATGACTAGCTGGCATACGTAGGCCATTTTCTTAGTTCTGTTTTCTCTTGTTTCACACCATGTATTACAATGTCCTATTTGAACATTTATTCAGTTTATGGTATGCGTTCATACTGCCATATTCAGGACCACCAGCCCCAAGACCTTTTTTGTCATGATGGTGATTTCCAGACCATGAGCCAAAACCAACCCTTTGTCTCAAAAGTTGCTTCTGTCTGCATTCTGTTATAGAGACAAGAAAAAGCTAACAAAATCTACAAAAATGTTTATACTCAACTCTGAACTATGTGAACAACAACAACAACAACAACAACAACAAAAGGAATGAATGTGAAAATTACAGATTTAAACTTTTATATAAGAAATTCAAAGAGGTCAGCACTACTGTGACTTATCTTAGGGCAAGTGGAAGAAACATGGCCCAGCCTGTCTTCCCCGAGGCCTGAGGTGGGCTTGGCAGAATATTTCTATAAGACCAAAAAGGTAGTATCTTTGACTAAGCTAAGCTACGGGTGAACCATCACCTAGACAATGAATGTAGAGGAAGCTCTAGTACCAACTGCTTTTACCATATGACACTTAACATCAAATTGAAATTCTTTTCTATAAAATTACTTGTAAAATGGAGAGTATGCTTTAGAGTTTTCTGATCCTATTGACCCGACATTTAAAAATAAAGTCTAAAGAACTGAAAAAAAAAGTCCTTCACGATGTGGTGACTAAAATGAATATTCTCTTGCTGGATGCCTTATGTATACTAATAAATACTAATATAATAAATCTAGGGTTACCTGTAGTAGAAATTGTTTAGTGCTTGACCATCCCTCCTGGTTTCCATTTTTAGGCTGTAGCACTGGACCTAGATTGTAAAAATAAATAAATAACAAATAAATAAATTTACAAACCAGCTGTGTGAGTTAGGAAGATGAAGATTTCATAAGATAGCCAGGGGCAAAGGAAATATTTGTGGTTGAGATAGACGAGTAACAATTTCCTCTCCACCTGAGGAGAAAGTGAACTAAGGACAGGCCATAGTTATGTTACAAGAGCTGCACAGGACCTATAAATTCCAGAACAAAGACAAATTTGAGAACTGCAGGGTACATTTAAAACATCACTGCCTATTTTAAACACATTTGTTTAAAATACATTTTTTTTCACGTTTGACTTGGCAGGTGAAATTGATATCATTATGTATCACAGGGGACTTTCTATTCCAAACTATATAAATATTTAAAGTGACTAAGAATAATAACCAATTCCATGTACCTATGATGCTGGACCCTGATAATTCCTCTTTACTTTTCTTGACTATCAGGAATAATGTATTTATGACTCCTGAGAAGGTAACACATAATGAAGAGTGAATTTTGATGCTCGAAGGCAGACAGGGACGATGCCTGTACCTGTTGCCCTCTCTGCTTGTTTACCTGAAAGCCAGTTGAATTCTATTAATATTCTTCCAGTCTTTATCCTTATTTTATCCCTACCTCTGATTCTAATCCATGGTCCTGTTTTTCCCATGTGACTGGGAAATAGTTAAATAACCCATTCTATTTTTAGGAGAAAGCCTGGATGTCTGGATGTTAGTGCTTCCATTAAGTCATAGTGGACTAAGAGAACTTTCGTAATTTTAAAAACTCATGTGTGCATTTTGAGTGTGTGACACACTTACACGTGCAAACGAGCCTTCTCCTGATTTTAACTACGCTGTTAACTGCTACAACTGTTGCCTTGGGCATCACATCCGGTATATCATCTATAATAGTGTGTGTTATTGAGAAGATGACACTGGTCTTCTTTCTAAATACAGTTTAAATATAGCATCAGAATAATATGCTGATAAATGCATAATTAAGAATCACTTCCTTTGCTGTGTGTGGAAGACCTGGTTGCTGTGTATATAATTAGCTAAAGGACACTTCTGGCCAAAGGAGGATGTTTCAAACATATTGGACACTGTTCTCACAGTTTTGTACCGTCAACGGTTATCACATTAACTTGCCTCAAAGCAGAAGAACAAGCAAAGAGCCATCCATGAGGTGAGTGGATGTTCTTGATCAGGGTAGCATATGAGTTCCTCTTACGCAGTTCTCATCACAGGGAGACTGGCCTGCCTGAGGCCCTCATTGGTCCTTTTAAATATCTGACATCTATCTTATACATGCTACCATTAACCACAGAAGTGCTAAATTAGGTTTTTGGAAACCAGTCAGAAGTGATACGTGAAAGAAAAATTTGTGGCACGTAGTTCAGTTCCTTCAGTGAAGTCAAGATGGCCATGCCCCATCAAACAATTCATACTGCTCCTTTGATAGACATTTATAGGTATTCTTAGCCACTCTGTCAACACTGGCTTTGTAATACATAAAGCCAATATCTGGGAAGATGAGAGGGGAAAAGTGCAACCTTCTTTCCATATGTTAAAATGAGACTTAGAGTTGCATTTGGTTAAATTACAGTGCTTTTGATTTGGATAGGAAATATGCTGCCTTTTAAATACATGGAAAACCCAATAGTCATCCCAGTGCTGCTACTCCAAGATATTCATTATTAACAGTGTTACTTACTTCCCTTGTGAGAACCGCAACTCAAGGAGACAGCAGTTAGTCTTGGTTCATAGTAGAAGGGTGCAGTTTGTCCTTGTTGGGAAGGCAGCGTTGTGAGACCAGAGGTCACTCTGCAAGAACAGTCAGGAAGCAGGGAGAAGTGACTACTGGGGCTCAGCTCACGTTTATTAATTTCAGAACAACACATAAAATGTTGTCAGCCACATTTAGGATGAATTGTCCTACTCAGTCCAGTCTAGAAACTCCTTCACAGATCCAGATACAGATTCAGAGGTTTGTTTCTTAAGTGAATCTAGATCTTTTGATGATGACAAGTGTTAGCCATTTACTATCTTTGAGCAATACATTTTTTGTTTTTATTTTTTTTAAGATGTATACATACGTATATGAATACTTAGTAAAATGTCCAGATGTGTGACTGGCCAAAGTATAGTCATATGACCAGAAATCTGACATACATTTGTATGCCAGTTTTCTTTTTTTTTTGTACTTTATTTATTTACATTTCAAATGTTTCCCCCTTTCCAGGTCTTCCCTTTGGAAGCCCCCTATCCCCTCCCCCTCCCCTGCCTCTATGAGGGTATTCCCCCACCCACCCACCAACCCACTGCCGTCTTCTCTCTTTGGCATTCCCCTATACTGGGGCATCTAACACCCTCAGGTCCAAGGGCCTCTTCTCCCCCTGATGGCCAACAAGGCTCTCCTCTGCCACATATGTGGCCCGAACCATGGGTCCCTCCATGTGTATTCTTTGGTTGGTGATCCAGTCTCCGGGAGCACCTGGAGGTCAGGCCAGTTGACAATGTTGCTCCCTCCATGGGACTGCAAACTCCCTCAGCTCTTTCAGTCCCTTCTCCAATTCCTCCATCTGGGACCTCACGCTCAGTCTAGCGGTTGCTGTGAAGTGAATCTTGGGTATTCTGAGCTTTTGGGCTAATATCCACTTATCAGTGAGTACAAACTGTGTTCATTCTTTTGCGACTGAGTTACCTCGCTCAGGATGATATTTTCAAGTTCCATCCATTTGCCTGCGAATTTCATGAAGTCATTGCTTTTAATAACTGAGTAATATTCCATTGTGTAAATGTACCACATTTTCTGTATCCATTCCTCTGCTGAGGGACATCTGGGTTGTTTCCAACTTCTGGCTATTTTAAATATGGCTGCTATAAACATAGTGGAGCATGTGTCTTTATTACATGTTGTAG
Organism: Uromys caudimaculatus; assembly: GCA_028551405.1. Taxonomy (NCBI): domain Eukaryota; kingdom Metazoa; phylum Chordata; class Mammalia; order Rodentia; family Muridae; genus Uromys; species Uromys caudimaculatus. The sequence continues at coordinate 137,398,757 of CM052700.1, forward strand.
AATCTTCTGGGTATATGCCCAGGTCCTCAGGTAGTATTATGTCTATTTTTCTGAGGGTCCGCCAAACTGATTTCCAGAGTGGTTGTACCAGCTTGCAATCCCACCAGTAATGAAGGAGTATTCCTCTTTCTCCACATCCTTGCCAGCATCTGCTGTCACCTGAGTTTTTGATCTTAGCCATTCTGACTGGTGTGAGGTGGAATCTCAGGGTTGTTTGATTGAGCAATATGTTTTTATATGTGTTTTATTTTTAAAATTTTATTTATTATATCCATATTATCCCATCTCCCCTTTGGAAATTATGTTATTTTTTCAATATGCTGTTTATACAAATTCAGAGACTTCTGTCATGTAAGCTAGGCCATTAGACTTATATTGTGGCTAAAATATAAGAAACACTTGAATTGTAGTTACCAGGCTCTCTAAGCAAGAATATTTTTGTCGTGTATTTGATTACAGTACCTTATTCTTCAAGATATAATTCCAAAATGTAACATACACTCTGAAAAGTCTTTTAGGTTTAGAGCTATAACTACCACTATGCACTACAAAAATTATATTTAATAAATTCTTAAAGGCAAAATTAAGGCAGGTCCTTTTAAGTTTATTCCAAGGAGCATAAATATTTTTAGCCTTGCGGTTCCAGATAGTTGCATCATACATATTATCTCTGAGAATTTCAGATTTATTTATGCTGATTTTTAGGGTAATCATGAATTTGTCATATTGCTTCTAGAACTGACAGGGCAACTTAGCAGACTCAGTAACCTATATTCTTAAAGCAGCTATGACAATAACAATACTTCTTTTTTCTATTTGGCATAGACTAATTAATTGTTCATATAACAATTCTAAAAGAGATATGCCCCAATTCAATCACTATTGATTATTGGGATTTTACTTAACAATGCTCCTTCCATGTATCCAAACTGAAATTTCATAAAGCAAGGGTAATGATGGTGGCTAAGTTCCAGAGGGACCACCGTGTGCCAAATCTGTCAATATTCGACTTCACAAACCTGTGCGTGTCACACATTATTAATGCATTTCATTTCAGAAGTATAAGATAATTAAGTAATTTGCCCTGAGTCCTAAAACTTGTAGAAGAAAACCCACCATCTAAATGAAGACCAGAATGGCTCGGAAGCCTTGTTTTTTGAAACTGTATCATTGCCTGAAGGATTTAGGAAAAGTGCAATCAGCAGTTGGTTCAAGGAATACATATGTAATGTCTTAGTTTGGGTTTCTATTGCTGCGATGAAACATCACTGCCAAAATCAAAGTTGGAAAGGAAGGGCTTTATCTGGCTTATGCTTCTACATTGCTGTTTTGCTATTGAAGAAAGTTAGAGCAGGAACGCAAACTGAGCAGGAACCTGGAGGCAGGAGTTGATACAAAACCATGGATGGGTGTTGCTTACTGGTCAGTCATCGCTTGCTCAGCCCACTTTTTAATAGAACAACCAGCCCAGGGATGGCATTATCCACAATGCACTGGGCCCTCCTTCAATGATCACTAATTAAGAAAATCCCTAGAGGCACATCTTATAAAGCCATTTCCTTAGCAGTGATTCTCTCCTTTCAGAAAACTCTAGTTTGTATCAAGTTCACATAAAACTATCTACCACATGTAAGTGCAATACCATGTAGCTTGTGTGTAAAGTTCATGGAGAGTCAACCCAAACAAGAAGCTGTACAAGGTAATTCATGTGTCACCCCTGTTCTGTTCCCTCTTTCATTTATAACAAGTTTTCTTCCCTTTTCTTTTGAGAAGCTCCTATTTCATGCAACTGTATTCCTACAGGAGCAGGAAAACTTAATACATCAGAATGACTCGGACAGAAATACATCTTGACTCTCTGAAGTTATCTATTGTGCAGAAACTTCCAGGAGCTTTAAAAGAGTCAAAATGAAGTTGTCATTATAGGCTCTGTTTGGAACTAATTCAGCTAAAACATACACTCATAATTTCCCAGTCTAGAAACATCTTAATGCTCTCAATGTGCTTTTGACTCCCCTGCTTTAAATTAATAATAAAAATTATCCGATTTATTATTGCTCAACCTTTAAATACATCTACATTTCTTGTTGGATTATAAAATATATTGCCAGGTACAGTGCTACACATCTGTAATCTCAGTACTCAAAAGCCAGGGGAATGTGAGTTTGAGGGCAGGCTGAGCTGCACAGTGAGTTCTAGTTTAGGCTGAGAGCTGCACAGTGAGACCTTCCCTGAAGGCCTGTGGATGGAGCTCAGTGTAGGACGTTTGCTTGCTTTATCTGTACAATTTCCATTGCCACCAAACAAACAAGTAGACAATAAATATATTTATCGTAAATTACCAAAAAATCTTCATACCACATTCAGCAGATTTAGTTCAACATTTTCCTTCTTTCAGCCTCTATACCTAAAAAATGCCTAATGATTTCTCCTTTTAAAAATATATTTATTTAATGTATTGAAGCACGACAAAACACTATATAGGGTTTAGGTACACAGCTTTTAAAAGATAGTCTATTGTGAATATTCTTTCAGTTGAACAAACTGTCTCTAGTTGCAGAGAGGCATTCAGCTTGCAGTAGATACTGTGGGAGTGAGTGCACAGATCTGAAGAGCTGAAGTTCAACGCTCAGAAAGTTCAGGACTGATGTCAAGTCACACGGCCAACGCCTGTAGGATTTTGTCTATCACAAGTTTCTTTTCCTCTGTGAGTCATGCTTATCATTTTTGACCACAGATGGGCTTCTCCACATGGGGAGAGACATAGCCATCTGCAGTTCTGTGCTCAACTCCCACCCAGGAAGCTAAAGAAAAATGAATTGCCCCTCCTGTTTAAAAACCTTTCCAGAACATTCTGCCTGAGCAACATTTGGGCATTTGAACCACCAAGAGTACAGAATAAATAAAATGTCATTATTTACCCAGATGGGTCCCTGCTTTGTCCACAGTGCTTGCAATGGTCAATTCACGACAAATATTTATGTAATAGATATCTCAAAGACAACTCGGTTAAAACATAAACACTGGGGGAAACTATCTAAGAACTTAATAAACATCCTGTGTCTGTAATTTGTGGCTATTATTCTTATTTTACAGGAAAAATTAGTCTATTAGCAATATATTAAATTATAACTTCAGGGCTAGAGATTCAGTGTAGCAGGGACAGGTGCTACCAAGGCTCCTGACCTGAGTTCAATCTGCAAGTCTCACATGGTAGAAAGGGAGAACTAACTCACTCACACAGCTGTTGAATGGCTTTCACACATGCACACATACAAATAAATGAGTGAATGAATAAATAAATGTAATAAGATATGACCCAACAAGATGATTTATATGCATCACAAAATCTACCATTTAATCCATCTGATACATGAGACTCTAATTTGAAAAACAGGTGATGGCATATCAAATGCTATTGAGCATGTTAATAGTTTTCACTAAGTAGTTCTCCCTTTTTAGAAATACTTATTGAATATTTTAGGAACTTGAAAGTACAGGTGTTCTAAGAGAATTTCTAGCTGTCCCCGAGCTTCTATTCCAAGGGTTTTCAGAGAATATATACATTTGCAAACCCATTGTTAGTGAAGGCTGTGTTAGATCATAGATGCTACCCAACTAGTAGGGGTCAGCCAGTCCTTCTATTATCTAATACCTTCTCTAACTGCTGAGATTCTAGTATTTAACAGCGCCAAGGCAGAATGTGAAAACAATATTCATCTCCTGACTACATTTTATATAAAATATAAAAGTATTTTTCAGTGCCTGTCTAGGATGAGCCAACTCTCCATCCACGTGGTCTTTCTCTAGCAAGGTACTGCTAGAAAAAAACACAGATACCAAGAGTGTCGCTCAATCATAGAGCCCTGCCTAGGTCTACCAGTCAATGACTTTGATTCCCAGAAACACAGAAACAATACCGCCAGCAATGAGATATCTAAAGCACTGACGTACAAAAAGAACTGCTACTTCAGACAGAGAACTCAGACAGCTAATATCCTTGAGTAGTATTCTGTGGTTTTTGTATTCAGACTATTGCATTGGAAAAAACAGATCTGCAGAATACAGTTTATAATTATTATTTAAATGTTATACATTTTCTAGTGTTCTTGCCAAAATATTTGTGACTTCACAGACAGTAAATGTTCCATAAGAGATTTTGTTGTGTTAATTTTTGATTTGATTTGTATGGAGAACCACAAAGTTTGAGGGAAAATATTATAAAGGACATTGATACTTCTAATCGGTTTGGAGGAAAACAAATAAAAGAAGCAAGTGTATTGGAATGCTGTGGTGTGTCAGACGGAGCACACAGGAAGGCAGAAGGGGGGAGAGGAAATATTGAAGGATGGCATCTTATGAATTAAAAATGGATGGGGAAAATATACAAGCACTGGAGACAAAGTAGTTAAATATGGGGTTCATTCAGGATATGTTCAGGCGAAATATATGGCAGAAGTAGGTGAGGAGCAAAACCAAATAGAAGCTAGAAACAAAATACCTTCAGCATTTACAAAGCCATTAATCTTGGAGTAACTTGGAGCCCTGGGGAGTTTAAACAAATACATAGATCAGATTTGTATTTCAGAGAAAGAATCCCCCAGAGCAACTCAACCCCAGTTGCAAAAGGACTACAGTAATGGATACTGTACTACAAATGATAATAAACCCAGAAACAAATGCATATATTAAAGAGAGACTTAGAAGGTATAATGAAGATTTCAGGCATAGGTGTGGTATTACAATTGAAAGCAAGAGATGTTTTAATTACTAATTTAGGAAGTGTCAGGCACAAAGGAAACCTTATTGATTAATACGTTAAAAGTCTGAAGTATTGAAATCTTAACATCATGTATCACCTTTAAGTCTCATTTTTCACATACTTAAAGACACCCACCAATTTAGACACTCTCAATGCAAGTGAATGCTGTGAACAAAATGAATTAGAGAAGTTTGAAATTGCAAGTGCTACTTAAGTTGTATCTTAAAGAAATATTGTATCTTAAAAAATCCATGATGTAGTTTTTAAAATGTTGCTAATTGAAACCAATTATATTAAAATGGTAATTCATTTATCCATATCTATTGATATGTATATTTTGTGGAGGGGTGTGTGTGTGTGTGTGTGTGTGTGTGTGTGTGCGCGTGTGTATGTGTGTATGTGTGTATGTGTGTGTGCAGTACACCCTTGGAGGTTGCAGAACATGTTGTGGGAGTCACTCTCCCCTTCTACCATGTGAGGACCTGTGACAGTCCTCAGCTTCTCAGGCTTATGACAGGCTCGTCTACCTGACGAGCCATTACTTTTGAATCCAGAAAGTAAAGACATATTAGGAGACACTAATATTTCCATTGTCTGCCATGAAATATTGTTCTAAAGCAATCATATAGAGAAACGGAAGCAACAAAACATGCCTGAGGAGGCATTAGAGTCAAAATGAGTTCTGTGATTTTTCCTTGATGTCACACAGGATGACTCATGTGTGAACAAGTGCTTTAAAGTCATATATAACTTACATAAATTGCCACTGCATAAATATTTAATATAATTCCCTTTAGGGGTTCAATTAAGCTTTAAGAATGGAACCTAAAGGATGTCTTCATAATTCTCTGACAGTTTTCAGTTTTATGTGGGGCGTGTTGCAGGATCATTTACTGCCATGCTTTCAGATTTGTTAGCAACATCAGATTCTAATTACTGTAATCTGACACACTTCTAAGAAAACAGTTTGCTTGAATTTTGAAAGAGTTGAAGACTTGCATCTGCTCTCGTGAGACACATCATGTCTTTGACGTCAGTGGCCTAACCACACATAGTATTTCTTTTTCTTGAAACTAAAAAAGAAACTATCCCTTATGGTTATGTTTGATCTCCAGAGTTGTCACTAGTCCCGGGAAATGCTTCTACCATTTCATTTTGGTGAATGATTCTGAAGACAATATAGCCAGGATCAAACATTTCTTTATTGTTTATACATCTCCTTACATTGTACAATGAAAATAAAGTGTAAAATCCTCTAGTACCTTAAAGGTGAATGGGGTGTGAAGTAGCCAACTTTTTGCTATTTTAGCTTGATAAAGTGCCTTTAATTTTCATAATTTTCATCATCATGAGACACAATATCATGCACACATGCATTGCACAAGAAATAGAGAGTAGATGAAATTCATTTGGCTCCACAATTAAGGTGTGTATTGGGCCTAGGAAGAGTGTATTTATTTTGGGAATAATTCAATTGTGATCTCAGTTAGCAGTAAGGCCGTTCTTCTGTGGCTCATGCTGGAGTAGTCTCACTACTGATTCTCATCTCTCCCTCATGTTCAATCCACTCCTCGAGCAATAATTGTTGGCCTTCCTACCAGCACTTGTTGACAAGGTGACTCCTCGCCTCTTCAGCAATCATTTAAGTTCAAGCTACCATCTGTGTTATCTTGAGTCAGTGCAAGATAACTGCTACTGATCTTGTCCCCTTGTCTGAAGGGTCTGCTGCGGCCCAGTCATCACACAATCATGGTAAATAATTCTACCATTGATTTTTAGCCTTTAAATTTCACTTAGCATATGCTACCAAGGTCTAGTAATGACTTTTAATAAAATTTAATAAAATTGACTACATTCTTTACAAATTAATGATTTACATTTCACTCCAGCCAAGGTTTCCTATTTAGTGTCACTTAAACAAGTTAATGCTGATCTTTGCCTCTGACCTTAATGCGTGTTCTAATCTGTACAGAACACTCTTTTCAAACATGCTTTTTCCAAACATATTTATGTATTTATTTTTTCATTAACCATGCCCATCCACCAATCTTACCTTCTTTTATTATTATTATTATTATTTTTTAATTGGATATTTTCTTTATTTACATTTCAAATGTTATCCCCTTTCCCAGTTCCCCCCAACCCCGGAAACTCCCACCCTATCCCCTTCCCCTGCTTCTATGAGGGTGTTCCCTCACCCACTCCTGCCTTCGTGCCCTGGCATTCCCCTACACTGGGGATCAAGTCTTCACAGGATCAAGCGCCTCTCCACCCATTGATGCTCGATAAGGCCATCCTCTGCTACATATGGGGCTGGAGCCATGGGTCCTTCCATGTGTACTCCTTGGTTGGTGGTTTAGTCCCTGGGAGCTCGACGTGGGGGGTCTTCATAAAACCTTCTGTAGCGACAGCAACATGGCTCGGTGTTTAAAAGCACTTGCTGCTGTTCTAGAGGATTGGAGTTCAGAGAGTGGCACCCATGTCAGAGCTCACAGTGCCTGCAATTGCATTCTCATGGGATCTGACACCCTCTTCCAGCATCGATGGGCACCCACACAAACTTCGTATGTGGGTCAGACTTGCCCAGAACTTACACAGATTCACCTGCCTTCATGGATTGAAGTCATGTGCCACCATGTCAGAATGAGATGCAAACTTCTGAGAGCTAGCTTCTACTGTTGGTACTAAGGATTGAAGTCCAGCGGGGCAGTGTTGGCTCACGCCTTTAATCCCAGCACTTGGGAGGCAGAGGCAGGTGGATTTCTGAGTTCGAGGCCAGCCTGGTCTACAGAGTGAGTTCCAGGACAGCCAGGGCTACGCAGAGAAACCCTGTCTCGAAAAAAAAAAAAAAAAAAAAAAAAGGATTGAAGTCCAATCTCCAGGCTTGTTTGTCAAACACTTTAACCATTGTGCTATCTTGATGGCCACGGAGTCCGATTTTAATCCCCCAAAGAGCTTCTTTGTTGATATCAACCAAGTAAGAGAGCAAATACTCGAAATCCAATTTAGAGGATCTGTTTTTAGCAACAAATGTGGAGTAATTAAAAGTATTGTTGGTTTTGGAGAGATGCTCAGCAGTTGAGTGCATACTGCTTTTCTAGGTGATCCAGTTTGGTTCCTAACTCCCATAACAGGTGTCACACAATTCTAGTTCCAGAGAAGTCTGACGCCCTCTTGTGGCCTCAGCAGGCGCTGCACTCATCCCGCTTCTAATGTGTTGCTGGTAATTTTTTTTTTTTTTTTTTTTTTACTAATTTTAGAGTCTAGAGGACAAGAGAGGCTGATTGAAGAAGTACATTCATTATATTCCTCGGCCACAGAACAGACAAACAGAGAAGAAATCTTAGTAAACAAATGAAGTACGGTGAAATTGGAAACTGCAGTGCTCTTTTTTATAATACAGACTATTTAGTCTCTCTTGCTTACTTTATCTCCAAAATATGTATCGTTTTTAGTACAATGTGAAATTACCCTTGTTTTATTTAGAATGTGGGCATTTTCTGCTAGAACAAGAACTTTGTAAAATAGATATTTTTCTTGGTTTGATAAATCTTTGGTGTCTGAAAATGCCTGGCTCAAAACAGGCACTCTGGAAATACCAGTTTATCAATCTGCATGTAAGGCGTAAGTAAAATTATTCACATATGAGTTCTGAAGTTGTCCAAAATATTAAGAAAACAACCTAACGTATAGTATGCCTTAATTGCAATGATCATTTTACATATATTACATGAAAATGTTGCTATCAAGTATTAAAAGATTTCACAACAATTTGAGGCCCTCTGTTTTACTCTTTTGTGTTTTAAGATTCATTAAAAGTCTATAACTGATATAAGGTTTTTAAGTAGCTGGTTATCATATAAGATACTACAAATAACTGTGTTTTTTTTAAGTAACTAATTACCACATAGGAGGATACTAATCTGTAGTCCATATGTTGAAAGATATGAGTGCACTGCTCTGGGACAGTGAACTGTGAGAGGTAGCCTGGTCCTCATTTAAGCAAGGCTTTGAAGCCCTAGAGAACCTGAAAAGACGGTAGGAGCTTTGCCTGCTCCCAGACTCCATGACTCTGTCACTAGCTAAAGCCCCTCATAGATTTGTGGCCATCAGTCATGTAAGGGAGATGAGGCATCCGTAACATCTCAGACCAAGACAATAGGAAGAGAGGTGACCTGTGGTCATGTAGGCTTCAGACAGATCTCCATGCCAAAGAGAAACCTGGAGGGCATAGTCAATAAGTTTCCCTTCCCAGACATTCCTCCCACAAAAGGTATTTAATCTCAGGCTCACCCTGAGAAGTGGGGTATGGTTTTATGCATCCAGTTCTCATCATGGCAATAAATGGTTTGGAACCAGAGACTGTCTCTTTTCATTGGGATTTGCCATGGTGAGTCATGGAGAAGGCCTTCGACTATAGAGCCACTGTCTAGTCTCCTGTAGAAGGCCTCTCTGCACTTCCAGCCACCAAACTCAAGTCTTCAGTCAAGCCAAGGACTCTCCCCGTGGGACCAGCCAGAGTTCCCCCATTGTTTCCCCCCTGGCCCTGGGCTAATTTCAGCCTGACAGCCCAGATTTCTTTCTGAGCTCTTCTTGACTTCCAATGGTGCCTGGGTTTCTAAGAACCTAGGAACTCCAAGGCCCCAGCCTCTTTGCAGGCCTGGGGACCCCTAAGCCAGCTCCCACTGTTCTGAGCCTCAGATTGTACTTTCCCACCCCTAAGTGGTGCCCTATCACTTCCCTACAGCCCAGCACAGGCCCCGGCAAGACATGGTGCAAGCGCAGTCTGTCTCCCCGTATTCTGCCTCCCAAAGCGGCTATGCCCTGTGAAGGAGTGGACGTGGGACCCACAACCCTACACACCGCCTCTTTACTTTTGTATCTATTGCTATATAGCAGTGGTATAATTCTAGAAAGCACATACATAACATATCATTAAATGTTGCTTGCACATTTAATACATACATATTTAAGCAAAAATATTAAAAACAACAATAAAAACCACTTTCTTTGGTTCCTCACCCATGAGGACTGATAATTTTTTGACATGTACTTTGGTTACATTCTACATGAAAACAGAGCCACCACTGTTAAAATGTAAGTCTCGTCAAGCATTCATAAATTTGGTTTTAACATTTAAAGTTTTTTTTTCTATAACCTCTGTAACATACAACATATTAGCACCATCTACAGTCAGTTCGTTGTGTGATGATGAAGCCGAACTTCTTACTCCTCTGTGAGTGTGATATATTCTCAATTGATCAACATCCATGTTGCCTTCACTCCCCCAGTCTGTGGTACCCACCTGGGCTGGTTTGACTCAAAATGGCTTCCAAAGATCCCCTGTATAGTCAGTCATCAGACAATGGCAGTATTTGAGAAGGATTAGGGGGTGTGTCCTTGCTGGAATGGGTATTTTCTTGTTGGAAGAAGTTTGTCACTAAAGGTTTCAAAAACCCAAGCCAATCCCAGCGTCTCTTTCTTTTTGCTGCCTGTGGATCCAGATGTAGAGCTCTCAGTTACTTCTCCAGCACCATGTTTGCCTGCAGGCTACCATGCTTCCCATCATGTGAATGGACTAAACCACTGAACTTGTAAGAAAACCCCATCTTTCTGTGCCTGGCTTATTTCTTATAGATTAAAATTTCAGTTTAGTTGTAAATAGTATGACTTCATCCTTTTTTATTTGGCAGGGGCAGTACAATCTTAGGTGTCATCTTCATGAACGCTGCTCATCTCCTTGGAGACAGGGTCTCTCAACTAAAGTGGAGCTCATCAGTAAGGCTAGCTTGTTTAGAAATTCAGCCCCAGGGATCTTTATATTTCTGCCTCCCCAGAGATTAGATTACAACTGTATACCTTCATATCTGTCATTTTGAAATGGGTATTGAGGCTTGAACTCAGGTCCTTATGCTGGCGAGGCAAGCACTTTAGTGACTAAAATTCTCAAGACAGGTTTCACCCTTTTAATATAAATGTGTTTATGTATTAGTTCACATTTGAGTTATTAAAATAACAGGGCTATGCTAGAAATATTAATTATCCAATTTAAATTTCATTTCAATAAATAGCATTACAAGAATAAACCTCCACTGTCATTTCATATTCATTTATATACTTTCTATTTGTTACTCTAAGATGTTCATTTTTTATAAATAATTAATTTTAAACTTTTATTTTCTATCATTTTATTTTAACCTTTAAGTACATGTTTTTTGGATGTGGAGTTAATCTATTTTATAATTTTCATAAATAAGATTAGAATGAATACATTTATTCACACAATGTTATAGACATTCCTTACAATTCTTTAAGACAAGATCCAAAAAAATTTTTTTCTCAAAGGATCTCTGTACATACACACAGACACCACACACACACACACACACACACACACATACCCCACAGAGGAGGAGGGTGGAGAGAGAGAGAGAGAGAGAGTCAGGAGACAGAGAGAGACAGAAAGAGACAGAGAGACAGAGTCAGAAAGACAGAGATTAGGAGTCACTTCAAAAACTGTTCCATTTACTGGCAAGGAGAATGACAGTCAGTGATGGCTGGAACACACCTTGACAAGACTGCTTAGTTGTGCGTACCCTGTGCCCCTGTTTATATCTAAATCTCATGTCAGACCCCTGAAGACAGACTTGCAGAAGAAGAGGGAAGATCAATGGATCATGCGCTCCCTTCCAATGCAACTTCACTGAATAGTTCATCTTTCTCAATTTCTCACAGTTCCTATAAAGGACTAGGGGTCAAGCCTAACTTAGTTAAGCCTGCCAGGTCCAGTGCTTTGACCCTGGCAACTCCAGGAACACCAAGCATCCGCTGTCAAGTCAAATGACTGCTTAGAGACCTACCACTTTAACAGTACAGAAAATCATTTTCTAAGTAAACACAAGCCTCTCCACATTGTCCTTGGGTCCAACTGCTTTCCTTAGTGAACCTGTAAAATTCTGCACTGCAGTCTGATAGAGTGGTCCTCAGAATATGTCTCCGTGTGCTCCATGCACTGTTGGCCTAGAAATATAGCCAACATACACTTGTGAATTATACCCAGCTTACTTCTTAAGCTGTACCATTTACCATAAGCAAGTATAACACCCCCAAAGAGGAAAGATCCGGCAGTGTGGAAGCATTCTGGAACGTCATGGTGCACACTTGCTCCTCAGTGGCTTACTTTCCCGGTGTACATTACAACTTTCCACACGCCTTTGAATTTTTTCTTCTAGTTTCATTGCTATTACAGATTTTTCCCTCACATTATTTAAAGGACAAAACTTCTCAAGGTGTTTTTGGAGCAGGTTGGTTTTTTTTAAACATTCTGATTTTACAAGTAGATTTTTTTTTTCCAGATTCATTTTCTATGTCTTTGAGGAGGTCAGGGATCACACAAAGCACATTATTATTTCAGTAGGACAGGAAAAACAGTAACAATGTTGATCAAAAGAGCCCAAGGCAAGGCATGGTTACAACTCAGGAAAACAAAGTACAAAAAAAAGCAGATGAATAGATATGACTTATTGGCAGGGAAATTGAGAGGTCAGTTCAGCTGCAGTGAACACAAGAGCAGGTGATTCTGAAACAATAGCTTCATATTTATTTTTCTGATTTAGAAAAGCAACCTGTATATGCATATTGGTTCAACGATGAAAAGATATAAGAGAGAAAATAAAAATTGTGCCACCTGCAAAAACTTCATTTTGTGTGCCAACATCATCCCTTAAAGGACAGTTACGGTGGGGGATTTCTATTGGAAGGTATTTCATCTCCATGTTACACACGGAGAAATTGTAAGAGGCAGAGGCATTGGATGAAGACAGTGAAGCAGTTCTTCTGGACACAATAGAAGTGTGCTGTACATGTGAACTCATAGAAGTTGTGGTTTATAAAGGCTATATGCACAAGATCAAGCTAGACAACCTCCTACCATGGAGAAGGGAGGTGGATCCCACTTGAGGAAGGACAGTTATATTCAAGGTACCCCTTCTAGGAGACTACCCATGATTCAATAGATGGCACAGCACCCATGAAAGCGCATACTGGTAGCACTAAGTGGAGTCTGACATTAAAAGAAAATAAAGAACATACAACATTGCGAGGGAAGAGTGAATGGGGAGAGGGGAGGAATTGGAGTGGATTAAATATGGTGGGTCTTTATCAAAGCACATGATATACATGTATAAGACTCTCAAACAATTAAATAATTACTTGATCATTTAAATATGAATGATTACTAATCATATTTTGATTATTTAAATATAGTTAATGCACATAATAAAATACACAATATACTTTAAGATGTTATATTATATATAAAATTTTATAGCTTTATATCTAACAGTTTTTAATTTATTTCTCACTTTTCCTTAAAGTGATGTATCTCAAAATGAATTTCCTTTGCCAGAGAACAAGAATGCATTATATCGGATGATAAATTTCCTACCCCAAAGTTGCCTTTTTTTTTTTTTACATCAGATTAAAAGAATATCTGTCACAGGATTTTCCCTGTCCAGGTACATTAAGGCTGCACAAGGCCTGTGACTGGACAGGGAAAATAGAGGAGGAGCTAAGAGTTGCAGGGAGAGAGCATCTCAGGACCGGGAAGGAAGGAGGAAGGCCAAGATGGAGGCAGACGTGAACCAGTGTGGCTTTAACCAGCCACAAGTGGTTATGATATCATAAAGGTTAGAATATTGGAATAACTTGTCTAATCTAGGTGGGCAGCTTTTATCATTACCAATTGGTTCTGAAATTATTGTATTGGCATCTTGTGTATTGAGAATTAATTGATATATAAATCTGATTGGTTAACTATAGCATTAGGAGTCTTGATTTTACCAGGTTACTGGGTACTGTGATAGCTAACCACGAGGTTGGCAGTTCAGTTTGGTTGCTGGAATGTGAGACAGAGCCGGCGGAGGCTAGCTAGAGAGAATTGCTGGCGTGAATGCACCAGGGCAGACAGTGGCAGTCAGGAGCACGGGAAGCCTGCCGGTTCCTTTTTAATATTTCCCGCAACAAGTATCTATTTATTTGAATCATCATAGCAGTTATATGTCTGTTTTCAATAGACTTGTATCTCTCAAAAACATGCTTAAGTAGTAAGGCCGTATGTCCAGTTTTCCATGCCAGTGATGTTTGCGGAAATCAAGTCAAGGTCTTTGAAGCCATAATCAGGTTAAGAAGAGCGTCTTTATCCTGGATTAGAGTGGAACTGAAATCCATTGTGAGGCCTAGTGGTGGTGGTGGTGGTGCAAGCCTTTGATCTCAGCACTGGGGAGGCAGAAGCAGCTGGATCTCTCAGTTTAAGGCCAGTCTGATTTCCAGAATGAGTTCCAGGCCAGTCAGGGATACACAGAAAAACAATGTATAAAGAAAAAAATTAAAAAAGAAGGAAAGGAAGAAGGAAGGAAGGGAGGGAGGGAGGGAGGAAGGGAGGAAAGGGAAGAGAGAAGAGAAGAGAAGAGAAGAGAAGAGAAGAGAAGAGAAGAGAAGAGAAGAGAAGAGAAGAGAAGAGAAGAGAAGGGAAGAGGGAAGTCCAATATGAGTGTCTGTCTGTATAAGGAGAGGAAAATCTGCAGATGTGCACAGGGCAGATAGATACTGGAAGGCAGGACAGGAAGATACAGAATATTACCTGGACATTAGAAAAAAATTGCATCCCCTAGTTGAAGGCTTTCATCTGCAAGAAGAAAGAATTCCAGCACAGTTACCAACTTCTGAAGGCCTCTCTCCCTCCCAGGTGTACACCTACAGTTCCCTAGGAATCCGCCAGAAACCCATTCCCAGGGAAAGGAGGTGTCCTTTGTGCACTTAGAGCTTCCTGGCTTGCTTTACCTTATCAGATTGTAATTCCATCCAAGGCAACCTGGGGGCACTTCACCTATCTCTCAAATCTGAAGAGGAAAAGGGAGGGGTATTTTTCTCAGCAACCTTTTGAGATGTAACTTGAGAGCCAGCTGGTAGATACAGCTTCTGCAGAGGTGATTTTTGACTTGCCTTTGAGAAGCCCGTGCCCATACTTGGGTATGTAGTAATTATTCTGCTCTCCTTCGGGAAGCACACATCCACACTTGGTTGACATCCTTTCTTTGTAACATTTCCCCCTTAATCCTCATCCTTAAGGCATACATTAAAATTAGCTTACACCGAATCTCCGACTCTTTAGCACTGGCTAGCCCTGGGCATTCTCTTCTGTGTCTACACCTTTAGCTCGAGTCCTTAGGTTGCTAATGGTGAGAATGGAACGGCGCCTCCATGCTCACATTATGGACATTTCAGACTCAGCAAAGACCTGAAGCATTATTTGTGCATTTTCCTGACTGTCACTTGGCTTTTCTGTCTTATTAAGCATGACTTTGCATGCAACCTTGGTTTCTTTAACACTCCCCCCTTTTTTTCTGTCTAGAGACCCACTTAATGTTTGATAAGTGCCACTGGCACCAAAGATAGAAATCCCTAGACACACCGGAACCTACTTCTGGAACTGAAGGAACTCTGTATGACTCTTCTGTGGGGATATTGGCATAAAGGCAAGAGAGTCATCTGAGACATTAGGGGAGAACTTCCTTCTCCTCCCACCCCACCCCTGTCCCACCCCCACCCCAAATACATTCTTGATCCACAGCACACAAAGAATGACCACTTCCATACTCTTCCTCAACATGGAAACAGTCAAGGTGCTGTTGTTTCTCTGCCTGTGCCCTAAAGATCCTTGCCACAGATTCAATCCTTCTATTCTCTCTGAGACAAACAGCCTAGGGCAAGGGAGTTATTTCCCTTCACAAAGCAGTTTTACCTGTTTCTGTGACACCTTCACTTACAGGCAACACTGCTAACCTTCTCCAGTCCTCTAACTTCATGATGAGGAAGGGATGTCTATCAATTTCAAAGGCAAAATATGGGAATTTATAGCTCAGGTTCTCTTTTTATAAGAAGTTTAAATCATGTCTCTGTTGTGTGTATCTATGTCTTTATACTTTACACTGGACAGACAATGAATTTAGCATGTGTTCTCCAGATTTATACTGGAAAGATCATGGCATTGGATCCTAAGGGAGAGTGGGTAAAGATGGCCACCTGAACGATGGAAGCCATTCCCTGCCCAGATGATGCCAGAAAGGATAGATTTGTTGCCTGATCTGGGGAAAGAACTATACCTAGATTAGTGCTGGATGGACAGATGGTGACATATCCAGGGATCTATACTTCATTTATTTCTTTTCTTTTACATGCATAAAAAAGATACACCTTCACGATGAACAAAAAGAATAAAATGCTTTGTCTGAAAACAACATTGACAAAAGAATTTAGCAAGACATCTCTTCTGGGATTTAGCTCTAAAAATGGAAAAGCATATTGCTCTAAGTCTGCATGACTAACTTCATGCTTTAATGTTTTGCTTTTCCTGGTGTATGCTTGAGACTGGAGCCCCATCTATGATTAAGTTAGATTCTTGTCTTTAAAATTTAAGTTCATTACCTTGTTTCTAAGAAACATCATGCCATTAAAGCACATATCTGGGAAGGGTATGAGTAGAAATATTCAGATCGCCAGTATAATTTAAAACTGACCACAAGAAATTTAAACAAAAGTAATAAAATCTTTCATTTTTAAAAACTGCATTTGTGTAGAACTCTGTTTATATCTGGATTGTCTTTACACCATTGACTTGCTACCAAATTTGCTTATAAGTGAAATTCACATGTAAGTCAAAGTTGTTAAATTAGCCTAGTTTCTTTAAAATCATTGTCTCTACTGAATTATCTCTACTTTTGATTTTTTGTGAGTTTTACACCATGCACCCCAGTCCCAATCATCTCATGATCCCTCATATCTGTCTTCTGCCCTGTACCCTCCTCCCCAAAAGGAAATAAAACACAAACAAACAAACCAAACCAAACCAAACAAAACAAGACAGAACATAGAAAACATTTTATCCTGGGAGCTGTAGTGTGTCCCACAGAATAACACCCTATCTACACATCTTCACTCAAAAACGTTCATGGCAATGAGTCATTGGTCTGGTTTGAGGTTTTGGGCCTCTGTCACACCATCAATATAGGATCCTCACTGTTTGTTGCCCTGTTTTATAGAGATCTTGATGGTGTGGATCAACAAGATCTGGCCTTTCAAGCATTTCAACAATTCACAGATGATGTAGATTTTGGGGGTGGGACAACTCACAGGTAAGGATCTTGGCCTCAGGGGTAGCTGAGCTGATCAGCCTGCTGGCTTTCTTGCATCTGCACTACCAGGGCAAGCTCTCCAGCACTGCCCCATCTAGGCCAGGGAATGCTGCCATGGGCATGAGGTAGGGTCAGTTCTCTTGCTTTCATCACCTCAGAGCCAGCTCTCCTGAGTACATAGGTGGTGAGGGATGAGTGGGGGAAGGGCATCACTCCTGTACCCACTCCACCTTACAGTAGACATATGTTGGTGATGGAAGTCAGCTCCCCAGTACTCATGACCTTGGAGCTGGCTCACCTGAATTCTTGCCATCAGGGCCAGCTCTACTGTGCTGCAGGGCCCCACTCTCCTGAGGGTAGCCTCAGGTGAGAGGTGGGGTCAACTTTGCAGAGTGCTACAGCCAGCAAAGGGAGGGGTCAGGAGCTTGTACGTTGGTGTTGGTGGAAAAACATCCTGGCTGTAGACACAACCCAACATAATAAGAGGGCAGCTCAAGTTGTGCCATTCCTGGTCACTGTGGCAATAACTAAAGGTGCTGGTGCTGAAATGGCAGGGCTGACTACTTCCCCAACCCTATACAATAAATTCTCTCCTCAGCTTGACAACAGTCTTCAAGAGGTGACCCAAACCATGATCTCCATCCAAAGTCAGATCGATTCCTTGGCAGCAGTGGTGCTTCAAAACCGATGGGGACTAGATGTTCTTACAATGAAAGAAGGCAGTCTGTGCCTGTTTCTCCAAGAAGTATGCTGCTTCTACATCAAAAGCATAGTGAGAAACAAAATTCAGCAGCTATAATCAGACATCCAAAAACTCAGAGGACAATGTGAGGCCTCCTGAGTTTTCGAAAACCCTATATAGAAATGGACACTGCCCTTCCTAACACCTCTTCTCCTAATTTTTCTTGTGTTACTATTTGCTCCTTGTCTTATTAATCTTCTCTCCACATTCCTGCAATGACAAAAAAATTTCTAAACAAACAATCAGTTCCTGTTACAGGATTACCAGCCAACGTCCATAGAGGAGCCTGATGTGAACAACTATCAAATGGGCCCCAATGATGAAATTCAACTGCACCCCAAAATTGATGATGTCCCTAGACAGTAGGAAGCAGTTTAAGAGATCCATTGCCCCTATTCCCAACTCACAATCAGACTTACTTCCACTTTTTCTCTCTCTTTTTGATAAGATAATGAGAGGAACGTCAGTGTCAGGTGCATCTTATAAGCCAGAAGCTTTCTATAGCTAGCTCCCTTTGCCATGGTTGTAAGACGTGTCCTCTCTAGGTGACAGCACATTGTAATGGCTACCACTGCTGGCTGAGCCTTTGGATGACTTCCTCTGCCTGTACCACGTGGTGTGGCACCAAGTGGGCATCTAGGTGTCTACAGCCCACCATTGTGGCATGGCAGTAGGAGGCTCTATGGATGTTTTTCCACTCCAGAGCCTCTGTGTGGCTGCAGCCATCCCTAGCCATGGGTGGCAGGCAGGTCTCTAGGTGTCATTCCCTGACAGCTAAGTGTAGCATGGCAGTCATGGTAACTGAATTTTAAGAAAAATCAACCAACCAACCAACCAAACAAACAAACAAACAAAAGACAGTTCCAACATCTTTAGCTAGTTATGCTTGGCTACCTCTCCAATTACACCAGATACAAAGACAAAGTAAAGGCCAGGGACAGAGAGAAGACATTTGTTCAATATGGTCATGTTGAAAAGCAAATAGAAGAATCTGTGACCCTAGATCTATCTTTGGATTTTAAACAAAAGTTTTACATTTAAATAGAGGAGAATTAAAACAAAGACAAGCGATATGGGTGGTTCTGGTGATAATAATTCACTTATTCTTGTCTTAGAGTTCTGCAAGATGGGCTAAGAAGTCTTTAGTGTGAATAGATGGAGTAGTTTTCAGAAAATGATTGTTCACTCACTTAGGTGCAAACTTGCCTCATGGAAGCTTGTCTTAACCTAAGCTCTGCTGTTCTGGAATCCACAGACTAGGAGAATAATTCAGCTATATATGTTCAACTTTTCCTGAGTGAGCTTCCTGGCATAGGTATTTCATAATTCAAGAAAGCAAAAACACACAAACAAACAAAGATCAAATGCTGAAGGAAGGCAGAAATGACAAAACTTTCATCTTTCTTATTATATTCCTTCTATTATAAAAATTATATACAATTAAATACAACATTATGGATATTATATTATAAATATTGTGGAAACAAGTTTTATAGTACTTAATATAAAAGACTTAAATTTAGCATTACAACAGGTACCTGGGACACAATTGGTCTACAAACATTCAGGCATGTAGTGAAAACACCTATACACATTAAAACGACCAAGCAACCAAACAACAGCAACAACAAAAAACTTATTGGTAGGAAAAGAGTATTACCTTGGTTTTGCTGTACGTTAGACATTTCCACTGTTTCATTAAGGCATAAAGTTATCGTATGTTAAAAACTTCTCAAAATTTTGTAGAAAACTAATAAAAAATAAGAAGAAAAGAGCAAAAAATTATAGATATAAAACATATTTTAAAAATGTCTTAGTTACATTTCTGATTCTGTGACAAAATGTACTACAACCCCCCAAAACAAACAAGTAACAAACCAACCAACCAATCAACCAACCAATCAAAACCAAAAACAAACTTCAGAGGAGAAAGGGCTTATTTTGGCTCACAATTCCAGGTTCTACCATATCAGGCAAGGCAAGGATGCAGGAACCTATTTATCTTGTCACATCAAGAGCAGGGAGAGGTGAATGCATGCAGCCTTCCTCCTCTGATCTTTCCCCCACTCTTACAGTCCAAGACCCAAACCAAAGGGAAGGTGCTACCCACTGTGGGGTCGGTCTTACCACATAAATTAATGTAATTAAGAGAATTGTTTAGAGATTTGCCAACAGGCCAACCTAAGTCAGACAACTCATTATTGAGACTCCTTTTCCAGATGTTTCTACATTGTGTCCAGGTGACATTGAAAACTAACCATCATGTTATAGAAGGTTAAAGAGAAAAAATATGTCTTCAGATTTAAAAGTAAATCATTATTAAAGTAAAAATAGTAAAGAAACGCAATGCCTAAGCACATCATAGAAATTCTAAGTAAATTACAAAAAAGGACTTATGGGAGACAGACTTAAACAATGATGGTATCTCTATGACAAAGACTACTTTCATGACAATACCCTAATCTCAGGTGCTGTATCTAGCTCTTTCACCAGCCAATATGCTCCAGCCATAAGGAGGAAACATAAGAAACAGACATTACAAGTTAGTTTCAACATCTGATTTTGGGGGCTTTCTACAACACAAATAAAATACAAGTAGTTCAAAGGCCCAAAGGAAGCAATAACAAGGAAGGGAGTGAGCCAAATTACTATAATGTCTTTATCCCTGAGGAAAGATGCAATGCCCCAGACAGATAACTACCTCAGAGAGATCCCAGACTGAAGAGAGGACTTAAAAGGCAATGTTTGCCACACTGTTGTAAAAGAATTGCCAAGGTGTTGAAAAAAATTGCTCTCTGTGGAGACTAAAATAACCGTGCTTATACTCTTCTACAAAGAGGGAAATCTCTATGAAGACCATGACCTACCCTTCTGAGGGAGGGTGGGCCTTTAGCGCCAGTGATGACTGCCCAGAAATATGTTCAAGGTTCCCTACCAAAAGCCCCACTGGAATGACTGTAGATAACTTTCAGGGCCTTGGCGAATCCTTGAGTGTGGCAGGTAAAATTTTTAGCTTTTCAATACAGAGACTTTGTTCTTGACTTTTGTCTGTACCCCAGGACCCCCTTTTAAATACATTTGTATAGTAAACAGTGTCCATTGGAATGTTAAAAAGCTGAAGATTTTGTTGAGCCTTATTTTGTCTTTGAAATTTCTGATTAAAAAACAGACAGGCTGTAGCTAAGATAATTAAGATACTTACAAACTTTACTGTGTACAGAATTGTTCCGAGGCTATACAAATGGCTCAGAACTCTCCTCCCCAAAGTTGTGGGTCAGCCCTTATATCAAAACAGGAAAAGCCATGCAGCAATGATACAAGAAATGGGTTTATTAAGATGTTGTCTTAAATAGATAAAAAAAATTATCAAGGTATTTTACCACTCATGTAACCTGGAAAATAGATATCAATTAATCTAGTCACTTGTGCCTTTGGAGAAAATGGACTATAAAGTTTGCAGTCCAAGAAACTAAACTCCCAAAGAACTAAGCCATAGGACTCCCCTTAACTTAGTACAAAAAAATCAGGACATTACTAGAAAAAGCAGTTAGGTTCTACTCAAATACTTTTCTGCCAAGGAAGTAAATAATTTCTGAAATTTGCTAACACTGTCTCAGAACGGATCAATGCCTTTTTTGAAGAATTTTGGAAATCGAGCTTGAAGAATTTAAGAAGTTATTCTGTAGAAAATAACTTCTCTCCTGACTGCCTCAAGAATATATTGATGGCAAGGCCATTTATACCTATGAACCAGCATGATGCAAAACTGCAAAAGTTGTCTTCAAACATGGTGAAGGAAAGATGCATTCTTGAGGACAAAGGGAAGCGCCATTTCTAATCCTAATGGGATCAGTAACCTTTCTGCTTTATGCTCTGTTTCTCTTTCCCACACTATTGGTATAGTATGTACTCAACAAGTGTCACCTCACATCACCTTCTCCCCTTGATTTAGTATTGCAATGAATATATATATGTGTGTGTGTGTGTGTGTGTGTGTGTGTGTGTGTGTATACATACATACATATGTATGTATATATATATTGAGAGAGAGAGAGAGAGAGAGAGAGAGAGAGAGAGAGAGAGAGAGAGAGAGAGCGCTCTTACTGTTATGGCAAGAACACAAGAAGAGCGTATATCATTGTTAAGTAAAGTTATGTATGTGTTCGTGTGCCTGATAACTGAGACAAAACAGTCTGTCCATAACAACTCTTAAGACTATGTGTCATAGTTTTATCAGAGAAACTGAGGCAGAATAGAAAGGCAGGGAAAAATTAAGAAATATAAAAAGGAAAAGGACTCTACCAGGAGTATAATTGATGCCTTGCAACAGAGAAGGGAAAACAGGGAAACACCTGTCACAACAGTCTGCCTAAGGTGTTTCTCCCTTCCTAGATGCGCAGCTACACTTTTCCAGGAGAATCACCAGAAAACACATCTCCAGGGAAAGAATGTGTCCCAAAGGCCTAATGCAATCTTGGTATTCATTAATCTTGCCTTATCAGATTGTAATTGCATCCACCTCATTTATTACACACATCAAGAGAGAAGTTAGAATTCAGGCAGAGATTCTTTAGTAACCAGTTGGGGAATATGTATGAAAATTGTTGACTATTTTGAAGACTTCATACCCATACTCAGGTGTGCCTTTTTTCTGAACGCCTATCTCTTAAACCTCAGACTTAAAGTCTATATTAATATTATATTTTTAAAAAATCTCCAATTCTGTTTAACATTGCCTAGTTCCAAAATTCTTTTCTGTATTGAAGCTACTGGTTCAGAGACAATTTCTCTAGGCTCTGCTCATCAGCCACCTAAGAATAGCATGCAACATTGCCCACCACCTGTGCTGGGAGCCAGGTGTGGGAGCTGTAGGCAGCCTAGAAAGAGGATTGTCCCACATCACTCCTGCCTATCTCTTTTCTCTCTCCTTGATCTTCCTACATATGATCTCCCATCCACCCTGCTCCCCTCCTGTCAACCTATTTTTTTTCTCCTTCTGAGAAAGATTTAACCATCCTCCATTGGGCCCTCCTTGATATTTGGCTTCTTTGGGTCTGTTGATTATAGCTGGATATCCTGTACTTTATGGCTAATATTCACTTATAAATGAGTACATATTATGTATATCCTTTTGAGTCTGGGTTACCTCAGTCAGGATGACATTTTCTAGTTCTATCCATTTGCCTGCAAAATTCATGGTGTCCTTGTTTTTAATGGCTGAGTAGTATTCCATTATGTAGCTATACCACATTTTTTGTATCCATTCTTCAGTTGAGAGACACCAGGGACACGGGATGAAGAGAGTCCCCAGAGGTGCTGAGATTCCTAGCAGTGGGCCATATGGATCCTGAAATGGCCAATTCCTGTAGCCAGGCAGGAATCCCGTGGAAGGATAAGGACAGCAACCTACCCACAAAGCCTTTGACCCAAAATGTGTCCTGCCTACAAGGTGTGCAGGGACAAAGATAGAGAAGAGTCTGAGGGAATGGACAACTAATGAGTGCCCCAAGCTGAGATCCATCCCATGGGCAAGAAGCAACCCCTGCCCCTATTAATGATACTCCAGTATGCTTGCAGATGGGAACCTAGCACCACTGTCCTCACCCAGCAGCCAGTGGAAAGAGATGCAATGACTCACACCCAAACATTAGATGGAGGTCTGGGAATCTTACAGAAGAGTTGGGAGAAGGATTGAGGGACTCAAAGAGGACAGGGACTCTACAGGAAGACTAACAGAGTCAACTACCCTGGCCCCTGGGGGGCTCCCAGAGAGGGAATCACCAACCAAAGAACAAAGGGATGGACCTAGGCCCCTGCTCATATGTAGCAGATGAGCAGCTTAGTGTTCATGTGGCGTTCACTAACACCTGGAGCAGGGGTTGTCTCTGAGCCTGCTGCCTTCCTGCGTGTGGGTCCCATGCCCTTAAATGGACCACCTTCTGACCTCAGTGGGAGAAGATGTGCCTAGTCACACAAAGACTTGAAGTATGTGTGGGGTTTGACACCCAGAGGGGTGCTTCCCCTTCTCAAAAGAGAAGGGGAAGGTGGAATAGGGGGAGGACTTGCATGAGGGGGTGTACTGGGAAGAGAGGAAGGGTTGATATTGGGTTGTAAAGTGAATAAATAAATAAATAAATTTAATAATAATGATGATGATGATGAAAGAGGTCTGCTTGCTGCTTCAGCTCTCTCTGTCCTTTTACTCTCTTTCTGCTCCCAAATTTTCCTGGGTGAAGACTCTCTTCCTTGCTGTCCTTCTCTTGCTCTACCCTTCCCCAGGTCGCCACTCTGCTTCCTTTCCCTTCAATAAATCTTTATACTAGGCCTGTCACACGGCGTGATACGTCAGGTGCCCATCGGGTACCTCCTTACTCCTGTTGTATTGTACTATCCATAACAGAAGCCACGAATTCTTGTTTAGTTTCAGTCAAGCTCACTGAAAGTTCAAGGGAACCCCTCAGACTGCTGAGAGTGACAGCATGGACCTGTGTGTCTGGTCCTTCCTTGTTGACATTAGGAAGACAACCATAGAAATTGGAGTTAGGCGGCTACAAATCACATAGGCAAATGAGTCACAAGTAGGACTCTTTTTCATAACCATTGGATGGAGAATGAATAACTCTTCCATAAACTTAATAATGCATTTGTCTTTAGAACTCTGAGAGAACAAATATTTTGGTGGTTGTTAGTTATACAACCTTGGGAAACAAACAGAATATCCATAAAAAAATAATGTCAGTACTTACTTATTTCGCTATGTATTCAAGAAGAATGTCTCTCAGTGATTTGGAGGTTTTTCCTTCTGGTGCTGCAGCAGAATGGAGAACACCTTAGAACTGCTTGCTCCACATGAATGGCCTGATCCTTCTTGACTGGGTCTTCCTCATAGAAAATATTTTTCTTATTGTTGCCCTATTAGTTTTGTTTGTGAGGTCCTCCCCTACCCCTATTTATTGCTTAAAATACCTACAGAGCTATGCTAAGGCTTATAATTTTCTTTTCCTTCTTTGTTTCCTCCTCTTTCCCCCTCCTCCTCTCCCTCAGTCTCTATCTTCTCCTTCTGGCCTTTACTCCTTTCTTCTCCCTCCTCCCTTTTTTGTTAGTTTTTCCTACGCAGCGCAGGCTGTCCTGGAACTCACTCTGTAGATCAGATCACACTACAGAGATCTGTCTGCATCTGCCTCCTCAGTGCTTAGATAAAGGCTCAGATTTTACTTTAATACAAGATTTTCCCAACAAAGTCCATGGTAAAGCAAGGGATACCATACTGGTTGTTTTGCTGCTTTTGGTTTCTATTTTTCCCCCCTTTGTCTTCTTTCAGTGAATAATGTTTGTGGATATGCAAGTAGTAAAAAAGACTGGGAAATTCTAATTGTGAATATTAGTATCCTTACTCTTTGACATAAGTTGAACAAGGAAAAGTTGGAAAGAAGATGCAATAAGCACAACTCAAATTCCAAGTACCAGATGAAGTAATAATCTGAATTACTTTTGGTGATTCTAAGTGCTGACATCCCTGAGTCACAGACGTTTTGCAATTGCAGGACGTAGTCCTAGCTCTGGTAGCTGGCACTGAAGATGAAGGTAAGCTCCGGCTGAGAAATTCTGGAACTTCTCAACACCACTGAATTCATACTCTGAGTTGTTATGTCAATGAGGACATTTTGGAAAGTTCGGTATCCTTAATACCTAATATAATGATGAAAATAACATTAATATAAGTCATGGGAAATGATGGGCCAGTGTACTCACTGTATGCATCTTCACCTTTCTATTGGTTTGAAAAAATTTAAAATACTTCTAGGTAAATTATGTTTATAATGTTTTATACTGTTTTATATATGTATACATGCCCATTTTCTTTTCTTTTCTTAAAATAAGCTTTTAATTGAAAAAGAATTATTTTACTTTCCATTTTCTTTCTCCTACCTCCAGCCCTCTCAGCTACCCTCCCTCAAACCCTTCTCATGCCTCCAACTTTCATGTTTATTGCCTCTTTGTATTTATTATTATTTATTATTTATTATTATTTATATATTATTGTTACATATATGTGTATATGCATGTGTGTGTATTCACAAATAAAAATAAATACAACCTGCTGAGTCAATGTTTGTTGATTGTGTTAGTATAGTTTCTTGTCTGACCATTCTACATTGGACAGACTAGAGCTGTGTAGTTATCAACAGTTCTTATTTTAAGGGGAAGACTCGGTAACATCCTTCCCCTTCCATGAGAGCATGTTCATTGATATTGCCATTATTCCAGTCTTATTAATTCTGACATTTCTATAAGAGACTGCATCACAACATAATTTTCTTTCTTTTATTCTTCTCTCATACATTACATCCCCACTGAGATTTTCCCTCCTTCCACTCTTCCCAATCCTCCTTCCATCCCCCAGATCTACTCCTCTTTTATTTCCCTTCAGATAAAGAGCAGGCCTCCCAGGGACATCTACCAAATATGGTCTAACAAGTTGTAACGAAACTAGGTACAAAACTAGGTATCAAGGCTGGACAAGGGAAACTAGTAGGAGGAAAAGGGTCCCAAGAACAAGCACAAGAGTCAGAGACACCTATCACACCCATTTTTAGGAGTCTTACAAGAACACACACAACATAATGCATATACAGAGGACCTAGCTCAGACCCACAGAGGGTACAATGTAGCATAAATTGTAGCTTCAGTCTCTGTATCCCATATGAGACTTGCTTAGTTGATTCTGTGGACTATATTCTTGGGTGTCCTCAACCCCTTTGATTCCTGCAGTCCTGTCCCCTGCCCTCTTCTGCAGGATTCCCCTGGTTCTGCCTAGTATTTGGTTATGGGCCTCTGCTTCTGCTCCCATTACCTTCTGGATGATGCTTCTTAGATGACAATTGGGAGAGGCATTGATCTATGAATATAGCAAAATTTCATTAAGAATCATTTTATTAAAATATTTTTCCCAGTCAGGTTGGTTCTATACTGGGTCATCCAGCCTCTGGTTCTTGGCCATCCAGGCAGTGTCAGACGTGGGCTCCCCCTTGTGGCAGGGCCTTAGGTTAGATCATTCACTGGTTGGCCACTCCTGTAAGTTCTGCACCACCATTACCCCAGCACATCTTGGAGGCAGGACTGATTATAGGCCAAAGATCTTGTGGTTGGGTTGGTGACCTAGTTCCACTACTAAAAGTCTTTCCTGGTTTTAGAAGATGGACTGTTCAGGCTCCATATTGCCAATACTAGGGATATTTGGTAAGGATACTCTCAAAGATTCCAAGATATTTCCACTGCACTAGGTTTCCATATTGCCCCCAGTTTTCTCCCAGTTCCAGTGGTCTCTCCAAGTCATCTCAACATCAGTCCCTATTCACCAGATGTCTAGAGTTCCCATCTCCACTCAACCCCTATCCACTAGCAAAATCTATTCTATTTCCCCTTCCTAGGGAGATCCATGTGTCTACCCTTTGAGCCTTCCTTGTTACTTAGCATCTCTGGGTCTGAGGACTGTAGCACAATTGTCCTTTAACAGCTAATGTACACTTATAAGTGAGTATGTATCATGTTTGTCTTTCTGGGTCTGGGTTATCTCATGATTATTTTTTCTTATTCTATCCATTTGCTGGCAAATTTCATGACTCATTGTTTTTAATAGCTGAGAAGTACTGAATTGTGTAAGTGTACCACATTTTCTTTATTTATTCTTCAGTTGAGGGACATGTAGGTTGTTTCCAGTTTCTAGCTATTATGAATAAAGCTGGTATGAACATAGTTAAGCAAGTGTCTTTGTGGTGGAATGGATTTGGGTATATTTCCAAGAGTGGTATAGTTGAGTCTTGAGGTAGATGGATTCACAGTTTTCTGAGGAACCACCATTTTTATTTCTATTGTGGCTATACAAGTTTTCACTCCCACCAGCAATGAAGGAGTGTTCCCTTACTCCACATCATTGCCAGCATGAGGTGTCATTTGTGGTTTTGGTCTTAGCCATTCTGAAAGGTATAAGATGGAATCTCAGAGTCATTTTTCTTTGAAATTTTCTGATGGCTAAGGATGTTGAAGTTTTTTTCTTTCTTTGTTTGTTTCTTAACCATTTAAGATTCCTTTATTAAGAATTCTCTCTTTGCCAGGCAGTGGTGACACATGCCTTTAATCCCAGCACTTGGGAGGCAGAGGCAGGTGGATTTCTGAGTTTGAGGCCAGCCTGGTCTACAGAGTGAGTTCCAAGACAGCCAGGGCTACACAGAGAAACCCTGTCTCAAAACACCCCCCCCCCCCAAAAAAAAGAATTCTCTCTTTAATTTTGAACCTAATTTGATAATTGTATTATTTGGTTTGTTGATGTCCAGGTTCTTGAATTATTTATACATTTAGATATCAACCCTCTGTCTGATATGGAGTTGGTGAAAATATTTTTTCCATTTTGTAGGCTGCCATTTTCTCCAGTCAACAGAGCTTGTTTATCTTTCTGATTTTCTAAAAGAACCAACTCTTTGCTTCATTGTTTTTTTGTATGGTTCTCTGACATGAAATTCTTTATTTCTACTTTATTGATTTCAGTCTTGAGCTTGATTATTTCATACTGTCTGCTCTTCTTGGATATGCTTACTTGTTTTTGCTCTAGAGCTTTCAGATATGCTGCTCAATTGCTACTATTAGAGCTCTACAAGTTTTTGATATGGGTACTTAATACTATGGACTTTCCTTTTAGCACCACTTTCATTGTGTCTCATAAATTTACATACGCTGTATATTCATTTTCATTCAATTCTAGAGTCTTTGATTTCTTCCTTATTTCTGTCTTGATCTATTTTTTCATGCAGCAGAGAGTTGTTCAGTTTCCAAGAGTTTGTAAGCTTTCTGCTGTGGTTGATATCTGGTTTTAATGTGTGGTGGTCTGACAGGATGCAGGGAGTTATTTCAATTGTATCCTTTCATACTGTCTGAGTATATAGAACTTTTTGGAGAATGTTCCATGAGGAGCTTACAAGAAGGTATATTCTTTTGTATTGGGGAAAAATACTGTATAAATATTTGTTAGGTCCATTTGGTTTTAATGTGTTAGATTTAGTATTTCTCTATAGAGTTATTGTCTGGATGACCTGTGAGAGTGGAGTATTGAAGTCTTCCACTATAAGTCCATGAGGTATGATATATGATTTAAGCTGTGGGAGTGTAGTTGATGTCATTTATTTTGTATCTTTGCTTGTTTTATTTTTCAAACTTGGGTATAAAGAAATTTTAATCCAGCAAGATGGCTGCTCTGGCAAGGGATCACATTCAAAGGCTTTATAGGTCTGTGTAATCGGGGTGGAATACAGACACGCCCTTAGTACACACCTTTATTTTCAAACAGTGAAGGTAAAATTGGTTTGTAGAAGAACACGGTCATGTTTGAAAGTGATGTCTAATTGAGGGGCAGACAAAGTGATGAATCAGAATAAGATGCAACAGAATTAGTAAGAGATAGGATATGTCCAACTCTCACCAGAAAAGCACAGGACTTATAAGAGCAACACAGAGAGGAGGAGGAATCAGGAAAAAGAGGAGGAGGAGGAGGAGGAGGAGGAGGAGGAGGAGGAGGAGGAGGAGGAGGAGGCAGTTTTAATGGACAGTTTTACAGAGAGAGAGGTTGTAAGTGAATACATAACAAGCCAAAGAAAGACGAGGATCCAGAATATTGCTAGAGTTTGAGGCAAAGTAGAACAATTCAGTGAGAAGCTGGGAGAAGTCAGTTTAAATAAGTCAGCTTGGAGAGGGGTTCTGACCATCCAGCTGGAGTTCAGAAAGAGCTAGAAAGGACAAGTTTGTTCAAATGCAAGCCTTTGAGATAAAAATTATATTTGATGATTAAAAGTTACTTTTACACTAGGGTTCCCTTGTGTTTGTGGGCATAGATGTTAAGAGTTAAAATATCATCATGGTGGATTTTTTTTTCTTTGATGAATGTGTAGTGTCCCAATTTATGTTTTTTTATTAGTTTTGTTTTGAAGGCTTTTTTTGATATTAAAATGGTGATACCATCTTGCTTTTAGGACTATTTCCTTGGAATATCTTTTCCAACCATTTACTCTCCAGTATGGTGGATTCTTACTTTCTCTTCTTCGTCTTTTATTTTCTCCTCCTCCTCCTCCTCCTCCTCCTCCTCCTCCTCCTCCTCCTCCTCCTCCTCCTTCTTCTTCTTCTTCTTCTTCTTCTTCTTCTTCTTCTTCTTCTTCTTTGTATGTTGTGCTCTTCCCCATCTTCAGACAAGTGTGATCTTCTTGGAATCATAATATAACTTCAGTTTGGCTCATATGCCCAGCAAACCTGAAAATATTTTACATGCATCCTATCTATAAATACACACCAAAAGTTTTTATTTCTTAAACTATATATTGTTCTCTCCCCCCACTTTGTGCTCTTGTACACACTAAAATTGAAGCATATTCTTATAACAAATAGGAAATTGACAAAATGAAACACAAACCCTCTTCTTCTTGCATTCATTTTCAAAGAAAATGATATCCAAATCTTTTTACTCCAGTAGTTATAAGCCATTCAAATGTAAAGAACTAGAAAAAGTATATATTTTCACTTGGAAGAATTCAGAGTTAACCCATGCATACCACTCCAAATACTTTGTTAACTTATTTGTGATTTTAGAGAAATTTAAACTCAACAGATGCATTTTATCACCAGGGAATCCTTTTGACCCTCAAAATGCACAAACACACATGCCTCAGATACCCAGTGTGTTGCCTGTTCTAAGTTTTCCATATGGTCTCTCTAAAACATTAGTTTATGTAGGTATTGAAGAAAATATTTTTACCACTGGTGAGAGACACTGTGCATTGCTTGTTTTATTTTAGAATACAGAGAATGACACATGGTCTCTAAATTTTTTCCAGTGCTCAATACAAGAAATATATATATATATATCTTGTATAATATATATGTATTTTTTATTGTTGCTTAGAAAACCAGAATTTCATTGCATTTACTTACATACCCCCACACACACTTCATTGCCTTTGTCTGGAGGTCAAAGAGCAACCTAATTAAATCAGAATCACCACTTTCCTTCTACCTTCTTCAAACTGAGGTTATCAGGCTCAGCGGCAGGCATCCTTACTTACTGATTCATCTTTCTGGCCCTATTATTGGTGTTTTAAGACTAGTATTTTAAGGAAATAATGCAATAACATTGACCATCACAAGTATGCTTAAACCCACTGTTGCTATATTTCATGGGGAGGCAAATCTGACAGCACATGTTATGTTACCCAGTATTCAATGTATGTAGCCCAAAGGGTTGCTTCATGGTCTTATAAAACAATTTGAGTTATTGCATTTTGATGCCCCAGTCACTGTGACAGAGGAATATACTCAATAGTTATTTCAATATGACATGACTAATGATTTTCTTATAATATTATTGACTAGAGTTTTGTTCATTACATATTATTTTACATCTTTTTTCTATGAATGTTTTCCAGTATCACTCAAGGCATGAATAATAATTCAGTTTGAATATCCATTGAGACTTTCTGAGGCAATAGCTATTACAAAGGGTCAGCTTCATAAAGTTCAGAATGTCTTTCCCTTTTAGAAGATAAATATTTGATATACACTTTCTAGCACAGAATAATTCTACCATATAATGAAATTTTTATTAAAGGTGAAAAGAACACGGCTAACTACAAAACAAATTAAAAATGAAGAAAAGAATCTTACTTTAGAATTTAAGGTTGTATTGATGGGCATTTTTCATAGAAAACCACTGTGAATGTAAAGAATCTTAATTTTTTTATAATGTATTAGAAATATCATTTTAGGTTAGCATTTGTAGTGAGTTGATTGCTAGCTCCAGACTACATTCCTTCTTTTTATCATGGAATGCTTGAATGTGAGCATCCATGCAAAGTTGTTTTGAACATGATACTGACATTGAAGATCTTAAGATCACCCTGGACTACCAGAGTAGGCCCCAAAGCCAAAGTCAAGAATACTTACAAAGAGAGTCATGTATGGAACATGTGGAGATACTCAAGGGAAGATAAAAATCACACTTTAGTTATGCAGCCACAATGGCTAGATATTCCTGGAGTTGTAAGAGGCAAGAAGGCTTACCCTTCAGGGACACCAGAAGGGATTTGACTTTGCCAGTATCTCTATTTTTAAATTCTTGGCTCTAAAAGTATAGGCACATAAATAATATAAGATGAAAATCTGTGGAAGCTCTCCAAAACCAATATTATACTCAATTCTTCAAACTGAATAAAAAACCCTTCTCAGGTGTAATACTTGACAAGTGGTTAAACACATGTGTGAGCTTACGTATTTGGGGCCCCATCAAATACAGTGACAATTGCAGGAGGTACTCAAGCGCACTGACGAATGCAAGGTGTCTCGTCTTTGTATGTTGGAGCTCTTGTAAAGTGAAATGGTGTAAAGGACAAAATGGGAAACAAATTATAGTGCTTTATATCTAATGACAACAAATCTAATTTTCAGTGGTTGAACTGCTGTAAGATTCTTCGGAATATGGTATTAGGAATAATCAAATATTCTGAAAAAGAAGCCTGACGTTTATCTGTCTATTGTAAATGTGTGTGACCAAAGAAAAGTTTAAAAGGAAGAAAGTGAATAATTTATTATAACTGGCTTTTGCTCTAAGCCATGTACAAAACAGTATATTCTAAAATTATTTTCATATCTTTTGCAATACAGACGAAAGGAAAATTATAAAATATTTTATGTTGTGAAGGGCAGTATGAAGGGGCCTGAGTATGAAAGGTCCTCCCCTCTGTACCCATGTTAGACAGAGACCACACCCAAACACCAGTTTCCAACAGAAAGAGATCATGAAACAAGGCAAGGAGACAAGGTGTAATTTGAAGAGTTTAGAAAGGGGAGGTCTGTCCTAGAATGAGCTAGATTTGGCTGGTAGGTTCTGATTGTCCATGTTAATTAGGATAGCAAAACTGGATTTTTAAATTGCTGGATCATGATGTCTTGATAGTCTGACCATGGTGATCAGTCTCAGGAAAGAATCAGTCATAAAATGTAGCCAAGCCAGGCAGTGGTGGCAGATGGCTTAAGTCCCAGAAGTTGGGAGGCAGAGGCAGGCAGATGTCTGTGAATCTGAGGCCAGCCAGGTCTACATAGTGAGTTGCAGGACAGTCAGGGCCTCACAGAGAAACCATATCATAAGCAACAACGACAATGAAGAAAAAGAAAGCAAGACAAACAGAAAGAAAGAAAGGAGAAAGTGGTCGGATAAGGGAATAGATCTTGGTGGCTAGCTTTAGGAATACGGATGTGTCTAATAAGGGAATCTGAGGATTTAGCAAAGGAGAGGGCAGGAGAGAGCAGGACCTGCCTGTGCCACACTTGCCATGCTCAAGCCTATTAGAGCCGTTCACCATAAAAGAGCAACAACAAACCATTTTCACCATCTATTGAAAATGAAAGCATGTCCTCATGCTTCTGCCTGGCTCTTAGCCCTGTCCTTTTCATCAACACTTCCTAGATTAATTCTCTAATACTGTAAAACAACTACTTAGCCTTTTATAGCTTAAAACACTCATTGTTATCTCAGAATGTGTAACTTCCTGCCTAACTAGATAAAAGAGCAACAAAAAATATACTTATTAAACATGATGCTCTATTTATCAATAGCTTCATTTTTCCTTTAAAATTATGCCCCCAAAATTGGTTTGGTGCTCGCTCTCTCTCTCCTTCCCTCTTTTTCTTCTTCCTCCTCCCTACAGGTAGTAAGAAGGCACACCCCCTGACTTCTTTATTGTTGCACTTTTTATTGTCTTTAAAACATATTTCAGTTGTGCGCTAGGATTGGTGCCGTGCAGTGGGGCCGAATTCATCATACAAGTAAAATGACGACCTCCTGGAGTGATCGCTTACAGAATGCAGCAGATGTGCCTGCTAACGTGGATAAGCGTGCCTTGGAAAAGTATCAGTGAGAAGACTATCACCGGATGTTTGTGAACCAAAGTTTAGCCATGGAAAAAATAAAGTGTTTTGGATTTGATATGGATTGTACCCTTGCGGTGTATAAGTCTCCGGAATGTGAATCGCTTGGCTTTGAACTTACTGAGAAGAGATTAGTTTCCGTTGGCTATCCTCAGGAGCTGCTCAGCTTTGCATACGACTCTACATTCCCTTCCAGAGGACTTTGACACACTCTATGGAAATCTTTTGAAAGTTGATGCCTACGCAAACCTCTTGGTCTGTGCACACGAATTTAACTTTATAAGAGGACCAGAAACTAGAGAGCAGTATCCAAATAAATTTATCCAACGAGACGACACTGAACAGTTCTACATTCTGAACACACTATTCAGTCTTCCAGAGACCTACCTGTTGGCCTGTCTAGTAGATTTTTTTACTAATTGTCCCAGATATACCAGTTGTGACACAGGATTTAAAGATGGGGACCTCTTCTTGTCCTACCGGAGTATGTTCCAGAATGTAAGGGTCCCAGTGGACTGGGTCCTTTACAAGGGCTCCCTTAAGGAAAAGATGGTTGAAAATCTTGAGAAGTACGTAGTCAAAGATGACAAGTCGCCATTGCTTCTGAGCCGAATGAAGGAAGTAGGGGAGGTGTTTTTTGCCACAACAGTGACTATAAGTGCACAGATCAAATCACAATTTACCTGTTTGATTTCTCACATGGGCCCATGCCTGGGAGCTCCCTTCAGTCATGGCAGTCTTATTTTGATCTGATTTTGGTGGATGCATAGAAACTACTCCTTTTTGGAGAAGGCACAGTACTGTGTCAGGTGGACACTAAAACTGGAAAACTGAAGATTGTCACTTACACGGGACTCCTGCAGCATAGCATTGTCTATTCAGGAGGTTCATCTGATACAATCTATGACCTGTTGGGAGCTAAGGGCCAAGACATTTTGTATATTGAAGATCTCATTTTTGGGGAGACATTCTGAAGTTAAAGAAACGGCAAGGGTTGAGAACTTCCTTGATGATTCCTGAGTTTACCTAGGAGCTGCACGTCTCGACTGACAAGAGTTCACTTTTTGAAGAACTTCAAAGCTTGGATATTTTCTTGGCTGAACTCTACAAGCACCTGGACAGGAGTAGCAATGAGCGCCCAGACATTAGTTCCATCCAGAGATGGATTAAGAAAGTAACTCATGACATGGACATGTGCTATGGGGTGATGGGAAGCCTGTTTCGTAGCAGCTCCTGACAGACACTCTTTGCGAACCAAGTGATGCGTTACGCTGATCTCTATGCAGCATCGTTCATCAATCTGCTGTACTATCCATTCAACTACCTCTTCAGAGCTGCCCATGTCTTGATGCTGCATAAATCAACGGTGGAGCACACACACGTAGATGTCAATGAGATGGACATTGCTACCTGCAAGCGCACATCAGTGGATTTCAGACACTGACTATAAGTGACACCAGCTTACGAGGTCCATTAGTGAGATCAAGGCCCCCAATCTCTTCCTACTGGCTCACCAGAAGATTACACACTGCCATGATGAAGATGATGAAGAGGAAGAGGAAGAATAAGAAGGCAGACTAAACACCCTGAGCACCTACTAAGTCTGACTGACTCGTGGGGCAAGGGATAGCCTTGTTTGGATTCTGTTAGGGAGGGTGGGAGGACTCCATCAGAAGTACGTTTGGAAAATTTCTGAGGGCTTTAAATAATTCTAATCATAAAAAACAAAAACAAAAAAAAACCAAACAGAATCGTATTTCAATGTTGACAGGTCTTAGCTAAAGAAACTAAGTCTAGAGCCTTAGAGTTTAAGGCTTGAGAACTTGAGTTTATCCCTCCACTCTCTCAAAACTGGAAGCATATATATTCAAGGTGTTCAAAGCCAGGACTTTTGGCTCTAGACAAGAGTTTTAAGAACTAGTATCTAGGTCTAGTTTTCTAAGATTTAGATGTTGCCTCCCTCAGCTCTTGAAACCCTTGTGTCTAGGACCTTCAGTTCCTGCCGTTGCAGCCCACATCTTCTCTCTCCACGCTCTCATTTTCTCAGTTTCCTGCCATCTTTTCTAGTCTTAGCTTCTTGAAGTTTC
Organism: Uromys caudimaculatus; assembly: GCA_028551405.1. Lineage (NCBI taxonomy): Eukaryota > Metazoa > Chordata > Mammalia > Rodentia > Muridae > Uromys > Uromys caudimaculatus. The sequence goes on from CM052700.1 coordinate 137,434,499, forward strand.
TACTTCAGTTCCTCTCTGGAATTCTTTACCTCCTCCAACTAAGTGCTGGAACCAGGCCTTGTCTGCAGAATCCCTTGGAGGACAAAGATTTCCATCACTCCCCAGCACAAATGGAGGCAAGAAGGAAAGAGTATGCCATTGTTTCGGCGATACAGCTGCTACGGGGTCTGCTGAGCACTGAGACACTTCTCAGGACAATGGAGAACATGGAGCAAGGTCCCTAAGAAGAGGGAGGGAGGGAGAGAGAGAGAGAGAGAGAGAGAGAGAGAGAGAGAGAGAGATCACAAGCCTACTACTCACAAAGTGTTCTGCTCACTTTAAGAAAGGCAGACTTGGGTGCAATAGCATGCTTTTCTCTGAGCACATTTCTCTTGAAAGACTCCACACTTCAGCTGATAGAATCACAACTCTGTATATAGATGGTTTACAGGTCTACCAGTCATTGCCTTACATTTGTACTAACCAAATATTTCACTCGTGAACCAAACATATATTACACCAATCGCAGGATCCTTTCTCATTTCAGTTAATATTTAAGTTGGGACACAGAGCTGTGAATTTCATCTTGATCTTTTCATTCACATGTGGGAATATGTTTTGTTCCTGCTTATTCTGTTCCAGGCCTGGTTTCCCTAGGCCTCCTCCACTTCAGCTGGTTCCTTTTCCCTCGTTAGCCCTCCCTCTGATTTTCTATTTTATGTATTCCATTACCATGGTTTCCAACCTCTCTTAAAACCACCTTCTCCACATCACAACCCCTGTTCTGGTTTCATGACCCTTTAATATATGCACACATATACTTTTAATCCTAGGCCTTGTGTATGGAACACATACTTTGCTTTTCTTCCTGAGCTTGTCTTATGTAACACAATGATTTCTAGTTGCAGGTACTTTCCTACATATGTCATGATTTCATTTTTCTTTATGGCTCCAGAAGGTTCCAGTGGGCCTAGGTACTATGTGCATACAGCACTGGAAGACGCTCATCTGTTGATGGACATCTGATTGATTCTATTGCCTGTCTATTTTGAGTAATACAAAAGCAATCGTGAGCATTCAGTCATCTCTGTGGCCTATTTCAAAGACGATATAACTGGGATATATGGAAGTTCTATTTTCAGTTTCGGGGACCATCCATACTGACTTCTGTAGGCTGCACACTACTTTAATAAAAGCATCTCTTCCCCACTTCAATTCTGGCATTAGGTGTCACTCGCAACCAGAACTCCAAGAAAGTAAGACAAGAATCCTGTGACCTCAGTTTCTTCAGAAATATAGAATTGTTCTTGGAATGGGCTTTTGTGCACCTGCCAAGGGTATCAGACAGGAGCGAGTCTTCTTTACATTTTTATTACAACTAGCTATTGCTATTTCTTTATATACTTCTATGGAAAAACATATTATTGCATGAGTGGCTTGTCTACTGCATGTAACTTATGTTTGTGATTGGATACATTACTCACATGACTTTTAACCCTCAGAGTAAAGTTGCGTGATGCTCTGAATAAAGTTGGCTATTGCATGAGACTTTAGATATCCTCATTTTTAAGCTCCAGTCTCCCAGCTTCATGTTACCAAATAGAGTAATAAATAACTTGCTTTTGAATGGTAGCTGTTCTCTGACTGCAGTGAGATGGAATGTCTAAGCACTATTTTTATTTTTATGTTTCTGTTTGGTTTTGCTCTTCCAAGACAAGCTTTCTATGTATAGCCCAGACTGTGCTGGAACTCACCATGTAGATCAGGGTGGCCTCAAACTCACATGAGAGATCCCCTTGCCTCTGCCTACTGAGTGTTAGGATTAAAGGCATGAGCCACCATGCCTGGCTAAAGCAGTTTTATATTTTACATTTGTTTCACACACACACTCTCTCTCTTTCTCTCTCTCTCTCTGTCTCTCTCTCTCTTTCTGTTTTTGTGTACATGTGTGTATGTGGTCCTATGTTTGCCAAGGTGTGCATATGGAAGTCAGAAGACATTTCTTCTTCCATCCCAGGAGTTCTACCTTATCCCAGGGTTGACCTTAGGTCTTCAGGCCTATCAACGAGCACCTCTACCCACAGAACCATCTCCTTGGTCTGCCAAGAAGTTTTAGTTGGGATTTCTCTGATGGCTAAAGATATTCAACACTTTTTTCAAGTACTAATTGGCATTTGCCGATGCTTCTCAGAACCGTTGGCTCAGCCCATCTGAGCATGTGTTCATAGGGTGATACACCCCTGTAGGTTAAACTTTTTGCAGCTCTTTATACATCCTAGATATTAATTCCCTACTTGATGCTGCCTGCTGGACCTTCATTGCAGAACCTGCCTGCTTTCTTGGATCCTTTCTCAAATTAGATGACTTCTCTTGTCCTTCACCCTTCTATTTACACTTTTTTTTCTCTCAAATAGAGTAATATTCAGCTATTAAAAACAATGACTTAATGAAATTCACAGGCAAATGGATGGAACTTGAAAATATCATCCTGAGCGAGGTAACTCAGTCACAAAAGAATGAACATAGTATGTACTCACTGATAAGTGGATATTAGCCCAAAAGTTCGGAATACCCAAGATTCACTTCACAGCAACTGTTGAACTGAAAGTGAGGTCCCAGATGGAGGAGTTGGAGAAGGGACTGAAGGAGCTGAGGGAGTCTGCAGCCCCATGGAGGGAGCAACGGTGTCAACTGGCCTAACCCCCTGGTCCTCCTGGAGGCTGGACCACCAACCAAAGAACACACATTGAGGGACCCATGGTTTGGACCACATATATGGCAGAGGACGGCCTTGTTGGCCATCAGGGGGAGGAGAGGCCCTTGGGCCTGAAGGTGTTAGAAGCCCCAGTAAAGGGGAATGTCAAGGTGGGAATACAGGAGTGGGTGGGCGGGTGGGTGGGAGGTGGAATACCCTCATAGAGGTGGGGGAGGGGGAGGGGATAGGGGGGTTTCCAAAGAGGAGACCTAGAAAGGGGGAAACATTGGAAATGTAAATAAAGTATCAAAAAATAAAAATAAAAATACATTAAAAAATACAGTATCTAAACTCAAGAGAGAGAGAGAGAGAGAGATAGAGAGAGAAAGAGAGATCCTCTTTGCTTAGAGCTGGTTTACTCCTGAGAAAGCTAGAGGACTGGTTAAAAAAAATATCTAATAAAAGGCTCCTCAAGCTTCCTCTTAGTCAATTCTATAACTCCTTTAGCAATGACACAAACAATAAGTAAAAGGGAAGTCTAGTTACCTGATAACACTTGTTGTGACCTTTCCATAAAATATAAACTTCTCTGGCAGAATGATTTAAAAACAAATACATGTTTGTCAGAATAATTTTTTAGGATTGTTTCTGTTTTGTTTGCTTTGCCTTATCCATCATGGTAGTTTAAAGCTTGTGGGTAGACTCTGTGCAGGTGGGCATGAGAGTGTATGGGATGGAGTGGTGGGGGGGAGATGGGATGGAGGGGGAGAGCTTGGGAGAGAACGTTGGAATTAGGAAGAACTTTGTGGAATTCCTGGAATCTATGAGGACTCCTAGTGAGGACTCCTAGTAACAGGGTATGTGCTATTTCAACTGGCCATCTCTTCTAGCCAGGCAAGGCTTCTAGTGGTGGCACTGACTTGCATTTGGTTGAGTTGGTGGGAAAGGGAATTCTGTGAAGATTCCCAAACACCCGAGTCTAATGCCAAGACAGAGGATTTCTTTCTGAAAATTGGGTAACGGCAGTGCAGAATTTCTGGAGTGACCAATCAATTTCTTATTTAACTTGAGGCCCACTCCATGAGAAGAAGCCCATGCCTGACAGTACACAGATGACCAGAAACCTGAGCTTAGATAGCCCATAGATCTGGGGTAATACCAAACACCACGGGTCTTAATATACGTAGTCAGAAATTTTTTGCAACCTACTTTTTATAAAGGTTCAACCTCTCTCTAGCTCACTATCCAGCAGAGGTAGAGGAAGAGAAAAGTGATTCGGATAGGAGGACCTGTTCAGTAATAGTTCTTGGGGAGCAAGCTTGACCTTTCTCAATAGTTCAGTCCTATAGCAAACACCAAATACGATTCAGCAGCTGCATACCAGTCCTTTAGGTGGGCAGATAGCACACACAGACTGGCAGCTATAGTATAGTCCTTTCGGCAAGCAGACATCAAGCACGAACCAGCAGCTGTAGTTCAATCCTGAAGGAACTGAAGTACTCACCAACTGGCCTGAAGTGAGGCTACTCAAGTGGCAAGTTGCTGCAGGAACCTCATGAGCTGAGTGAGTTTCTCTCTGATGTCACCACTAGTGGAGCTCAACAATGCTATGTAAGGTGAACCAATACACGTGTGTCTGTAGCGAAGACTATTGTGATGGAGCAAACCAAACCAATACTCAGTGCTCCTCTCCCACTGTCTGTGGGGTCATATTTAGACTTCTTCATCCTGGGTCCTTTCACATGTTTGCTATATCAAAACACCCTTTCACCTGTGTCTGCTTCAGGAAAACACTCTTTCCCCTGTCTGCTCCAGCAAACCATCCTTTTATCTATGTTCCCCAGCAAAATATCATTTGATACAACTAATATTCCAAAGAAACTTTCTACTTCAAATATGTGTGTGTATGTGTATATGTGTATATACACATACACACACATATTTGAAGTAGAAAGTATAAGTTTTTATGTATATGTATGTATATATAAAATGACTCCTAATGGTATTTTGCTATATTCATGGATTGGTGCCTTGTCTCCTTGTTATCAGAGAGGCTTCCTCTGGCAGTGTGGAGAACTTCAGCCAGACATTATGCAGAGAAAGAAATTAAATTAGAGGCTTCCATCAGATCCCTTCCCTCAAAACTTGGGTAGTTCCTTGGAAGACGGAGAGGAAAGATTATTGGAGTCAGAGAGATGGAGGATATAAGGAGAACATGCACCACAGAATCAACTAAGTCGGGCACATGTGGGCTCACAGAGAATGAAGGGGCAACACAGGGCCTGCACGAGTCTTCACCAGATCATCTGCGTGTTCGCTGTGTCTGTTAGCTTGGTTTTGTGGGACTCCTCTCAGTGGGAGTGGGTGTGTCTTTAACTTGTTTGCCTACTCTTAGGACTCTGTCCTGTTGGGTCACCTTGTATTATGGTATCTTGTTTTGTTCTTTTTGGCAGTTGTCTCTTAGAGCCTGTTCTTTCAGAGGGGGAGTTAATTTTGGGGGGAGAGTGGAGGTTAGGGTTTGAATCTGGTAGGAGTGGAGGCATGAATACCCTGTGGTTAGGGTTCATTGTATGAGAGAAGATACTATTCTCATTGCAAAACAAAACAAAAGCAAAACAAACACACAAACAAAACCTCACTGTAAAGGAAAACTACTGAGTTCAGAAGTTTGAGTCCTAACCTGTTCCATGTGTATCTGTGTCATCATGATAAATGGAATGTAACTTTATACCAATGCTGTCTAAAGCCAGCTGAGAAGGGATGGGACACTTCGATTGAAGGCTACTCATTTGTCCAGCCTACCACTCAACAGCACAACAGTCAAAGGTTATCACACATGGTGAGTGACATCCTGTAATGAAGCTGTGGGGGTGGAGAAAGCTCTTCTGTATTTGTGGAAATAAAAAAAAATTTCTAAATTGTAAAAGTTCAATTATTACTTTTTAATATTAGTCCTAGTGTGGACAGATTTTATATCTTTATATAAATCATTATTTTTACTTAACAATTAAAAAACACCTAAGGATGTAAAGCTCATCATAAACTAAGATAATAAAGTTCAAATATGATAACCTTTTGTGATTTCTTGAACTATTCTATGAAAATGTATCAAGTTGTATGCACACAACCGCTTAAGCAAAAACTCACCATGGAATCTGTATGAACGAACTTAGCTTCAAAAGACAGATACAATGCATATATTAATAGCATTGCTTGCCTCAACTTTTTCCTTTAAAAAAAAATGACTGCTTTTCTTTTAGCTTCATTATTAAGATTAGATGATAAGTTGATAAGCTAGTCTGAGGGCTACAGAAAGAAGTATTTTTGTTTTTTAATTTCAGCTTTCATAAATTAGAAAATCGTGGTGATTTCAATAGATGTTCAGTCACTTAATTAAACAACCACCATGATAACTGCAGTAATAACATGATGCCACAGGTCCTGTGGAGGAGATGGCTTCATTTGCTTTGTTTTGAATAAGATTAACATGGTCCAGGTTTTCTGAAATACATAATACATGAAAGTCATTTGAGAAAGATACCATGATTTATAGCTTCTCATGTTTACATTAGACCTATATTTAATTACCAGTGTCTGGTTGTCAGAAAGTCATATATTTGTAAAAGATAAAGTTAAAAATTTGGACCTTTTAGGGCATTTGTAAGAGTGTGTCTATTTAAAACACATCAGTTACCAAAATCATTTTAAAAGGGACTTGACTTTGAAGTGAAATACCCCCTTATCACACAAATGCTTTGAAAATGAAACAGTGCTTTACCACAGAGGAAACGATGAAATCCATGAACTGTTTTCGAGATCAAAACAGTCTTTTCCCAATAAAGGTAATGAAAATCTAGCCAATGGCAGATTTTATAAACTAGATTTTAAGTAAAGCTACTTAGCCTTCAGCTTAATTAATAGATTTAGTTTTCAGATATGCTTATTTTAGAAAATGATATATTTTTTTAAATATCAATTACCCAGGATTTGGTAGGGTTAAAAGAAAAACCAGAGTATACATGCTATTTGTCTCTCAAAGAATACATTGCTTAAATAGGAAGTTTATATGACTACAGTTTTACAAAGATTGGGAAAAATATTCAGTGTGACAGGAAACTTGGTGTATTTGTTTTATGGCTACTATTTGTTTTATTTCAGTGCTGAAGATATTTTATATTGAATTGACTTATTCCTGGACAGCTTTTAAAATATTTTTGTTAATACTTTGAAACTTCATACACTTTGATCATATTTATTTCTAACTCCTCCCCCTTTTATAACCATTCAACTTCATGTCCTTTTTCTTTTCTTTTCTTTTCTTTTCTTTTCTTTTCTTTTCTTTTCTTTTCTTTTCTTTTCTTTCTTTCTTCCATTTATTAAAAAAATCCATCAATGCCAATTTGTGCTGTAAATTTACTTATGGGGGTGGAAACATCTACTAGAGAGTAGTTGCCCTCCCAGGAATCAGACCTGTAAAGAAAACATGTTTGAACAAGCCTGGCGGGGTGGGAAGAAGCTCCAGGTGTCTGTCCTCGGTGCTGTGGCTCTGGGTGGGACAGCAGACATGTGGGAAGTGGCAGCACGTCTTCCCACACAGTCTGATGGGCAGGTGGGGGCTGTGGGAAACCTTTGCAGACCCTGCCTGTGGGTGGGGGAGGGGGCCATTCTCAGGGAATGCACGGCAGCCCGTGGGTTCTCTAGCCTGGGACACTGCAGTCACAGTAGGGTGCCACAGACAGACTAGCCAGGGTTCCTGCTGAGACCAGGTTTCAGTGACTTGGGGCGCCAGGCTAGCTGCTTAGGCTTGGGTGAATGGGTACCCTCTGGGAGCGCTGGGAAGCCCTCGTTGAGACATTAGACACAGCTCCTTAATCGAGGGCTGGATCCCTCACTTCCCACGGTGGGTCCAGATGAAGAGACAGTCCATAATTCTAAGACGTTTATTTTCATTGTGTGGAGTGGTGTGGATGGAATTGCACTCCCCTCCTCTGGGAGAGGCGAGGCAGATATAGTAACTGGAAAGGGGCATGGCTAAGCCTCTAGGTGTCTCATTAACATGGGGATGGCTTGGGGCTGTGTGGCCACGCCTCTACCTGAGGAGGGATGGTATGTGACCTTGACTGGAACCAAAAGCCTCCTGGGAGCATTAGCATAAAGTTTTCTGGTACCTTGTGGATTGTTCCACTAGGCTGCCCAAATTTTACACCTGTGCTCAACCGGGTGCCAGATTGCCTGTCACAGATCACTGCCCCACAAAAACTGATCATTGTCTTCCTAGAAACTATCAACACTCTTCAGTTAAGGGGTGGGGCCCATGGACTTCTTCCCTTTTCAGGCTAAACTGTTAACTGGCTTGATCTTGTGCCAGTCTTACGAAGGCAGCCATAGCTGCTTTAAGTTCATGAATGCCATAGTCATGTTATATCCAGAAAACTCTGGTTATCGATGTCCCAGAGACCCCACAAAATAACACAGGATATAGTCTTTACTCTTGGTTACCCACCAGAAGCATGTGGTGGTAAGATCATATTACTGAAGACACCACAGACATTGGTTACAAGATAATGAGAAATAAAGTTGGTATTGACCTGCAAGCTTCCTCCCTGCTTGCCAATTTTCATAGTGGTGTAAGGTGCTATGCACTTTACCACAGGGTGGGCTGAGGTGGTATAGCCATCAGCAGGCCCAGCTGTGAACCATGGGAACAGAAATAATAATATGGGCATGAGGTCAATAATGGTACACATGCAATGGAATTAGATAATTGCTTTCTGGTTAGATGTTTAAGGCCCTCTCCAGTCTGGGAAACACATTCCTGGTATTGTATATTTGAACAAGGGCCCATGATTATGGTGGTCACAGGCCCCAAGGGTAAACTTTCTACTATCATTCTGCTAAATAGACATGGTAGAGCCAAAGGCCAGGGAGGACCATCGAGAAACCTGTCTTTTTGTGTCTCTTATAATATGAGTATATCTTCAGCAAATTATATAGTTTTCAGAATTAACTAGACTACCATATATTTTAACTGCAAGAGTATTGCTGCCATTCATTATCATATGCCATATTTTATTTTCATAAACATCCCTTTTGTCTGCATGTGTAAGCAGACTGTATCTGTTTGGTATAAGGAAGAAGCTATGGCACCCTACATTTACCCCTTTCAGGAAACTGTCTTCACTGGAAATCACTGAAGCTGTAAAAGTGTGCTTATGTAACCTGGACAGTTTGGTACTTGAGGATCAAGATTTTCAAAACAAAAAACAAACAAACCCAACAACAACAACAAAACCCACAAAACAACGACACAAACTCAGAAAAATGTAGTTCACTGACTTATTTTTATTATTTAGAATTTTTCTCTAATTACATACAAAGTTATAGATTTTAGTCAAATGAAATTCATGTATTTATAATACCATTTTAGTGGTTTATGGAGTTCAGAACATTTGTAGCTTCCTTTGCATTTCTTTCTCTCAACCTATTTCTGTTATCAGTTATCCGAAATATATAGGTCATTCTGCCTGGATTTACAGGGGATGAATAAAGTTCTATTTTCTGAAATGGGGTGCTTGAAGTTTATTAAGGTGACCATGTAGTGTATCACACTCTTATTAAGTTATGAGTGCACTGAAAAGATGAATAACCACTGAGAAAAGCCAGGAGAAGCTTGTAAGCAATGATTTTAATTAAATTTTGAAGCCCTGTTCCTTCAGCCATGCCATGCAACAAGATGCCTGTCTTAGTTTGGGTTTTATTGCTGTGGAGAGACAATATGTCCAAGGCAACTCTTATAAAAGAAGACACTTAATTGAGGCTTGCTTACACTTTCAGAGGTTCAGTCCATTTTCATGGCAGGACACATGGCAGTCTACAGGCAGTCATGGTGCTGGAGGAACCTAGAACTCTACATCTTGTCTGAAGGCAGCCAAAAGGAGATTGTCTTCTGAAGGCAGCTAGAAGGAGGCTCTTTTCCACACTGGGTGGAGTTTGGGCACAGTAAGTCTCCAAGCCCACCTACATAGCGATGTACTTCCTCCACAAAGGCCACACCTCCTCCAACAAGGCTGCATCTCCTGATAGTGCCACTTCTCACGGGCCAAGCATATTCAAATCACCACAGTGCCATAGCTACAGAGCCTGTCATGGGACTCGTTTTTGATTCAGTCAGTATAGTAAATCATAACTTCTAAAAGTAGCAAATTCTCTTTGACATATCTACCAGGTTGAGGTCTCTAAGATATTTTTAAAGTTAAGGCTGATGGAAAGAAGATAGAACTGCAAGGACAGTAACTCTTTGAGTCTTATCAAGTGCTTTAAAACCCCATGTATTCTTACTGTTTAGGTGTGTAGCTGTCAAGCTTTGGTATGTATTGGAATCACCTGGGGAGTGCTCATAAACACACAGCACCATTGCTGGGTCCTACTTCCTCCAGATTGTCTAACTCTGAGAAGAAACCCATGAGTTTGCATTTCTAAGAATTTCATAATACTGCTGAGACCAGACGTCTCAGACCCACACATTGAGAGCCACTTTTCTTTGCATAATGAGACTAAATGTTACCATAGGACAAGAATAGGAGGCCCTCAGATGATCATTTATCAAGACCAGGACTACAACAAGGTTGAGGGTCTCTGATGAATTTATTATTTCATCAACGCTAGATTCTACTGGGTTAGAGATGGCTTAAATTGGATTTTTAAATGAGGATGTATTTATTTATTTATTTATTTATTTATTTATTTATTTATTTATTTATTTATTATCAATGTGAGTGGCTGTGCCTGAATGGATTTGTGCATACCATGTGTTTAACTGTATATTTCTATGTGTATGTCAGGTATGTGCATTTCCACAAAAGCCTAAAGAGCTTATTGGATCTGCTGGAGCTCTGATTACATATGGTTGTGAGTAGCCAGATGTGACTGACTGAGAACTGAATGCAGCTTCTGTACATCAGCATAAAGTGTTCCTAGCCGGACCACCTCTCCAGTCAACAGCATTGTCATCTGGGGTGGAAGAAAAACACAGAAAGACTGCAGTGATTTTTCTGGCTTCTAGTATTTGATCATTTTTATAGGTAATGTGGTGTACAATATTTTCCTTGAGAAACATAAAGTTTCCTTTCATGCTTTTCAGAAACCAAAACCAACTTGTCTATACTTTGTAGTATAATGGTGACCACAGCCATATTACTTATGATTTTTATATAGTATAATAATTTTGAACTCCCCATTCCTTGCATCTTTTAAAATCACCTGGGTTTTCCTTTCTAGAAGAATGGCCTTTCTCAGTCTAACACTGCTGTAGAACTAATGAATTTATGGTTGGAAGTATCAATTGATAGCAAAGAAATGAAATGAATATATTTTGGTTAGCTGAATCCAACTTTACAGAAATTACTGTCATTGTGTATAAATTCCAGAACATTGAAGGGTAAGCATATATACGAAATGTAGACCACATTGTGCTGTTTTTGTTCTGGTTGTGTCTGGCACTACACTCATGTGCAAGCCAAAAAACAACTTTAAGGAGTTGGTTCCCCTTCCCTCCATGGGATTCAGGGAATGACCTCAGGTTGTCAGGCCACGCAAAAAGCACCTTTCCAAGTTGAGCCATCCTGCCTGCTCACCTTTATCTCTTTGGTTGGTCTAATTTGCCAATATTTTCTTCATCTGATCTTATCTGCTCCCTCTATATGCTGTTTCCTAGATGTTCTTTACAAATCCAAGTCTAATAATACTTCATGTCTTTATAAAAATCTCCATAGATTTTTTTCCCTTTAGAATAATAGTCAGAAGTCTGAATGTGTCCCAAAGCCAGAATTACCCAGCCAACAAGCATGAGGTAACTCACGTCTATTTCCCCAGGCACACCTCAGACTAACCTTTCCTTTCATCTCTCCATGACAAGCTTGCTGGCTTTCTTCAGTAAGGAGTCCCTGGAGGCTCTGGGCCTTTGCACATACACTGTCTCTGTCTTCCATCACTTTAGTCTCTCATCGTTGTCTGCAAGTTAGATCTCAGTTTGCACCCCTCATACCACCCAAGGAATAGAGAATACCCCATTTCTTTTGGTGTTTTTGCTCCATGGCTTTTGTCAGAGTTCTACTATAGGCATTTCTGTCTTATTTGACCAGTGCCTGCTTTCTTTCAGAAGACTGAGCCCCACAGTGGACTGTTGCTCACTACTAATAGCATCCACCATATACACCAGAGTATGCCCCATCCACATACTCTGAACTCAGTGCATTTCATCAATTATTTAATAAGTGTGTGATGGTCAGAGTATATTTCTTTTCTTTATCACTTTTTGGTAGTCCCCACCTCCCCAACAGATCACAAAGATAACCATTCTTATCACCTGCTTGACATTTTGAGAAGCTACTCACAAGATTACACCAAGATGATTCTTAACCTTCGGGTTAAAATTATCTGGGGAGCTTTTAATAAATCCCTAAACTCAGGCGCACCACAAGCCCATTAAATCAGCATTTCTGGAGGTGGGACTCCAGCAACGGTTTTTTAAAAAGCTCCCTAGGTGATTCTAATGTGTAGCCAGGATTGTGAAACATGCTTTCCTGGATGAAATCTGAATACCTGTCTCTTCACAAGCCATATGAACCAGGACTCTCGGCTTATTACATTTCTAATTCTAATTATATGGTTGTTTTATTACTTTATCGTTTATGTATTTATTTATGTCTCATAGCAGTTACTTAAAGTCATATATTGGTAAGTCTGATCTTTGTCATGATAACAGTAAATAGTACAAAATGGTCGTAGAAACAGAGGTTTCTAGTAGGGGCCGTGAAAGGCAAACTATGTAGCCAGATGCAGCTGAGATTCGGATTGGCAATCCTTCCTCACTTGCTTAATGTAATGGGTTTGACCAACTTGAGTGGAGAATTGTCTTTATATTCATTCTTCCACTGTGCACATGCAGTCTTTTCCTCTTAGAGTACAAATGTACCAGTGTCAGCTTTGTGTGTACAAGAGTATCACGGCACCTCCCTTGTAGGACAGACATAACCACTGCATCTATTTCTATTGTCATCTGACAACTGAAAGGGCACCTTGCTAATTCTAGGACGTCTAGAGAACAACAGCTATCAGCGTTGTTGCAAAAGCAGAAGCTAAGGGGACTTGTGGTACGGAGGCAGCGTTGGAAAGACTGATGAGAGCCCTGGTGAAATCAGGAAGCTTTTCCCTCAGAGGGCAGTTGCTGCAGGGGGGGACTGAGTCACTCCCCCAGTATTGTCTGTCCTAGTTGCAGCGAACAGGAAGTGAAAGTTCAGCGTTGCTTACTGTCAATTACTGTCCACATAAACAGACACAGGAAGATCAAATCATGTCGCTTGGCCCCGTTGCCCTTGGATGTTTTGATAAACATATTAGCTAGTTACTCAGTATAAATTTAAACTTAACATACCCCGGGGCCAAGTTTTATGATTTTCCTTTTGAATTTTCTCTTTTGTAAGCACCCTCTGTTCCCACACATTTTCGTTTTGAACTCACCAACCTCCAATCCCAGAGCCTTTTGCCTCTCTTTCGGCTCATGGGAGGGACAGTCTCATCATCCAGGCCCCTCATAAAGGTACACTTGGTGCCAGGGAGAAATCCCCCTGGGTCACTAATGGATATTCACACATCTGAGAATGCTGTTAAGGAGCTTCTGAAGTGGAATGCGATTCCAGCTGTAGCAATTACATACTGCTCATATTTCCTAGCTGGGACTCCGGGGAGTTCAACCACTGCCTATTAGCAAGCCGAGGATGGAAGGAAGCGCTGTAAATCTCACAAGCAGTGATAAAGCTGAAGCTTCTGGACCAAGTCGGAAAGAGCGAGCTGCAATTATAAAACAGAACCACGAACTTTGGCCTCTGAAAGGAACAACACCCACGGAGCATTAATGAAGACCATGAGAGGGTAAACCAAACTCTAAACATCCCTCTATCTCCGTTCAGTTATCTTGTTGCAAGCAGAATAAAGGACGAAAGTAAACATCCAGAATCCAAATTAGTCTGAAAGACTCATATAAACCTCAAACAAATGCCCTCTCTTTTAGAACCTTCGTAAACATTTGGTTTACCTGGAATCTGGTCACTCAAGTTAAGACAGAAGATGACAGGCTTGTTGCCCTGCTCTAGGTACCATTAAAAAAAGACTATTTAGGTCTCTGAAAAAGTTCCTAGTCAAAAAGAAGTTGAATTTATCTTTTAAACAGAATATGCTTTATATAGAGTTTATTAAATACCTTAGATTTTTTATTAGTATAATATACTTCATAATAACAAAGGGGGTTAATTACTGTGGCCATGGAAAGGTAAGAAAACTGATATTTAGTATGTTTGCGAAATTCAAGGATGATACAAATATGTAACAGGGAAGAATAAACACTACAACTCAATTTTGTTTGGCTTTAAAGGGTACTTTCTCTTGGGTGACATTTCCTACTGTGACTCTAACTTGGCTCTGTTTGTGGCAAATAAAATGGGGATAGGCATTTAAAGACCACAAATGGAAGTCTATACAAATCACATATGCTTGAACTAGGCATGGTAAGTTTTAAAATGGCAATATGGCAAGACAATAACTATCTGTTCTCACTTTTAATAAATAAGAAAATAAACTGGGTGTGGTAGTACGTGCCTTTAATCCCAGCACTTCGGAGGCAAAGGCAGGTACATCTCTGAGTTTGAGGCCAGCCCGGTCTACAGAGCAAATTCCAGGATATCCAGAGCTCTGCAGGAAACCCTGTTCCAACAAAACAAAACAACAACAGCAACAACAAAAGAATTTATTTATTTATTTGGAAGAATTTGTTATTTATTTGTATTTTGAGATGGTGTTTAGATGTGTTTGTAGTATAGGCTGGGCCTATGTAGCCCAGGCTGTCCTGAATTCATGATCTTCATGCTCTAACCTCTTACATGACCATCTGTTATCATTCTTGTATTTAAGTTCTTATACACTTTAAGGTGGTGGTACATACTTGTAATGTCCACATTTAGGAGACTGAGGCAGAAGGATCACAAGTTTTAGGACACTCTGAGACTCACAGCGAGCTCCTAGCCAGCCTGGGCCACACACAGTAAGTATCAGAAGAACAATGATTTTTCTTGCATAATTTATATTTTGCATGTCTTTGTTACGTGTTTTTAATCTTTTCAAAAAGGAAATAGTATCTGAGACATAGATCTACTCACTATAAAATACACAGGACTATTACAAATCATTAAACTTACAAGCTGACCAAACACCATCATCCTTTTGATTAACCTAAAGGAGTTAGTTAGTACAGCTAGTATTTTGCAGATTAGTGATGTCACATACTGGCCAACAGGAAGTCTGTTGAAAAGATAACTCTGTTCTTTGTTGTCAAATGAAACATTGTCAGATTAGATAGAGTCATCTTGTGCCTTGCTACCGGAAAATCTCAAACAATTTTGAAATGGGAAAAACCGTATGAAATTCAGCTTGTGGCACATTTCCTCTGAGCTATATAACTTAACTGATTCAGTCTCCATAGCCTCACACCTTGCCATTTAAGGCATTGACACTGGGTGGAGAGCCTTAATGATAAAGCTTGAAGTTAAATGTATAATAGGCAAAGGGAAGAGCACACTTTCTGTGAGGTGGAAGAATGACACCAGAAAAACAATTTCTCTGCTTTGGTGATACTGTTGATTTTTGACCCATATCTTCTTCTATTTTTAGATAAAAATCATGTAAGCTTCTTTCCATGAAACTCCTGCTTTACTGCTAGCAAGTCATTGACACAATTCTTGAAAAATCCAGTCAGATACATTCTGCAATTGCAAGTCTTCTTGACTGGGTTAGTGAAGAGGACTGAGGGATGATATAAGATTTTGTATGAGTTAGATATATTTTGGAAGTATAGAAAGAAAGTTATCAGATAGTGGGGGTTTTATTTGTTTGTTTTGTTCTGGTTTTTTCTTTTTTAGAGGAAAAACTTATTATTTATTTATTTATTTATTTATTTATTTATTTATTTATTTATTTATTTATTTATTTATTTATTTTACACTCCAGATTTTATCCCCTACCCCGTCCACCCTGTGACTGTTCCATATCCCATACTGCCTCCCCACCCACTTGTCTCCATGAGGATGTCTCCACCCCTCAGCCACCACCCCAACTGACCTTTAAACTCCCTGGGGCCTCGAGTCTCTTGAGGATTAGGTGCATCATCTCTGACTGAACACAGACCCAGCAGTCCTCTACTGTGTATGTGTTGGGGTCCTCAAATCAGCTGGTGTATGCTGTCTGGTTGGTGGTTCGGTGTTTCAGAGATCTCAGGGTCCAGGTTATTTGAGACTGCTTGTCCTCCTACAGGGCCACCCTCCTTCTCAGCTTCTTTCAGCCTTTCCCTAATTCAACCACAGGGGTCAGCAGCTTCTGTCCATTGGTTGAGTGCAAATATCTACAACTGACTCTTTCAACTGCTTGTTGGGTACAGTCATGCTAGGACCCTTTTTGTTGAACGCTCCATAGCCTCAGTAATAGTGTCAGGCTTTGGGACCTCCCCTTAGGCTAGATCCCACTTTGGGCCTCTCACTGGACCTCTTTTCCTCAGGCTCCTCTCCATTTCCATCCCTGTAGTTCTTTCAGATAGGAACAATTATGGGTCAGAGTATTGACTGTGGGATGGCAAACCCCTCCCTCATTTGATGCCCTGTCTTCCTGCTGGAGGTGGGCTCTATAAGTTCCCTCTCCTTACTGTTGGACATTTCACCTAAGGTCCCTCCTTTTGAGTCCTGAGAGTCTCTCACCTCCTAGGTTTCTGGTGCATTCTGGAGGGTCCCTCCGACCCCCTACCTCCTGAGGTTGCCTGTTTCCATTCTTTCTGCTGGCCCTCAGGGCTTCAGTCATTTCTTCCTCACCCAATATCAGATCAAGTTCCCCTCTCCCCTCCACTCCCCTGTCCTCTTTTTCTACAAGATCCCTCCCTCCCTCCCCCCTTGTGATTGCTTTCTTCTCCCTCCCAAGTGGGACTGAGGCATCCTCACTTGGGCCCTTCAGTTTGTTGACCTTTTTGAGTTCTGTGGACTGTATCTTGGGTATTCTGTACATTTTGGGTTTTTTTTGGTTAATATCCACTTATTAGTGAGTACATACCATGCATGTCCTTTTAGCTTAACACCTTGTGAACAATTCCTCCAGTATATGGGATCACACCACAAAATTCTAGGTAGTATAACTTTGAATTTACGTGCCTTGTGTAAATATAGGATTTTGAGCTTTTAAAAACTGCCTTGTTCATTGTACCTAACTACAATATTAATTGAAAAAAATTTAAAAAGATTTATCTATTTTCAGACACACCAGAAGAGGGCATCAGATCCTGTTACAGATGGTTGTGACCCTCCATGCTTGCTGGAAATTGAACTCAGGACCTTTGGAAGAGCAGTCAGTGTTCTTAACTGTTGAGCCATTTCTCCAGCCCCATATTAACTGAAATTTAAAGAACCATTTTACATGAATTAAGAACCTTCCAGGCTGCCTGGATTCCTCTGCCCAGGACTGTAAAATACACAGTATCATTATTCCCTGTTTTGTAGTTGTTATGAAGATTAAAAACAGGCAAATTGTTTCTGATACTTCCCAGAAACTAACAAAGGAATTTATGAGTGTTCTCGTTTTTGATATGGTTTTATTTTTCTCCAGTATCCCATTCTTAGATCTTCATAATATATTTCTTTCATCAGAGAGGTTTGGTTTTTGTCTGCTAAATTTGTAATATTTAGAAATAGTTCAGGAAGAATATTAGAAAATAGTACAAAGAAACCTATTTGTTGAAATGAGAAGCAAAAGAACATATGAATGTAAGATTAGTTTGATGATGTGACATGGTAATGAATGAGACATGAATGGCAGAATCCATTGTCCTGTGGGAGTTCATTGACTATCCAAGGTTTCCATGAGATAAAGCTAAGGGATATCACAAAAAGTTTCAAGATTACATGCATGTATAAACTGATGAGAATACTCCATATCATCCTTTATAAGTGTGTTACACTATTCATGGATGTAATGTTTACACACATGAAATTCCTGTCTTGTTTTATGGCTTACTATTTTATATCAAATATT
Source organism: Uromys caudimaculatus (assembly GCA_028551405.1). Classification (NCBI taxonomy): domain Eukaryota; kingdom Metazoa; phylum Chordata; class Mammalia; order Rodentia; family Muridae; genus Uromys; species Uromys caudimaculatus. The sequence goes on from CM052700.1 coordinate 137,452,290, forward strand.
TTTGTTCAAGTTCTTAGAAATCATCAACATGAATATTCTCTTACTGTTGGATGTACATATATATATATATATACACATTATGGCTCAATAAAATAGTTCTGTTGGGTTTTTGTGTTTTATTTTGTAAAAGGTTTTTCTCTGCTTAATTCTTTTTTGATTAAAATGTGATAAGAATTATCATAAAGCATGTGATTTTTTTTTCTAGCCAAATTTTTCTCTTAAATTTTAAACTAATGTTTATATATACTACAATTATGGAAATAATACTTTATGTGAAAATTTATATAATTTAAACATGAAAGGATAAACTCAATTTATGTTCTCTAATGATTACGCTAGTAATTGTATGTTATTCCAGATATTAATTTTAATAATTTGGGATTGCACTCCATTATAATTTCCTTATACTTGAAATAGCAACCTGATTTAATTTGCTTATGCTTTGTGACCATCTGAATATCAATTAGAGCTATAATTCAAACATTTCATAATTGTATAGTCTTTCCTGCATGCCTGTGTTATATTTTGATGGATACTCGCCCCTGACGGTTTTACAGGCTATTTCTATATAGTCACTACCTGGTTATAAGAATTTAACATGTTTTTTCCATATGAAGTTGAGAATTGCTCTTTCAAGGTCTGCAAAAAATTGTGTTGGAGTTTTGATGGGAATTGCATTGAATACGTAGATTGCTTTTGGTAAGGTAGTCATTTTACTATGTTAATCCTACTGATTCATGAACATGGGAGATCTTTCTATTCTTCAATTATTTCTTCAGAGATTTGAAGTTCTTGTCATACAGAGCTTTCACTTGTTTGCTTAGAGTTACACCAAGATATTTTATATTATTAGTGATTGTTGTGAAGAGTGACTTTGCCCTAATTTCTTTCTCAGCCCATCTAACGTTTGTATAAAGCGGGGTACTTATTTCTTTGAGTTCTATCCAGCTATGTTGCTGAAGTTGTTTATCAACTGGAAGAGTTCTCTAGTAGAATTTTAGGGGTTACTTATGTATATACTATTATATCCTCTGTAAATAGTGATATTTTGAATTCTTCCTTTCCAATTTGTATCTCCTTGATATTATTTTGTTGTCTTATTGTTCTAGCCAGAAGTTCAAGTACTATATTGAATAGGCAAGGAGAGAATGGGCAGCCTCGTCTTGTCCACGATTATAATGGGATACATATATATGTGTATGTATATATATAATATATATATATATATACATACACACACACACATATATACATTTATTTTGATGTTGGATATTGGTTTGCTGTGTATTGCTTTTATTATGGTTAGCTATGTTCCTTGAATCCCTGATTTCTCCAAGACTTTTATCATAAAGGGCTGTTGGATTTTTGTCAATGGTTCTTAGCACACTCTCCTAGGAGAAGGGGATGAGGATGGGGAGGGATAATGTGGGGGGCGGATTGGAAGGGGTTAGCCTTTGGGATGTAAACAAAAATCAAACAAATAATCAAACATGTTTTTATCTGCATATCTTAAATTATTTCTCTTTAAATAAATTCCGATTCAAAGTTAAAGCATTTTACTACATTGTTACAGAAATGTATTAGCTTAATCAAACAGTATTTCAAGTCTGCATATCAACTCTTTTCAAACATGTTCAATTAGGTTGTTTAAAAGAGCAGTTCTGTGGATCAACAAATACTTTCATTGGTCAGTCATATTTTAAAACTTTGTAGTGATTTCGGTTGTAGCAATTTTGATTTTTGTATTTCTTGTAAACAGACCTTCCTTCTTGTTATCTGTCATATAACACTACAGAAGCATGATCAAAACAGTGTTTAACTTTTAAAAATTAGCTTGATAGTGGATTAGTCTATGCCTCTGTCTCTTTCTCTATTCCTCCCTCTCTGATAGGGAGAAGAGATACAACTTCATTTGTTTCAATGATTCTTTACTAGATTTCTATTAGAAGTCACGGGGGAATTTGGTTATACAATTCCTTTCATGTCTGTTCATCTACATGTTTATTCTCCTTCTATCCTATAATGAGCAGACTTATTTATTCTCTTTTCCCTATCTGATGGGCAGGCATAACATCTTATTGTTTTGCACTTGCTTCTGAAGTACACTGCAGGGTTAATTCATTGGGGACCACATGTTGTTAGGGTAATTATGTTGACAGAATTGTCATCATCATGCTTTAGGCTTGAACTTTCATCTTTAGTGATTAGCTCTCTCCAGAAAGAATAAAATCTAATCATCTACATTTTCTTTAGCTTTTGTGATTGAACTTTTATATCTTTTGATCTTCCACACATCAGTTTTCTAGTTCTTCCATTGAAAGCAATAAAACTACTCTAACAAACAATTTCAAATCATTTGAACTTTTATAGGGTATTTCTGAAGACAACAAAAATAATGGGCTCAGAAAAAGCAGATGGCCTGACTGAGAAGTTCAATAAGAGAGAAGAAGAAAGACAACTGAAATTTTCCCAACCTAAGTGGGAGGATTTGAAGGAGGGAGACAACTCCAAAGTCATGAACTTGAAAAAGACTATGTTGGGAGCTAAGGAGAAATGTGCAGGGTTCAAAGGAGGAGAAGGAAGATGTAATAATCATATTTTAATTTATATTTAATTGTATTTATAGATTATTTTGTATAAATAATATAGTATATATTATTTTATATAAATAATATGCATAAAATTTATTTGTATTAAATTCTATTTTTATATTTAATTAATAATAAAGATTTTATTGTTTAATTTACATTTAATAAATATTATTTAAATATTAAAATAATTATATTAAATTTAAAACTTGCATATTAAAACAATGATTTAATCTTGTCATCATTATTATTATGTTAATATGATGTATTTTGGTTATAGTAGCTCAGTGTTTTTGATATTAAATAAATTAATTTTAACAATGTTGCTTTCATAAAATGTAATACAATTTTGATATTTTTCTTCAATTCTACATTTTTTTCTTAAATTCCCTAGAAATTCATTAACATTATATGTTAGTAATTATTTTGTTTTCTTCCTCTAACATTTACAATGTTAGTCCTTGTAAAACTTATTACATTATAGAATATAGCTAGTAAACTGATGATTATCACAATTTTCTTGTTTCTAATTTTAATTTTTGTTTGCTAACACATTGTTCATTAAGTATTGATTAAGTTGTTGTAATTTAGTATATATGTTTTAATCATATTTAGAAATATTCTTTTGTCACTATCCTCGAATTCGTACTTTAAAATTAAGATTAGATACTGAAATTCAAATTTATTTAAAACTTTGAATTTCATAATGGGTTTTGAATTTTATGAAATGTTTGCAGCACACTGAGAGTGTATTTTTCCTTATTATGATATTGTATATTACTATCACATGTCTTTTTTTAGTAAATTACCCATTTACTCTTGACAGAAAGTCTTCCTTATTAAGAAGTTTTAGCAAAGTCATTGGCTGTATTCATAGTCCACTGCTGTGTTTGGCTCAGTATTATTTGCGAACTTTGTTTATAATTTTATTGTATCTATTCTGGTATACTTTAGTTTCAGAATTTTATTTGGTTTTGAATAAACTAAGACAATCTTTCTATTTATTTTTCTTATATGCCAATAATGTCTACTCTGACAATTTTTATATATTGGATCAATAGAATTTTTGCTGTGGGCTTATTTTTAAATGACAGAATGTTGAACTATATTCCCACATGAGGGAAGAAAGTCAATTCTACCTCCCTGGCCCAAGTGTGAGCATCTAAACTTCCCAGATATTGACAAATGTCTGCTAGCAAAGAAAAAATAGCTTCTGGCTAAAATCTGTTTTGTGTTTTAGCAATAATTTTGTTTGTCAAAATTCCCCTCTGGGAACCTCCAGATAAGGCAATTTTTCATGAAATAGCATGGAGTTAGGAAGTTATAAGAATTTCATAATACAAAATTTTGTTAGAGTACTTAATAGAATTCTAGAATATCTGTTTAAAACATTTATATTTTATTGATGAAGAAATTATAGCTCAGAAGTTTTAAAGGGCATAATCCATAATTATTAGTGATTGTTTTACAAGATTAAAGCAAAAATGCTGTGGTAAGAAGACAAATAGTACAGAAATTAAGAAAACCAAGGCCTATTGACACAGACATTAAGAAGAGTATTAACCCAAAAGCTTATCTGTAGATGAACTTACAAGTCTCTACTTTTGACCAATGAAAAATTTCTTTACTTTTTTGATAATAGGGGGGTTGGGTAGAGGGATTTTAATCCAGCAACATGGCTGCTCTGGCAAGGGATCACATCCAAAGACCTTCTAGGTCTAAGAGATCTGGATGGAATACATATACACCCTTAGTGCACACCTTTAATCCCAAACAATGTAGGTAAGGTTAGTTTGTAGAAGGAAGCAGTCATGTTTGAAAGTGATGTCTAATTGTAGGGCAGACAAAAATGACAAATTAGAGAAAGATTTGACAGAATATGTTAGGAAAGGATACCTCCAACTCTCACAAGAACAGCACAGGAAAAAGAGGTGACTTAAGAGAGCAACACATAGAGGAAGGAGCCACAAGATTAGAACAAATTGCCAGATTTATTTTGAGGGCTAGCAGAGCAATTCAATGAGAAGCTGAGAGAAGCCAGTTTGAACCAGTCAGCTTGGAGAGGAGTTTGATTCAGAACAGATGAGTTGAACCAGCCCCTCAGAGTTCAGAAAGAACTAGAAAGGGTGAACTTATTCAGCAGTAACCCTCCAAGATAAGAATTATATCATGAAAATTAGAGCAAAATTTACAGGGTTGGTTACACTTTCATAAAATTTAAAGCTAATACATATATGTAATATACTAATCAAGTCTGAAAAATGGCTTACACAGGACAGATAAAAGGCTAAATATTTTGAAGACTATAGTAAGAGAGAATAATAATGTACTATAGATTCTTAAAAGTTGGAATACAGGATTATGTTTTGTTCAAAAATGCAAATATGCTTATCTTGAATATAATTCTCTCTATATAATTGTCACATGGTACCTCATAAACATGCATATTTTTATTTGCCAATTGAAATTTTTCATGATAAACTATGGTGTTAAAATGAACAGTATAGAGCTTCATGGTAACTGGATAGATAAAGGGATTGGAAAATATGAATACAGTAATTGTTCCTATTTATGAATATTTTAGAATATAATAAAAATGTAGAATAGTTATGTACTCATATTATTAATCCAGTAAGTGTTACTACCTTTAAAGACTAAGATAGATTCAAATTGTTAAAGAGCAAGCTAGTAACATAAAACAAAAGTAACTGACTGACTTAACAGAAATAACATGTAAACTTCAAGTATGGCCTGTGACCTTGATATGTTCTCTTTCCACAGATAATGTTGGCACTAGGAAGTAGGAAAAATGAGCAGAGGCCGGCATATCCAGCTAATCAGGGAGAAGAGAAACAGTAGTAAAGATACTGCTGGGGTGAGAGAATTCCAGCTGCAAGATTCATTTGAATCTGGTAAAATATTTTTGAAAAAAGAAAAAAGAAATGAAGTATTCAAAGAAAATCAAAGCAAGCAAACTTGTACTCTAATTCCAGAAACTCTGCTAGAACTTGGGGTCAGGCTTGCATGCTGAAGTGTGAATTATCCAGCATGAGATTCAGGACAGGTAAGTCAGCAGGGGCCCAGAATAAAGATCAAGTGAGAAGAAGGTAACCACTGAGTTGTTAGAACAGAGCCTTGGGGTGACTTACATTTAGTCCCACAGTTAGCCAAGGCACATATCCCACTAGGTTGTGGAAGGATGTTGAGTCTGCAGGTGGTTTTTAAGGAATTCCAACTGTGAGGAGAATACAGCTTCAGCCTTGAGATTTTTCACCTGAATGTGAATGCAATATAAATATATTTTAGATGCCAAAATACAACTTTCTTCTTTCTTTTCTTTTCTTTTCTTTTCTTTTCTTTTCTTTTCTTTTCTTTTCTTTTCTTTTCTTTTCTTTTCTTTTCTCTTCCCTCCTCCTCCCCCTCCACACTCTTCCTCTTCCTCCTCTTCTTTTATGGCTGTACTGTTTTCTTTTAAATCCTGATAGATGACTTTGTAAGGCAAAGTGACATATAACCTATGGGCAACCAAGTGAGTAGTGTCACACATAACATAAAGGGGGAAGGCAGATTCAGTCAAGAAAGCAAGATAGCGACAGAGAGACAGGACAAGTATCAAAGGGAAAGAAAGAGAGAAATGAAAAAGAGACATGTAAGGATAAGAAACAGAGGTAGGGCAAAGGGAAGAAACAAAGACATGCTCACAAAACTACTATAACGTCAATCTGCAACTGTCACATGGCTAAAACTTCAGAACTGGAAAATAGAAACTGGCAAGAAGAAGGATGAACTGGATGGTACCAAGAGGCAATTCCTCCAATAAATATATGTGCTTTGTTTTAAGGACCTTCAAATATTTTCTAAAATATGAAGTATATGTATTACAGTTTGAAAAGGAAATGTCACTCAAAAAGCTTATATGCTAAAGATTTGGTTCAAACATTCAGAGATAATTACATTATGTTTGCATTGATTTCATGGGTGGGTTAACCTCTTGTTGGATTTATGATTTAATGTCATGTTAGGGAAATGGTGAAAATTCTGAGGTTGGGAGCTGGCTCTATGTAGTACATCACCGCGGTTATGTACTGGAAGGGTTACTGAACCTTTCATCTTCTAGTCTCTCCCTGCTTCCAAGCTTCCATGATCTAGTCATCCTGTCCTGATGGCTTCATTACTATGAAGTCTTACTTCCGTTTAGACCCACAGAAATGGACCAAGTCACCATGGACTGAAAATTCTGAAACTGAGCCAAAATAAACTTTTCTGTTTTTAAAATTATTTCTGTCAGGTATTGTCACAGTGACAAATGTCTGATGGAAACAATGTATTCTTATGTGACATTTCCAGATAGGCAGTCCTGGCAGTTTATTTCTTTTAACTATGGCTTGGCCAAGAGAAATATTCTACAACATCAGACTGTCATCTGATGGCATTTCTCAGAATCAAGGATGGAAAATATAAGTCATAACTTTTCTATCTAATGAAAAATGAAAGGAATTATTCATTCTGTGCAAATAATGAGGCAAAATTCATATACTTAGGAGATTGGTATAAGCTTTATAATTTTTATGTCAAATAAGCAAATTAGGACTAATGATAGAAAATTTTCAGCAGTATAAAAAATGAAATACCTAAAACTCTAGCTATTTAAAAATCATCAAATATTCACAGACATACAATAGCAGAGGAAGAGAAATATATTACAATCTTGCCATGCAGGGTAGTACTACACCTTGTGAATAAAGGTGTGTTGAAAGAATAAATGAAGGCCTGCTATTTTAGGAAATTTGAGGGCTTTAGTTTATCATGTTCTGACATGTTGTTCCTCTAAAATAGTATATTAGAGCATTATTATTATTATCACATAAATAATTAAACATGTATTTGATATATACATATTAATCATTTAAAGTTAATCTGCTCACTATCTTTGCTATTTCTAGATATGACATTTATATCAATATGATTTTAATATAAAAACTATCATTGTGCTTGCTTTGATTTTCTTTGAATACCTCATTTCTTTATTCTTTTTTCAAAGGTATTTTACCAATAGTATTCTGTACTTCAAAAATGATTTTATGAAAATGTCTGTACTACCAAAAGCAACCCCCAGCTTTAATGTAATTCCATCAACATTCCAGTGGCATTCTTCATAAAATCAGAAAAAAAAATCCTAAAATTCATATAGAACACAAAACCAGGGATAATAAAAGAATGCAAAACACTATTCTGTTGGAAGAATCACAATATCTAACCTCAAACTATACTGTAGAACCATAGTGACAAAAAGAGAACACACACACACACACACACACACACACACACACACACACACACACCATTGTCACAACTATTAACCACAACCACTATTGACCATTCGAACAGAATACATATTCCAGAAACAAATCTGTATAGTTTGTGTTGGGGGATGCTGGTTCTTTATTTCAAAAAGAAATATTGGTATTTGGTATCAAAACAGTTGTATCACAAGGTTCTTTTTCTCTCAAATTGATGCAAAGAGGCTACAACAAAGGACAGCACAAATAAAACAATAAGTTATAGGATGTGTAACTAATAGACTTCATGGGAACCATTTAAAAATGCCAGTTATGTGGGGAAACTTACAAAGACAAGCATACTCCCAAGCCACAGACTGTAAAGATGACATATAGCTGATGGGGTGGCCAAAGTAAACTCTCTCTCTCTCTCTCTCTCTCTCTCTCTCTCTCTCTCTGTCTTTCTCTGTCTCTGTCTTTGTCTCTGTCTCTCTCTCAGAGGGTGAGCACTAAGTGATCACCTCAGTGTTATGAAATTGAAAATACCTTTTTTGTCTCCTCCTGATATTAATATTCTGATTACAGTAGCCCCTCCCTCTACCTTCCACAGCCCCACCCCCAAAATCCAGATCCAATCTCTTTTGTCTTTCAAAAACAGGATTCTAATGAGATGAAATGAAATGAAATGAAATAATGAAGATACAACAAAAACTAATCCACCAGGATAGGACACAATAAACAGAAGAGGCCAAGAAAAGGCACATGAAACAGATGTGGATGCAGAGACCCACTCATTAACATACTCAGGAGTCCCATATACAATTAAGCTAGAAGCCATAGTATATGTGCCAAGAACCTGTAGGATAAAAAAGGCAAATATATAAATAAAATAAAAATTAAAAAATCCCTGACATTACATTGTCAGACAAGGAACTTCCAATGATACCAATGAGTTTGTTTTCTGTTGGCCAACTACTCTTGATTGGTCATGCGGCAGAAACTTTCCTGGTGATACCTGAGCAAGGCACGAGTGGATGCTATGAGTACAGCAGGAATTTTATTGTTACATTATTATTTAAAATGTATTGTATTGATTTTTAGAACAGTACATACATATTTTTTATCCTAACACCTGGCTATCTAGACTCTGGTTCTTGGTCACCCAAGCAGTGTTGGGTAGGGGTTTAGTTTTTTGGAATAGGTCTTAAGTCAAATCAGATATCGGTTGTTTGCTTTCACCATTGGTCAATGTGCAACCATTGCACTAGCATACCTTGGAGACTGGACAGCATTGTAAATCAAAGAGTTTGTGGGTGGGTTCATGCATTTCTACTTTGGCAACAGCGTGCTTTCCTATAACAAGATGCTAGTATATAGTGGTAAAGGCTTTATGTAGACATCAGCTCCACATTTCATGTTTGTTGAGTTGTGTAGTTGCTGTCTTTAGCAATGGAGCCTTACTGTCAGTTTGTGTAGAGCAACCTATAGTCTTAGAAACTATAGCTTGGGTTGTTGGGGGTTTCCACAGACCCCTTTGGTTAACAACTCAATTAATTGTAACATAATCCTGATACTGTAAACGTTATTTGGTGACAAGATATGTCCAATTGGGACTCTCCTTTCTTTATTATTTGGCAATTTCATTTATATCTCCTTCAGATATGTATATATTTTAGAAAATTTCTACTATATTGTTTTTATATTACTCCTTAATATTACTTATCTCTCCGAATATTCCCTCTGTTATTCCACTTCTTTCCCTCAGATTGATCCTCCTCATAAAACCGTAACTATATATATTGTTCATTTTCCTAGGGAGATATATAGTTATCCCCGAAGTCCCTTCCTCAATACCTAACCTCTGTGGTTCTAAGGATTGTACCTTGGTTATCATCGGCTTAAAAGCTAATATCAACACATGAGTCAGTACATACCACATTTATCTTTCTGGGTCTGAATTACCTCACTCAGGGTGTTGTTTTCTATTTCCATCCATTTGCCTACAAATTTCATGCTGGAATTCTTTTTAAGAGCTGAGATGTATTCCATTGTGTAAACCTAGCGGAATCTAGGTTGTTTCCAAATTTCTGGCTATTATGAATAGAGCAGCAATGAACACAGGTTGGCAAATGCATCTGTGGTAAGATTAAGTGTCCTTTGGGTATATACCCCAAAGTGGTATACCTTCATCTTGAAGTAGATTGATTGTCACCTTACTGAGGAATTGGCACTTTGGTTTTTATAGTGACTGTAAAAGCTTGTACTCCCACCAGCAATGATGGTTCTCCCTACTCTACATCCTCACCAGCATGAGCTGTTACTTGTGTTATTGATCTTAACCATTCTGACTTGTGTAACATGGAATCTCAAAGTCATTTTGAGATTGCTGTTCCCTGCTGTTTAAGGATGTTGACCATGTCTATAAGTGTTTATCAGTTTTTAATGGGATTATTTATTTATGTATTTATTTTTGATATCTAGTTTCTTGAGTTCTTTAATATTTTAGAATTTAGTCCTCTATTCCATTTGTTGTTTGTAAAAATCTTTTCTCATTCTGTAGGCTGTTTCTTTATCCCAATGATGTTATCCTTCAACATATAGAAGTTTTTCAGTTTCACGAGGTTTCATTTATTTTTTGTTGATCTTAGTGTCTGTGAAAACAGTGTTCTCTTCAGAAAATATTTTCCTGTATCAGTGAGTTTTAGGCTATTTCCCATTTTTTTCTGTCAGGTCAGTGGGTTTTATGCTGAAGTCTTTGGTCCATTTGGAATTGAGTTTTGTGCAGGGTAATAAGTATGACTCTATTTGCAGTCTTGTAGATACAGATGTCAAGTTTGACTAGCATTATTTGTTGAAGATACTGTTTTTTTTTTTTTTTTTAGTACTCATTTCTGACTCCTTTTTCAAAAAGCAGATATTTACAGGTATACAAACTTTATTTCTGTCTTCAATTTTATTCTATTGATCTATGTCTGTTTTTGTGCCAGTACCATGCTGTTTTTAGTATTGTAGTTCTGTAGTATAATTCAAGGTCAAAGATAGTGATACCTCTTGTTGTTCTTTTATCATTAAGAATTGTTTTAGCTGTCTTTGTGTGTGTGTGTGTGTGTGTGTGTGTGTGTGTGTGTGTGTGTGTATTTTCATATGAAGCTGAAAAATATTCTTTCAAGATTTGTGAAAAGTTGTGTTGGAATTTTCTTGGGGGGTTTTATTGAATCTGTAGATTGGTTTTGGTAGAATGGCATTTTAAAAATATTAATCCTCCAGATCCATGAACATGGGTGGTCTATCTTCAGACATCTTCTTCAACACTTTACTTTAGCTTCTTAATTTATTTTATCATACAAGTTTTTCATTTACTGTTTTTGGTTAGTTATTCTAAGACATTTTATGTAATTTGATTTTAATATATTATTTTGATATATTATATTATAAATAATATAATATTTGATGTTATTGGAAGGTGTAGTTTCTCTAATTTCTTTCTCAGTTTATTTTTCATTTGTATATAGAAGGACTACTGATTTTTTATAAGGCAATTTTATATCCAGCTACTTTGCTGAAAGTGTTTATCAGCTGTAGGCATTTCCTGGTGGAATTTTTTTTTTTGTCACTTAGGTATATGATCATTATTTCTTCTAATAATGATACTTTGTATCCTCTTGTTCTTCTTCAGTTATCTTATTGTTCTAGTAAGACATTGAGTAATATATTAAGTGGAAATCCTTCTTTGTTCCTAATTTTAGGAGAATTGTTTTGAGTTTCGCTCAATTTAAGTTGATGTAGGTTATAGGCTTGTTGAAAACTACCTTTGTTTTGTTGAGGCGTATCTCTTGTATTCCGAATCTCTCCAGGACATTTAACATAAAGAGGTGTTGGATTCTTGCAAAGGCCTCTTCTGCATCTAATGAGATGAACATGTGTGTTATTTTTCTTTTAGTTTGTTTATATGGTGAATTTTATTAACAGAGTTTTGGATATTGATTCATTCCTCCATCTTTGGGAGGAAGCCTACTTGATCATGGTGGGTGATCTACTGATGTGTTCTTAGATCCAATTTGCAAGTATTGAGAATTTTTGCCATGTTCATAAACATGTTGCAGCATGCAGTCTGCTATAGTGAAGGATCTTTCTTGTGTTTCTTGCTGCTGTATTTAAAATGGCAAGGAGGTGGAATCAGCTTGGATGACAATTAACAAATGTGCTTGCTAATTTTATATCAATTCAACATAAGCTACAGTCATCTGAGAGGAGGGTACTCCAATTGAGAAAATGGTTTCATAAGATTGGGTTGTAGGCAAGCTTGTAGGGCATTTTCTTAGTGATTAATGTGGGACAGCCCAGAACATTGTAGTGTGAAATTACTCCTGGGCCAGTATTCTAAGAGAAAGCAGGCTGAGCAGGCCATGGCAAGCCAATAAGTGGCACCCCTACATACTATTTGTATCAGCTCCTGCCTTCAAGTTCCTGCTCTGTTTGAGTTCCTGTCCTGACTTCCTTCAGTGATAAACTTTGGATGTGGAAGTATTATCCAAATAAATACTTTCCTACCCAGCTTGCTTTTGGTCATGATGTTTTATCATAATAATAGAAACTCAAACTGAGACAACAGTTGAATGAAATGTCATATATTGAAAGATTTTATTCAGCCACAACAAATTGAAATAACAAAATTTGTAAGAAAATTGATGGAACTGGAAGACATTATATTAAGTGAAGTAACTTTGGCTCAGAAAAGAAAATTACTCATATTTCTCTCATGTGTGGTCCTAGTTTCTGATTTTTGTATATATGTGTTTTTATGGGAGTCACTGTGGGTATAAATTATAAAGTTAGAATAAGGCCATGAGAAGAATAGAATGTCTTTTCAGAAGAGGGTGTGATATCACAGAGCAATATGGAGGGAAGAAGGATACAACTGGAGAGGTATTTTAGGGAGCAAGAACAAAGGAAAAAAACAGAGAAAAAAATAAAATAAGAAGCATCATGAACTTGTAATAAAAGCTGAGAGTGACAAGTTGAAATTAAACCTAGTTCTGAAGCACTTACCTATAATTCTAGAATTTAGAAAGATGAGGTCAGGAGGATCACAAGATAGAGTTATCAAGTTAAAGTTAAGCTTGTCTAAAGAGTAAGAAAACCTTGTATTTAAAGCAAAAGCTATGCATTTTCACATAGTTGGAGACAGGAGGATCAGAAGTTAGATGTCATCTATACTACATAACAAGTTGAAGATCAGCCTGATATACAGATGAAACCTTATCTTCAAAACAAAAGTATCTTCTTCCAAGTAGTAGTTTAGTGAATTAACTAATGTCCATGTGTCTGAGGTTTTCATTCATAAAATTTTTGTTTAGGTTTCTATAAGAAACTATACTTGGTTTCATAACTAAAGTACAGTATAGACACCCATTGCACAGAATTGAAGAAATTAAGTGGGGGATATGGAGACTGAAATGGTCACCCTCTGTAGCCATGTGGGACTTCCAGTGCAGGAAGAGGAGCAACAACCCATCCATAAAACCTTCAACCTAAAATTTGTACTGTCTGCAAGATGCCCAGGGATAAAGATGGAGCAGATACTGAGGGAGTGGCTAGCTAATGACTGACCCAAATCGGAACACATCACATGGAAGATAGATAATCCCTGACACTAGTAATGACAGGAGCCTAACATAATCGTGTCTGGAGAGACTTCATCCAGCAGTGGATGGAAACAGATGCAGAGACCTACATCAGGTGTTTCTCAGGTAGTTTTATGATAGAGTTGGGGGATAGAAGTGAAAGAGCAGGAGGGGTCAAAGACACCACAAAAGACCTAAAGAGTCAACTAACTTGGGCCTATGGGGGTTCACAAAGACTGTCTTACCCACCAAGGAGCATGGAGGGGCTAGACCTAGGCCCCCTACATATTTGTAGCAGATGTGCAGTTTAGTCTTCATGTGGGTCCCCTAACAATTGGTTGTTTGTGATTCAGTTGCCTAAAATTGGATTCCTTTCCCCTAACTGGATTACCTAGTTGGGCCTCAGTGGGAGAGGATGCTCTTAGGCCTATGGCAACTGGGTGTCCCAGGGTGAGGTGTTACCCAAGGGGATCTTCTTCTCTGAAGAGAAGGGTAGGAGGTAATTAGGAGAAGGGACTTATAAGGGTGGGACTGGTAAGAGAGGAGGGACGGGGTGGGGTGACCACAATGCAAAATGAATAAATAAACACATACATAAATAAAGAGCAAAAAGAATTGAAGTTATAAAAGTTAAATTATGTAAAATGAGAAAGTTACATTTGCCCTTGAATTTGTAATATATATTTATAAACAATACAAATTCTTTTTAAAATAATTCTATCTTGCTTTATGGATGAGGCAAGCCCCATGTAACAGAATATTTCCAGTTCCTCTTCCCTCTCCCATAACTTATAACATTGCTATTATTCATTTCATCTGCTATGATCACAAAATACATTGTTGTTCTTATTTCAGAACAACAACAACCACCATAAACCCTGATACTTATAAGTTCAATTAAGAGTCTTAGGGAAGAGCTGGAAGAAGTTGAAGAGGAGGGTGATCTTATAGGAAGACCAGCAGTCTCAACTAACCTGGACCCTGGATATTGCTCAGACACTGAGCCACCAACCAGGCAGCATACACCAGCTGATATCAGGTGCCCAACATACATACAGCAGAGGACTGCCGGGTCTTGACGCAGTGAGAGAAGATGCCCCTAACCCTCAAGAAACTTGAGGCCCCAAGGAGTGGGAAGGTCTAGTGAGGTGGAGGTGGGGGAGACATCTTCTTGGAGATGTGGGGGGAGGAGGTATGGGATGTGAAACAGTCAGAGGGTAAAACCAGAGGTGGATAAAGACTGGACTATAAAATGATTAAAGAATAAATAAGCAAACAAACAAGTCAGAAATATAAGAGGATTTTATTTGTATTTATTCCTTCTTTAATTTCTGGTCTACTTATTCTCTAAAGTATTTCTTTTTAACACTATGTATGATATATTTAGTGTGGACAAACTCCATTATTTCTGTTTGTCTGAGAAGTCTTAAAGAACAATTTTATAGATTAGAAAGCTTTTTGGATGTGTGTTTTCTTTCTTTCTTTCTTTTTTAAACCTTTCAATATTTTTCCATTTTTCTTTAGATGGATAATATGTTATTTGACAAATACCAGCAATAAGTCAACTTATAAAGAAAAGGATGATACTGGTGTGCAATTTTCTTTGTGTTAGTCCAGGATCTCTTGGTTCTTCCAGTTTTGGTCCTATGGTGAATCAGTACACTGTGGTAAGGAGCAGGTAGCAGAGTAGGAATGTTGTCATCCCACTGGTGGGAAGGAAACAAAACAAAACAAAAGAAACCAACACACAACAACAAAAAACAGAAACTCATTAGATTTTAAAACCCTTCATGTGCTCAGTGACAGAAAATTTCCCACAATGCCTGCCTCTCAAGATTCTACCATTACCCAAGGGCACCAATGTGAAAACCAGCTTTAAGTAGCTGGAATTCTGGGGGGAATCTTCTGGGTCAGAACTAGAGTTTAGGGGTCAATAGTTTCTAAATTATATTTGCAATCTTTGTTTTTCAAATCATAAAATAGTTTCCACGCCTATGACTTCTTTGAAAACTACTTTTTCTTTGGTTTTCTACAGTTGGAAAATAATTTCTCTAGGTAGAGATTTTGTGGAATTTACTTTTATTGGTATTTAGTTAGCTTTCAAGATCCTGGTTGTGTATCTGTTTACTCTCAGCCATTTTGATTTTAAAAAAGCACTTCATGTTCTTTCTTTGACTCCTCTAGTATTTCCATTTTTACATATTCTTCATTCTATGATAACTCTAGATATGGGATGTTCTGTTCTTTTCATACTTTTAGTTTTGAGCATAGACTTTATAAGCTGAGGCATCCCTCCAACCCCTGTTCTATCTTTATTCATCTATTTCTTTTTATTTTAGAGGTTTATATAATATTCACTAAAGCTCATTGAGTCTATTTGGTATCAGTCTGCTGACAAGCCCATCAGCGTTATTATTTTCACTAGTGTTCTTCATTTCTAGCTTTTCCTTTCTACTTCTTTTAGAATCTCAATCTTTCTGTTCCAAGTGTTCATTTGTACTCTGTTGTTCCATTAGGGCTCTAAGAATGTTTATTGTAATTATTTTAAATTCCAAGTTTGGTTACCTAAGGGCTTTGCTGCACCTGATGTTGTTGCTAATGATAGCTTTCTCTCTTCAGAGCGCGATTCGTGTTTTTTAGCACGTGTTCTAACATTTACTTGAAAGATGTACAACACCATTAGAAACTAGGAACTGATATTGAGACACCTATGGTATGCTGTCTTGTGTGTTTCTGTCTAGGGTTTATCTGTGGTTATGTTTCCTGTAACCACAGTGTCAGAGACTAAAGTTTCAGTTAGTGTTCACATTTTTGCCTCCTATGGGGCTTCTTTCAGGTTTTTACTTACACATTATTAACTATGGGTAGCATGGTAAGGTAGAGAGGAGATTGTTGTGGAGTAGAATTGACTAGATCTCAGCATTTTAGATGGAATCTCTAAAATCTAAATCTAAAATCTGAAACCTAGAATCAGTTAGGTGTTTCTAATCTGTCAATGTTGGTGAATGTTGGATAAAATTCTATGAATTAGACTCTGTTAAAATAACTTCCTTGTAGTCAGGCATTTTTAAGGAAAATAGACATCTCTGGGTACATTAAAATGGATGTCTCTATCCCTTCCACCAATAGAAACAGAAGAGAATGTTTGTCAAATCTTTACATAGAGGGTTTGAAGGGTCATTTGTCAGGGAAAGTCAAAGAAACCTGGTAGGTTCCTCTAAAACCGCCAAGGCTGAGTTCCTAACTCCAATTACTTTACATTTCACTGTGGGATGTTATCACTTCTAATTTAAGATATTCTTGTTCATACAAGATGTCTCCTGAGAGGCTTTGCCAGAGCCTGACAAATAAAGAGGCAGATGCTCACAGCCAATCATTAGACTGAGCATGGGGTCCCAAATGGAGGAGTTAGAGAAAGGACTGAAGGAGCTGAAGGGGTTTGCAACTCCATAGGAAGAACAACGATATCAACCAACCAGACCTCCTTGAGCTCCCAAGGACTAAACCACCAACCAAAGAGTACACACATGAAGGGACTCATGGCTCCAGCTACATATGTAGCAGAGGATGGCCTTGTTGGGCATCAATGGGAGGAGAAGGCTGGATGCTCCAGTTTAGGGGAGGCGGGAGTGGGTGGATGGGTAGGGGAGCACCCTCATAGAAGCAGGGAGAGGGGGATTGGAATAGGGATTTCGGGGGGGGGGAGGACTGGGAAAGAGAATAACATTTGAAATGTAAATAAAGAAAATATCCAATAAAAAAGAAAAAGATTCTGTTCTAGGTGAACTGTGATTCTCTAGATTTTCCAAAACACGCAGAAAACTTGTCTAAAACATGCAGCAACCTGTCCTCCAGCTAGGAAAGATGATATCTAACAGTGCTCCCACCATTTTTATAATCAGACAGGGATGATGTCCTTCAAATTCTTTCTAAGTTAGGCTACACATCAAAAGTCAGAAAAACACAGTAAAAATAAACACAGTATTTCTTCATACATATTACACATATAAATGTGATTTGATATTTTAACAATTTACCATGTTCTTTTTAAAAGTTCTTGAATTTGTTATAAAAGAAAAACAGAAAAATAAAGATGTTTTTACTTTGTATGACCTGATTTGGAAAATAATTAGATATACACTTTTTGCATTCTAGGTATTAAAATGTGCATTTTATTAAAATAAAGAAGTAAAAAAATGCATGTACCTGGACTTATATGGATACTGAACAGAAAAAATATCTTTATTTTAATGGTAAAATAAAATTAACTAATATTTGCATAAACTACGTCAGAAAATAGAGCCCAGTCTACAGAAGCTAACATTTCTTGATAGAACATCCATTTGCCATCTAGGAAAATTGTTGTAACTTGCAATACAAGTTTATATTATGATACATTTTTCTTTCCCACAATAGGGGAAAGGCAATAAAATTATTTCTTACATTTTCAATTCATGGATGAATTAAATTGAGCTCTTCATAACTGCTGCATACTCTTCTTTTATCTTAGTGTTGTGTTTTCTAATCCCTGAGTTATGATCTCATATGTTCAATGTAGAACTAAATGGAAAAATAATTTCTAAATCTTACTTGGTCTGAAACAGCAGATGAGACATTCTTTACCAAATCCATTCCTCTCATGAGGGACTGAAAATTCTATTCTTGCTCTCATGATACTCTATTTCTGCCTAGTCAATAAAACATGGTTTCAGTTGATATGTGTTCTACTTAAACCAGCCCATAATGCTCATAGTGTGCTCCCATGTTTGCTTTCAGATGCCAAATATGCTCAAAATAGAATTATAAATTGTCTGATACTGCTACTGAGATTACACATCAGTTTCCTTTATATTAAGCTTCCTTTCTCATTTTTTGCGAGACTTCATTTTATATGTTAGTTATCTGCCATGTCTAAATATTTCACTTTGTCTCCTTCTCTTTATTGGGCCAGCATAAAACTACTTCCCAAAGAGCCTAATCTGTTGCTCCCCAAAGTGATAGTGTGAAAATGTGTTTTTTAAAAAATTACATGGACATCCTAACACATAAAATGCTTTTTTAGCTGGAGGCTGTCAGTTCTGTTTAAAGAATGGAGTGTGAATCCATTGTATCTCTGTGGTGGAAAAATCTCCTGAGGGAACTGATCTAAATCCACGGAAATATTTGAAGGCTTTAGGTATGGACTCACAATCTAAGAGAGTGATAGGAGAAGATGGAGGAAATAAAAATCTATAAAGTGTTTGGTTGACATTTGAAAAAGAATGTGATATGTTCTCTTTAGCTATAATAGTATATTCCAGAAATTGCAACAATGTTTGCAGTTCCAGGGATAGATGTTTCACTAGGAAATCTTGTAAATTTATAAGAGCTTATGAATATTAAAGTAGACTAATTTGCATAGCGGTATATATATATATATTATATATATATGCATCTGTTGACACAAACAATAGAGACCTGTGTATATTTTACATACATACTAAATAGAACTATTACAACACCCAAACATTTGTAGACACACACACACAAACACACACACATACACATTATCACACAAGGAGTGTTTCCATAGGAGCTATACGTGATCTAACAAAACAACAAATGATGGAATAAGCAGGCTGAATATATATATTTGTGCATTCACTTACATACATTATTCACACATATGTAACAATAATAGTTTTAAAAATTGAGGTTATAAACTTGAGAGCTGGAGGAATGAGAGCTCAAGGGAAGGGGGCTGGAAGGGGCTGGGGAAGAAAAGGGAGGGAGAAATTTGTTGAAATTTGATTTCAATTAAAAACATATTCCGAAGAAAGAAAATAAAAATCCCAGAGATAGACAAGGGAGTTTTTCTTCCTTGTGTTGGTCAGGGTCTCCAGGAGACACCCGAAACATTGTAGGCTAATTGTTATTACCTCTTCTTGCCTCATTTGCCTAGTAGAACTTGAAGAAGACCACATTTCTGATGACTTGAATTTTGACACAGACTCGAATGAACTGGTCACGACCTGGGAGCCTTCCCTAAGGACTACCTTTCATAGAGTTTGGAGATCCTGTGCTTATTTTCGGGGTGAAAAGTAATCAGTAGCCTTAAAACCTATCTGTAAAGTTAAACCATTTAATGATTAGTTTAAATGATTAGAGGTAATAGACCCAAGAGAAGAACCGGCTACTGCAGAGATGCTCCTTTCCTGAAATCTCCACAAGATCGGCACAATTATCACACCAGTCAGCCTGCCAACACGCATAGGTGAAATCGCACAGGGCCTTCACCCTAGATTAAAAGCTATAAATAATCAATGGCAGCTGGGGGAGGAAGAATAAGTTTTTATTTAATTCCAAGTGTTTAGACTTGAATATATGTACATTGGAGCAACACTAAATGAAATCAGTGGGTTTATATAGGTAAAAATATTTTATAGAATTTGAAGAAGATCACTATAGAATTCTGTCTGTGTTATATATTTTATTATAATAGGATGGTTATAGAATCATAAATTTGAGAGGGAGTTTTGTGGGGAGGGCTCAGGAAGAAATGGAGAGGAAATGAAGTAAATGCAGTGTGCTCAGGTATAAAATTCTCAAAACAAAAAAAAAAAAAAAAAAAAAGAAAGAAAAAAAGATAAAGAGGAATAAAGTTTTGTTCAAGGGTTTCTCTGTGTAGCCCTGGCTGTCCTGGAACTCACTCTGTAGTCCAGGCTGGGCTCAAACTCAGAAATCTACCTGCCTCTGCCTCCCAAGTGCTGGGATTAAAAGTGTGCGCCACCACTGCCTGGCCAGAATAAAGTTTTATTAGCTAGCTCTGGATGGCCTGGAACTCACAAAGACCAACATCCTTCTGGCAACCAAGTGCTGGCAACCAAGGTATTGGCCACCATGACTGGTCTATATTAATAATGCTCCAATGAAAATGTTTTCAGATAGCTAATTGTGATATGTAATCACACATATGCTCATATTCACTACATTTTATATTTCTAATAAATTATGATTATATATCATATGTGTTTATATGCGTTGTATATTATATTCATATCATATACCCCCATATATATTCAGAACTTGGAATGATTATTTTGAAGTAAAAGTTAGAATTCAGTTATTTTTACAAAATCATAGAATAGGAAAAATAGTTCCCTGATGCATGAGGGCATACAACTTTAATCCCGGAATTCAGAAGGCAGAGGCAGCTGGATCACTGTGAACTGACACCACCCTGGGCTACAAAATGAGTTCCAGATCTTCCAGGGCCACCTAGAAGAAAAAGAAGAGGAGGAGGAGGGAGATAAAGAAGAGAGAGAGAGAGAGAGAGAGAGAGAGAGAGAGAGAGAGAGAGAGAGAGAGAGAGATCGTAGAAAGGAGGCAGAAAAAATGATTATGAGGTCCTGGGAGGTTGCTATGAGATTTAATTATGTCTCACAGGAATGTCAGAAGCTATACTCAGAAAGTCTCACTGACATGGCTGCCCAAATGTGAACTGAACAAGGACTACAACAATGGACATGTCAAAGTGGATGGAGAAGAGATGACAAGGCATAGATCCTACACAAAGAACTACAGGCAACTGAGGGGAGGACATCTGAAAGCAGGAGAAGTGACCCTCACCAAGGAGGAACCCATCAATTCGTTGTCCAGTGCCAAACAGTTGTCTTGTGAAGGCATGCATGCAAATAACATTATGTAGACTGATTATATATATATATATATAATATATATATATGTATGTATGTATATGTGTGTGAATATATATCTTCTTATAGAACTATAGAATCATAAATTTGAGAGGCAGTTCTTTGGGAAGGGTTCAAGAAGCATTGGATTGGAAATGAAGTAAATGCAATTATAAATAACATTATTCGGACTGAATATATATATATATATATATGATATCATATATATATGAATATATATTACAAATAAATATTCACATATATACATGTACATATACATATAGGCATGAAATAACAACTCAGGAAAGAAAAGACCAGGACTTTGAAGGAGAGCAAGAAAAGACATATGGGAAGTTTTAGAGGGAAGAAGAGGAAGGAAGGGTTATAATTATGTTATAATCTCAAAACTTAAAAAAATAAAAAATAATAAATGACTAGTTCTTATAGGACCAAGATGACACTTAATTTAATAATAAAATAATTAGAATTTCTATTAAAAAATAAGACTTAAAATAGTAAGCACAGCTCTAATACATCAAGTCAAAATACCAGCAAAACAATTTAAAGTCGTACCTTCTTGCCAAGTTTCATCCAGTTTTCAAGTAGATACTTGATTTTCAAATGCGTGCCAGATTATTTTTCAAAATCTGTACAAACAAGGGAAAGGAAGTCAACATTAACTGAATGACAACACAATCTCATTAAGCCCAAGGACTTTACCTGATGAGTGTCCTTCTTGTCTTGTGCGCTGTAGATGATCATGTGGTCACAGAAATGAGCTGTCGGTGCTGCTGGACTCCAAAGCTGGCAATGAACAGTCACGGCATTCTATTTCTGTTTTACTATATAAGAAATACTACCTTTTAGAAATAAGATGTTAGAGCATAGTTGTTTTACTTCTACAGTATATGAATAATTAAGAAGGAAAAAACACACTAGAAAGGTTTTTAAATAATCTTTTTCAATGTTTACAGAGTGCGGATCAGTCCAATATGTTCAATAAATTCTTTTAAATAGGCTGCTCCATAGCCACAGACATTCGTCACTTTATCAGACAATTACCCGACTGTCCAACAAAAACACCTTTTTAAACATTCCAATATGTTGTTAAGAAAAAGATATGAAGTGTGATGTAAAGTATTAAAATACTTAAAAGCACGCCTGCACTTCTTTGGTGAATGGACATGCCATTAATGAAGGTATATAAACTTCAGAAAATAAGAGCGAGTGTGCAAGGAGAGATTTACTTCAAGTGAAATCATCTGCCCTCAAAGGGTTAAATGTTAACAAAGTTGAAAAGCAGGAATCAGGCTCCTATTAGTCTTGGACACTAATCTTATTGACAGCTGAAGTGTTTCCTTATTTTATCCATATTTATAATATTGAAGGAGGGTTATGTGGTGGTGACTAATGACCAAACATCTGGACCTGGTGACCCTAAAAGTCCTCTAGCCATTGCTGCTCACAATTAAATGCCACATGAACTAAAATGATATTTTGGCTTGACCAGGACAAATGAGTTGGAAAAGCTTAAGAAAAAAAAATAGCCTGTGTTTGGCGTTGTAGAAATTATAGCCTATAGACATTTCACAATACAAAGCTGATTTTATTTTATGTCTTAAATGTCTTGAATGTATCAAAATAAAATTAGGTATTTTCAGAAGAAAATAAGTATTCTGGTGAATTGATCCGTGTGCATAACGGGAAATTTTATTTCAAAAGTTTTATCTCCCAGGGCTTTGACTGAACTGTGTAAAATAAAATTGTTTTAGGTTAAACAATTGGAAAACATTATTTCTAAGGTGGTTAGCTCTGTGTGGAAGCAGAGTGCTAAAGGGAGAAGAGAGTTCTTTACCAAAGGAAAACAAATCTGTTTCCCTGTGTATCATGACAGCAGGGAATA
Organism: Uromys caudimaculatus; assembly: GCA_028551405.1. Taxonomy (NCBI): domain Eukaryota; kingdom Metazoa; phylum Chordata; class Mammalia; order Rodentia; family Muridae; genus Uromys; species Uromys caudimaculatus. The sequence continues at coordinate 137,475,357 of CM052700.1, forward strand.
GAGATGGTCAGGAACAAGGATGCAATGACCAGGCAGAAAACCAAAATGAGAACAGGGCTCATGCAGACGTTCTGACTGTGGGAGACTGCGCATGGCTCATACCTGCAGGCATTCTCTGATGGTGGGAGACTGCGCAGAAAGATCTGTGTGGGTTTCCTTCTGAAACCAGGGAAAATGAAGCCTTCATGCTTGAATTTTGATGTTAAGTTCAAATATATTCAAAGGAATCCCCGATTGAACTAGGAAAGCCTCATACTTGGTTTAAAACCAGGGATCCAAACTTACCAGCTATGTCAATACGCAACTGGTATGAAAAACGAAACAAAACAAAACAAAACATATGCTTTCCTATCTAATATGATTGTGAAAATGCAGACTAGTACCCAGCCATAAAACAAGATTCTTGAAGCTGAAACCAAGAAGACAGTGAAAACCAACTTTTAGAATGATAGAGACCTATATAAACCAAACCTGGACAAAAATATCCAAACATAATTTGCTCACAGTAATGATGGCAAAGGTAAAAACTCTCCTGATACCTATGAAAATTGATGCCATAATTTTAAGAACTTAAGTGTAAAATTAACTTTTTGTAGAATTTATGCAAGACATCAAAAAGGCTTTCCCCCAAAACATTGTCAAATACAAAGGAATTGCAAATTAAACATGAAATCAAAGAAATCCACAATAAACCAAGGCTGAAATAATAAAACAGGAGTTAGAGTCTGTACCTGGAAGGAACAAGGAGAGGACGAAACTCCTATTAGTACAGAATTAGCAAGAAAGAAATACACATAACTGAAAACCACAGAGCAATGACAACATCTTCAAGGCAGGAAGAAAAAAAATGACATACTAAATAAAGAATTAATATTTTACTTATAAAAGTGAATATTCTGTAATCACAGAATAAATCATGAAGGATGCAGCAAACAATCAGATTATAAAGCAACAATTGTCACTTCCCACAGAAGCATCAACTAACAGCAGAAACATGAAACTTAGCCAATAAAACTTGAGTCTCAAAAAAAATCACACATGCAAGAGTAAATAAATGTATTGGTAATTAATAATATTGATAAGTCTATGAGCCAAACTAATTGCATATTCACGAGAGTAACACTTCTCAGATTACTTTAGAAGATTTTCAAATAATGGCATTTTTAGACAGCACATTCCGAAATGGTATAAAGCAGATAGCATCATAATAAATTATAAAATCAATACTTACATATAAAGCATGAGTTTATATGTATGTATAGGTGTGTATATGAATATATATGTATTTACTCTCTTACCCATGCATACATCTTTTCATATTTAATGTAGTTATTTTTCATATTTTCCCTTATTATAGTTCTTATTAGTTGCTTAAAGTTATTTTATACCCTTATGTAAGACCAGTGATGGCCACTTCAGTATATATATATGAAAGAAACATATGTAGAATAAATATAAATATTTAAAAAGAAGCTACCACCCTAATGAACACACATGAAAAGAGCTAAAATGACTGATAAAAACTTCATGGCCTTTTGCTTTTTGCTATTTGATACATAGTAAGTAAGAAATTAAAAATTTTAACAGAAAATAGATTTACATACAGATTGAACCTAGCGTAAAAGGAATATGAAATACAAGTAGGAAAGTAACCAATCAACAAAACAGGTAACATTGACATAACACAGTGAATGAGAGAAAAATATCATGTAGTTGTTAAGTAAAAATAAATATTACAGAGACAGAGGTAATGTAAATATTTTCATGTATTTACATAAACATATAGGTATGTAAAAGACATGGAAGATATCTTAAGGTAAAAACTGGAATTATCAATAAAAAACCAGAAGAACAAAAATGATACAGTGGTGGCGCACGCCTTTAATCCCAGCACTTGGGAGGCAGAGGCAGGCGGATTTCTGAGTTCGAGGCCAGCCTGGTCTACAGCGTGAGTTCCAGGACAGCCAGGGCTACACAGAGAAACCCTGTCTTGAAAAACCAAAAAAATAAAATAAAATAAAATAAAAAAATAAAAAAATGATACAGAGAAGTAAACACCAAGCTGAAGGGCCATAGAAGCATTTCTACTAGCTCATTGAATTAAGGCACTTCTCAGAGTGCCAGGCCGAGGCAAGCTCTCAACCAACTCCAGAAAGAACAGTGCTGACATTCGTTCATGGTCCCATAACGTGGAAAAAGAAGAATAAATTATCAAAGCCATTCATTCCACATGCTGTACAGCAACACATAGATTTTACAAATCTGAAACTAAGAATATTTCTGGATGCTCATGCTTCCTGTGATTTCTTATATTACCTAATTCCAGTGTTCCAATAGTATAGTCACTTCCAAAACATCCCCTAACATTATAACGAACTTGTGAGTCTACTGCTGAACAGAACTTTTTAACTGCTTCTCGTGGCCCATACTATTTCTTCCTACCCAAAGCTAACTGATATTTGTATATGAGCAAAAGAAAAGTAAGTCCCAGATGAGTCTTTTCTCTGGTAGTTTGCATACACTCATACATGTATATTACATACAGAAATACATTACTACATATAATTTATAGGATATTCTATGTGAATATATGAAGCTGATGATTATAGGATCAAATCCAAGAGTCAGTAAGTCAAGTCAGTAAATTTTAAACATTCATTTCTGTCTGCTAAGTGTCCAGTGCATAAAAAACAAAAACAAAAACTAAAAAACTCTGAATATATTTACGAACAACATATCCTGAAAAGATATTTTTCAATGATAGATATAATAAGTAATGGTATTTGAAATAAAAAAAATAGCAAATTATCAAAAAGTTGGTCCCTTTAATAAAAACGAATATTGAATTTTTAAAATGCTAAGTAATTATCTAAATTTAAATACTCTGATCCTGTAGAATATCTCACATATTATTCTACAGAACATACTGTGCTAAAAATAAGTGAAGGTTGTTTATGGGAAGTAACTTTAAATTTCTGAAAAATGGTTACCTTTCCTAATAAATGAGTTAAGCAGACACCATTTTGTTGATAAGCATCATATGGGGGTATAGCGGAGTAGCCATTGCCGGGAAGTAAATCAATCATAGCTTTGAAAATAGAATCCACATGTGCAGACCTGCAGACCTGCCCGAGCCAGCAGCCGACACTCTCATCACACGGTGTTAGCTCTGCGCTGTCCAGGGAAAGATTGTTAATGGGGAGTCTGATTAGAACATGAAACTCAATCCTGGGGAAACAGACAGAACTACCATCACAGACGCCATTTAAGATCACTTTAGGGTCTGAAGGATAACATTTGGTGTCAAGAAGTAAATGAAGAGCTTGATTATCCTGAGATGTTTGCTAAATTCACCCAGAGCCTTACAGTTCTGAGGGCTTATTCCCTTTATGAGCAGTATAGTAAAATGTAGTAATTTGAAAATAACCAGTAATTCTTCTAGGGGAGACTTATTTGTTGTAGACCAAAGACACACATCATTGTTTTAGTCTACTAGAAGAAGCAATACACACTTTCCCCAGTGTTTACTTATTTGTTTCTTCATCCATCCATCCATCCATCCATCCATCCATCCATCCATCCATCCAGTAATCAATTTGTCTTAGTTAAAGTTTCCATTGCTGCGATGAAACACCATGACCAAAAGCAAGTTGGGGAGAAAAAGGTTTATTTGGCTTACACTTCTGCACTATAGTCCATTATTGAAGGAAGCCAGGACAGGAACTCAAACTGGACAGGAACCCACAGGCAGAAGTCTATGCAACAGAGGGCATAGAGGGGAGCTGCTTAACAAATGGCTTGCTCATCTTACTTTCTTACAGAGTCTAGAATCACCAGCCCAGGGATGGCACCCCCACAATGGGCTGGGCTGTCCCCCATCAATAATTAAAAAAAACCAATCCCTTACAGGCTTGCCTGCAGCCCATTTTCATGAGAACTTTTTCTTAGTTGTGTTTTTCCCTTTCTCAGACGATTTTTGCTTATTTCAAGTTGACTTAAAATAATCAGCACACGTTTTATTTCTTTTTTTAACCATACATGAAACCGAGAATGCGTGTTATTCCAAGTCCTGTCGCAGAACACAGGTGCAATTCATATATTACAACATAGTGGTAGAAATTAATCCAGACTCTGATGGTTGGTCTATTAATTCAGACTCCAGTGGTTGCAAATGATGAAGTCCCAGTTCAAGTTAGTTTATTCAGACAAATCCAATTATAGAGAAATGTTAATACAACAGCATGGCTGCTCTGGCAAGGGATTACATTCAAAGACCTTCTCGGTCTATAAGATATGCCACAATGCAGACATGCCCCGGATTACAGTATGATCTGGTTAGAATGAAGACACATCCTTAGTACACACCTTTAATCCCTAACAGTGAAGGTCAGTTTAGTTTGGAGAAGGAGCCATGTTTGAATGTGACTTCTAATTGAGAGACAGGCAGTGAAAAAAATCAGAGAAATATTTGATGGAGTAAGTCAGGGATAGGTTACACCCAACTCTCACAAGAACACCACAGGAAAGAGTGCTACACACAAACACACACACACACACACACACACACGGAGAGAGAGAGAGAGAGAGAGAGAGAGAGAGAGAGAGAGAGAGAGAGAGAGAGAGAGAGAGAAGAGAGAGGAGGTGTGTAGCTTTACTGGGATAGTTTTACAGAGATAGGTTGTGGATGGAGAGAACAAGTTAGAAACAGGTAAAGAGAAAATGAACTGGACAATGGGAATATAATTCCTAGAGAATGCAGCACTACTTTTAGTTGACTCAAAATATATATATATATATTTGTTTTTAAAATTCTATTTGACTTTGGCCACATCATTGATCTTCACTGAAATGTGTTGGTTTTTTTTAATAAGTAAAATAAGAATAACTTCTCTTTTTTTTTTCTTTCTTTTTTTTTTATTATTTTTGATACTTTATTTACATTTCCAATGTTTCCCCTTTTCTGGGTCTCCTCTTTGGAAACCCCCTATCCCCTCCCCCTCCCCGCCTCTAAGGGGGAATTCCACCTCCCACCCACCCGCCCACCCATCCCCATATTCCCACCTTGACATTCCCCTTTACTGGGGCCTCTAACACCCTCAGGCCCAATGGCCTCTCCTCTCTCCCTGATGGCCAAAAGGCCATCCTCTGCCACATATGTGGTCCGAACCATGGGTCCATAGATGTATATTCTTTGGTTGGTGGTCCTAACTCCAAGACGACGGGAGGGGGGGCGTCAGGCCCATTGACGCTGTTGCTCCCTCCATGGGGCTGCAAATTCCCTCAGCTCCTTCAGACCTTCCTCCAACTCCTCCATCTGGGACCTCACTCTCAGTCCAGCGGTTACTGTAAAGTGAAATAATTTTTCAATGTAGTTGTGATGAAAAATGAAAAATTATGCAGGTTGGAAATATGCCATTTGTTTTTATAAGTAATAAGTTATTGCTTTGTAAGTCATACTATTGTGCAAGAAATCATCCTTTGAGGTGGCAAAATAGATGATAGGACAAACAAAATCAACGGGGGAAACAATGCCTGTCCATAGAGATAATACTCGAAATACTGCGTGTAGCAATCAGCTTCTCATATGTGTAACAAGGTACCCGAGAGGCTCAGTTTATAAGCCCACAGCTTCAGAGATTTCAGTTCACTGGTCAGCTGGTTCTGTTGCTCTGGCTTGGTGCTGAGGCAGTACATTATGACAAGAGTACACAAGACAAAGAAAAGGGGACAGGAAAGAAGGGGACTGGGAACGCGCCCAGTGAGCTAACTTCCAAAGATTACCCCATCTCTCAGTGATCCTAGCAGCTGGTGAGCAAGTTGTAAATACACAGACCACTCTATGGTACATATTCAAATTACTGCAAGATGCTGCTGAGATGTAGATATTCTAAAACGAGTTCCCTTAGTAGTGCACAGTCATAGAGCCCCAGGAAGTCTGAGCTAAGGATGTAAACTGATGAGTCAGGGGACTGCATCATCCTTGTTGTGAGGGCAAACACATTCATTTCTTCCCAAGTAATGGCAACATACATACACTGAATGATTTTTCAGCCATTCAGGACAAAAACTGCTTCTATTACCTTTTTGTATATTATGTTTGGCAAAAGAAATGAGACACTATTTGGATCCCATGTCTAAGGTTCATCATCACAGAAATTGTATAAAATATAGAATTTTCTTGTCTCAGGAAGGGTCAGCAGATGAAACTGGATGATCTGAGCTGTAACTCCATACTGCATTTTGCTTATGTGGCCAGATAGATTCTCTCCAGTCTAAAATTTGCAATTGTTACCTCAACTTATGGTTTTGGTCTACATGACAGTCTTCAACAGAAACAAGTCAGGTTATCTTGTGGTACAATGCTTTCAATATCCAGCGTTACTACAGCACAGGTTGTGACTGTCATTTTGACTTGTGAAATGTTTATTTTGAACCAGATAGATATACTTTCTATAGTGCACTTGTGTTTGTTATGTTGACCAAATAATGTTTCTGGAGTTTTCCTTCATGAAAATGTGCTAATGTGAGCTGTAAGGGCCAAACGACGGAGACTCTGAGAAGCCATCTTATCAGTGGGACCCTGACTGGAGTTTGCGATTGCTCTCACAGGTCTGTGTGGTGCTTGTCATGACTCACGTCTAGTGTCTATAGTTACATGCTGTATTTTTCTTAATTAGCATTAGTAATTGTGAATACAGCGTGGAAGATTTGATGAGTCATTTAATCTCTGCTTTCCATCCCAAATTCTCAGAAAAGCTGAGCTTTGACTCATAATACATGATTTGTTGTTGTGCTGTCCCTAAAGTAATCTTTGCCTAATCCATAGCAATCTGTTAATGGCAATTGTATTGAGTTTATTGTATGCCACTGCTCAAGCCTTAATGATAATTTGAGCAACATATATGTATATATGTTGCTCAAATATGTATATATATATATATATATATATATATATATATCCATCATCCTTACTTGTGAAAGAAAGAGTAATTTTCCCTTAACTTGCTGCTTTTCTCATCAATTAGAGACAGACTCAAGGCTAATACTAAAATAAACTCTCCTATAGCCACAAGCAATTACTGTGTCATCATAAGAGTTTGGGTCACCACGCACAGTAGAAACTGGTGGGGTACATTCAGTGTCTTGCACTGCCCACTGCAAGCACATGTCCAAGTGTCTCACCCTGAACTAAGAGAGACAAAGGGAATTCTGATTATAGTATTCCATGTTTTTCTATTCATTTGGAAAACAAAGAAAACAAACAATCAAACCCTTTATACTAGTTCTAGTTTATGCCACATATTTCTTTTTTTCTACATGGCAAACCCAACTTCAGAAAATACAAACATAGAATGAGTATGGCATTGTAAATATATTTTGTCATAAATGTGTGCTAAGTTCCTCAAAATAACGTCAGTGTTTCTGGTGTGACAACATACTGTGCCACACTTCCCTCCACTCTGCTTATTTCTGACAGAGTTAAGTCTCAATTTGTTTCATTCCAGTGCTAGATGAAAGTATTTTTGAAAGTCTGAGAAGGCCCCCTCTAGTGAGCATGAAGGTGCCACAGCCTGCCAATAACCTCACAGCAATGTGGCAAAGAGGCATGCAGGCTGGCGTCCCAGGATTTCTCTTCTCTAATGTTCAATTTCATGTTTTGGGAAGTGTCCCAAACAGACTGGCTTCTCCTCGGAGCCTGCTCTCTTCTAAATGAGACCCAAGTGGAGGCTGACACAAACCATCTGATGGGAATCTGTGGTGATTCCTTTTCCTCACTCTGAAGCCCAGTTTGGGAAGGAATTCTTGTCCCTGCCATGTAACCTGAGCTGTAAGTGGCACAGTGAGCAATGGGAAATCCAAAGACAAAGTAAATTCAACTTTATGGCTTTTTATCTTTATGTGTGTGTTAAACTGTGGTTTCATGTATCTTTGTGGTAAGAAGGAAAGGAAATGGTCATGGTTGTGGTAGAGGTGGAGGGGTTGATTGTGTGTGTGTGTACACATGTGTATATGTGTATACACTTGCTTCCAACCTCTGCTTTTCATGGCAGGGCCATAAGTTGTGAGTGCTTAAGATAGTTTCACTCGGTTTGGTTAGTACAGCATTATTAATTTATTTCATAGTAAAGCCATAGGGATCCAGGTGACTAGTCTGAGAGGAAAACTGATATTTGAGTAGCTGCTTTACTCCAGTGTCTATACACTTTCTGTACAGTCTCAGAACGTCACAAATGATGCTTTTGTAATTAGCACGACATGAAAGAAATTACATAGGCAAACGTCTGAAAAGAGGAAGTTTAAAGCTTTTGGCTCTCAGTGTTGAAAACTAGAGAATATAGTGAGATATTTATGACTAATTTGTATAAAATGTTGTATGAGAGAAAGCCAGGTTTTATTTCCTTCAAGATGATACTAAATAGAGAAAAATAATACTAATACAAATGAATAAGCATGCAGTCATGTATCTTATTGGCCAAATATGGAAATTATTACAGGAAGATCATGTTTGGTAAAACTCTGGTGAGATTTATTAAAAAGAAACATTAGTATTGTTAAATTATTAAAACTTTATGCTTCAAATTCTGATGAAATTATTATTCCATTTTATGTAGAATGAACAGTTACAAATATTAAGCCATTTCTGGTATGGAATTGTTGTTATGCTATAAAATAAAGGATTTTTTGAAATAGATACAGTGTCCATTCATAATACAAACTGACGTCAAAGTAGCAACACTACATCTTCTGCCTTGAATTAAAGATATGTATAGGCATACTCATCCCTGTTTTAATCATTATTATTTTAAAGATCAACAAAAATAAAGCTATATTTATTAAAACAGTCAGGGATTTTTTTCAGTAACATTTAAATTACTTGGGTTTTTGTTTTTTGTTTTGTTTTGTTTTTACCTGCTGAAGCTGGCACCTGGGAACATCACCAGGTCTGTTCTCCTGATGCCACCTTAACAATGTGATTTCACTGCTATTTAAATATAGTGGAGAGGAAGGCTAGGTAACAGAAAGTGCCACCTTTGAAGAGAGAACAGTGAACTGAGCAATGCTTGCTTTACTGGTTCATCTTGAAGAACTTCACAGTGTCTGTATGCTTGTGGTTGCTGGGAATTGAACTCAGGACCTTTGGAAGAGCAGTCAGTGCTCTTCATCCCCGAGCCATTTCTTCAGGCCTGTGTCTGTACACTTGTAAGATATTCTAGACAGCAGTTCACACTATTCTTGTTCATTTTTTGTTCATGTTTAAAACACAGTTTAGGGTTATGGATGTAGCTCAGTTGGGTTGGTAGACAATTTCTTTAGCATGTATAAGGCTATGTGTATCCTCACCCAAAATCTCGAAGCATTTAAGGACACTTTTAACTACGTAGTGACTTTTTGGCCAGAGTGGGACATATGAGACATGGCCTATAAATAAAAAGTTACACATATCTTTTTCAATACTCAAAGACTGTTTAATTTTTACAGAGTCAGGAGTCTCTTGATTCAAAAGTAATATTTATGTCATAATGTTGCTTGAGGTTTGATTTCCTAATATTGTTATATCATCTACTATGGAGGACATCCCATATCCTAAATCATTTGTTATTATCAAATGAAAATGTCATTGAAGACAGAATTTTAAAGATTTTATCTAATAATAACGAGTATCATGTTGGGTAAGTATGTTGCTTAATCTAATGTTCTCATGAGCTTAGTAATATAAATATTATTATCTTCAGTTTACAATGAGGCAATGGAATTTCAGGAAAGGCATAAGCATAAAAGATCCATTAAAAAAAAGCAGTTTCTCCTGTTACTATGGCAAAGATGAGGTGCAATCTCAAGTTTTTTTCACTATTGACCACCCACAACTACAGAGAAAATGATATTAAAATAAAAAAATTAAGAAAAGAAAAATATTAATGACTAATTCTATAGACTTTCCCATATGAAATAAAAATAAAAAATAGCAGTGATAATAAGATATTGGTTTTACAGTTTTAAATGATGAAAAAATCTTTACAACATATGTAACAATGTCTGTAGGTACGTGTGTGTGCACGCGCGCGTGTGTGTGTGTGTGTGTGTGTGTGTGTGTGTGTGTGTGTGTGTGTGTAGCCATTCTTACGCTCATGGGCCATAGCATACATGTGGGGATTAGAGGATAATTTTGTGGAAACAGTTTTCTCCTTCCATCTTTATGGGGGTTCCAGTGTTTGAACTCAGGCCACTATGACTATGTGTCAAATGCTTTTACCTCCTGAGTGATCTCACCAGTCCCTCCCATTTATTTCTTATTGTTTTGTCTCTCTGTATCCTGTCAGATGATGAAAATTATAATTCAAAAAAAATGAAAAAGACTTTCTTCTTCTCTAGATCAACATTCTTAAAAATTTTCTACTCATTGCTGCCCAAGCCTTTTTTTTAAAAAATGAGATCTGTGTTATGAAGATATAAAACAGGTATGCAAAACACACATTTACTAGGAATAATCATAATGAATTACTTAAGACAATTCTTTGCTATGCACATAATTTTACCATTTGTAAAAGATTAATATAAAATTTCATATTAATGAGCTAGACTTGCTTTGTTATTATTAATAGTTGTAAAATTAAATCTTATAAATTTTCAAGGAGGTTTACTGATGAATAAAATCACCTATTCTAGCTCTTTCTCATTCTCTGGCTCGCCAAAACTCACCTCCAAGCTGATTGATTCAACCTGGCTTCTCTCAGCTTCTCATTGAATTGCTCTGCTTGTACTTAAATTAACTCCTGCAATCTGTTCTAATGCAACCTGTCTCTGTAAAACTGTCCTGGTAAAACTGCCTCTTCTCTCTCTTTCTCTCTCTGCTGCTGCTGCTGCAGCTCTCTTAAGTCCTTTCTTTCCTGTCTGTTCTGAGAGTTGAGCTATACTGCATCTGGCTCATTCTGTCAAATCTTTCTCTGATTCAACACTTTGTCTGTCCCTTAATTAGATATCACTTTTACACATGGCTATTTCCTTCTACAAACCAGCCTTAGCTCCATTGTTTGGGATTAAAGACATGTGTGCATTCCAGCCAAAGGAATTAAAGGTATTTCATTCCAACCAGATCACATTGACCTAGAAGGTCTTTGGATATAATTCCTTGCCATATTGCTGCCATATTGCCAGGTTAAAATTTCTCTACAACTAGCAAGTTAAATCTTAGCTCCAGTTTTGGTACTTCTGGATGCAGAGAATCTTCATGTTTTCTTGAGTTTATTGATAGTTTGATGTTATAATTATCAATGCTGATAATTCCATTTCACACAAAAATGTAGTATGAAACACCACAAGTATGTGTATGACTATTTAAGAAATTCTTGGAAACTCTGCTCTACTTCCAAACCAAAATTTATTTAATGATTCTTTTAAAGTGAGACTCAAGCAACTCAATCAGTAAATTTTGAAATCTAATGTTATAGCATAATATAATCCAAAGAGCAAAGAATTTGGTATTTACATGCTAAGGAATAACAGTAGGAATATATTAAGATTGTTTGGTTCCCATAATTAAACCATCATGTTTCTATAAGAACATAAAACTCTCGGGAGGCAGAGGCAGGTGGATTTCTGAGTTCGAGGCCAGCCTGGTCTACAGAGTGAGTTCCAGGACAGTCGGGGCTATATAGAGAAACTCTGTCTCGAAAAACCAAAAAAAAAAAAAAAAAAAAAAAAAGAACATAAAACTGTACGTACTTCATAACATACAATAGTCTTGAATATGATTTGAGATGTTCTGGGTAGTGGTCCAGAGTGCTGTGTCATGTGACAGCATGTACAGTGCAAACTATAGCTCTGTGTTCTGAGCCAAAGCTATTGTTATATCATGTGATATACCACAGCATGACCAGAGAGACCTCTGATTTATTAAACAGTTGTTTTTGGCTGAATTTTGGTCATTGATATAACTTTCAGGTCCACATTCTTGTACAGAATATGGAGTCAGGATACACAGTTTAAGAAGCTAAGATTTAGACTGGAGGAAGTGCCTTTAATACCTGAGCTAAAGATCATATAAATCAAGGTAGAGTAGACACAACAGAACTTAAGAATCAAAGACTGTGGGATAAGAAATTGGAGTGGCATATCAAAGTATAGGGAGCAATTGTAGAGGACACCTTGAACTGGACATATACGTCTGTGGTCAGGTGTTTGCCTAGGATATGTCACAGAAGACCCTAGAATCAATTCCTAGTAGAGTGAAAATAAAATATAATAATAATAATGATAATAATAATAATAATAAAACAAATACAGAACTCTATGAGGATGGAAAGAGATATCTTCGAGTTTCAGTTTCCCTATGATTTATTCTTCTTCACTTTCCTCTCTGACTTTTCCATCACTGTTTTGTATTCCATAACTCCTCTACTGCAGCAGAAGCATCAATGCATACTACAGTGGCAAAACCTGAGCTGACAGGGAGGAAATTCACACTCTACTTCTTCCCGTCCCTCTTAGAGAGCTCTTCGTGTCAACATATTTCCTTCTACCACTTTGCTTTCCATAAGATGAGAAGCAGATGAGAAAGCATTGAGCTGTACTGCTCTCCAGTTTAGATAAGACTTGGGGTCAGGGATGTGCTCTGCAATCCTCAGAGGGAAGTCCCTGTGGCTGGCCAGATGAAGTTTCTAGTAATAAGTGCCAAGTACAAATATGAGTATTGGTCAGAAATTGAAACATGGAGTTTGCATACTGCATGCCTATCTTTTAACAGTAAGGGGTAGTACCACATACAAGCATACAAAAAAGATTTCCACTAATGAGTGTTCCACTACTGGTAATATTTTACACCTAGTGACTGATTAACAGAAAAAATGACTAATTAGCATAAAAGGTTTATTTTATTTTTAGATGAGAAAAAGCCAAGTTAATATTTCCCATTTAGGAATGAGATTGATGTATCGAGGGGCTCAAATGTAATCCAAAGTTGCTCAGGTGTTGCATTTTAATAAATGAAATGTGTAAGTACAGTATTTTGCTTTTACTTATACCAAAATTAAAATTTATATAGGTTGCCTGCTTTTCAGTTTATTTCGCACACACACACATACACACACACACACACACACACACACACATATATATATGCACTAAATACATACACATTTGAAATTCTTTGATGATTGTCATATATGTGTGTGTGTATATATATATACATATATATATGTATATATATATATACATATCAGTACACATATATAAGTATCTAGCTTGGACTGTCAAAGGTCATCTTGAGATATATTCATAGCTGTTTGCAAGGTGTTGCTACTGACCTGTCTTTCTATTACATAAAGTTTAGCGAGTCTTCACTATACTATATTTCTCATAGATGCTATTATTCTTCCAGTCATGTGGATTCAGACTAGAAGTTTTGGAGTCATCTTTTACTTTCTTCGCTCTTTCATCTTCTAATTATGACCTGTCTCCAAGACTTACCATTCCTTCATCTTTGCCCCCACTTCATTCTCTCAGCCTTCTCAGTACCTCCAGCTTTCATCACCTTAGACGTAAATTACTGAGAAAGCCTTCAGGCTCCTTCCCTTGCCTCCACTCCATCACTCTCTGCGTTGGCCTCAGATCAGGGGCCTGTCAGTTCCACAGCCACTAGCTAGTCCAAACACTTCTTCCTGGATGTCTGGGTTATTCTCATCTAAGTCTGCTTTCTAAACTAAGCCAGCATTTACTGTAAGCTCTGGGGTGCCCATTTCCCACCTATTATTACCAGATTATTATGTATCTGTTTCAAATTCTTGTCTTGAGTTATTCTTTCTCTCTCTCTCTCTCTCTCTCTCTCTCTCTCTCTCTCTCTCTCTCTCCCTCATTCATATTGTAATTATTGTTGGAAACTCTACTCAAAGTTAGTGTTCCCATATTTCTGGGTTGCATGTTGGCAGCAGTTTTCCATCTTCTTAAGTCATGATTTTCATATCTATCATTTGCTTTGTTCCTTCATTACTCTCTAGTGTATTAATGTGTATATCTTACTAAAAAAAAGCATATAATTCTTGTGTGACATTAGTGTTACCTTTGTCCTCAATAGTTTTTGTAAGGATAAAAGTAATATATTTACTTATTAAACAAGTATCATTGCATTTATAAATACATATGAAAAGTGGGTAAGATTTCCCTCATGTTAAATATTTCATGGTTACCGACCTTTTTATATTTCATATGTTTAATGAGTATGGCTTATTTATATTCTTATGCTGACCTAAATATTCAGAATATTCTTCAGTCAAGGGGAATATGCTAATAGGAGAGAGTTTGCTTAAAAGAGTTTATAAATATATCAAAATGTATTCTGAAGTGTGTGCTACATTTCCTTATTAATAGTCTTGCTCTATTGAAATCCCAGAATAGATGAACATTTGAGTTTATGCACATACTTTAATTTCCTTATTGATTACCATCAGCAGTATAATTTCACAAACTAAATGAACAGGAGGATACACGACTCATAGTTAAGTGTCCTTGGATTTAAATAAGAGTGTGGCTATTTCAAGCTTGTGATTTTTCTATTACTTACTCAAAACCTTTGTGAGTGAAGACAGAAAAGAAACGAGTTGTTTTTAGTAAAACGAAACTGCATAAAATCCCCAGCAGCTCAAGCGTTGGCATTCTGGACTTTTTCACAAATTACAACTGCAAGTTTAACAGCCAACCTTTGGGACTTCAATGCATCAGGTAGGGGATATTGTTCCATAGAATAATTGCTCTCTAGAGAAAAAGCATTTTGGTGACTTTCATGTTAGAAGCCAGCACAAGTCAGTGGGTCATTTATCATTAGTGAGTGTCACTGAAGAGGTAAAGTAGAAAGAAAAGGGCCCAATGACAGTAACTTTCAGAGGGAAAAAGAGTTGTGCAAATGTGCATGATAATCTGTCAGACTTACACCATTGCTTCATATTTAAAATGCATGCAAATATCAAGTTTAAAGGGAATATGATAAAACAAATTTTAGAACTTATTTTATTGAATAAAATTTTTATGTTTTTACACTTAATTCTTTGAGTCTGAATCAGAAAACAGCAGAGGAAATAAAAAAGTAGTAATGGTCTTAGCAGTCTGAAGTAAACATTTATTATCCTCTTCTTTTATTGGCTCTCTTTCATAAAAATTTTGCTTGTATATTTTCCTACTTTAGTATGAAAGGAGCACATTATAATTAAAGATAACCACATCATCCCAGACTGAAATGATGCTGATAGGGGCTAATAGGAGGGAAAGGAGACATTGCTTTTATGGTTGTCATTCAAATTTTGTAGATTGTAAATTTTGGGGAGGGGATTCCTTTTTCTCTTCCTTTTTATTTCTGAGATTGTTATTTAATTACATTTCCCCCTTCTTTTTACTCCTTCTATACTCTACTATATGGTAAAAGTGGCACTTCCTAGTGTCTGGCTTCAAACAACAGGAAATTTGTGCGGACATCATGGGAGAGTCTGAAGGAGAGTCTGAGTGAATAAGATAAACTGAAGAATCCTCTAACAAGCAGGCTATTTTAATCTTTGTTACTAAGACAATGACGGCCATGCCCACATCAGCAGTGTTTCGGTGTCACTAGAACAAGGCGACATGTGTCACTGTAGTAGAGAGTTTAGGGAGTCTCTCAGGTACTAGTCTATTTACACTAGTTTACTTTTCTTCTGTCGATGTCACCTCAGTAATACATGCTCACAAGGTGGTCGCCGTGGACCTGCATGTTTTCCCTCTTGTCACCAACCACCCCTCCACGCTCCACTTCAATATCTAGGGGCACAAAGATCTCACCGAGGCTAGGATAAATATGGTCAGAAAGATAATTTGACTCCATTGAAGTGTGGAACTATTAAACTGAGAGGAAAATTTTAGTGATCTAATAAAAGTGGACATATCCCCATACGCGTCAGAGTTTCTCAGAATAGATTGTAATGTGTTCACTGGGCATCTTACTCTTCATTTCTCGCTCCTGTCCTAAGACCAGAGAAAGGGGTATAGATATAAAGAGTCACAGGTTATGCCTGCTATCTATTATCCCATCTCCGAGATCTGAAAACTAAAGCAAAGAGTACATAAATGTAAGACTAACCCAGCTTACATGATGTATGCATTTCACAAAACAAAATAACATCAATAAAATGAACAAAAGACATGTTTAGCATGTTTAAAAAAAAGAAAAAAAGACATAAAGATCCACTCCTCATAGAAAAGTGGCACACAGGGTATTTTTAAATGGCTGCATATTTGTACAACTCCTAGGATTTAAAGTTGGAAGAGAATGATGGACAGAGTGTGGAGGACACAGGAGTCTCACCTACAAGAGAACCTCTCTGATGTAGGTCACCACCAGGCACCTCAGTATCTCCTCTAGTGAAAAAGCAGACATTGGAATTTATAGTCCCCATCAATGCTACGGAATGTGAAGAATGTCTGTTCTCCAAAGGGAAATTACTGTATGATTCAGAGAGGGGGAGGGGAAGGAGGAGGGAGAGAAGACTGCTAGCAATCAATCAGGAGTCTTCATCTGGTACAGGTAGCTACAGGCACAGCGAAGTGACAGTGTCTTCCCTGGTAGGAAGGGAGGGCTTATGTGCCAGGTTTGCATTTAGCAATCTTCACTAGCTCTCTAGAATCAAGGTACTCCTGTAAGTGTGGTTTCATTGACAAAGTTGTCACAATATCTCGGAGGATCAGTGGTAGAACCAAGAATTGAGTTTAGGCCTCAACACCTTAGGTATTAAAACAACATCCAGTTACTGCTTTAAAATAGACACAGAATCCCTCCTCACACAGCTGTTTCTCATAAAAAGAAAAGCAAAAGCAGAGCTTCCTGTATAATAAGTATACACTTAAATATATTTTGAAAATACATGTATACATATATGTATATATATGCATGTATACACACATTTATATGTATGTATGTGTGTATGTGTGTGTGTGTGTGTGTGTGTATATATATATATATATATATATATATATATATATATATATATATATATATATATGATACTTGATCTTTGAGATCAAATTCAAAGGAAAAAGGCTTAATAGATGAGGCAGTAGATTGAGACCAATGCTCTTTTAGAGAAACTAAGAAATGTTTTGAGAGAGAGTTCAAAGTTGCCTTCTCTGAAAGTTTTGATACACATACCTTTCTTTTTGCAATAGCTAAGTCGATTTTTTGATACTTTAGATTTGAGAAAATAGTAATACTGTCCTTTCTTATCTCTACTGATCAGTTTTGGTTGGATGTATATTTTTGTCAAATATTAAAATGGCTACACCAGTTTGAGATGTGTGTGTGTATAAATATATAAATATATATTTCATTACATGAAAACGTGTGTGTTTATGTGTGCGTGCATGCATGCGTATGTGTGTGTGTGTCTATATACATGCAAGTGCAAATGCCCCTAGAAGCCAGAGACATTATATTCTCACAAGCTGGCAAAACAGACTGTTATGAGCTGTTCTTAATCTTAGACAGTTCTTCAGCTTCAGACATTGAAATATTAATAACACAAGTCACTCATGCCAAAATCTTCTGCCAGACCCACTCTAGATGTTAAGGGTTTGCCTTTCAAAGCAGGGTGTGATGAAACATACCTTTGATACCAGCACTTGGGAGGCAGAGGCAGAGGGATTTCTATGAGTTCCAAGTCAGCCTAGTCTATGTAGTGAATTCGAGGATAGCCAGAACAGACATTTTGACATCTGTGGTCTATTTCCACCCAGCTCAGTACAATATCCAAATAATAGGAAAAGCTGTCAGTTGATTGAACTTTCATATGTTTAGGTCTTGAATGCCATATTTTTCCAGTCAATATAACAAAATTATAGGAATGGTGAAGATATTAACTCAGAAAATTTTTCATTGACTTCAGCTAGTTTCAGTGAGACCCTCCTATTCTTACCTTCTTAAAAATGAACAATTAAAAATTGTTAATGTTCTGATTTCTGGAAAAATTAGAATATCTAAACAGCTTTGAGTCTCTTTTTGCTGCTATTAGGAAAAAAATTGCATAATATATATGCTTATGTTTTAGTTGTGACATGTACAAATATAATTATTAAATATGTTAATATATAGGTGTGAGATATTTTTGTGTGTGCAAATGTCTCTATCACACCCAAGTCTAGAGAGGAACTTGGGTGTTCATTTAGCATCATGCTGGATAGTTTTAAGTCAACTTGGTACAAATTAAAGTAATTTGAGAACAGGGAACCACAATTAAGGAAATGTCTTCCCCACAGTATCAGACTGTGGACAAGCATATAGGGCATTGATGGTGGGGGCTGGGGCATCCATTACGGGTAGAGCCATCCCTGGACTGGTGGTTCTGCATTCTAAAAGAAAGTAGGCTAAGAAAACCATGATGAGCAAGCCAGTAAGCAGTACCCCTCCATTGCATCTGCATCAGCTCCTGCTTCCAGGTTCCTGACCTGTTTGAATTCCTGTCCTAAAATCCTTTGATGATGAACAGCTATCTGGAAGTGTAAGCCAAATAAACCCTTTCCTCTCCAACTTTCTTTTGGTCATGGTATGTCATCATATCAATAGTAATTCTAACTAAGATAAGTTAGTACCAGCATAGTGCGATGTTGAAGTGACAGATTTGACCATGTTTTTGAAAGGATTGTGGAGGGACTTTGGAACTTTGAACTAGAAAAAATTGTAAAATGAGCACTCAGTAGGAGCTTGAAAGATAAAAGTGTTAAGAGCAGTATAGAAGATGGAGGCCTGGCTTTTGAAGTTTTAGATGCAAACTTAAAGACTCTATGAAGACCATTTGCTATTTTGAGTTAAGGATCTATCTTTCTGGTCATCTAGAGATAAAGAGTCAGCATGATTATTAAGAGCATAAGACCATTGAAGTGAAACCTTTGTGGATTAAATCTTAGTGGAATAATTGATGCTGGTTAGCTAGACTTAAGAAATTGGTAGTGATTAAGAAGAAAACACCATCATTGGGATGAATTTCCTTATTGGGAAGTGTTTCTTCAATATCAGCACACAGAAGCTATGTTGCAGAAGTTGCTGAGGTTGTACCCTTGCTGGCAGCCAACCATTGTAGTGTTAAAAGTTACCCTGGTCATAGTGGTTTTGAATGCATTAAGGGGTCATAGAGAGCAGCTGAAGCTTGGTACTGTGTGGCAGGGATGGAATCCCTGAAGAGAAGCCAGGAGAGGCTATTTGTGAAAGTGCAGCCCAGTTGCAGCAATGGTCCCCAGCAGTTTTGAAGGTGTCAGTGTCATGGGATGACCACCAAGAGCAGAACCAACAGTGATGTGGAGTCAGCTAAAGGCTAGAAGACAGGCTCCACGTGCTGCAGAGGGCAGAGCTAGAGACCTGACTCAAGCCCCTGGGAGGAGCCCACAAGATCGTTAGTCAATCCCAGATAATTGGACATTGAGTTATTTATAGTGGTGGAATTTAGTTTTGATTTGTTCAGAATGTGAGTGTTCCCTGATTCTTTCCTCTTGGCGTAAGAAGGTATATAATTTATTTGCGATTTTACAGGAGCCCATAGTCGAGAGACTATTTCAAGATTTTCTTTTTTAAAACAAACTTTAAATTTTAATTCTTCATCCAACACTTTCATAAGAGTTCTCAACCTCTGTGCAATGATTGGCTTTGGGTATTTGTGTCTGTTTCAGTTAGTTACTGGGTTGAGCTCTTCAGGGGCCAGTTTTGTTAACCCAACAGAGGATCATTAATAATGTCAGAGATTAGTGTGTGCCTGTAGGATGGGTTTCAAATTGGCCCAGTTATTGGTTGGCCATTCCTTTAGTCTCTGCTCCAATTTTGTCCCTGCATTTCTTTTAAACAGAACAAATTTTGGGGGGAAAGTTTGTGGGTGAGTTGAAGTTCTTATCCCTCCAGTGGGGTCTTGCCTGCTACCTACAAGAGGTGGCCTTTTCCAGTTCTATGCCTCCATGGAGTCAGCATCTCAGATAAGGTCACCTGCATGGATTCCTGGGAGTCTCTGCCATGTCAGGTCTCTGGAACTTCCTAAAGATCCCTCCCCCTGCCTCCAGGGAACTGCAGATTTCCATTCATTCTGTCTCTCTAAGGCTCTCTCTGGTCTTCCCCACACCTGATCCTGTCCTTCCAATCCCTCCCCCCCCCCCCCGCACTCTCTCACCTCCTTCCCTCCTTCCCTCCCTCTGTGTCCTATGACTATTTTGTTCCCCCTTCTAAGTGTGATTTGAAGTTCCTTGTTTGGGCCTTCCTTCTTGTTTAACTTCTCTGAGTTTGTGGGGTGTATCACAGGTATTCTGTACTTTATGTCTAATATCCACTTACAAAAAAAGACTGACTTTAAAGTGTTTGATTTTTTTTTAAAGACAGTAGGACTTTTCAAATTTATGAAATGTTACTTATTGTGATATTGATATTAATGCGTCAGGGGTTTGCTTGTGTGCCGATATGACAAGGGGTCAATTATGCTGCAAAGTGTATGCCAACTTGACACAAACTACCATCATTTGAGTGGAGGAGAGAATCTCAATTAAGAAAATGTCTCCTTAAGATTGGGTTGTAGGCAAGTCAATAGAGCATTATTTTATTATTACCAATTATTAATGGGGGAATGCCCAGTCCATTGTGGGCGGTACTATCCCTGGGCTGGTGGATCTGGATTCTAGAAGAAAACAGACTGAGCAAGCCGTGGAAAGCAAACCAGTAAGCAGAATTCCATGGGCTCTGCATCAGCTCTTGTCTCTAGGTTTCTGCCCTGTGTGAGCTCCTGCCCTGACTTCCTTCACTGATTAACAGTGATATAGAAATGTAAGTCAATAAATCCTTTTCTCCCCAACTGGCTTTTGGTCATGGTGTTTCATTATAGCAATAGTCACCCTAACACACTCTCCATCTCAGCCATTGAGGTACTTGCTGTGGTTGTATATGCTTGTCCCAGGGAGTGGCAGTATTAGGAGGTGTGGCCTTATTGGAGGAAGTGTGTCACTATAGGGGTGGGCTTTGAGAAACTCCTCCTAGCTGTCTGGAAGACAGTAGTCTTCTGTCTGTCTTGGGATCAAGATGTAGAATTCTCAGTTCTTCCCATGCCATGCCAGCCTGGGTACTGCCATGCTCCTACCTTTATGATAATGGCATTCCCAAGCGTGTAAGAACAGTGAAGAGTCCCCATGAAGTACAGTTGCTACCTTGATGCCAGCAAGGAGAATAAAAAGGTAACTTGGATTTAATTTTAGATAATATTTAGTCCCCTTCAATTGAAAAAAATCTCAGTACATGCTAGAGTTCTATCAGTACCAAAAAAGCATCTATTATTGTGACTATAAAGTTCTACAATATTTGATGATGACTCTCTATGTTATATACTACATACAATGTAGGTATTTTTAAAAAAAACTAAAATGCAAAGTCAACAGTTACTTTGAATATTAAACAGAAGTTGAGCAAAATTTCATTACTTCAGGAAATCAGGTTTCAGGGTAGAATGTGAATGCCCCAATGTTTACTGGAAACAAACCACTGAAGTAGGTAGAGATCTGTGTGCTCACTAGGTACCTGAGATTGCTGCAGCTCAGAGCAATCAAATAATACCTAGAGTCAGTGGCATTGCAGAGTTTAAAAAAGAAACAAAAACAAAAGTTGTTGCTGAAAATTCTATTCCATTCTTCATGCCATGTTACCTTCTCAAAAATCTTTCACTTATTCGTGATATCATTCTTTTCTAAATCACTTGGAGAGAGTAATTGTAGTTTTAAAAAAAAAAATCACAAATGATTTTTTTTTTAAACACACCGGGGCACTTGTATATAAGTTGTTTAAACAGAATGTATTTTACTATGAAAAAAAAAAAATCCTGAGAAAGTAATTCCAACCTGGATTCTAGAGCATACCAGCATCACTAGAACACAAGTGTCAGTCATCTGTGGCAGCTGAAAGACTGCCAATCTCCTGTCTCTGTTTCAGTCAGAGAAGAGGGAGTTTTGTGGGTCCCAAAGAGTAGGGATGACAACAAGCTATCATTGAAAGAAGGCTTCCAAATCATAACCAGATAAATAAAGTAAAAGTGATGGGAAATGAAACACACTGAGGAAGCTTGGCCTAGACTGTATAAGAAGGTAATTGGGTCCCTGGAAAATGAACAAATAAACAGTGTTCCTCCATCTTTTCTGCTTCCATTCATGCTTCCGGGTTCCTGTAGAGCTTTCTCCCTGGCTTCCCTCCATGATGAATTATAAATGAACCCTCTCCTCATCAGGCTGGTGTGGGTCAGTGTTTTATCACAACAAAAGTACACTAGAGCAAGTACCTACAGAGAAAAGCTGGGTAGAGTTGTGTGCATCTGTATTCGCAGAGCTTTATTTGGTGGGGCAAGGATATATAGCCAGATCAAACTGGCACACTCATCTAGCTGACCATAGAACTCTAGGTCCAGACAGAAAATAAAAATAAAGTAGTTTAAAATCTGTTTAAAAATAAAGTAGTAAAAAAAAAAATAAGGTAGTGAGCAATAAAAGAAACACTGGGGTTGACCTCTGTCTTTCACACACAAATGCACACATATCACACACATGCACACCACACACACACACACACACACACACACACACACAAAGAGAGAGAGAGAGAGAGAGAGAGAGAGAGAGAGAGAGAGAGAGAGAGAATAAAAATACCACTAAGTTTTGAATACTTTAAATGGTTCCTAGCATTTTCAAACCGCTATTGTTTTTGGTTCTCAGTAATTTCACTTTCTTTGTATACATATATACCCATGACCAAAAGTTCCCAAAGGAAAAAATTCGTTTTATACAGTCTACCATGTGTAAAGCTAGATTGATTTATAGACATATAAATCATGTGTTTGCACCTGCATGAACAAAATACTGCATTTGGGAAGGATTTCTTCTTGCCAAGCCAGTGTTTAATAGAGCCAAACCTGGCAGAATGTGATGCCTTCTGTTCCATGTCTCTTTAAGGAGTTTCTCCCACGCTACATTGAGCCTATGTCCTCCAATCACACTAATGATGTTAGCTGTCATTTGTTAAATTCCTTTGGCATAGGAGGCATTTTAAAGAAATTATTTGTCTTTCAGCTCAACACAAGTCTGAAAGATCTTTATTGTTTGCAAATCTTTGAGATGAAAACAGCATGGTTCAGACAATTGAAATGAGTCACATCAATATTCTTTTTGGTTTCATAGCTCCAATATTTCCAGGAAACGTCTCTTCAGACCTTGAAGAGAAAACTTGATACAACTTGCTGTATTCTTTTTATAGTGATTCTCAAAAATTAAAGTAGCCTAGATATACTTGGAGTTTAAAACTCATGGTATACATAAAGATTTCTAAATACTGTTTTTATTCCTATTTATTTCCTGATTTTTGATAGTTCTCAAGATCCACTCTCCTGCAGTGATATTTTTCTCAATATTTTGCCAAAATGATCACAAACCTTTCCCAGTACTACATATTAGAGAATCCTGAAATTAATGCTTTTCGGGATTTAGCATTTACACGGAGGAAGGAAATGAGTGAATGCACTCTTCTAAGGATAGATAATATTTCTTTTGTTAAGAACCAAGAAAAAAACAGAATTGGAAGGCATTGAGAAAGCCACGTAATGGGTGCTATACCACAGAAGTATTGAAATGAGTAGAAATCACAAAACGTTTATTATTTTAAAGATTATTATATATTAATATTTATTATGTTATAAATAAATTCTATCTTGATATATAAATTAGTTCTCTAGGTCAGGTTTAATTGCAATTTAATATGCTATCTTTTACTTAATATGTGGTTCTACAATGTTCTTATAAGTAAGGAAAAAGTAAAAGCGAATGTCACATTGATTTCTGTCGAGCCTGTCCTATTGGCCTGGGCAGTACTCTACCTCATACGAACTTATAACAAAGTGTCCCTTTCTACTCTATCTAGTTTATGGACTTGGTTCAAGATGTCACATAGAATCATACACATTAAATAATAGAACAACAGGAATTGAATTAGCTTATTTAAGTGATAGAGAATTGTTAAATACTACATTAAAAAAAAAAAAAAAAGCACAAGTCATCACTTTCTTGGGCTAGGAATGTATAGTGCAACCAATTTAAGCTTATCCCACACTAGCTTACAAATAAATGAGACTCAGACTGCGGTTATTTAATTTGGCTTTGGCAATTACTGTGCAGGAGTCCCTAATCTATTCTTCTAATTGCTGGCCTAGCTACCTCCCCAGTAAAGTACCCCAAGTACTTGCTGTTTCTCCTGGCTCATTGTCCATCTCCCCTCATGGCAGCTTCCTCTCTCCTCCAGTTCATTTTCCTCTCTCTTCCCCTGTTCTCTCATCCAACCAGGCCACTCCAAACCCACCTACCTCTAAGCCCTCCAGTAACTGACTGTAGCCATTTTTATTTAACCAATAGTTTTACATCAAGGAAGAAGGTTTGCATAACAAAAAGCTTGCAAACATAAGTAGGCCTACACCTACTGGTATAGAATTTAGCATTACAATCCTAGCAATAAACCAAACCTCAGCAGGAATATAGCTCAGTTAAAGAACATTTATTTGCTTAATGTATGTGGGGTCCTAGGTTCAGTCCCTAGTACTGCAGCAAAACAGAACAGTAGAAACAGCAAATGAATGAAAACAAATATTAGGGCTAGAAAGCATAAGCTCTACTTCATGGTGCTACAGTCCTATGTTGGAAGCTTTAACAGCAGGTTCCTCTCATATCAGATGGTGGCTAGTGTATGTGGAGTTCTAGTTTCAGTCCCTAGTCCTGCAACAAAAACAGCTAGTCAAAATAAAATTGCATGAGCTAAATTGCTCCTCAATAATAGCCACAAAGAACTTCTACTTTGCTCTAGTAGAACATTTCTTCTCTTAATCAAAAATATCTAAAGAATGGAACACTTCAAATAATGCAAAATGGTCGCCACATCTTATGTGCTATTATCTTAACTTCAGTTGAGTATGCCCAGTTTTATGACTAACCCAAATACATGCAGAATACTTCATGAGAAAAACCATGATTTTTTTTTTAAAGTTATCTGGACTTGAATCAGATAAGTAGATCTGTAGTTCACATTCAGCAGTGGCTGGCTGTGTACACAAAGCAAGTTAGTCTGTGACTCATGAAGAGCTCCTTTGGTTAAGCTAAGACGAACCATCTGTCATCTAAGACTCTACCTAATATCTGCTCTTTTGTTGCTTTTACTAGGAAGTCGCAATACTAGAGAATGAGAGAGAAAGGCTTCGAAATGCAAAGTTTTATTTCTGTTTAATATGAATCTTCAGAAAAAAAATCACTTGGTATTTGTGTTTCTTTATAATCTATAAAATTTAAGAATTAGATAAATTCACTGTGGTAGACTGGTAACTATTAACTTAATGTGACATTTCCTTCTTATTTTCTTTCCAGACAAAAGAATCAAACTTAAAAGTAAACACTAGACCCCTTATTATTTCATTCTCTGTAACTGCATAAAATGGCTTACAAATGAGATTAGTATAAATTTGCGAGAGAAATTTGCAGGTTAACCTTCTTGATATTAGTTAATTGTAACCTTCTGTTTGTGGTAACCTTATTTCCAGGGTTAGAGCCAGTTCCCCCCACCCCCCCGCATTAGTTCTTCCAAAGGGACCACATGTCAGAGATCCTTGGAGCAGGGTACAATTTAAATTACTGGTGGTCCACTAGTTATTTTCAGTCCAGGAGAACAAATACCAGATGTATTGTGGACAGGCTTTAAAGAGCATATAAAGAGACTTCGGTCCATTTCTCAAATGCTGAGAGGCACAACATATCATCCTGCATAATAATCTCACTATAAAATTCAATTCATGCATCATCATGTTCTTTGAAATAATTCCATGAATGAAGAGTCCATATATAAAGTACCTTTATAAAATAAGACATGATTCATTCTTGATCTCTAGCAAGTGACCCAATTTTACATGCCTGGATAAAGGTGAAGCATGTGTGGTTATGCCTGGGGTAAAATCTTATTTGCTAATGTCCAGTAGTTCTTATTTATTAAAGAATCAAAATATCTATTAACTCAAGAAACAGTTTAGAGCCACAATCAGTGTGAGAATTTTGCTTACTAAGGATCAGACAAGTTTTCAACCATCCTTCCTCTCCATTGGACAAATACATTGCTGCTTTGTTCAGTTTGTCTCCTTCCCAGCCTCTTCCTCCTCTTCTTTCTTTCTTCTGCAGACCCTGCTGCTTTCAGGGTGACATTGACACTCAGCATAGCTACTAAACGTGGTTTCTCTAACTGCTCCATGAGGCCAGGTGTGAATTGAGCAGCCACTGAGGCCAGCTGTGCGAAGACTTTGATCTTTTATTTACATGTTGGTTTCCTGTTTGGGTGCTAGATGAGAGTTCTTAACCAATCTCAGCTAAATGGATTCAGAAGTTCCTACAAAGGTTGAATTTAGCCACCCTCTGATATAAGGAGAACCTGTTATTAATGCTTTCGCCATAGGGCTGTAGCACCATGAAGTAAACTTCTTAGGCTTTCTAGTCATAAGAAAAATAAACATTTTCCTATTGTGAAGGGTTTTTTCTATTGTGCTATCACTATCTACTAACCTCCATTTCTACTGAGAGTAACTTAAATAAAACTTATTATTTGTACTGCCTCATGAACTTACCTGGAAATTTGCATGATATTGGAAAAGAATTTTGGGCTTTACTGTAACAGAGTGAGGAAAACCCCTTGTAGTGTTACTTAGGAAGATCAAAATCTGTTGTGGGTAAAATCTGCCACAATGTATACTTTCTGAATCTGGATGTATGGCTAACTAGGTTAGCATTTAACTATAAAAAGTTTAAGATTTCAAAATTTTGGTTTCAAAAAAAGTGTCATTCTTTGTAAAGGTGGAAATCACTGTTTATCGGACTAGGGAGTGGCTCAGGGGTACACTGCTTACCTAGCTTGTACACAGCCTGGGGTCCATCCCCACCATTACGGATATGCACGGAGCTATTCCTCCACCCACTTCTATCAGGCGGACTAAAAAAATGCACAAAACCAAGGCAGTGAAAGAAATAATACTATCCCTTCATTTATAAACGAATCCCCAGGCCTAGCATCTATAATGCTTAATTTCCTTCTTGGTGGCTAAATATTGTTCTGGATGGTAAAGTGTTGGCCAGATCCATATATATAATCACAGTAGATGTAGAAACAACCAAAGTAATCAAGAGGAACCACTTGGTTACCTACTAGAATGACTGATAGTTATTTGCCACTAAAGATTCCACCTTCATCCTGGGTAAGATGACTGTGGTTTCTGCATTTAGATGAGGACTATTAAATCAAATATGGACTTAGAGATAAACAAGACAAAACAAAAACAATGTGTTTCAGTTGCTTCTCAGACATTTCTTTTAGTGGTCATAAACTCAAAAGTACACGTTTGTTCTCTTGACAATTTTTAGTGCTCTAAATACCTGTCTGAAGCTACAAATGCTTGTTAATATTCTCCTTTAATTTCTTTTTTTCATTTTGTTTTGTTTGTTTTGGTGGTACTGTTAATCTTGAGATTAGTCAGCAAAACCCAATTCCACCATTTAGGGCTAATTTTGAAGCAAGCTTTATTAAATATTAAATGTTGACCAAGAGATGGACTTTGGTCAGGACCACTCCCTAGAATTTCCCAGCTGAGAGGCCTCAGAACAGAACACATGCTGCAGGGTTGGTTTTGTTTTTTTAAAAAGACAAACCCATAGGCTACCACCATACTTTCCCATGAAGCTTTTTTTTTTTTTTTTTTGGTTTTCGGTTTTTGGTTTTTCGAGACAGGGTTTCTCTGTATAGCCTGTATAGCTCTGTCCTGTAACTCACTCTGTAGACCAGGCTGGCCTCAAATCTGCTCTGCCTCCCAAGTGCTGGGATTAAAGGCGTGCGCCACCACTGCCTGGCTGCCATGAAGCTTTCTTATTTTCCAAGAACAACTCCCAGCATTTTAGATATTACAGCACCCTGAGAATTTTTTCTTTTGTATCTTTTGTTGATTTTTTTTTGTTAGGTTTTTATTTGTTTTGAGATATTCATTATCTGGGAAATAGACACAAATGCTTCCATTTGTGGAGAGACATTAACCTCAGAATATCACACCCAAATAGATTGTAGATGAACCCTATTAGGGACATTGTTAAAGGGATTCCTTGAAATGGCAAAGATTGGACAATTTTTTGAATTCAAGAAATTAATTTAGAAGATACTATGAATTTAGGGTCAGGATTATCCCCAGAAGGGTTTTTTCTCTTGAGAAGAAAGAAATCATCATATGCTGTGGTATGTTTTATAAAGCCAAGGATATGTTTTATAGAGAGCATTGGGAGGGGCTACCACTGTGAACCCATGCTAAGTCATCCTTCTCCCCCGAGGTACCTGCCATAAGATAGGTGTAGTATATAATAGAATTTATTTGAGCCATGGGAAGGGGAGTTGAGAAGGAAGCAGAAGCAGGGAAAGAGAGGGGAGAGAGGTGGAGGAGTGACAGAGAGAGAGAGAGACAGAGATAGATAGATAGATAGAGAGAGAGAGAGAGAGAGAGAGAGAGAGGGACAATGTGTGGAGAAAGAGGGGAGGGAGGGGAAAAGGGGAGACAGGGAAAAAGGTGTCAGAGAGAGAGAAAGTGGTCTGAGAGAGAGAGAAGAGGAGAGGCAGAGAGAGCGAGGAGAGGCCGAACAGTCTCTTATATAGCAAGCTAGGCCTACCTGGCTATTGCTTGGTAACTGTTGGCAGAGCCTAGAAGGAATGAGAGTACAGTGAAGGCGATAGATTATAATAACGAGTCAGAACCCAATTTGTTTCTTCCAACAGAGCAAAGAAGGACTTACGTGTGAAATACAAGGCACCCTCATAAAGTTTTTCAGTACGTTTAATTAGCTTTGCCGTTGTGTTGAGTCATGAAGGCTAGACATTCTGTTTGGAACCAGTTTTATTAGGAAGAGGCTTATGACCCAGACAGTGGAAAGCATAAGAATTCATCAGGAAAAAATTATCATATGGTCATATTTCAAGATTAAAAAATTCTGCCATAGAATAATGTTGAGCATAATTAATGGAACAAGTGGGAAAATGTAGATTATTACCATAATTATTACCATAGTAGAATAAGAAATAGGTGACAGAATAAAAATAATATAGTATTGTGGTGATGAAAATAATCGTAACCACTTGCAAAACAAAATCTATGAAAAGGTGCTGGTGAGTGTTTTAATGTGAAAGGGAGAAAACAGACTTTTAAAGAAATTATTCCCAAAGGAAGTAGAGATAGGTCAGGAGTTGGCAAAGGAGTCAAGATCAATTTTCAGGACCCACTTAAGTGACACACAGCCACCTATAACTCTAGATCCAAGGGCTCTGAAGTCTCTGGCTGCTGTGGACACCCACACTTATGTGCACACAGAATCATGTGCACATACCCCTCCCCACAAACAGGTGCATACTTTAAAAATTAATCTTAAAAAGAAAAGGAATTCCTACAGAGATGCAGACAGGCAGGGAGTATATTACAAACTCTGGGTCTGGAAAGATGGCCCAGTGTTTAGGAGAGAATATTTTTGTTGAAGAGTACCTGAGTTCATTTCTTGCACTTTCAACCATCTTGCACTCCAGCTCCAGGGTATTTGGTGCACTTGTCTGTTGTACATAAGCACCTGACCTTAGGTGCACAAACCCCCTACATATAATTAAAACACAATAAGTATATTAAAAATAAAATGAATTCTCTAATTCTCTTTTGGAACGTATAGGGACAGTAAAACCATCCATGAGGGTTGTGCTTCCTGATTGCCAATATAAATCCAGGTACCAGGAGGAGATTGGGATGTCCCAAAGACAGAGTGTTAGAGTAGTTTTGAGACTGATGGAAGAGCAAAGTGCTGGTCATTATAATAGTAACATTAACAATCAGAAAACCCTGTCTTAGACAGAGTTCTATAGATCTAAACTGTGATGAAGATTCAGGTATGACTTATTGATAAAAATTGTGAAGAAGGAGCCAAGACATGGAAAGAGCTAACTCCATGAAGTGTCTATCTCAGACAGATACCTGCAAAGAAGAGTTACACCAGGGATTCTCAGATTCTGCATTCCAAAAGTGAAACTCCCTTGTGGATAAGAAGAGAACTGACCCTTTTTGAGTTCTGTGGGCTGTGTTCTGGGTATTCTGTACTTTGGGGCTAATATCCACTTATTAGTGAGTACATACTATGCATGACCTTTTGGGTCTGAGTTACCTCACTCAGGGTGATATTTTCTAGTTCCATCCATTTGCCTGCAAAACTCAGGATGTCCTCATTCTTAATAGCTGAGTAATATTGCATTGTGTTAATGAACCATATTTTCTGTATCCATTCTTCTGTCATGGGACATCTGGGTTGTTTCCAGCTATTGGCTATCACAAAAGGCCGCTGTGAACATAGTGGAACACATGGCCCTGTGGCATGGTGGGGCATCTTTAGGATATATTCCAAAGAGTGGTATCCCTCAAGAGACTGGAGGCCCCAGGGAGTTTAGAGATCTGGTTGGGTGGATAGTGGGTAGTGTAGATATCCTTGTGGAGATAGGGGTTGAGGAGGAAGTACAGGATGTGGAACAGTTGGAGGGTGAACTGGGGGGGGGATAAAATCTGGAGTGTAAATAAATAAATAAATAAATAAATAAATAAATAAATAAATAAAAGATTAAAAACAAAGGAAAGAACTGAGCAGAACAGAAATATCATCCACCTGTGATGGTAACCCAAGGCTGTGTCAGGGTTCCTCTTAAATAAAATTAATAATTGTTCAAGGTCTGAAGATGAGAAATTTCTTTTAGTAGCCATCAAACAGTTAAGGAAGTCACAAATGCATATGTAGTGTTCTTTGCCTTTCTTCATAGTAAAAAGGGCTGCCAGAACCAATTGTCTAGACTTATAACCACTTATTCATTTTAAAAGAATCATACACTACTGAGCCTCTGTCTATTCATCTGCCAATGGGAGATATTCTACATTTAGTTATCTCATTTGAATGGTTAAATTATGAAGTGCTTTGCATGTTTTCTGATAAAACAAAGCAAAAAACTCAAAGCAAAAAAAAACCCCTCAAAACGAAAACACCCTATGAGATGGGCAGTGGTTGGGCACTTTAACCCCAGTGCCAGCGAAGCAGAGGCAGGCTCATCGCTGAGTTTGAAGCCAGTCTGGCCTACAGAGTGAGTTTCAAGACAGCAAGGATTACACAGCGAAACCCTGTCTCAAAAAAGCCAAAACCAAAACCAAAAACAAACAAACAAAAAACCACTCCACGCTGATGGATGATAGGGATATTCTTTTTGCATACCAGACCATTATAACTGTTTAAGGCCATAGAAGGAGTTAAAAAAAATTTATGATGTTAAACTGTCCTGTGATTCTATGATGTCTAAAAATAGTGAAATGTGGAGAA
The DNA here is from genome assembly GCA_028551405.1 of Uromys caudimaculatus. NCBI lineage: Eukaryota > Metazoa > Chordata > Mammalia > Rodentia > Muridae > Uromys > Uromys caudimaculatus. The sequence continues at coordinate 137,506,800 of CM052700.1, forward strand.
TTAATGATTTTCACTCTCTGCCACCATTTATGTCCAGTGTACAGTGAGCCTGGGAAAAGTGTAGTTACTTTTGGAATTACAAACTTCTTTAGTACATTATGCAATTTGTAAGCACTTTAAATTAAAGGAATATTCTGTATTTTGCTTGTATCTTATATGAGCCCATATAGGATAGAATAATTAGAATATCACTTGTTGGTAAAGTCATAATTTTTACATACAAGATGGTGTCAAACAAATGGCCAATGATTTTTTTTAAATTAACAAGATTGCTGATTCAACTGAATTACAAAAGCTTACAAAGTTTACAAAAGCAAAATCAAAAGAACACAATAATTTTAAGGCATCTTGTGGTATATACTGTGGAATAGGTCATTTTTGTTTTTTGTTTGGTAGCAACCTAAAATTTGGCTCAGTGTTTCACAGTTCATCATCGTGTTACCGTAACAGTGAGCACAGGAAAATGAATAGTCTCGTCTCTGTACTGAGAATATCTAGGCATTTGTGCTTCTAAACATGTGAGGTTTCTGTACTTGTTCGAGATTACTTAAATTCTACCATGTATAGGTAGCACATGGAGCCTACCAATGAGCTCTGAAAATGATCTGATCACAAAATAGAGCTGAATATCTATAAGTAAGGTCAAATATTGTTGGCATGAGGCCTATCCTAGGAAAACGTTTGCAAGGAGCAGTGGAAGGAAGTCAGCTGGACCATATCACTTTCTGCTCATCCAACGGTCATCCGTGGGTCATCCCATTTGGCTCTTGTAGTGCATTCTTGTGAATGGGTTGGCATCCTGAAAGTTTCCATTTTTCTTATTGGAAAAGAATGTGGGACATAGATCTATTCTAATTTTTATTCAGCAGAATTACATTCTGTAAGACTTTCCTGGGAAAAGAATTATAATACTCCTAATAGTAATGTAGCTCAACGTGTACTCAATATGCATAAGGCACAGCTCTGCCTGTCACCACGCATTTGCCATTGTAGTAAGCTCTTCAAACACTCATTCTTGACCCTGTAGCATCTACTGACATTTGAAGAATGTAGTAGAGTGATCATAAATGACGTCATTTCATCACAGAACAACTTAGTGGTAGAATCCGAGTTCATGTCTCAAGTGTCTGCAGATGGCTCTAGAGAACTATTGTTTGAACTTGGAAGGACTTAGGAGAAACACATGCATAGAGTGATTGGTACAAATCCATTATACAGATCCAAAGTGTCCTTTCAAGAGATGTCATTTGGGAGCAGCAAAAAGAATTTGGGAATCTTCCAGGAAGTTGAAAGTTTGTTTGTTTGTTTCCTTTTTTAAACCAATAGTTCAAGTTAGGAATTTTAGTGGGGAATGGGCAGGTGTTGGAAAGGAAGGAAGCACTCTCACAGTCTACGGGGTACAAGCCTGGGCTCTGGTAGTTTTGGGAAGCTCAGGCACTTGCCTCCAATGCATAAACTAGAAAACAACTGATCATGATCGAAGAGAGCGAGGAGGGGGATTTCACTCTGAAAACAGAATCAGACAAGGGATCCAGTGACTCCAAGTCATGTTTGGAGTACTGATATGAAGTTCGCGTGTAAACAGAGGAGTAGCGATATGCACGATTTAAGTAGTCCTGGTCAAGACGTGGTCCCACCCATCACCAGCCCGACTTGGTCTGTCCTACATGGTGATGCATAAGTTATAAGGACTGCGGGAAAGAAACCTCTTCCTGGGAGACCAGTCTCTTCTTTGAGTCATGTCAGGATGTTTGTCTTTCCCTTCACCCTGCTTGGGCTCCTAGGGGAAGTTTTTCTTAGTCTGACGTAGTCAGACAGTTGAGAAGAAGGACACAAGCATCTCTTTAGAAACCATTTCTCCTTTCAAGATGCTTCCAGAAGCATTTCAGTGATAGTATAAAATCACCCAGCTTCTTCTGAGAGGTCAGGGCACCCGCACCCATGGTAGACAGGGATGCATGAACAGTGCCTTTGCCTTTTCAGAGGCTTTTCTGAACTCTTTCTTCTGCTCCTGGAGCCAAATAGCGCTATGCATGTGTCACCTGGAATTGCTGCTCTTTTTGGCACACGTTGGGAATGGATGCGCACTTTGGCAGACAGTAGGTAGGAACTGGAATCATAGCTTGACATTTGGCCCTTGTGGTTTCATGAAAAATCAAGGCCCCAAGAACAGCACATTTATTGATAGGCTCGGCAGTTCACACCACTGACTCTATAACATCCGATCTTCTGTTCTTTCCCACAGCCTGGAGTAAAAAGGTGCTCAGTAAATGAATTAGAAAAAAACTCAGAGAAAAGCTCTCGTGGTTGGTATAAAAAGGATGCCTGCTTTTTGTAATCCCCCAATGAGATTTCTAATTTCAAAATTTTAATTGCTATTTTAATCTTTTTTTAAATATGTGTGTGTGTGTGTATGTGTGTGTGTGTGAGAGAGAGAAAGAGAGAGAGAGAGAGGGGGGAGGAGAAAAGAGAAAACTGAGTTTCTTTCTCCTCGCTTATAATTATTCTCTCCAATCAGGAGGTAGTTTCAAGGGTGGCCAACACTGTCAATCACTCTGTACCCTCCTTTGAAACTCACTGATTATGGGAAAGCGCTTTGCATGTAATCACTTCAATTACTCAGTAAAACTTCCTGTGTTCTTTCAGCTGTGTCTTAAGTTTAAGATTTTAAAGACACTTTGGTGAATTTTCCTTACATTCTTAAACACAACTGAAGAAAATCGAATAAAATAACTCTTAAATATGACCACACATTGAGTTATCCAAATTAGCGTACCCTGCGTAGTAGTCTTCCAGGATTAGCATAGACAATAGAGATGGCAAAGGCGTCACAGAAAGGAGCTTTCTGCAGAGGTTTAATCCAAGACTGCAAATTCCAGGGAGATTGCAAGCTGGGAACTTGGTCAGCAAGCTATTGCATTTGAAACCATTCATTTTGTCAGAAATTCCTCTGGCATGAAGTGCTGGGGTTACTTTATGGGTGATACACTTCTCTGGCCTTGAACTTGGATGAAAACAAAACAAAACAAAAAGCAAAAATAAATAAATAAAACAAAATCCTGAACCATAAAGCATCCCCAAACAAAGCATCCATAGCAACTCCCTCCCCCTTTGCTGGAACGTACAACACAGGGACCTGGTATATTACAAAAGAGATTGTCCACATCTTTGAGGGCAACGACCTGCTCTACCATATTATCATTAGTCTGTTGGCAAAGTGGCCTGGGGAAGTTGCCAGGCTTCTGACCATGGGTGGTGTGGGGTTTGCAGGACTAAACTGAGGACTCCTGCCCCAATTGGCTCAGTGATGGCTGTCTTTTCAGAATGGCCAGTCACTCAAGCAACATGATGCCAGGGGTCATAGACTTCTCCGTGTGAACCTCTGCACCCTTAGAAACCCAGTCAGGAGCAGTATAATGAGATTTTGGTGGTTTCATGTTCCGTTGATAGCTTTCTTTAATTTAAGCACTCAAAAGTATGTCAGCATCTTAGGAAAAAATATACACACATTTATTTTAAGCACCTACAACCTGCAGAATGTGTGCCATACACTGATGACACCGAGGTACATGAGACCTGGACTTGTCCTCCAGGAGGTCATAGATTAAGAAGAAGGATCTTTTCCCAATGCATGATGATTAAAACCCTCCCGACTTTACACTGGGCTCAGACATTCATTCCCAGGGTAAGAATAAGTAAGGTGACTGGTAAAAGTCTCTTCTCATAGCAGTTTCTGAAGCTAAACATTTCTTGCATCTATAATCTATTTATCTCTCTGTCTATCTATCTATCTATTTATCTATCTATCTATCTACCTGTCATCTATCTATTATTTGTGTAGATATGTGTCGAAGGGTGTAAGTCACAACTCATCTGTAGAGAGCAGAAGACCTTAAAAGAGTCATTTCTCTCACGTAGAATCTGGGGACCAAACTCATTTTGTCAGGCATAGAAAATATATATAATTTTGTCCCTTATTATAGCCACAGAAATGTGCATATTAATGAAATGGATACGCTCACATATTTTAAGAATTAAATGTTGACTGAATAGTTGATACCACAGGGTTTCAAATTAAAATTCATTACCGTTTTTTGGAGTTGATCAACATTTTGTTTTTATAATTGATAATGTTGAAAATGCCACTTTACACAAATATGTACTATATAATAGCTGAAGTATATTTAGGGCCATTTCCTAAATTGTTATAACATTTGTCCTAATTAAAAATTATTTAAAATGTTTTTATCAACCTCAAGTTAACAACCCAAACAGCCATTAACTCAAAGCAAAACGAACCAATCAACCTACCAAACAAAAGTGATTTACCTGAATACAATCCAAAGATAAATGAATTTAATTCCAAGAAATAAAGTAGGAAAATAAAAACCATTTTTGCCATAATTAAATATTTTCTTTCAAGAGGAGCATAAAAATATGTATGAACAGAAAGACACTGCTACTCACAATATCCAGAGCCTCCGTGTTTGAGCTGAGGTGTTCTAGGCAGCATTTGTAGGGTCAATGGGATGGAGTGGAACTTAATGCTTACTGTGTTCTGAACCAAGGCTGCAACGAAGTTGTGTAACTCAACACAGGCCAGTGCTTCCAGAAATTGCCTGGATTCATTATGAATCTGATTTTAAAATGTCTTTTGGTCTCATTTCATATTCAGAAACTTTTCCTTTCCTTTGAAAGGAAATTATTGCCATACTAGCTATCAGGACTTGATACGCAGTTTAGAAGCTGGGCCTCAGGTCCCATACTCTCATTTCATTCATCTCTCTCTCTCTCCCTCTCTTACCCCACTCTGTCAGTGTGTGTGTGTGTGTGTGTGTGTGTGTGTGTGTGTGTGTGTGTGTGTGTGTGTGTGTATGTGTGATGGCAGGTGATTTCAGAATCATGAAGGCATCAGATCCCCTGAAACTGGAGTTACAGGTGCTCATGGGCTACCACCTGTAAGAGAGGAGGTACAAACTGAATTCAGGCCTTCTGCAAGAGCAACAAGTTTTTGTACCCATGGAGCCATCTCTCTAGCCTCTACTTGCTTTTTGATGTATATAGTTCCTGACTTTTTCACTTCATTGTTCTTAATATGACAGAATTCAAGGCAGAAGAACTGTGCACTCTTCATTGAGAATCTGTTCAGTTTGGTCTGCTGCAACAAAATATGTTAAATTGGATAACTTATAAACCATGGAGATATATTTCTAACAGCTCTGGAGACCTGAAACTCCAAGTACTGTAGATTTGGTGTCTACTGAGGGCACTTCATTAATGTGTGATCTCCTGGCACCATGTGGTACTAGGTTTCTTTTACAAGGGCATTAGCCCTACTCATCTGAATTTTACACCCCCACCAATCAAATACTTCTAAAGCCCTGTCTCAACACAATCACTTAATCACTTTGGGATTATGATTTATAGACAATTGGGGGAGGGGCGATTAACCATTTAAGCATAGACACTTTGAAGGCAGTTTCATTACTTGGCCATTTTGCACATTACAATAGTTAGGATGTTTCTCTGTATGACCTATTATCTCTCCAGTCATGAGTTTATGATGAAGTTTATTATTCCAGTCATCCGTTCCCTACAATCCTACTTCAACATATAGAAGACATTGAATCTCATCAAAAGCAATTGCTTACCCCATAGCAGTCATGGCATGATTGCATTTCTAGGCACAGCTTGCCTGGTAGGTCTGTATTGTAGTATGTAGGGTCCAGTGCTAGCTAATGTCTTTTCTCTGTCAGAGTCCTCCATATATCTTTCTAGTACTATTAAATATAGCCAGCCATGGAGAAAGTTTCTGGATCAGTTAGAAATGGATTTTTCTGGATCCTTTAACCAATGTACGTAGTGTCTTAGCAGTAGAAAATCAAAAGCAATAGCAATAGCTCTTGTGAGTTTGGAGACCTCTGAGGCCTACCTGACGAATAACACATAGGAACAAATCCCGTGCCTGACACTGAGTGTTTTTGTTGTTCTTGTTGTTTGTTTAATAGCTGATGACTCCTGGGCACAGCATGTTGCTTCTGTTAAAACCCTTTAAGACACTGACTAGTCTGTTTCTGATAAGGCTTCTTCACACAGTAGTTTGGTTTTGCTACTCCCAATCACCTTATGTTCTTTATGCCTCTGTCTTCATCCACTGTCAACTTTTAACACTCAGCATTTATTCCCTTTTCTTTAATAGCACATGTGTTCTCTCAAATTATTCCTTACGTGCATTGAAGAACAGTAGGCTTCCATATGCCTTCTTACACACCTCATTTCACTTACCTGTCCATTAGTCCCTCTTTCTCCTATCCCCAAACCCTCCTTGCTTAAACTTCTCTACTTTACTTATAGTCTACTAACCACTGTCTATTGATGAATGCAGTCTCCCCTCAATGACCCCTTTCTTGTTTCCAGACTTCTATATATAGTCCAAGTTATACTCACCATTCTAGAAGACTTTTAAAAATAAAACTAGACATAGAATTACCATCTGACTCATGTATATCACTTCTGTGCACATACCTAAAGGACTTTACATCTACCACAGAGATGCTTGTACAATCGTGTTCATTGCTGGTATTTTAAAAAATGCTGGGTAATAGAATCAACATGGATTGTCCATTAGGTAATGACTGAATAAGAAAAATGTGATTCATATATCCTATGGGATTTTTAAAAATTCAACTATAAAGAAAAATAAAAGTTTTAGGTAAAATGGATAAAACCAGAAGAAAAAAAAAAGTACCGAGTGAGGTTATCCAGTCCCAGAAATACAAATGTTGCATGTTCTCATATGTGTATCCGTTCTTTTATGTGTGAGAATTTCCTTATAATTTACAAAAGTCATTGAGCAAGCACATTTGTTTGTTAATGAACATTGTACTGATTCAAGGAAACAGGTTAAATTGTTCCATTCTGAGGGCAGTAAGTAGCGAGCCAAACAGTAAATACATTTGCCCCTTTCCTAAACTCAGTTCCACTAGCACCAAGTTTTCTCAGGAAATACTAGCTGGGTTTTCCACACAAGAAACTGTTTTTTAAAGAGGCCATGTTGTTCACCTAGGCTGGCACATCTAAAGAATTAAGAGGAAGGTGACATGTGAACAATTTAAAACATATTAATTATTTAAAAAACAGTTTATATTTTAAAAAGGGAAGATGTGAGTGTTGGCTAATTCAACAGTCAGATGCTAGTGATTTTAAAAAATGTCTGTCGCTTAAGATATTACAGAGTCTTAGATATTTTAAAGGGGAACTTACAGTTGGAGTGTGTTAGTCTGACATGGAAATGCTTTCTACAATGAACAAGGCTGACGACAGCTGAGAGGTCCTATCAGATAACAGGTCCATCTTGAAAATGCAGCTTTCAAACTGTATTTGTTCTGCCTGGAATTTCTTCTACCTGATTGTAGGCTTAGATTTTTTAAAAACCTACTTTTAATAAGGGTTCTTAAATGTTTTAACCTCCCTTCTAGCCCACCATCCACCAGAGGTAGTGGAAAGGAAAGATTAATAGATGTAGGTGGTTTTTTTTTTTTTTTTTTTTTTTTTTTTTTTTTTTTTTTTTTTTTTTTTTAGCAAATACAATCTGTGCTGTTAGAATATCACCAGTTCAGTTCATACAAATCAGCAGCAGCAGCTTGATCTCCTCACAAACACCATTTATGAATCAGCAATGGCTCAGTCTGTAGAAGCAGCAAGAAGCCCCAGAACACCACCAGAAGCTTTTAGGTGCTTTTTTTGTCTCTGAAGCCATGACAAATGATGACCAGCAAAGAATGGTAAGATGTACAAATACCACCCAGCCTTGTCAGTGAAGACCAGGGTTAGCAAAGCCCAGTGTCGACCGGCAAAGAGTGATAAGGCATTCCAATATCATCCAGCATCGTCCACTGTCGGCTTATATTTATATCTTTTCCAAATAACACCTGTTCTCTCAAGCAACTGGTCCAGCAAAACATCACATGACCTTTTCCAGGCTGCTTTTAGAAAACACTATGTGTCTGTTCTTAGCAAAAAATCCTCCCATGTGTCTGCTTCAGCAAAAAAGCCTCTCATAAGACAATTTCCAGAAAAACATCACATGACACAACTCAGTCTCCAAAGAATCCAGAAAATTTCACTTCACTTGATTTTCCCCAAATCATTTCATAATCATAGACAGTCATAACTTATTATCTCTCCTTAGCCTCGTTGAGCCCAATTTGATTTTTCTCTCCTGCTGGACTTCCAAACCACTATGCTTTCTATCCTTTATAAGACTTATCATCTGAAGTCATTTTAGTCATTATTGCTTTAAATATCTGTCACCTCATCACACTAAAAATGTCATCTCTGGATACTGGATATCTGACATAACTTTGTCGTGAGAGTTTTGTGGAAGTATGAAATCATCGTTAGTAGAGGACAGGCGCTAGATGTGCTCTCTTTAAAAAGGAAAAGTAATGTGCCACATTTTCTGCATCCATTCTTCCATTGAGGGACATCTGGGTTGTTTCCAGCTTCTGGCTATTATAAATATGGCTGCTATGAACATAGTGGAGCATGTGTCTTTATTACATGTTGGAGCATCTTCTGGGTATATGCCCAGGAGAGGTATAGCTGGGTCCTCAGGTAGTATTATGTCCATTTTTCTGAGGGTCCGCCAAACTGATTTCCAGAGTGGTTGTACCAG
>CM052700.1:137515576-137538548 GCA_028551405.1 Uromys caudimaculatus
TGTTCCTCTTTCTCCACATCCTCGCCAGCATCTGCTGTCATCTGAGTTTTTGATCTTAGCCAATCTGACTGTGTGAGGTGGAATCTCAGACTTGTTTTGATTTGCATTTCCCCGATGACTAAGGATGTTGAACATTTCTTTAGGTGCTTCTCAATCACTTGAGATTCCTCAGTTGAGAATTCTTTATTTAGCTCCATATCCCATTTTTAATTGGGTTATTTGGTTTCCCCGGTGAAGGGAGATGCTGGAGGGGTAAGTGGGAAGTGGGTAGGTGGGCTACCCTCTTAGAGGGAAAGGGAATGGAGGATGGGGATAGGGTTTGTGGAGGGAAGACCTGGAAGGAGGACATTTGAACTGTAAATAAATAAAATAATTAATAAAAAATAAAAAAGGAAAAGAAAAGAGAAACGTATGCACACAAGAGTTAGAATAAGTAGGTCTCTGATCAAACAGGAGGGACTCAAAATGTGATGAAGCAAAATGACTTTTCATGAAGAGCCCTGATGAGGAAAGCATTTGGGGGTCAGGATAAGAGAACAACCTCTAGAGCATCATCTAGGAGCCAGTGCACAGGAAGAAAACCGACCCAGAGAATGGTAAGGAAACAGCACATAAGAAAATAGGATAGTATGATATTTTAGAACCCAAGTGAAACATGTGGTTCCAAGTTAGTAATTTTGGTGTAGAATTTGAAGAAACTAGTCATTTCCTGATTAAGTTTAGAGGTGATAGAAATGTATACAAACCACATACATGTTAACATTATTTTTTCTGTCTTTCACTTTTATCTGTAAATAAGTAATATGTTAAAAAAAACAACAACCTGTAAAGTAGTCACTTTGCCCTAAATCAGTCCTTTATAGTTTTCCATTGTGGAGCTTTAAAATACAAATTTTTGTCTCTTTCTCATGGAAAAACTCATGCCCTATAGTTTTATGACTGGATTCTATAATACGGTTTTAACCATGGTGGCATAGAGAAACAAAGCGACCACATTAGCAAGCCTTTTGGGGACATAATTAATGACATAATCAAATTAATTTCTATTATATTTTTGTTTGTTTTTTCGTTCTAGGGATCAGTCTCAGGGCCTTTTGCATGGTGTGGTATTGTTCTTACCAGTGATTTTCATCCCTAGCCTTAAATATTTCCTCATTCTTGAATCAAACGTATTGATTCATTACATTTTAAGGAATTTAGTTTTGAAAAATGTTACCCAGCTAGACATGCTTAATGAGTAGCTGCCAAAAGTTTTGTAAATAAAAGAAACCCAATTTGGCAAGATTACTTTAAGAATGATATACCCAACTACTAACTATTTGAAGAAATATTTTTGAATTTATTATAAGGACTTTATCTAAACACATCTTGAACATGTGCAAATGTAATTTATTATATGTAAATAAATGCAAATCATAGCATGCAACATTTGGAAAGCACTTGATTGTTTAGCTATTCACGATGAAACACTCTGGGTCCAATATTTCACATCTAATATTATTATCTGAAGCAATATGACAAAAGAATTATTTACAAACTACCATATTAATTCAAGCTGTGAGTAAGAGCTGGGAGTATAGGTCAGTAGTACAGCATTTGCCTAATATTAATAATTCAAAGCGTTCGATCCTTGGAACTGATAAAATACTGATAGAGGTAGGAATTAATATAGAGCATCAGAGGAAGTGGCGGCTTCCTTGTGGAGTGACGTTTTAGCTCTCCTTCATTTGAATGGCAAAGACTTATTTATTGCTTTCTCCAGGTAAAAGGCAGGAAGCAAGGGAGAGCAGGAGGGAAGCAGGGCAGGCGTGTTTGGAAGCAGGTTTGCTTGTCTGTTTTTAAAAGAGTGGCTACGTATATAATAGATAAATACTTAAGAAATTTAGGGGTTCACCAGTAACTGTAACCTGCTTTGGGCTTGTTGAATTCAAGTGGTTATTTTTCTTACTCGTTTTAAAGTTCCTTCTAAAAGCTTTTTTTTTCTTTCTTCTTTTGCACAGGCAACCTGCCAAATGCTAATAAATTTAGTGAGGTCTGACAAGTCTGTTTATATATTTGTGAACTATGAAGATCAGGGGGGTCCTGAAGCTGATAAGAAAAGAGTGTAAGGTGTCACTTCGGTAATTTAGAACACATTACTGGACAGTTATTTTTGCTTCTAATTCTACTGTAATTGAATTTTATTCCTGTTGAAAAACAAGAATATCTGGTTTTGAATGTGAATAAATATTTTAAAGATTTTTCTTCATGCATGCCTTTGTAGAGATCTTTCTTTCCATGTATTTCAAACAACTCTTAATGATATGTATCTTTTCTGAATTATTGTACATTTCCTCTCAGATGAACAGCCGAAATTTGTATGATTAAGTATTTACCTGTTAGAGCATGTAACTGAATCACATGTAAATCTATGAGCTGACATAACCTTGTAAGTACGAGTTAAAGAAAAGATTATATGGAAAAAAATCACACTTTAAAATATTACATTTATGAGGATTTATTATGTGGGAATGGTTTTACTACACCATTTTAATACTACTATAAAATATATTTATGTACATTTATACTTTATTACTCATAAATATCCACCAAGTAGGTAGAAGGAGTGTCCCGAAGCTGTTGAGAGAGCGGTACTAGTGGGTACTGAGAGACCGAGAGACTGCAGCAGCAATATACAGGGAAGGGGTGTTTGCATCTGGATGGAAGTAGTGCACTGCACTGCCAACAGAGCCTAGCTCATAGGCTTGTTATGGGAATAAAACAATACAGTGTTATACAACGGTCTTTCCAAGTTCTTGATTCATAATAGCTTGCCAATAGACGGTAAGGTCAGCATTGACTCTAATTGACACCACCATGGATTTTAGTTCATAAACAGAGACAAAGTAATTTCTACTCTGCCTGTCTGTAGATGTACATGTTTACATAAGTGTGTATATTGTGCATGTGGGTGTGTGTGTGTAAGCCTAAGGTCAAACTTGCTTTGTTCCTTAATCCTTCATCACTTTTTTTTTTTTTTTTTTTTTTTTAAGACAGGGTTTTTCACCGAACCTGGAGTTCATCAATTTAGCCGGATAGATTGTCCAGCAAGACTCAGAGATCCACCTGTCTTCCCTCCCCAGCACTGGGATGTGTGCACTGTTCCTGACATGGCTGATGGGAAGTTCAGCTCATGCTCTCTTGCATGACACATGTGAAGACTGAGCTACCTCCCTAGCCTTCCCTTCTTTCTCCTCTGTTTTTCCTTTTTCTCCTTCCCATCCTCCTCCTTCCCCCTTTCCTGTCCTTTCCTCCCCTCCTTCCCTTGATCTCTTCCTCCCTCCTTCCCACACTCTCCCTCCTTTTCTCTCTCCCTCCCCTTTTCTTCTTCCTGCCCTTCCTTACTTTCTATTCTACTTTCCTTCTTCATACTTTCCCTTATTTTCTTCCTCATATTCTTCACTTGCCTCCCCCCCCCCCCCGATTTTCCTCTTCTTCCTTTTCACTTCCTTTGGTGCTGAGAATTAATTCCAGAGGCTTACCCATGGTAGGCAGCACTTTACAACTGAACTACATCCCAGCCCTTAAATTGTGACTTTTGATACACTGGATCATGTTTCTAGGCTCGTATTTTCAGCTGGACCTAGTGGTTTGAGAGGCCATGTGACGTAGACAAGGGCTAAGAATGAATAGTTACAGGACTGTGGTTGTGTGTATCCTATGACTTAGGACCACATTAGGTAACTGGAAATAGATTTATTTGTTTGTTTGTATTGGGAGGCAGAATTATGATGAAATTTGAGATCACCATGAAGGAGAATTTTCTAATGGTACAAAAACTAAACAGCAGACAAAATTGTATGAAATGATGATGGTTTTCTTCTCTGTGAAGAAGAAATAGGAGAGAAAGAATCACTACATTGGTTGACAGTATTGTCAGAAGCAACGAATTATCTAGGATGCTACACTCAATATTTTATTTCAATATCTAAGAAATGTGTGTAATAATTTACAGAGTTCTTGAGAAAACCTCAATGTGACATAGAACGTTGTGAGGTATTGGGCAACCATAGTAATGACTAAGACAAGTAACCCTTCTAACCACCTGAGAGATGGAATCTTTCTTGTTATCCATGGACATATTTTTAACCAATTTCTACTTTCAACTCAAGTTCAGAATTGAAGAAATGCCCTCCATTCCATCTCTAGGCTGCCAGGCTATTTTTTTCCTTTCTTTACAGGTTCATAGCTTGGATGTTTGAGTTTTTATCTAACTTTATTTGCACTATAATCCTAGATTTGCTGTTTGTAGTCAAAGTCAATACTTACCTGTTAAATGGAGATAGAAGTAGCATGTATCACACAAGCTTGTTATAGAGAATAAAACCGTATTGAAAAGCATAAAATACACAATGGGCTCAGAATAGAAATTGAATTGAGGATTTTTTATTTATGATCTAGAGTTGATTCAAATAAATATTTCACAAAGCTTAATATGAGAGATAGTCGAAAAATTTGACATGCATATTTATTACAAGAGTGAAAATGGCATTTTTAGCTATGGAAAATAGTATAAATATAAATAACCGGAAAAGTATGAATATTTGGGTATTACTGACTAACAATGTTTGGATTCTAGGAAAGTTGAAAAAGAAAGAAATATAAACCAAGCTATAATTACTCAACAGTTAAATCGTTATAATGTAGTTCAGAAAACAGACACACAAAATTTAAAAAACCTTTAAAATAGTTATATATATTTATTCTTAGTCAGGGTTTCTATTCCTGCACAAACTGATGACCAAGAAGCAAGTTGGGGAGGAAAGGGTTTATTGAGCTTACTCTTCCATGTTGCTGTTCATGCTAAAGGAAGTCAGGACTGGAACTCAAGCAGGTCAGGAAGCAGGAGCTGATGCAGAGACCATGGAGGGATGTTTCTTACTGGCTTGCTTGTTTCCCCTGACTTGCTCAGCTGGCTTTCTTATAGGGCCCAAGACTACCAGCCTACAGATGGTTCCACTCACAAGGGGCTCTCCCCCCTTGATCACTCTGAGAAAATGCCTTACTGCTGGATCTCATGGAGGCATTTTTTCAACTGAAACTCCTTTCTCTGTGATAACTCCGGCTTGTGTCAAGTTGACACAAAAGTATGTATATATATATATATATATATATATATATATATATATATATATATACACTTTATATATATACTTTAAAAACTCTACTCAGGTTATTGTTAACATGACATATTGGTAGAACATAATTACCTCTTTGAATGGGGACTGTGTTTCCTATGTCTTTAAATGACTTCATATCTATTAATACATAGAGTATACAATAAATGCAATTGTTATTTCCGGGCAGGTGCAAAAACTCGAGAATGATTTATGTTTGTAATAAGATCTATAAATACAATGGTCATTTTAGGCATAGTAAATGGGACAATACGGATGGGGAGGGGAAAAATACTTTCAATTACTTACTTTACACCCACAGGTCCTCGGGGACCCAACAAGGACTTTTTTTTTTTTTTTTAATGTTGTGCTTGCCAGACTTTATCCAATTGCTAAAACCAGTTTTTCTGTTCTTTTTAAATAAATGATATGTTCTTTTTTTTTCTCTGCTACATCAACTTTTCTATTACATTTTGCACAAGCACTTTGGAGCTACATCCCAAAGGAGGCTCTGGGAAGCCTTAGGGTATCAGATGAACTTGTACTGGAGGAGTGCCAGCAGCATTAAAGTGTCTCCAGCTAGGATAATACAAGTTGTAAATTCCTCCTTCCTAAGGAATCTCAATAGATAAAGGACAAGTTAGTTTTGCAACTTCCCTTTTCAATGATACAGATCTCCGTCTTTCAAAATAGCGCTATTGTTTGCTAATCTTCTTGCAAAGTCAAGTGTAATTTTGGGGCTTTCTCCAGATCTCTTGAATAAACAGCACATTGCAACACGTTTCTCTCAGAGAGCGGTTTATGCATCATTGCACAGGCAAGGAAGAGACTGCTGGGGGGCAAAGATTGCCATCAGAACCTAATGAGGACAAATCATTTCTTTAGAAGAAGCTACCTCAGTATGCCAATCACTCAATCAAGGCTACATTTAACACTAAGTGCGCAGCATAGAAGTAGTTTAAAATTTGGAAAGGTACAAAGAGACAGACCACTCAAGGAGGTAGGGCATATACATTATGTTTCCAATGTTGTGGGTACAGATGACCACAAATTTGGTGCCTAAAAGGAACACAACTACATCATCTTTGAAATTTTAAGTTTTAAGTCTGACATCTTTTTTTTTTTTTTTTAACCAGGGTAAAGTCAAGGTGATTTCCAGAGAGAATTCATTCCTGGAGGATCCAGGTGAAAGTCTTCTACTTGTTTCCAGCCTTTATGAGCCCACAGCGTTCAGTCTGTGACTACCTTAATAGATCTTTAAAGTCAGTCACTTTGACTTGATCCTTCAGCCATCACACATTTCTATGAACATGGTTGGGACATTTTCTCTAATGTAACTATCTCATGGGATGGGCACACCTGGATGCAAAGGTGCTGGAATTTGGTCCCTAAGTAAACTCCAAAAAGTCTTATGTTAAAAATGGCCCATGCTTTGGAGAGATGGTAGAATCTTTACAAGTATAGTACAACGTCTTTAGTTGACTGGGAATGTCTCCTGTGGTGGAAGGAGTCATGGAGCCTGGCTGTTCTTTGCTTTTGACATACTCTCCTCTTTAATGTGCTTCGTTGCTTGTAGGCAAAAAGGAAAGGTGCCCAACCTGTTAATGAACTGGAAGGTTCAAAATTGTCAGTCAAAACAAACCCCTAGTCTTTGTAAGTTGTTTATTTAAGGTGTTTTTGTTATACCAATGAAAGCTCACAAACACATAAAGATAATTTCACATCTGGAATCACTTCTTATCACATGCATATAAAGTCACTTTTGCTGTGTAGGGTATCATAATTTGGGAATTAAGGCATGGGTAATCATTAAGAGTTTGCAGGATGCTCCATACATATTTTGAATCAGTGAATGAATATAAAGATGTGTGAAGTAATAAAGATATAAAAAGAGTATGTATAAGTTCATGTACATTGTAACAGTTGTTTAAAACCATCTGCCTCATTTGTGGCTCCAGGAATATCATAAAACTATTTCAAGATCTGTCACAAGATATGATTTCAATGTAGAATTTGTAATATATGCATATTTATACTAGTGAATGATTTTGTAACAATCAAAATGAATTCTAGTGTCCAATGTTACTACATTGTAAGTTTTGGTATTATAAACCACAGGCAAAGGATAATCAGTCTTTTCAATTGATTGTCACTGGGTATATCAACTACACTCCACGGAAGTACTCATGTCAACTCATGCCAACACACAGTGAGCTCCATGGTTTTTATTTTGGACATGGATTTTGGATTTTGTTCTGAATCTACATAAGAAGACAAGTATCAGAGAATCCCAAGAAACAACCCCTTTTTGGTCTTGTTTATTTATTTTGCAAATTGACAGATCTTAAGTGACTCAAAAACTTAGTTGTCTACTCTCCGGTAGCAGATTACCCTTAGAGTCGTTTATGATATTGTATGAACACATTTTTCTTAAACATTCATGTGTGTGTGTGTGTGTGTGTGTGTGTGCGTGTCTGTGTGTGTCTGTGTGTGTCTGTGTGTCTGTGTGTCTGTGTGCCTAAAACCAAATAGTAAATGTACTATCTCTTTCTTAGTTTAAAGCAGTGGTTTTGAACCTTCCTAATTAATGCTGTGCTTTTTAAATAGAGTTCCTCATGTCGTGGTGACCCCCAAGTATAAAATTATTTTCATTGAGACTTTATAACTACAATTTGTTACTGTGATGAGTCGTAATGTAAATATTTTTGAGATAGAGGGTTGTCAAAAAGTCATGACCATGTGACAGGTTGAGAACCACTGGTTTAGAGACAAACACAAAATATTGACTGTGGGCATACTCAGGGTCTATATAGTTGTTTTAGCATTCTATTGCTGTGGAGAGACACCCTGACTATGGCAACTCTTATTTATAAAAAGCATTTAATTGGGGGCTTGCTTAAAGTTTCATATGTTTACTACATCTATTATCATCATAGTGAGAAGCATAGCTGCATGCAGGCTAAGTAGCTTAGAGTTCTACATCTGGATCTAAAGGAAGCAGGGAGGGAGGGAGGGAGGGAGGGAGGGAGATAGAGATAGAGAGAGAGAGAGAGAGAGAGAGAGAGAGAGAGAGAGAGAGAGCTAGCTTCTGGACCTGGCTTCTGCTTTTGAAATTCTCAAAGCCCATTTGCACTGACACACTTTCTCCAACAATACCACACCTCCTAATCCTTTCAAATAACACCATTACCTGGTGACCAATTATTTATAGTTAGGAACCTATGTGGGGCATTCTCATTTAAACCAACACAGAAGTATTTGGTAGTTTCTAAGTTACACTAGACACTGTTGCTTACAGGATAAAACATACTTAGTCAATCATGTACTCTAAAGACAGTAGTGAGTTTCTATCTTTTGAATTAACAATAGCGACAACAACAACAACAACAACAAAAAACAGTTAACATTTAGCAATGGGAAAATTAATTAATATGAATGTTTTGGACCAAGCATGTTATTAATAAGACTGCGTGCATGGAACAAACACAAATATTATAATTTTTCAATACTCTATTTTCCTTAAATAATTTCAAGAAAATACTTTTAAATTCTGGCATGGTGGCGCACACCTTTAATCTCAGCTCTCAGAATGCAGAGGCAGGTGGAATCCTGTGAGTTCAAGCCAGCCTGGGCTACAATGGAAGTTTCAGGACAGCCAGGACTACATAGTGAGAACCTGCCTCAGAATTTAGAAAAGAAAAGAAAGAAAGAAAACATAATGACACTCATCCAGGAATGAGGCCAAAGCAAAATAGGCATACTCAAAATGTTTTTATGTTGTAAAATTATCTACTTAATACATTTTTCATTAGCAATATTTCACATGTTGGATTTCTGTTTCTTTTCCTCTCCTTGACATGAGTTAATATATGGATACATATGGAAAACCTAATCCATATTTGGTTTCATATAAAATTTATTATAATATTAGCAGACATTTTGGATTAAATAACTGTAAAACACTAAGGGATTTCCTAATACCACAATGCCAAAATCATGTCTTCACTCTTTATTTTAAATTAGGTGTTTTCGATTTGAGATATCTTAAATGTTTTAGTATCTAAAGTAATTCTAATAACTAAAACATAGTGCATCCTAAAATATGTCTCTTGTGTTTTGTGTGCCTATTCTTTGTAACAAAGAATTGCAGTTATATTTTTATATTATAAATATTACACTCATAACTGTTGCAATTGTTGTTATTGTAACTTTTCAAAGGATACAACAAATTAATATTTTAGATTTTCTAATTAGTAATAATTATAATTATAATTATGATTTGAATCATCTAGTGTGGTTTTTACATTATCTTAATATGTTCATTAATCTAGAAATAAATAAATCTACAACAAGAACCATTAACAGCCAGGCGTTGAAACTCTATATCATGGAGAAATCCTAAATAAAAAATTAAGTAAAGTACTCTTTTTTGATAAGTAACACTCAAGACAATCCTGACTTGGAAGATATAATAATGTTGAAGAATAAAATACACATGAAAAATATTAGCACAGCTTTCTATGTAAGAAATGTTAGAGAGATGGATAGCGTGCCTTCTCAAGGAGAAATCTGCAAAGTTTCACATTTATATCAAAATGATAACTTATTTAATCAACCATGCAACAAGAGATTGTTGTGTAAATACGGTGAAACATTTTGGTTATCCAGGCCCCCCCCCCAAATTGTTTTTTTTCTTCTCCTTCTTTTTAACCTGTGTGTGTGTGTGTGTGTGTGTGTGTGTGTGTGTGTGTGTGTGTCTCTGTGTCTGTGTCTGTGTCTGTGTATCTGTATGTATGTAGGTATGTGTCTGGAGGTAAAAAACAGTCAAAGTAGGCACTCAACCACTGAGCTACATCTCTCACATCAAGAAGATTTTGTTTTACTTTTGAAGAAAGTCATAATCTAGCCTTCTTCCTAGTGGGTGTTCTGCTTAATGTCATCTCCTATTCAGTATACGAGGTCTGATTCTGTTTTAGAGGTGTGGTGTGAGAACATTTGACTCATTTTCCTTTTTTTCTCTTTTCTTTCTGGATTAGATTAAAGCTTTGGGAAAGGTACCTCATCTGTCCTTTATACTTTACATTTTCTAGAATTTTGATATTTCCCAATAGCTTTATTGTGACTTTTAAAACCATGTGAAAGGTTAAATTGTTTAACCATAGTAAAGTTAAATAATTAAAAGGCACAAGAGTTTCAGATACCATGGATTTCTTTTTCATATCCAATGTTCCATGGCTAAAGAAAAACATCGTTTCTGGTGGATTTGATGGTCTCTTGGCTCTCTACAGTTTCCATAGGTCCAAGGAAAGCCAATAACTTTAAACTCAAGAAAATGGTAAGAAGTTTGCCTAGGACTCTACCACTTACCAAGAGTATTCTAAGGATTATAGATTAAGGGACCCCGGTAAAAGCTTTTTATAAACCTACAGTACTGCCATGCATTTTAAATCAGATGTAAATTCAGCCATTCAAACATGTACAAAGAATAATATGTTTTACAGGACTACACTACCAGCACATTAAATAGGTAATAAGTCATAAGTAATTGTAAGTGCAACCAATATACCAGATGAATTGTGTACAATATAACATATGTGTCTGTGTGTATGTTGTATGTATGTATGCATGTATGTACGTATGTATGTATGTATGTATGTGTGGAGCCTTTTCTCCCAAGTTTGAAACATTACTCCTGGTACCTAGTGCCATCTGGCAAATGGAGTTGCCCTCAGATATCCCCAAGACCACAATAAACATGCAACATGTACATATAGTGAAAGAGAAACCTCAATTTTATGACATGGCTTTTAAGATGCAAGATGAATGGATTAAACAGTTGCTTTGAAAAAAAATCCCTCACTTGGAAGGCTGCAATTTTTTTTTGCCCCGTTTTTTTTTTTTTTTTTTTTTTCCTAATCTTCATTGGATTCTAAAGTCAGACAAAAGAAGGTGATTTTCTTCAATTCCTGTATTTTACTGATATGCCTGGGTTCACATGCCAGGTGTGGTGTGCTTAGGGTTTATAACATTCGGGTACTTCAGATTTAACAAAGCAACCAACACCTGGAAATACATAAAAGCTGGCCTCTAAGCTCAAGGTGATGAGTGTTAGTTAACTAGGCCCTCTGGATCCAGAGAACAGTCCCACATGGCTCAGAACACAAAACCTAAGAGGCAGCATCAGAGTTTAGTTTCAGCTCAGATTTCCTTGGGTTCTCAATGCCTGTCTTCTCTCTACTCCCAAAGGCAGCAAGCCTCAAGCCATGTCTGTCTTAGAACAATCTCTCCATATGTACTATGCTATCATTGCTTTGTAGATATTATTAGTAAGCCACATGAAATTTTTCCTGCTTAAGTTTATTTAGCAAGTTTCTAGAGAAACAGTGAACCTTCCATTTTTATGAACATGACAATTCCTACCCTTGATGATGTACTCCAACTCTTCCTGTCATTTTCCAGGAGGCTGTATTGTGGTCTCACCACAAATTCTGCAACAAATTTCCTGAGGGTGTGGCCAAAGTCGTGGGGGAGTTGGTGAGTCTATGAGTTGATTGAGTAACCAGTAGAGTTCTTTTAGAGATTCATCAATATTGAACTAATTAAGAAAATCAACTTTGCCTTAAGTCTATAATGTGTCCTAAAATCCTGTCACTTGTTTCCAATTAAGCCATGTGTTTCTTCCGTAAAGCACAAAGACTTGCTATGTTCTTAGCTCTCAATGACCGCTTGGCTCTATGCATTGCATCACATTCCCCAGTAGGCAGGTGTTTTATTGAAAAATAGCTGTTTGAAAATGTTTTTCTTGTGACCGTGTTCCCAAGGCTTGTGTCCCACATGAAGAAGAACTTGACATGTCTTCCAAACAATGAATTCTTTTCTGTCCTTGTTTCTTGGTGTTCAGTAAAACAGTTATCATTGTTCCTAGCATCTAAAATATGACGGTAGGTTTTGAATTTCACATTACAATGATATGACCAAACACTTGTTAGTATTTCTGGGTTGTTCTTATTTTGATTGTTTCTGTTATTTCCCACCATTTCTTGCCATTGACTGGTTGAGCCCATGATCCCATTTAGATGACATTTAATGGACTATCCCAGAATAATCAGTATTATATCCAGGGATTCTCTGAAATGGTGGGTATGCTGGTTGATTTTTGTCAACTTGATACAAACCTAGACATATCTGGGAAGAGGAATCTGAACTGAGAAATTGCCTCTATTAGATTCACTCATAGGCAAGTTTGTGGGGCATTTTTCTTAACTAATAGTTGCTGTCGAAGGGCCTAGTTCACTGTTGACAGTGACACCACTGGGCAGGTGGTCCTGAGTGGTATAAGAAAGCAGGTCAAGCAAGCTATGGAAAGCAAATCAGGTAACAGCTTTCCTCCATGACTTCTGCTTTAGTTCCTGCCCTGAGTTCCTTGGATGATGGAATGTAAGCTGCAAGCTGAAATAAATCTCTTCTTCCACAAGTTGCCTTGGGTTTTTATGTATCTCACAACTGGAGCATCTTAACTATAAAGATTATTCTATAACCTCATTAACTACTGTGGAAATTGTTAACCATACATGTGGCCACCCTATACAATTGGAGAAGCATTTTGCTTTTCCTCAATTGCTACTACTTAACTTAAATCTAAATCCTAAAAATAGCTTGTGAAAACCACACAGGACTATCTATAGCTAGAGAGCTGTACTGCCATTGTATCAGCACTTCAATAATTTCTAAATGATGCAAAATTTGGCAGGCCTGCATCAGACTGGTTTCTCTTTTGGCTAAAAAATGTTTTGCGATTCCAGATAGCAATGAATTTTGTAATGTTTCCTACAGCAAGGGGGAATCTACATAAATGATCCAACAGTGAGGTGTAAGTAAAAAAACAATACCATGAGGCAGAAACAAAAAGTGAAGAAATGAGAAAGCAGAGGAAAGGTGAGCAGTGCCACATGTATGTGGACATATGAAAGAATTCACATATATGCAGTAGTGAGACTTTAAGGCTGAAAGGAATGTTGGGAAACTCTTAGTGTGGAGTCTCTGTAAGTGTTCTTCAAGTTGTGCTTTATAAACTATTTAACCTAAACTGAGTTACTTTTCATAACTAAGCCTCAGTTTCATCATTTGTAAATTAGTGACATTATTAACATGTGATTCTTAAATATACATAACACTTGCCCCCCCACCCCCACTTTTCCCTAAAAAGAAGGAAGAGTGGCTTGCTAGTCCCTAGAGCATACTAGTATCCTATTTTGGTGATAGGGAGGCTCAGTATTAGACTAAATGTAATTATCCACTAAAAAATTTAATAAGCAACCTAACTAGAATTTGAAACTGGTATAAATGAGCTGAATCTAAAGAGGATCAATCAGAAAATGGTGTGTGCCAGACTCTTATTCAATGGAATGAATTTGTTCATATGCAGGAAACTCAGTAGTGGTCTGAGATCACAGGATCGATGACATCACAAGTTTAGCTTGTTGAGGATTACCTTTATACACAAATCACTTGTGTGTACAAAGGTGGGCTTTTGAAAAAGATAGCAGTGTATGTCATTCCCCATGCTCCAAGAATTTCAATTAGGGCCTCACACCTACTAGGAAAGCACTCTACCAAAGAGCTATCCTCCTACCCCAGGTAGGTTCTAAAGACATAGACAGCCTGTAAAATGCGCACTAGTATACTCTCATTCTTTCAATTCATCTAACTTACATGTCACACAAGAGAATTCAATATCAGGACAGGTTTAGAATGATATTTTATGACAATAGATATCTATCATGTATTTAAATAATTTCACAAATTACAGCATGTAAGATATTCTTTTAGAAAACTTCTCATTTTATAAAAAAAATTCACAAATTTGAGGGGCTTATAAAAATATTAACACTTTGCAGTTAGCATGGGAAGGGGGAAGCTTTATGGTTTAGAAAGAGGATGGCCTGGCAGGCAGAAGAATGGCGGAAATAGTAACTTATCAAATTTAGGTAATCCATTGTCTTAGTCAGGGTTTCTATTCCTGCACAAACATCATGACCAAGAAGCAAGTTGGGGAGGAAAGGGTTTATTGAGCTTACACTTCCATGCTGAAGTTCATCACTAAGGGAGGTCAGGACTGGAACTCAGTCATGTCAGGAAGCAGGAGCTGATGCAGAGGCCATGGAGGAATACTGCTTACTGGCTTGCTTCTCCTGGCTTGCTCAGCCTGCTTTCTTATAGAACCCAAGACTACCAGCCCAGGGATGGCACCACCCACAAGGGGCCCTCCCGCCTTGATCACTAATTGAGAAAATGCCTTACAGCTGGATCTCAAAGAGGCATTTTCTCAACTGGAACTTCGTTCTCTGTGATAACTCCAGCTCGTGTCAAGTTGACACAAGACAGCCAGTACATCCATTATAGACTGGGAGACTTTTGTTATTTATATATGTGTTGAAAGTGGTTTTAGAGATGAAATCTTACTATGTTCACAGGCTTGTCTTGAACTCATAGCTTCCCATGTGGCTGGGACATTAACATGGCCAAGAATGGCCCCATATGTTCAAATATTTGGAGAACTGTTTGGTAAGGATTTGGAACTTCATCTTTGTTGGAGTAGTTATGTCTTGTTGGAGGAGCGGTGTTACTGAGGATGGGCTCTGAGGTTTCAAAAGCCTATATCCAGTCCAGACTCCCCGTGCCTGTTGGCATGCCTATCTGAATGTAAAGCTCTCAGCTACTGCTCCAGCACCATGACTGTGTGCTTCCTGCTAGGATGATAATGGAGTAGCCCTCTGAAGCGGTTAGCAAGTTCTCAAATGCTTTCTTTTATAAGAGTTCACTTATAAAAGAAAAAAGTGTCTTATATTCATGATAGTACATGCCTTTAATCCCAGCACTTGGGAGGCAGAGGCAGGCAGAGCTCTCTGAGTTCTAGGGCAGCCTGGTCTGTAGAGTGAGTTCAAGAACAGTCAAGACTACATAGGGAAACCCTTCCTGGAATGACCCTCCCCCCCATAAAAAAGAGAGTTGTCTTGGTCATTCTGCCTTTTCACGGAAATAGAATAGGAACTAGGACAGACCTGTACCAATATGCCTTTTGTAATTTATTGTTGAGTATTTCTTATATATTCAGTTTTAGACTGACTTTGGTCATTACAATCTTGATCAGGCAATTCTAGCTACCCAAAAAATGTATGCTTTCCTATAGAGTACGGCTGATCTACTTGAAACTAACACCTGAGTATTTAGTATTTTGTCACCTTGGGCAATTCACCTGAGTATAAACAGCTTTCTTAAGCTTATTTGACTATAATAATATGAGGACTCTAATGGTCTTTTTTTTATGTTTAACCCAAGGTTTACATAAAACAATATGAGGACTTAAAATGTTTAGCGCGTACTAACAGACCAGTGAATATTAGCCAAATTTCAATAAAGAGGAACCAATAACTTGTCAGGATAAAATTAAAAGAATGTATAATTTAAAATAGGTGTAGTGTGTTTGCTGTACTTACTGACAATTAAATTTATGAAAATATCCCTGTGTTGCTATGTTTTATCACAGATTAATTTAGTCCTAATCTTTTAAAAATGCTTGTATTAGTGGATATTAATTACATATAATAATGGTTTTTATTATGACATTTTGACATAGTATATTCTGATCAAATTTACTGCCAAATTATCATTTTCCTGTCCTTTTCCTTCTCTACTGTTTGACTTTCTCTCCCTAGAGAGTCTGCCTTCTACCTCTCAAGGGTGTGTGTGTGTGTGTGTGTGTGTGTGTGTGTGTGTGTGTGTGTGTGTATGTGTGTGTGTGAAGGATGGGGTGACCTAATGAGTATCATTAGGATGGTTCTCAAGGGTGTGGGCAACCACAGAATAAAATTAATTAATTAATTCCTTCAGCAACTATTAACTGGTCATAGACTGACAAAACTCAGGGAGGACAAGGTCCTCATGAAAGAAGAGAGACAAACACAGATCACTTCAGCCCATTCATTCTGCCTACAAAATTTACAGGGGAAACTGTTTCTAAAATATTCCCTTTACCTTGAAGCAAAGCTCTAGAGATGCTATAGGGCAACTCAGAGTCATGGTTAGTTATATATTGAAATTGAGATGTTTTAGAAAAGGCACATGCACTTTTAAAAAGGTAAAATAAATAATAGGAAAATGGGAGGGAAACTTAGAAAAAGTGTGTTTGGATTCGCTTTTATATGCAAAAGTGGTGAAGAAAAGAGCAATGGGAAACAAGTGAACCATCAGCACTGATTGTCCTTCCAAAGTTCCTGGGTTCAAGGACCACCATCTGCAACCCCAGCTCCAGGGGATCTGGTGCCCTCTTTTGGCTTCTGCAGGCAGCAGGCATGCAAATGATACCCAGACATAAATGCAAGCAAAGCACTTACACACATAAAATTAAAAAATAAAATCCTTCAAAGAAATTCTTCTTCATTGCTAGATACTCTACAGTCCCAAGGACCTATCCGCCTAGCTTCTTTCTTTCTTTCTTTCTTTCCTTCCTTCTTCTTCCTCCTCATTCTCTCTCCTCTTCCTACCTCTCTTCCCTCTTTCCTTCCTCTTCTCTTTTCTTGCCTCCCCCTTCTCTTTCTCCCTTTCCCTGAACCTTTCCCTTTCTCTTGTCTCTGCAGGTGGCTATAGCAATGCTGGAGAAGATGTTCCTTTGGTTGTGGAGGTGGAGAAAGGCCATCCTGCTACTGACTTTAATCTTGCCTTTGGTTACCTATGTAGGGCAGCAGGCTACTCTCGAGGTCTCGAATTCTGTTGACTGTCTTTTTCTCTGAAGAGGTATTAGTTCTTCTGGGTATCCATCTCAGATATACAGAGGCAACTATTCCTCAAGATCCATTAGAAACACAGTACTCTGTCCCCTGACACATCAGAACACCCTCTTGGTGTTGTAATAAAAGGAGAAGTCTGGGCAATGATCTCACCAAAACGTGATACTCACGGATCAGAGGCCCCCTCCTCCCCGCTTCCTCCCTCTCTGAAGACTGTGATGCTGTGGGTGTGTGTAGGAGAAAAGAGGTTAAGATGTCATTTAGAAATTAAAATAGACCAATGGGTCTCAAGTGAAAGTCTTAGTGCATACATACTGACATGTGAACATATGTAACTGTGTACAAGGTCAGAAAGACCAGTATCTATTTGCTTGTCAGGGATATGCAATGGGCCATGTCTATCCCTTAGATGGTTTAAGAGAAATTATAAACAGATACAACAGAAAACAGACATTTGAAACATTTATTTGGAATCCTTTTGCAGTGGTTTGGGATAGCTCTTCTGAGGAAAGCTGCCTGGCCTGAGCCCACTGAACAGGGCAATTTTCTGGCCTGAAAACCTGGGTGCTTTGTTTCTGTTGTTATTTCTTCTCATCTGTCAAGGCCACACCCTTTTCTTACCTGCCCTCTTTCTACCTGGGCTCTGCCCCCTGACTCCCCTTCTCTGTTCTTAATGTCTTTAAAACCCCGGGAAACTGGGGTCAGTGTTCATCCCTGAATCTCTCCAGCTAGTCTGCTAGCTAGAGGGCTGCTCCGCTCTCTTCTTATGCTGCTTCCCCTTCCTCTTTTCCCAGATAGATATGTAAACACATGCATTTTCCTGTTCAAACGGGGCGAATTGGTGTTGTGCCTGTGCCTTGACTTAGCGATTGGGCTGAGTCTTGCTCCTCCCTTCCCTACTCGGATAGGAACTACAAGGATCTGTAGCTCAGGCTTCCAAATTCCAGCTGGCCTCCGGCCAGGTGACCTTTGCTTTGTAAGTTTCTTTCTGGGAGGGGGGAGTGTGTGGAGAGGGGAGCTGGGATCTGTTGCTTGTTGGGGGGGGGGGGGGGGTTGAGGAAAGGAAGGGGCTGGAAGAGAGTAAAGGGCTGTTGTTAAACAGTTTCTTACCGTAAGAGGGAGTTCAGACCTAGATCTTTCCAGTTAATCACACAACAAACTTAGCTCATCGCAATAAAAGCAGCTCAGAACCGACCGGCTTGCAACAGGATTCTTTCAGCCCGGCATCTCCTGCAGAGGGATCAGCCTGCTCGAACTGCAAGCATGATGTGGGGGACCAAACTTCTGCCGGTCCTGTTGCTGCAGCATGTGCTACTGCACCTCCTCCTGCTCCCAGTCGCCATCCCCTATGCAGGTAAGTTTACTTCTGCTTCATGGAGATTCTGGTTGCTTTAAGGTCTCCTTCTGACCTTGCTCTTTCCTTCCAAGAAGCTCTTTTCCCTATTTCCAGCATCCTTTCTTAATTCCATGTGTGGTGTGGGGCTTCCAAACCTCTCATTGTGCTTTCTTTGGACATTCCTTTTCTGTTTGAAAAACATTTAAAATAATTAAAATCTCTCAGTGATACCCCCCCCCCCACCAGGCCCCACCTCATTTAGCCAAGCAGACCAAAATTATGGGATAGGAATGAAGTGCTAACCCTGGCTGGAACTTCGCTGGTTTGGCCAAGTTTAAAAGCGAAGACAGATTCTGAATTGAAGAGAGGAGAGTGATGGACAATCTAACCAGGGACTCCTGATTTCCCCAAAGGAGAATTTCCTGTAAGTGTCCGTCCAGTCAACCTTCAGGTCCAATTTTTGACATTATGCAGGTCTTCATTTGGAGGAGGCAGATTAAGCTCTGAGTACATGCATGTTATAAAATGAAACAGAAAGCTTTCTCTTCCATGCTCCCCTTCTGGGGGTGGGGTGGGGGTGGGGGTGTAGGGGTGATGATCGCTCTTGCTGCTGCAGTGCAGGGAGGGACACTTCTGTGACTTGGATTGATGCAGCAGAATTGTCCCTCCGTCTTCCTCTGATTTTCAGATTGAGGAGGAGACTCTTGGACTTGTTCAGGTTTCCCGGGCATTTAGGGATCTCATCTGCTGGTATAGGAAGTTATCTCTTATGATCAGCAGCTGAGGAAACATCTGTATTTAGTTGTGTTATTATTGTGGTGGCTGGCCTGGGTTGCCAGCCGGAGAAGGCAGTGAACTTTAGGGTAGGCACAGGGAAATAAAGACTGTAATACATGCACAGCTAGCAGATAGGTGACCTTTTAAAACTGAGAAAACAAAGAAACAGACTCATAATTTGAGATAAGTTAACTATGACATTTATCACACCTCTGATCTTGTATCTGATGCAATACAAGAAGTAGCTAGTGCTAATAAAAAATACTGAACCCACCTGTTTTTTCTGCACTGGAAAGCGATTCCTTGTGGAATAAAAGACACGTTGGGAAGGGTCTTTTGAAACCATGTAGGCAAAGATTCCTGAACAAGTGGAAGAGAACTTAAAGATGTGTCATATTGAGGTTGATCTTTATGATGTTGCTTATTTACGGGTGTTAGCCTAAGTTTTAATCTTGGTCCAGTTTGCTGGTTTCCCTTTTCAAAGATTAAAATGCTATTCCCTTGAGATATGGTTACCTGAGCTGAGCTGAGCTAATGTAAGATTTCAGTTTGGAAAACCCAAACAGTAGATCGACCATAGACAATGTCTATTTGGTTTTTGGCGTGCATCACACAGTTTTGGCAGGAGATATACATTTGTAATTATATTTCACTTTGGCTAATGTTGAAATGACTGCGTTTCCTGAGTGTAGAGAGAGTGGCCTGAAAGTATGCTGGCAGGCCAGGGGAGGCCTATTGGGAATTACAGATATATGTTATGAATAATTTCTGAAATGGATAATGCTAAAATTGTCATCAAAAGAGGAGCCACATTTGCTGTGTTTGCAACCTTGCTTTAACAGTCTCCACGTTTTAAATAACTTCCATGAAGGAGACAGGTAGCTTTCTTAGAATATGTAATGAGAATTTGTTGTTTGAAATCTTGTTTAATATTGAACAGTTTGTTGTTGTTACTTGCATGGCTATTCTTTATATAGTAAAAGAATGCTCTATTATGTTGACAGGCAGTCACGAACAAAAGGCATTATGTAAACACATTATTAAGTTTTTTGAGAAATATTTGATGTGGATGATCCAAGTAGTTTTGATAGTTGATCTACTACAACTATCAAATACAATAGTATTACTCTCTATTCACTCACACTAAATACTCTAAACAAATATTAAAACTCTGATAAAGAAAATTAAACATTAAATGGCTACCTGATATATAAGTGTTAAGGAATATAAAGTTGAACAAATGGGAGAGCAACCTGTACATAGTGCTAAGGGAAAAGCTGTAAAGTAAATTTCCTAGTTCTCATAAGAACTGTATTTTTTTTTTTTTTTGACACATGAAAATTGAAGCTTGAACACCTTAATTTTATCTTTGGTACTGAACTGAATTAGTTCAGTTAATTAAGTAACTGAACTGAAAGTTCTAAATTCTAAGTGAAAGAAATATGTAAATTTTTTCCTTATACCGAAGCCAGCAACACTGCAGTCATCTTAAACATACTTTTGAAAACTCATTTGGCTAAGTGATAATAAGTAACCAACATTATCAAACAGCAAAACAAAACAAAATTTCAGTGTTAGAAAATGTCATTTCAGCATATTTGAGAGTTTATTAGTTTAGGGTTTATGCCATGGCTAAGAGGTGTGTGGTACCCAAGTCAAGTATGAGAAGATGAGTCACAGCATGAATGGCACCCTAGTCAGGAGACTGCAAGTTGCCTGAAATGCAGATGTAAGAAAGTGCAAGAGATGTTCCAAGAAGATCTACAGATAGCAAGTGAAGGTCACCATTTAGGATTGGTGTACTGGGTCCCTAGTGGGAGTAGAACCTCTGGTTAGAAATGTACTAATGGAGAAAATGGCAGAACTGAATGTCATGCTAAACCAAGTGGTCTCTGTAGTGACTATTGGGGGCAACAGCTGACTATTTTGCAGAAACAGGACACTAAGAGTTCCACTTCAGTGTGGTTGCTGTCCTTGCTGTGTGAAAGGGAGTTTCAGGCAGAGAAGGAGAGAAGAGACAGAGAACAGAATGGGGCATTTATAAGGAATTCCAGAAAAGGAAATAAAAAGGGGGAGACTTCAAAACTCACCATGATCACTTTATTTTACATAGCTCCTAGAGAGAGAGATTATGTTGCTTCTTAGCTACCAATACTTGATCTAAATCCACCAAAGTCTCTCTGTCTCACTATCTTCATTTACCTTGAGGTTAGCTTCTCCCAAAAGAGGGCGTGCATTACTGTCAAAGAGTGAAGTCTGCATCCTAGATAATAACAGTGGAAACTGGAGCAGCTTTGAGGAATCCTTGTCTCTAGGAGCTAAAAATCTCCGGTCACAAACCATTGTCTCTGCCCATCAATTACTCTTAGACTTTCATCTTAACACCTTGCCAGTTCAAACTGTTAATCACTAATCATGTGGGTAGGCTTTTCAGTTATAGGGAGCCAGATTCCTGCTCTTTCCACACCATGCAAATCCTTGCTTTGCATGGCTTTCCTTTGAAGTCCATAGTTCTTCCACACAGAAGAAAATATATGAGGTACTGAGAGAAGTGAGTGTGAGGCCCAGGGACCAGTGGGAGAAATGTGTCTGTCTTCAACCACCTTGATATGCTTGACCCTGTTTTCTGTTTATAGCTTTTCACCAGGATCCTGATGGTCTCAGTTCTAAAATAGAGACTTCAGGTTCTTCAAGAAACATAGCTTCCAGAATATTTTCCTAAGCTGGAGGAAGAGAAAGGAGCATAATTTAAAATAGGAGAAAGCTTGACAAATTTGCAGTGCTCTCTTACCCTTTGATTTTATTTTAATATTCTTGTTTATAAACTTGAACAAACAAACACATTAAAAATAGTAGACACAAATCTGACCCAAGCATATTTCTGATTTTTTTCTACAAATTAAGTTTAATTTCTTAATTGTTTGCAGTAAAACAAGCATCAGTTGATACTGGCTGAAGAGACAGTGAAATCTATTTTTCAGCAAAGGAATCTCTTTTTCGGATGCTGATTTTTAAAGATATCTATTTTGACTTTTTTCTCTTTTTGAAGAAGTAATTAGTTTTATAGATACATGAATTAAATGATGTATAGGCATTTTGAACATTATATTTTTGAGTCACTAGTTACTGATCTAGTATACAGGACTGAGTTACAAAGGGAAGCTTGCATGTCCCAGTGTGGAGGGATTCTTAGTATCTGGTTGTGATTGGTCCATATTAGCACTGAAGCACTGGCGTTTCTACTTACTATGCAATAAAGGGAGATTAGGGATTTATTTATTTTTCTGAATGCTTTTTGATCTTTAGTCATGGAACACTTACTAGCAAGCAAGAGTAGCTTGTTTTATGAGGCAAAACCATGCATTAACACATTTCAATAGGACAACTGAGGATCTGTGAAACTAATCAGAGCCAATAACTGCAGAGGCCTCTTTCCTACAGAACGGTCTTCACACTCACTTTTATGGCTTTGACCAGAGGTTCTGTTGGGCTCTGTTTTGAATGATAATTACTTAAATGCCTTAGGAACTTAACATTTATCATTAGTAATCTTAAAATTATTTTTATGTTCTTATTTTATACTAAGACACACACAAAAACACATTGCACATAGGGCCAATTCCATATTCTTAGTTGCCAGAATGGCAGAATTCATTCATATATATATAAATATATAGTATATATACACACATACATACATATATGTGTGTATATATTACATGCTTATACATATATATGTGTATGGATTATATATATACCTATATTGTATATATACAATATTGTGTCTATACAAATATGCACATGTATATATACAATCCATACACATATATATGTATTAGTTTTATATATATATATATATATATATATATATATATATATATATATATATATATATATATATATATATATATATATAT
>CM052700.1:137538648-137561211 GCA_028551405.1 Uromys caudimaculatus
TGCCAGGGAAGTAGTGAGATAAGGTCACAGAAAGAGAAACTCATGACAGAAACTTATAGCCCTCTTTAACAAGATTTCTGGGACAGAAATGTCAATTTTCAAAATATCATGCCTTCCTTTGTTGTAAGAATAACAGTTACATCAGCAGTTAAGTGATGAAACTTCAAAAACAATACCAAAACTCTAAAAGGAAAATCCATTTTATTTCAGTTACTAATGGTTTTCAATATTTCTTAAGATTATAGTTCTAAGTAACTCCTTAATTCTTTTCTTTTATGAATTGAACAATTGATATCTTGAAATTTAATGTAATTAAACAATCATTTGGCAAGTCAGTATAAAGGCCATCTTCATCTGATTTTCAGTGTTGTGCAACAACTTGGACCCCTTACTCTTTAAATAATACACTATTAATAGTCTTTAATGACATACTAATAACTATTAACAACATACCTTGAATAAGATTAAATAACATAAGTAACATAGATTAGTTGGTTGAATTTATATATCAAGAGTTTTTTAAAACATAATCTCTTACATCCTAACAGTTGTATCTTATAAGCCAAGGAAAAGCATTGCTATAGGGATTAGTACCAGGCTTTTGGAGACTGTTCTGGAGTTTTGCATAGAATTAGGAATTTAGAGAACTGCAAGTTTTCTCTTATTTATTGTGGACATCAGGTTAGGATAGACATTTATGAGCAGCATCTGCATGCTTATAAACTAACTGGAGCCAGTGGTTGCTGGCAAACAGAGCATGATGCCATTCTCAGTACGTACTTCACTCTGGTAGCCGTATTTTCCACTTTTCTGCACAGAGAGCTTCGTTCTCCTTTCTTGACACATTTTGCCACATTTAAAGACCAGGAATGCATTTCCTGCTGTGGCATCCAAGCTTCTTTTCAACTGATAGCTCTGAAGCAAATCTTCAGGAAATGTTTATAAATCACATTTCCACATACATTCTTAGCAATTCTTAGATAAAAGATGACATTGAAAGTGGTTCCAAGTGCTAGCTCCAAAGCTGGGCCTCTGCCTTTCCAACCTGAACTCTTTAGAGTGGTTAATTAAGTTCTCCTTATGTCTTTAGCTATCTCCAGTTGAAAATGAATGTATTAAATTGCCATTGTGATAAGGGCCATTACACAAATTGGCATGTAGATGAGCGTGGCTCCATACTTGTTAAACGATACTTGCGGTCTAATAGATGATTGATTATTAGTAGTTTGATTAGTATTA
Organism: Uromys caudimaculatus; assembly: GCA_028551405.1. Classification (NCBI taxonomy): domain Eukaryota; kingdom Metazoa; phylum Chordata; class Mammalia; order Rodentia; family Muridae; genus Uromys; species Uromys caudimaculatus. Next base: position 137,539,888 of record CM052700.1, read on the forward strand.
GACTGGGTTACCTTTAAGGAAATTTAGAATAAAGGAACATGTTCTTGTCACTTTAAAATTATGCATAAATTTAAAAACCTTAGGACTTTTGCTTCTGTTTTTGGTTTTATAGTAAATTTCATGCTATCTAGGGATCTAGTCCATTCATGAAGAAAAATGGTATTGTTACATTAAAGGATAAAGCTTTACATTCATTTGATTTACAATGTTTGGCCTAATCTCAACACAAACACTTTCATGAAATTGAGAAATAGTGTCCAAAACACTGAATACATTTTTGTACAAAAATAAGAAAAGAGGGACTAAAGTATATATAGTATGATACACTTAAAGAGCAAGCCAGAAAAATTTGTCCAGTGAAGAGCTTTTAGTGATAAGTTTTTCACTTGTCTTTGGATAGAGTTACCTAGTTAGCATTGTAACTTATGCAGGAAACCACTGTGGGGGAATGAAGAGTTTAATTACAAAGCATAGCATGCTATGCTTCTGGCACTGGTTCTTGATTCTATGTTGACTGGAGAACATCATTTCTTCAGGGTGAGCCTTGTCCTAATTTTAAAATAATTATTCTTTAGGGTTATTTATTCATTGAGAGGGAACCTTGTCCTAATTTTTCAATATATCCTTCATTTGAAAGGACATAAATTAATGAATTTACGTAGAAACCATCTGTCTTTACATAATTGTAATGCTTAAATCTCTCTTGCTCTTATACGTCCTTGCCCATGTCCACCCTACCCCCAAGAGGTATACTGTGTCACCCTATATCCTATAAAACCATCATCTTGAAGATGTTCCTTAAGGAATTTTCTCCTCTTTAATCATTAAAAACATTTCTTTCACACTGAATTCTTTAATTTTGTATTGATAGAAGGACAGAAGAAAAGAAGAAATACACTCCATGAATTCAAAAAGTCGGCAAAAACTACTCTTACCAAGGAAGATCCATCACTGAAGATTAAAACCAAAAAAGTGAACTCTGCAGATGAGTGTGCCAACAGGTGCATCAGGAACAGGGGCTTTCCATTCACTTGCAAGTAAGTCACTTCACTGTGTTTGTTGAATAATTTCCAAATAAAGTAAGTATGTAACAGTCATATTTTCTCTTCCTTTCTGGTAGTCAACACAATCAGTCCTTTAGAATTAATTTGCGTCTAGCTTTAACTCATTAGAACAGAGACAGCTGATGTAAACATTGAATGAGTATGGGAGACTCTGAAAACTGTCTTCCAAAGTATACAGTTGCTTTGGCTATAGATTTCAAATAATTAACATTGAAGTAAAATCAAATGGGATTGACTTTCATCTTCTTTATTATTATTATTCTAAAATATTGTGTCTCTTGTTTTCTTCTGTAGCAGAGCAGTGAAGTATTTTCTGGGTAGAAACTGGGCAGCAGCCAAAAGCTACTGTAACTTACATCATCTCTGTAGGGATTTCAATAAAAGGTGTTGAGAGAATTATATAAAAACCTAGAGTGACTGGTGTCAGCAGCAGAGGCTGCTTCAAAGAAGTTAGGGCACAGTGATGAGACAGGTTTGCTAGGAAGTGATGGAGCCATTGAGAGGCTCCAGTGGCTTCAGGAAGTGAAGTTCTTATCATTTGATAGCTCCCCTTATTACCCTGCCATTGATCTCAGAGGTGAAAGCTTTCAAGTTTGAAATAGTAAGGTGAAAATTTCATCCTAGTATTCTTCCAAATAGCCATAAGAACATGTTTCCTGAACAAGATATGTGGTGCACTCTATAATGCCAAACACAGGAAGCAAATCAGTGTGAGTTCAAGACTAGCCTGGGCTACAAAGCTTCAGGGGGGGGGGAAGGGAGGGAGGGAGGGGGGAGGGAAGGAGGGAGAGAGAGAGAGAGAGAGAGAGAGAGAGAGAGAGAGAGAGAAAGAGATGGGGTGGGGGGAGACCACCACCACCATCCTTCAAAAACATATATTTTCTTGGTTTATTTTCTAATTTCTTTTGTCCCTTAAGAAATAACTTTGTGTAGCTGGGTGCTGGAGAGATGGTTTGGTGGTTAAGAGCACTTGATGCTTTTGCAGAGTAACAATTTGGTTCCCACATCAGGGACCTCACCACCACCTGTAATCCATTCTAGAGTATCTGATGTCCTCTTCTGGCCTGCAGAGGAACCTGTACACACACTCTTATATATACTCTTGTGATAATAAATACATTGTTAACAGAAGATTATGTGGCTAAGATATAGCTCTTTCTTAGAATGCCCCTGGATAGTATTTAAAAAATGAGATTTTTGTAAAAACTTTATCAATGTTCAATTTTTACATATTCTACTTTCACAGTGGCTTTTTATTAGAATACAGAGTTCAGTGATTTCATAAAGAGAAATTCCCATCTAGTGTTCCCTGTTTCAAAGAAATGAGGATTATGGGTCTGTAGGGAAGGTCATGGTCACAGAAGTTCTTCAGCAGGCTTAGGCAGAAGAAAGACTATCTCTTTTCTATTTTTAAATCCAAACTGCCCCTCTTAGGAAGACATTTTCTGGCAATGGTAGTGGGAATTGGATTTGTAAGCTTATCCCTAGGATAATTATGTTTCATTCTGACTTTTGCATAAAAGCCTTGAGATTGACGAAAATAAAGCAGGAAAGATTACTCTCAATCAGCATCTGAGCCGTATAAATTTATGGAGAGGTTCTGTTGGCAACTGGGTTGAAGTTGAAACTTCCCTCTTCTGTGTTGAAGGGTAAAGGAAAAGCAATAGGAGGAGCACAATTCATTGTGGATTTTAAATGCTGAGCTTGAAATTTAGGCTAAGGTAAATTTAGAGGAAAACTGAACACAGGGAATGTGATGGTCTCACACACTTCACATGGAAGTGTTAATATTTGGAAAAATATCTTTTTCTTGAAAGATCATGCTCTTATAATGCGAGGAAAGTAAAAGTTCTATAGACTGGAAATTGGACCAACTTTTGTGGTTGAAATTACTTAAAAAACGTAAAGTACTTTGGGGCATTTATCAATTTGTTTTGGCAAATACCTTTAGCTTACCTAAAGTTAATATATTAGCTACAGGGATGGTAGGGACAACACTTATTGACATCTTCCATAAGAACATATATTAAAAGCATATTATTTAGTGATAATAGTTTTTGAAATAAAATGTGTATTCAGATAAACTTATTTAGGAAACACTGACTCAGGAAACATAGCATCCTCACAGTTGGGTTTCCATTCTCTTTAGTAACATTCAAATTCTATGACTCACCAAATAAGGGTGTCATATGTGACAGTATCCAAACATTCCATTTCAGATTTTTCTTTCCTAAGACAATCTCTGGGGGTGGTGATTTGTCAAATACATTTTTTTTTCTTGAAAAATTTTTATATGTTTATAATATATCTTGGTCATATCCAATTCCAGGGCTTCCAACTCTTCTCAGGGTCCCCAGACATCTTCCTGCCAAATTCATTTCATTAAAAAAATAACTCACTGAGGTCAATTAGTGGTACTTATCTATGTGTATGGCTTTGGAATGTCCTTGGAGTCATGGTCAATCTACCAGTGACCACACTCCTGAAAGGAAAATGAACCTTCCTCCCTTATCGGCCATCAACTAGCCCTAGCTCCTCAGGTAAGGGTACATCATCAGGAGCCTGCTATTGTTCCATGCTGGACTTGTCAACTGGCTTGGTCTTGTGTAGGCAGGAACAGGAGCTGCTGTGAATTCCTGTGTGGACAAGCCAGGTTGTGTTCAGGGGACAGCATTTCACATTCCTCCTCCTCAGCATTCACCTCTTACTCTTTCCCCTTTTTCTATGTTTCTTGAGCCTTGGGTGAGGGGGGACGGGTTCCTGCAGTTCATTATTCTCTATCCTTTGAGTCTGTGCATGGACTGCTGCCTACTTCACTAAGAAGCTTCTCTGACTGAGAGTGAGAGCACCATAGAGCTATCTGTGTCTGAAGCCTGGGTACTCATCCTAATGCATATTAAGGAATACCATTTTAGTTATTTTATTTGAAGGACTGAGGATAAGATCTAAGTCCTTATCCATGCTAGGAAATTTCTCCCGTTGTCCCATATTCCTAGTCATTTTACATTTTGTTTTGTGGCAGTGTCTTGCAAAGTTGTTCATGTCTGCCTTGAACTTATTCTGTAGCTTATACAGGCCTCGAATACATTTCTCCAATCTCAGCATCCCCACAGCTGAAATTGCAGGACTACATCACCAGGCCAAGAAGAGATGTCATTTTAGAATATATTTGTATACTTAAAAACTTTGGAAACTATTTACGATAACTCAAATAAATCATGTGCATATAAATACAAACAAAACTTCCAACTAACTGGGAACTCTTAAAAAATAATAAAAGCCTTCAGAAATAATCTAGGTAGTTGTTGTATGTAATAATTTACCTGTTGAAACCTTTATTTTTTCTATAAGTCATTGAGGGTAATGTTAAAACTTCCCACAGAGTATTGATCTTCTTTTCTAATCTATACCTACAAAACCTTTGTTTTGTCTTTCTTCTTTGTTCCTTCAAAATAGGAAACACATACATACATACACACACACCTCACTGTATTTTCATATGTAATAGTGCTGCATTCTGTATGTCTTCCTTGGTAAACCATGTACTCACTTAAAAAAAACTTTTAAATTGTAGTATTCCTTCTTTTCATTCAGCTATCTTTTTCAGGGCCTTTGTTTTTGATAAGTCAAGAAAACGATGCTACTGGTATCCTTTCAATAGTATGTCAAGTGGAGTGAAAAAAGGGTTTGGCCATGAATTTGACCTCTATGAAAACAAAGGTAACTGCCTTCTTCCTAAGCATTCCATAAAGAAATGAAGGATAAAGTGTACTTGGCACTCCTTGCCACACAGGTCTTCCTTGTCATTTAGGCTATTAAATCAGGGTACTTCATATTATGAATATGACAAACTAATATGACAAACTAAGATTAAGATAGTATTTTAAGTTATGAGACTTATTGTAGCTCATGTCATAATGGTGGTTGTTGATAACAAAGCATGGGGATTTGGGGAAAATAAGTTAAATTCATATAAACATGCTTGAAAACTTGTTTGAATAAAGAATTGGGATTGTTTGTTAATTTCTCAATTATGTGATATCATATTATATATGAATGATTTGGTATATGAAGTATTTATATAGTTTAAGAGCAAAAATATAGTAATGAGATAATTATAGAACAGTAAATACACATTTTACAAATTAAATATTTCACCACATGAAATAGCAATTATAAATTGAACTTATAACAATAATCCTTTCTTATTTATTTTGTTACAAGAACCTATTGTATCCCATTGAATTAGAATATAGATGCCAAATATAGACATCTTTATGACAATTGTATTAATGTTTAAATAGAAGCTAATAGTAGAAAATAGGACAATTTTACATATCTGAACGATTCCACACATTTGAAGTCTAACTGATGATCAAGCATGAGTCCTTTTGTATTTAGTCTTCCATTAGTTCGCTAGCTGCATATCCTATTGTCTGGTAACTAATATTCCCATGTTTAGAATTCAGCTTCTGTAGAAACTGAGCTGTTAGTAAAAATATGGAGGATAATAATTAACCCAATATAGTTATTCTATACAAACACACATACACTGAGAGAGAGAGAGACAGAGAGAGAGACAGAGAGAGACAGAGATACAGAGAAACAGAGTGAGACAGAGAAACAGAGATACACAGCGAAACAGAGAGGCAGAGAAAGAGAGAGACACACAGAGAATAAAAGAGGAAAAGACAAAATAAACTCACACAATTTTACTGAGCTAGATAAGACAAATGAGTCTTATTTTTCTATTTCAGAGTTTAAAATAGATTTTGAAAGTTACTTAAGTTTTGTTTTTAATATTTTCTTAGGTTTATTTATTCAATCAAGTCACCATGGCTTACCCAGATGAATACATAACTTAATCTAAATTAAGGATGAAGAGTAATCTGAAGTTAGATTGTATCATATATTCAAAATAAGAATTTATATCTATCTGATGTGTTTGTTTTGTATTATTCTGAAATGCGTTATGTTAAAAATACTAGGAGAAGCTTTAAGCCAGAACTTTCAGTGTTATTGGAAACCGTTTACATGAGTTAATGACTTACAGGCTTAAGTGGGTTCTTATTTTTCTTCTCCAGTAAGTACAGCATGTGTTTCACATAGTTCTAACATTTTTCTCTATGTTATTCAATAGACTATATTAGAAACTGCATCATTGGTAAAGGAGGCAGCTATAAGGGGACAGTATCCATCACTAAGAGTGGCATCAAATGCCAACCATGGAATTCCATGATCCCCCATGAACACAGGTAAGAACAGCATGAAGAAAAGAGGGCCAACCTTACTTGTCTGCATGTGAACGGGCACTTATTTGTTCTCTGGGATAGCACTGCCTGATCACCACTTAGTCAATATTGCTGAATTGCACAAGGCCAAAACTTATATGAATTCAAGATTAATTAGTACAAACAGATTTTTAAAAATTATTATTTATACCTGGCCTAACATTTTTCAACCTCAATGTCTCAATTTGTAGGTGTTATTGGAAATGATTCTCTCTGCTTTTGCCTTTGAGAGAGGTACTATGACTTCATAGGAAACCCTGATTTGGACCTGTGATCTCACAAAGGGTTTGTAAACCTCGGTGGATCTCAGCTTTGGCTGTGTGTTAAAATGATCCACTGCAAATCTTGGAAAGTCCTACTGCCCAAGGAACAAACAGACCAATGAAATGAGAGCCTCAAGAGTAAGGATTGCAACAAGGCCCCAGGATATCTGGGGCTCCTTGATTCCTTTTAAAGTACCAATAAAGCTGAGACTCACTAGTCAGAGCTCTTTTAACCCACATTGACCAGCTGCCTCATCTTTATTTTACCTGTTGCCTAAAGTCTTGAGAAATACTTTTTGCTTGGACACTAGAGAAAAAGTAGTATTTGAAGATCAAAAACGACAATATTCATAGGCTTATGAAATTTTAATCGTCACAGAAAAAACCCATAAACACTTTATAAGCACTAGAGAACCAAATGTGTCCATGATCTCCAGACCTATTTCACTAATAATTTTAGTAAGAACACAAATAGGTTAAAGCAATTTTATCTGGTTAGAAATTTCACTAGAAGGTTTGGTTTACCATGTCCAAGGATGGAGTAGACAGTTAACTGGACTGCTTCATACATACATTCCTTAAGCAAAATAGCACAGTGGATAGTTTTATGTTCTAAGTTCAGAGTCATACAGGGATGGTAGGGGGCATTATCAGAGTACAAGTCTGGCCAGTTTCACACATCCAGTGTGTGCAGCAACCTTTCTGCATGAGACTGTGGCTCTGTCCATAATATATATGTCGTGACTTGTCTGTAATAGAAAAAGATGATGCTCATTCCTTTCTACTTTTGAATAGCATATGTTTGCAAAATGGTTGATTTTGTTTTAGCAAGTATATATGAATTAACCAACTGACTCACGTATAAAGTAAATGTTAAGTTGTACTGTGCTGTAATGAAACCTTTGGGCTTTGCCTTATGAATGCTAGCTAATGACTGTCCAAGTTGACAAATTCTGTAGTATTTCAATAATAGGAAACAACATGTTTCCAAGTTATTACAACAGTTATAAAGGAATATCTCTGAAACATGGAATTACCTCTAGCTTAGAAAGCAAATAATACAATTAGTTTTGTTCTCCCTTAGGGGTGTGCATACTGAAGAAAACCTGTTGATTTAATAGTTAGACCTAAGTTTTCATAAACAAAGGAACCACCGAAATGAATCCTCTCTTAGAGCAGGGTAGTGTGCTGGACCCCCTAGCAGAGGTTTTATTTCAGCCCCAATTCTCTATGATTGTTATTCTCTGTGAAATAAAACTCCCTGGGAACTAGCTTTCCTACTCAATCAAGTATTTTGCCAAGGAACATTTTCTCGTAATTTAGAAGTATACAGTGGAGGGTATCTTTTATATTATTCAAATCCTTTTTTTTAAAATGAGAGCAATATTTAATTTTCATCAATTAGCAGTTGTATTGGAATAGCTTCATGAGAGCTTAACACTTTTAAATTAGGAGCTAACTAAAGATTAATTTTATGGGCAATGGAAAAAGAAACATGTTTTTGTCTAGCAGAGTGATTTACTGTTGACTTTCTAAATAGAAATATTTTATAAATGGCTTAATGGAAAGATGATGATAGATGTTGAAATTAGTATAAAGCTTAACAGGAAAATCAGGTGACCTGGTATCTGCATCTATATCCTTCACTGGCCTCCAGCCTAGCATTCATTAGAGAAGCAGATGATAGAATAGATCAAGTTTCCTATGAACACCGTTTAGAAAAGGGGGGGCACCCAGAAGATCTAGTTTATGATTTAGAATATATTTGGACATAACCTAGTTTTAAATATTTTTTTCACTTATCTCTCTTAAACTTTGCTAACAGCAAGGACAGAGATAAAAATAGCATCCTGTGAATAACAGCTCAGTACAGGCCTCACAGCCTGGCATAGGCCCTGTGTGTAACACATTCTCAAAACACTTGTCTAGTGAGCACCTAAGTGGAAGAGTGGGCGAGGCTTCATACCCTGGCTGAGCATGGGATGTTGGAGATAATCAGACTGAGCTCCTTGCATATAAAAGAAAGGCAGCTGGTTTGAGGAAAAGGTCAAAAACACCAAATAAAGAAACAAGAAGCTCTTTGTCCTAAGGAAGGATTTGATGTCAATTGATTCATAATTAGGAAAGCAGCCATATCTCTTCTCTTCATTTTCTGATTTCACCTCCAGTGAGAATTTACTTTTCTTCTTTTGTATCTTTACTTTAAATTTCTGTTTTTTCCCTCTGATTCTTCCTACTTATATCTTTCTTTAAAAAGCAAAACAAAACAAACAAACAAATGAACAAAATGACTATGTCATTGCTTTTGCACAACACTTTATTTTTTTCTGCTCTAAGCCTTGCCTGTAAATCCCACCTCCTCCCCCACTCTATCTGGAGCAATACTTCTATCAAACTCTAGATAGCAAATAAAGATATATTGAACGTGATCTTAGTCAGAATTATATTTTTATTTTACTGGACAATTTTATATTATGATTTGAAACTTCTTTTCCTTTTATTGAACATAGATGTTTATTCTCACATATTTTATTCTGAGTTTGCTTCTCTCTTCCTGAGTCCCTTCTCTCCTCCCCTTCCATCTAGTTCCATATCCTATCTGTCTCTCATTGGAAAATAAACAGGCTTCTATGAGATAATAATAAAAATAACAAAATAAATATAATAAAATAAAACAAAAATGATCACGTCGGAGTTGGACAGGGAAAACAAACAGAAGGAAAAGAGCTCAACAGAAGGCACACAAAATACTTGTTTGCACACTTGGAAATCTCATAAGCCACTAAATTAGTAATACGTATGAGGAGGTCCTGGTGCAACTCTGTGCAGGCCAAGTGCATGCAGCCTCAGTCTCTGAAACCACTAGTGTCTTAAATAAAATACTCTTAATAAACAGTTGTCTGGGGAACTTCATTCTCACACCAGGCACATTATATGTGCATATGATACAATGACTGCTAATAACTAATATTACTACTACTTTTTCCTAATACATCATTACAATAGAATTTTCTTAAATAAGTTTGGTTGCTGAGTTACTTCATCAAATAAACAAAGAAAATGACAGATTAATTTCTGCTAAAGAAGTATCCTGTTATTTTTTGAAAATCAGTTCTTGTTTTACATCTCAAAAATTATCATTATCTTTAAAAACATTATAGCTTCTGTCAGCCACAAGACCTAATGCTTTATTTCTATTTCTTCTGTTTAAAATGCTGGTGAAGTAAGGATATAAACACTTTAATTGAGATATACTTTGCAATTGCTTAATTCTTACAATGTTAGTGTGGTTTCTCGCACATGGTTAGTAATGTTGTAGATAGACTATTTAATTTTGATCACTCATTTATATGTTCAGAAGGCTTGAAGCTGTCTTTAGTACTCAGACAAAAGCTTTCCCTTGCAAAATGTGGCTTGGAATATGATGCACGTCAGTATTCATTCTGTGGTTTAGCATCTCTATTTTTAAAAAAGATTTTCTTATTTTCCCTTTTGATTAATATACAATAAATTTAAATGTAGCATGCAATATTTTGATTCATGCATATGACCAGCTCAGGATAATTAGCTATCCATTTCTCAAATAGAGTGTCCTTGGATAGAAAACACATTTGAATCATATTTACCGAGAGACTTAGATCTTTAATCTTTGCATTCATGCAGAATTCTGAGGCCAATAAAAGTAGAAACAGCTTTTAGCAAAAGCACAGTTAACTACTTAATATATGTTTGGGTTAAAAAGTTTTACTTAAATTGCCTATCGAGGAATGGTCTTCTCTTATGATGTTTTGTAGCAGACAAATATAAGATTCGATATTTCAAACATCACAAAAATAAAAGGCTTTCTTTCACTTTTTCTCTTGTTGTAGGATACTTCTGGGTCACAGAGTAACATTAGATCAGCAGATATTTTAGACATAATTATTAAATTGATCTCAATACACGCAATGACATACACTTGTGGGCTAAAATTGAGAACACCAAATCTTAATCTCAGCCATCATTATCAAAAATTTTTGAAGAAAACAAGTCATTTGTTTCTTTGTTATGACAATGACAATAGGTAGGCCATGGTTAATTATAGTTAATATAGGTGACATTTGTCAAGTGACACCTACTCATCATCTCCTCGACCTCAAAGTAACCATATAATGTCTAAGTTGTTACAAGCTCAGATTTTTCTTAGTGAGCTAATGCTTTGGAGCAGTTGAATTATGGGCTGCAGTCTCACAATTCGTAGTGGGAAAGAGCGAAGCGTGGTTTTCAGGCTTATTTTGATCCTGGATTCTTCATTCATTCAATATCATCAATCTTTTTCTCAGTTGTGAAGAAACAAAATTGTGTGTCTGTGTCTGTGTGTGAGTGCGCGCGCGAGAGAGAGAACAAGAATTCTCATGAGAAAAGCAGTGTATAAGCAGAAAATGACCCTGAATCAGCAGTGTAAGAATGAGTTCTGGTGAGGAAACTGCAAAGATTGCAGTTCCCATGCAGCCTTGTCTGAGCATGTGCTAATTATGATTGTTGAACTTGTACTTTATAAAACACAGCTGTATTCAAGATATTTGGACTTGAGGAAATTCAGAGGCTAGTAATTATTAATTTGACTTGGGATACAGAAGTTCTCACTGCGTTATGCTTTGGAGGGGTTAAATTATGTGCTGGGGTAAATTTGAATAAAATATAAGTATTATAAGAATATTGGAAAATCGAACCACAATTCGAGTTCCAGGAGATAGAAGAGTGTCTCTACTTTTGGGAAAAAGTAGCTAGTATAATTAATAGGTCAACATTAACGTTGCATGCTCTTATACTGTGGTGATTATCATTTTAAAACTAGCTTTTTGCCTTCGAGCTATCGCGGTAAAGACCTACAGGAAAACTACTGTCGAAATCCTCGAGGGGAAGAAGGGGGACCCTGGTGTTTCACAAGCAATCCAGAGGTACGCTACGAAGTCTGTGACATTCCTCAGTGTTCAGAAGGTAAATGAACCTGAATATCACACGGGGTGCTACCCCGACGTGTAGAACTGTAACGCATATTAAAGGCTAACAATCGTCAATCAGTTACAATGACTATGCCGTTCATTCAAGTGCAAGTATGGCTAGTTATGGGAGTGTTCTCACAAAATGTGTCACACATCTGTGGTCAGCAGATTCATGTAAAATTACAGAGCCAGGTACCAATGTGAATTTCACTAGCAGCTGGGGCCATGTTTCTGGGAAAAGAACTATGGTCTTTTACCTGTTCACTTAAGCATGCCTACCTCTAATTCTGTTCCCATAAACCACCAGAGAGGACCTGGAGTCTAGGTCAACCTTTTCGGGTCACAAAGAAGATATCTTGCATATCATATATTTGCAATTCATAACTGTAGAAAATTGCAGTTATAAACTTTAATAATTTTATAGTTGGGGATCGCCACAACATGAGGAACCACTGACCTAGATAAAGACCTTTATTAGTCATTCTGGTGCTATTCATACAGCATCTGCCTCTTAAGAAATGGGAGTAAAACAGCTCTGTGTGTCACAGCACAGGTTGTATACATTCAAGAGACAATATGTCAGGGTTCATTGAAACTCAGCATTTCCGTGTAATTTTGGTGAAATGTGACTACAACCAAGTGTGAGACATGACTGGAGTACAGTACCATTCAAAACAGTATCTGAGGAGATTAAGGTTTGGATCCCAAGGTGCCTTGAAGGCCAGCACCTGAGGCATGTTCCCACCTCTTGCATCGTGTTTTCAGTGTAAAGAGTTCTATATTTGCTCTTGCATTGGAAAGCTGAAAGACCAGCAAGATGGTAGAGTGACCATTTTGGCATTGTATACAGTTTTATTTTTCTCAATTATTTGTCTGTGGAATAAGCTGAGTTTTTCAGTTATGTTGAAACTCCTATGATTTCACAAATCTAGGTGAAACACAGATTAAGTCATTTTCAGATTTACTAGGATGTTGAAGAACTTGGGGAAAGAAAGAGACTTCTGGAACACTGTCCACTTTTACAGTAGGATATCGTACCTGTTTATTAACCAAGTATTTTCTATATCTCCATGAATATCCATTTCATATCATGTTTCTATTTATTCCCTAACAAGTAAAGGCATTGTCAGCTAATTGTCATGGAGAAGGTGAAAATGTTTGTCATTGGTTAAGTTAAAATCCTTGACCTCATGTGCTACAGACAGTTTGTCTCTGTAAATTCTTATTCTCCATTCCATGTCATATTCTGTTCCCACCAACATCTTCATTGTTTTCTTTTCTTTTAAAAATAATAAACTTATTTGTGATAACATTATGAATAAGTCTGTTTTGTATGAATAAGTCTGTAATTCATATTTGTCTCAAAATGACACATGAAGACAATAAACCCCTGCTTTTAGGAAAATCTCTACAATCATAATTTTCTGAGGCTGAGAATTTTTAGCAAGTTTATTTATTGGTTTTGTTTTGTCTGAGAAAGTAGAGGTCAGGCAGTTTTTTAAAAAATATAAAGTATACAGCCTAACTCATGCATTACCTTCCCAGTTCTTAATGGGTTATGATTTTCAACTCCCCCCCCCCTTTTTTAATGAAATGTTGACATTTATTCTCAGAGGTAATGTTTTTTAAAAAGTTCTAGAAAAAAGTGCTTTAAAACACTTCCAATTTTAGTTATCTTTAGTAGAATATATTTCCTTAAAATCCTTACTAATTTGAGGTCATGAGACATCCTGTAGAGGAGAACATTGTTCATTAGTGTGAAAGACATGTGGTACTGTTGGTCACCCTGTCACTAAGGGTTGCAGATAAGCACAGAGTTCTGACAACAGGAGAATAAACCTTTAGGAGAAGTGAACAGACACTTGCCCCATGGGCTAATCACATTTCAGGCATCATGAGTTAAACAGTGGGGTTTTAAATTTGAACTAAAATGAGCCAGACTTTATATGTATTTTAATGAAGGGAATTCAAAATAAGCAGTATTGTCAATACATCCATGAACAATAGAGCTACTGATAAAAGGGATAGTATGAAGCACAAAACCAATACACATATGATGTGAATAGAATTAGGAGAAATAACTCAAAATCCATTGTTTAGACAATATGACGAGTTGGCTGTCTCTGTTATTACATTTAATTTATTAATTATTAAGCAGCAAGTTGAAAGGTTACCTCATTATGAATGAGTTAGTAATTATCAAATAGCCTTATATATTTGAAATTAAGTAAAATCCCATGATAAAATTTTGTTTTGTACTTTTAAAAAGAGGAACTTCTCAGGCCTCTCAGAAGACCCGTTCATTTTCTTCACTAGCAACAATGGTCTTGCCTTCTAAAACATAACATGATTTTTTTTTCAAATTGTTCCTGTATACTTTATCAATTTTTTACCTAGATTTTAAAGTCTAAGAAAATCTATTTTCCTAAAAACTATTACTTCATATACTTAGAAGTTTAGAATAGATCACAAAGTGAGGCCCTAGGCCAATAGCATCAGCACATTCTGGGACCTTATCACTGATAACCTAGCCGAAACCTGCTTAACAAGGATTTGACCTTTAAAGGTGACTTTTATGCACATTAAATATGGAGCCACATTGATCTACCACATTTGTTCTGGAAAGTAGTCATGTTATGTAGTCATTAATTTCATCTATGTAGCAATTTTTTCCTAATGCTATTAAAAATCTAAGTCTGAAAATATTTTCTAATAATTCCCATAGAAATGCTTCCCAGAAAATAATTATATTAAATTTTATTAGCAGATATATTATTACAAACTGCAGAAACCAGTTATGAGTAGTACATTACAATGGAAATTGGCCATTTGGGAGGCTTATGTATTATGTGAAATGAAACTTAGGTAATCTATGTTTTTTACTAAATACAAAGGAGCAAGCGACAATAACAAATGCTTCATCAATTTCATTGAAAACAACAAACCTCACTTCCTTTAAATAAATGGGGATCACTAAATATATTTGTTCCATTCATATGGAAAGCTGCACTGTGATGAGGCATAAACCATGTGGAGCCTTTCAGTGTGGAAACAACCGTGGTGAACCAGAACACCTTTCTTCAGTTCTCACAACACCCTCATTTACAGTTCAGGTGGCTCTTGATTGTATCCTGGGCAACCTTCACATCACACGAAAGGAACTGAACTAGTCCCTTGCCTTACTTCACAAACTATCCTATATGAGAAGAAAGTAGATGAACCAATCCAATGCAGGGATCATATATTCCAGACAGTGAATAGTTAATGTCCTGTGACATTATAAAAGTAAACATTTCAAAAAGAAAACACCATTCTTATGTCACATACCAAAACATTCCCAATATTTATAAGGTAAAAATCCAATGGATAAATTAATTATAACATTAATATCTTTCCTCACTTCAGAGAAAGTTAGATGATCAGTGCTCACAAGATACAAATGATGTGTGTGGGGAAGTTGGCCGGATTCGTAGGCGAGCCGAGCAGTGATTTATTCCGCAGGATGCTTGCTGTGCTACAAATCAACCTTCTGTTTGAGAAATCTCATTTGCAGCTAGTTGATGTGACTCTGTTCTCAGTGTGACTTGAGACCAGCCAGAGGTGAACAATTAATTAACCCACAGAATCATCAGTATGGTCCTGCATAATTAGATCAGCTTATACATTTTTAAAAGAGTGGGTGCACGGAGTTCAGTAGCAGGTCATCTTCTGTCCTAAGGTAGGTAAGAATGGTAGTTTGCCCACCTACTCAGCATGAACATTTACTAACAGAATGGAGATGTAATTATGTATATATAGAAGTCTGTGTTATTTAAGTTATAGTAGACCAATTGTTTGGTCTCTTAAGAATATTGATTCTTAATGAACTGTAGTAATATAATACATACTCAGTTGAAGTTGTAAGATCTTATATGTGTTCAGATGGCAATTTGACAGAAAAGTATTATTCTATTCATGATAGACATTGAGATCTTGCACAGTAGTTCATGAGGGAACATTCTGTAATTGTCTATCTTATATGTCCAATTTTGATGTATTTTTAAATAGTTACCAGAAATTAGGCAGCATTCTGTCCTTATGCTAAATCTGTATGGCACTAACTTAACATATTTAAATTACATGATATATTCCATAGGTATTACTTTATACTACTATTTATGGGCATAATATTCCAATTTAAAATTAGGATGGTATGTACAGCTGTATGATTTTTAAAATAATGAAATAATTTTTTGTTCTTTAAACAGCAATAGTCTTGATTTTACTACCAGAAACAATTAACATAGCATACTTTAATTTTATTAGTTGAATGCATGACCTGCAATGGTGAAAGCTACAGAGGTCCCATGGATCACACAGAGTCAGGCAAGACTTGTCAGCGCTGGGATCAACAGACACCACACCGGCACAAATTCTTGCCAGAAAGGTAACACCTCACCAGATCTTGCTACCATAGATCTCTTTCTTCACAGATTGCTGTTCATTCTGTAACAAACCACCATGGAAAATCTCCTTTTGTGCATTCCTTATGGGACACAGACAGATAATGTGGAATTAGCCTTAATATTCTGACTTCTGCCATGGCGGCTGTAGGCTTTGAGCTTGCAGACAATAGTCTTGGGGTGACAGGATTTATGAGCAGACATTTGAGAACAGTAGCTTTACTTTTAATTGAGTTGTTAAAGTTAGGAAGATTTTGAGAAAAACTGCCAGTGAGGTGCAGATCAGAAGCAGTAGCAGAAGACTCCTCTTGTTTCTCATAACAATAAACAGACAAAACCAAAAGAAAACAAAGCAAAAACAGTCCAATGTGGCTAATAAAGAAATGGCTACAATGATAGGCCCAGCCTTTCAGCAGATGGTATATTGCTAAATACAACCAAGTTCCTTCTTTCCAAATATATAAATCCCATGTCTAATACCTTAACCTAATTCATGTCCACAAAAAGATAAATGATACAAAGCAATCTACTGGCTACTTTAACTTCATGTATTTTAAAATTGCTAACAGAAACATTTATTTTATATGAAAATTTTGAATTGGAAAAAGAAACAAAATGGAATTAATTTTATAATAAAGAATTGAGACACAAATAACTACAGTAGTCTATTTCCATCTTCCTTTGGAAATTCATGTAAATTGGTTTTTAATTTTTTTCCTCTGTTTTTGTTTGTTTCTTTTGTTTTTGTAAATAGGATTTAAACTCTTTTTTCAAGAGTGCATGTCATTTCTTTTAAGTAAGAACAGAAAGGATATGGTAGCAATTAAATTCCAATCACCAGTTCAGGATGCTGCTAATTTAATGGGAGGTAAGATGTGGAGAAAGTAGCGTGATGGAGTTTGTCTCTGGTCTGGTGGAGGTGAGGGCATGACCTAGCCAGACTCCATTTCCAACACTGAGCTGTCATTAGCAGCACAGCCATTCGGTTTGAAGTTTAAGCATGCCCTAGAAAAGAACCTGCTCTTTTAATGAGCATTCTACACAAGGTCATGTTTATGGAATTTGTCTTTAATTGGACTCTGTGAAAAAGAGATGCAGTTGGCGATCCTAACTGGTGGACTGGTCCAACATGGACCTAACTTAGTAACAAAGAAGACACTATTGTATCATCTATGGAAGGCATAAGTTAAATTGGACAGTGAGGGACCGGCAAGCCCTATAAAGGTAAAGGATGGAAACTTGTTCTTTTTCTAACTCTAGCATCCAAGCTAAGTGGAAAACTCTTCTGCAACTTGAGGGTCGTGTGGTGTTTCCAGGCAGATTTACGTGACACTTTTCTTGGTGTGGTTTGCAGATACCCCGACAAGGGCTTTGATGATAATTATTGCCGCAATCCCGATGGCAAGCCGAGGCCATGGTGCTACACTCTTGACCCTGACACCCCTTGGGAGTATTGTGCAATTAAAATGTGTGGTAAGTTAGAGTCAAATTTATTGCTTCCTTTTCCTCTAACAGGCTGGATCTAAGCAGTCTTTATTAGGGAGATAGGTTAACAACTATTTTATTTGATATCTTAGTATGCACAGGTTTTAATGTTTTAAGACAGTGTTGTGTCATCTTACCCAATCTTTAAAGTTTTCACATAGCAGTTGATTTGAAAGGAATACATGCACAAGTGTACACATATAAACACATTTATATGTGTATGGTGATAATATACTTGCAGTGTAATGATGCCAAGAAATTCAAAATCAAAAGTTCAAAGAGAGAGAAAATGATCAGGGAATATGCATACCAGTACAAAGTTCTTATGTCTGCAACCACTTCAGAGTTTACCATCTTCTCCTAGTTCCTTTCTCTCCCTATTGTCTCTGAGTTGAAGTCGCCATTTGATAGCAAACCTTTTTTGGACAAAGGTGGACCCTGTCATGAAGAACTACCTCACTGAAGCTTCTCACAGGTGCCTTTAACTGCTAAAGGGTGGTGTCCTCCCCTTAGCTAGTGTTAAATATGGCCTACAATTTGATGCAACTGACTATGTTCTGAAGCTCTGCTTGCTTCTGGATGCTGACCCTTAGGTAAATGCTCATGATGCAAGCCAAATCGCTTTTCTTCTTACTTGTGATACCCCTTTAAATTTGTGAATGTGGTCCTCTCTTTTATATCTAATCCATGATTTTTTATTTTCTTTGAAGTTTTACTATGTAATAATAATTAGATAGAGACATGCTTTTACATTTTCAGCTTTAAGATCAGGAGGATTGCAGACGTTTATGAAGATGTATAATGTTGTAAGCTGGGTTGCCGGTTTCAAGATATGTATTGCTATAGAGCTATATAAGGAAATGATTTGTATAAAATCATGTACCTACACCTGGCATAATACAAAATTATGAGGTTCATGGATAGATATTGGGATGTTTCCCTGTACCAGCTTGATGAGGAATGTCTTCTGAATAAAGCTTACAAAATTATCAAAACTGTCAGGGTAATTTTTAGACTCACTAATGAAATATAGCCTTTGGGCAAGTCAGAAAGGCACCGAGAAAGGACGTGGCATGTGTGAAGTGATCACGGAATCTGGAAGCCTCTCAGCTGATACACAGTGCTCCAGGGAGATTGAATCATCTGTTTTGTCCTTTAAAAAATCTAAGATGGCTCCTGTGACAGTATTGCTCTGTTGAGACTGGATTAGTTCCACCCATTGACTTATTTAATCACTTTCCATGATTTTAGATCAGTTAGATACAATGCACCGATTGTTTCTCTTTTATTGTTTGTGATCTAGGTATTATTAAAACCCTTTCCTAGAACAAGGACTAGTAAACACACACACGAATGCACAGAGAACCAACCCATGAATGCACACTCACACTGTGCCACATAAATACACTCTCACATGTATACTCATGTACACACACATTCACCTTATGGCTGGTACAGGTATCCTGGGAAACCCGAGTGCCACCTCCTCTGTGGTTCTAATTCATAAGGGTGTTTTAAAAGGAGGTTGGAATAAGAAATAAAGAATGTTACTGTCATTATTTTCGTTTCCTACTTTTGGGAACACAAGCACTTATCTAATGCAACCTGAAATTTACTATAATGCATAGCTTTAAAGTTTACAAACATTAAAGACACTGATACACATGTATTTGAGCATACATTAAACATGTTTATGACATTTGTCAACATGGATTATTAATAAGTGTTTTTCTCTAGGTATCATCTAGGCACATAATATATACATATGCACTTGTGTGTGTATCCTATCATCAAAGGAATTTTAACAATTCAATTTCAATATGAAGTTATTTCAGAGCAAGATAATGAGGTGAGAAATAAAAGACACCCCCACAAAAAGTACAGGCATTACAGGGTATGAAGGAATAGAGTATAAATTAAAGGAACAGGCAGTGAGATGACAAAGTGGGAAAGGATGTGGACATCACTCAAGACGTACAATGTAAAGTAGATACGTCACTTTCTAGGGGTCTGGAAATGGTGAGAGGATGCAGCATAGTTTCCCCAGGGTGTTGTATAGATGATCATGTGAAAGCTATACATCTAAGGTGACGTATGGGGAGTGCTTATGTTAGAGGGGATGAATCTAAAGCCCCTCTTCTGTCTGATATTGGAAAATGCCATTAGTGACATTGGCTGCGAGGCAGTGTCAGCTAACAGACAGAGAACACAAGGCAATGGGCCCCTTTCTGTGGGTTTGGATTTACTGAGCAACTGCTGTGTGCCACACACTTTGTTGTTGCAAGGGATAAAAATGAGACCAAGCTGGACAAAGTTCTAGGAATGCACTGAAATCTCAGAGCTTCAGGATGAGCTGCCAACGCATAGCTGACTCTGTCTTCATAGAGAAATCTGTGACATTCAGGGTCACGATTTGAATGAAGTCAGCGTGTCCCTCAAAGTGAAGGATAGACGTTGCTCACTGTAATATGTGCCTAGGTGCTCTACAGAAGGCACCTTTTTTTACAATATATTCTTTACAAAGGGATAGTCTCCATAACATCAGAGTCTGCAAACATTTCAGATGTATACGTTTTGAGAGTCACAAGCATATGAAAATTTAAGATATTACAAACAGATAAGATTGCAAATCCTGGGCAGTACTGGAATGGACTACCAGGTTATGCTTTTCTCTCGGGCAAGTTGATATTTTAAATAAGTTTGTTCTGTATATTAGTCAGAAATAATATGAGTTGAGATTAACTGTATAAACTGCATTAGTCTGTGGTGCTTGGGAAACTCCCTTATGACTAGTATCCCTTAAAAGCTTCACTGATTGTTTAAGTCAATTTAGAAACTACTTGGAGGGAAAGCTGCTTCTACTCTGTCATTGGGATTCTCAATGTATCTCTGTGTATTATATGAGACAGTGCTTTCTATGTTAGAAATTAAAAGCATATTAATTCATTAGAAATAATGAACACTTTGGGTAGTAATACAGTGTTAGTAAAAAAATTTCAGAAATAGAAAAATCTGTGGTATTGTTGTTTTGCAAATTAAAAATTCTTTGTGTTTTGATTTTTTGTTTTGTTTTTATCAAATTTCTTACTGTCTTCTTCTTTTTTTGATACTTTATTTACATTTCCAATGCTTCCCACTTTCCAGGTCTCCTCTTTGGAAACCCCTTATCCTCTCTCCCCTCCCACACCTCTATGAGGGTATTCCCCCTCCCACCCACCCGCCCACCCACTTCCATATTCCCACCTTGACATTCCCCTTTACTGGGGCCTCTAACACCCTCAGGCCCAAGGGCCTCTCCTCCCCCTGATGGCCAACAAGGCCCTCCTCTGCCACATATGTGGTCTGAGCCATGGGTCCCTTGATGTGTATTCTTTGTTTGGTGGTCCAGCCTCCAGGAGCACTGGGGGTGGGTGGGATCAGGCCAGTTGACACTGTTGCTCTTTCCATGGGGTTGCAAACTCCCTCAGCTCCTTCAGTCCCTTCTCCAACTCCTCCATCTGGGACCTCACTCTCAGTCCAGCGGATACTGTAAAGTGAAACTTGGGTATTCCAAATTTTGGGGCTAATATTCACTTATCAGTGAGTATATACCATGTTCATTCTTTTGTGACTGAGTTACCTCACTCTGGATGATATTTTCAAGTTCCATCCATTTGCCTGCGAATTTCATGAAGTCATTGTTTTTATTAGCTGAGTAGTACTCCATTGTGTAAATGTACCACATTTTCTGTATCCATTCCTCTGCTGAGGGACATCTGGGTTGTTTCCAGCTTCTGGCTATTATAAATATGGCT
>CM052700.1:137561711-137577606 GCA_028551405.1 Uromys caudimaculatus
CCATTTGTTGATTCTTGATCTTAGAGCATAAGCCATTGGTGTTCTGTTCAGGAACTTTTCCCCTATACCCAGGTGTTCAAGACTTTTCCCCACTTTCTCTTCTATTAGATTCAGTGTATCTGGTTTTATGTGGAGGTCCTTAATCTTACTGTCTTCTTAAAAGGAGGCAGCCATGAGTATTTGCTTGTGCCTTTAGTCTTTTGGGCACAAATGATCTTAGAGTACTATTGGGAAAATAGTTTTGATTCTGTAGGCACCGGAGGTTCTCAGGAATGTCAGATATCCCTGAAAGCACGTTTTTCTTGTGTTAGATCACTTATTGTTGATTTGATTCCTTAGAGTGCATGGAGTAGAATACATCCCTTGCTTGTCCCCATTGGTCTCAAGCTCTCACCACAGGTAATTTACTTATGTGGTGACTTCTCTTAAGATCTTTCTCTGAGCTTCTTCAATAATTTTTCATTAGGGCCTGTTCTGTGATGTAAATACTTATTTGTATGCTTGCTGCAAACGTTTTCCTAATTCAGAATCTAAAATCCTAGAGTAATTCCAGCCCTGAAACTCTCCTCCGCATTTCCTGTTTGATGCCTCACCTAGAGCTGTCTGTCTAGTCTTCTGTGAATTTCCACATTGGCCGGTTTGATTTAGCACTCCCCTCTTTATGCCAGCACTATGTTCACCTTTATCCTCTCCCATTTTCTTCTTTCTGCTACAAAACCAATGATGTTTTGAAAATCTGGTGACAGTATTTCTAATCCTTAAGCTGAACTGTAACATACACATACATACTCACAGAGGTGGGTAAGGAGGGGGGAAAGAAGGAGAGAGGGAGGGAGGAAAAGAGAGAGGGAGGAAATAATAATTGGAATAAGTAGAAGATTTTTTTGATATTAAATGAAGACAAAATCAAGCATCTTTAATTTTTCTTCCACATGTTTTATTAAATTATTTTATTTATTTACATTACAATTGATACCCCCTTTTAGGACCCCCAAAGTTCTTCACCCCATCTCCCCTCCCCTTTGCCTCTAAGAAGGTGTTTCACCCCATTCCCTCACCCCCAGCTCCAGCATCCCTCCTCCCTGGGGCGTCAAGTCCCTACAGGATTAGGCACATCCTCTCCCACTGAGGCCAGACACAGGCAGTCCTTTGCTACACATATGCTGAGGGTCACAGACCAGCCCATGTATGCTCTTTGGCTGGTGACTTCATCTCTTGGAGCACTGAGGGATCCAGGTTAGTTAATGCTGTTGTTCTTCCTATGTGGATGTCATCCTCTTCACCTTTCTTAATCTTTCCCCTAACTCTTCTGTAGGGGTTCCTGACCTCAGTCCAATGATTGGTCATAAGTATCTACATCTGTCTTAGTCAGTTGCTGGTAGAGCCACTCAGAGGACAGCCATACTAGGCTCCTGTCTGCAAGCACAACATGGCATTAGTAATAGTGTTGAGGTTTGGTGCCTGCCCATAGGATGGATCCCAAATTGGGTAGGTCACTGGATGGCCTTTCTTTCAGTCTCTCCTCCATTTTTGTCCTTGTATTTCTTTTAGATGGGAACAATTCTGGGTCAAAAATTTTGAAGGTAAGTGGGTGTCCACCTCCTTCTACTGAGGACCCTGTCTATCAACTCTAGGTGGTCTCCTCAGGTTCCATCTCCCCACTGTTGGGAATTTTGGCTAAGATCATCCCCATTGAGTCCTGGGAGCCTCTCCCATCCCAGGTCTTTAACTTTCTATAAGTTCCCCTGCCCCACTCCCTGCAGCTGCATATTTCCTGTCATTCTATTAGCTTTCTGGGCTTCTTAAGGACCCATATACCTTATCCTACCCCCTTTTCCCCCCTCTCCTCTCCCACCCAGGTCTCTCTCTCCTTTTGCCTCCCATGATTATTTTTTCCAACTTCTAAGTGGGAAGCATCCTCACTTGGCTCTTCCTTCTTGCTGAACTTTATATTGTAAGTCTGTGAGTTATATCATAGGTATTCTGTACATTTTTGCTAATATCCACTTATCAGTGAATACATATCATGCATGTCCTTTTGGGCCTCTGTGACCTTGCTCAGGATGATATTTTGAAGTTCCATCCACTTGCCTGCAAGTTTCATGATGTCCTTGTTTTTAATAGCTAAATAGTATTCTGTTGTATAAATGAACCACCTTTTCTGTATCTATTCTTCATTTGAGGTATATATCTGTGTTGTTTCCAGCTTCTGTCTAGTATGAACAAGGTTCCTATGAACATAGTGGAGCACATGTCCTTGTGGTATGCTGGCACATCTTTTGCTCAAGAGTGGTAGAGATGGTCTTCAGGTAGAACTATTTCCAAATTTCTGAGGAACTACCAGATTGATTTCCAGAGTGGTTGTACCAGATTGCAATCCCACCAGCAATGGAGGGGTGTTCCTCTTTCTCCACATCCTCACCAGCATCTGCTGTTACTTGAGCTTTTTATCTTAGCTGTTTTGATAGGTGTAAGGTACAGAAAGGGTTGTTTCGATTTGTATTTCCCTGAAAACTAAGGATGTTGATCACGTCTTTAAGTGCTTCTCTACCATTCCTTTGTTGAGAATTCTCAGCTCTGTATCTCATTTTTAAACTAGGCTGTTTGTTTCTGGAGTCTAACTTCTTGAATTCTTCATATATTTCGATATAAGCCCTCTATCAGATGTTCGGTTAGTGAAGGACTTTTTCCTAGTCTGTAGGTTGCCGTCTTCTCCTATTGACTACATCCTTTGCCTTACAGAAGCTTTGCAGTTTCATGAGGTCCCATTTATCAATTCTTGATCTTAGAGCCTGAGTCATTGGACTTCTGTTTAGGAACACCCCTGCTTTCTGGTGCCAATGAGTTTGAGATTCTTTCTCACTTTCTCTTCTATTAGATTCAGTATATCTGGTTTTATGTTGATCCACTTGGACTTGAGTTTTGTACGAGGTGATACATATGAATTAATTTGCATTCACTACATGCTGACCACCAGTTAGACCAGCACCATTTCTTGAAGATGTTTTCTTTTCTCCACTCTATGGTTTTGGTTTTGTCAAAGATCAAGTGTCCATAGATGTGTGGGTTTATTTCTGCGTCTTCAATTCTATTCCATTGATCAACCTGTCTCTCTTTGTGCCAATGCTATTCAGTTTATCACTATTGCTCTGTATTATAGCTTGAGTTCAGGGATGGTGCTTCCCTCAGAAGTTCTTTTATTTTTCAGAAATTTTTGCTATCCTGGGTTTTTTTTTTTGTTTTTTCTTATGAAGTTGAGAATTACTCTTTCCTTGTCTGTGAAGAATTGTGTTGGGATTTTGATGGGAATTACATTGAATCTGTAGGTTGCTTTTCTTAAAATGTCCAGATTTACTATGTTAATCCTACTGATCCATAGCATGGGAGATCTTTCCATCTTCTGAAGTCTTCTTCAAATTCTTTCTTCAGGGACTTGAAGTTTTTGCCATGCAGATCTTCAACTTGCTTGGTTAGAGTTAAATGAAGATATTTTATATTATTCATGGGTATTGTGAAGGGCATTGTTTCCCTAATTTCTGTCTCAGCCAGTTTATCATAAAGGAAGGCTACTGATTTGCTTGAGTTAATTTTATATCCACTCACTTTGCTGGAGTTGTTTATCATCTGTAGGAGTTCTCTGGTGGAATTTTGAAGTTCCCTTTTGTATAGTATCATATCATCCACAAATAGTGATACCCTGACTTCTTCCTGTTCAATTTGTAACCCTTTGACCTCTTTTTGTTGTCTAATTGTTCTGGCTAGAACTTCGAGTACTATATTGAATAGATAGGGAGAGAGTGGACAGCCTTGTCTTGTTCCTGATTTTAGTGGCATTGCTTCAATTTCTCTCCATTTAAGTTGATGTTGGCTATTGATTTGCACTATATTGCTTTGTTCATGGTTAGGTATGTGCCATGAATTCATGATCTCTTCAAGACTTTTAACATGATGTGGTGTTATATTTTGTCAAAGACATTTTCAGCATATCATGAGATGATCATGTAATCTTGTCTTTGAGTTTGTTTTTATAGTGGATCACATTGATGGATTTTCATATATTGAAGCATCCCTGGGATGAATCCTACGTGATCATGATGAATGATGGCTTTGATGTGTTCTTTAATTTGGTTTGCAAAAATTTTATTGAGTAGTTTTGCATCAATATTCATAAGTGAAATTGGTGTGAAGTTCTCTTTCTTTGTTGGGTCTTTGTGTGGGTTAGTTATGAACATAATTGTGGCTTGATACAATGAATTAGGTAGTGTTCCTTCTGTTTCTATTTTGTGGAGTAGTTTGAAGAGTATTGGTAATTAGGTCTTTGAAGATCTGATAGAATTCTACACTAAATTCATCTGGTCCTGGGCTTTATTTGGTTGGGAGACTTTTAATGACTGCTTCTATTTCTTTAGTGGTTATGGGACAGTTTAGATAGTTTACCTGATCTTGATTTAACTTTTGTATGTGGTATCTGTCTAGAAAATCATCGATTTCATCTAAATTTTCCAATTTTGCCAAATATAGGGTTTTGTAGTAAGATCTGATAATTTCTTGAATTTCCTCTATTTCTGTTCTTATGTTTCCCTTTTCATTTCTGATTTTGTTGATTTGGATACTGTCTCTGTGCCCTTTAGTTAGGTTGGCTAAGTTTTATCTATCATGTTGATTTTCTCAAAGAACTAGCTCTTGGTTTTGTTGATTTTTTCTTTTTGTATCATTCTGTTTGTTTCTAATTGGTTGATGTCAGCCCTGAGTTTGGCTATTTCCTATTCTCTACTCCTCTTGGGTGTGTTGCTTCCTTTTGTTCTAGAGCTTTTATGTGTACTCTTAAGTTGCTGGTGTTTGTATCTCTCCAATTTCTTTATGAAGGCACATAGTGCTATAAATTTTCCTCTTAACACTGCTTTCATTGTGTCCCATAAGTTTGCTTATGCTGTGCCCTCATTTTCATTGAATTCTGGAAAGTCCTTTATTCTTTTCTTTATTTCTTCCCTGATTAAACTTTCATTGAGTAAAAAGTTGTTCAATTTCCATTAGTATCTGGGCTGTCTGTTGTTTTTGTTGTTATTAAAGTCCAACTTTAGTCTGAGGTGATCTGACAGAATGCAAGGGATCATTTTATTCTTCTTGTATCTGTTGAAACTTGTTTTGTGTCTGACTGTATGGTCAATATTGGAGAAGATTCCATGAGGTGCTTATAAGAAGGTGTATTCTTTTATTTTATGGTGAAACGTTCTATAGATATCTGTTAAATCCATTTGGTTCACAACTTCTGTTAATTTCCATGTGTCTCTGGTTAGTTGCTGTTTCAGTGACTTATTTATTGGTGAGAGTGGGATGTTCAAGTATGTCATTATTGTTTTATGAGTTTCAATGTGTGTTTTGAGCTTTTGTAAAGTTTCTTTTATGAATGTGAGTGCCCTTGCATTTGTGTCATAAATGTTCAGAATTGAGACTTCATCCTGGTGGATTTTTCTTTTAATGAGTCTGAACTGTCTCTCCCCATCTCTTTTGATTATTTTTGATCTACTTTATTGAATATAGAATGGCAACTCCAGCTTGGTTTTTGGGAATGTTTGGTTGAAAATCTTTTTTCTAGGCCTTTACTCTGAGGTAGTCCTGTCTTTGTTGCTGAGGTGTGCTTCCTGTACACAGAAAAATATTGGGACTTCTTTGCATATCCAGTCTGTTAGCTTATGGTTTTTTATTGGAGAATTGAATCCATTGATGTTAAGAGATATTAAAGAACAATGATTGTTAGTTCTTGCTAGTTTTGGTGTTGGAGGTGGTAGTGTGTGTGTGTGTGTGTGTGTGTGTGTGTGTGTGTGTGTGTGTGTGTGTGTGTTTGTGTGTGTGTGTTTCTTTCTTTTGGGTTTGTTGTGAGATGATTAATTTTTTGTGTTTTCTTGGGTGTAGAGTTGTGTTGGAGTTTTGTTTCTAGTATTCTCTGTAGGGCTGAATTAGTAGAAAGATATTGTTTAAATTTGGTTTTGTCATGGAATATCTTGGTGTCTTAGTCAGGATTTCTATTCCTGTACAAACATCACGACCAAGCTGCAAGTTGGGGAGGAAATGATTTATTGAGCTTACACTTCCACATTGCTGTTTACCACCAGAGGAAGTCAGGACTGGAACTCAAGTAGGTCAGGGATCAGGAGCTGATGCAGAGGTCACAGAGAGATGTTCCTTACTGGCTGCTTCTCCTGGCTTGCTCAGCTGGCTTTCTTATAGAACCCAAGACTACCAGCCCACAGATGGTACCATTGACTAGGGGCCCTCCCCCCTTGATCACTAATTGAGAAAATGCCTTACCGCTAGATCTCATGGAGGCATTTTCTCAACTGAAACTCCTTTCTCTGTGATAACTTCAGATTGTGTCAAGTTGACACAAAACCAGTCAGTAAACTTGGTTTCTTCATCTATGGTGACTGAGAGTTTTGATGGGTCATAATAGCCAGGTCTGGGATCTTGGTCTCTTAGGATATGTATGACATCTGTCCAAGATCTTCTGTCTTTTAGTGTCTCTCTTGAGAAATCTGATGTAATTCTGATAGGTCTGCCTTTATATGATACTTGTCCTTTTTTTCTTAAAGCTTTTAATATTCTTTCCTTTTTTGTACATTTTCTTTTTTTCCAATATATTTGTTGTTCTGCAGGCTTCTTGTACATATTTGCCCAGCCATCTCTTTCTTTAGATTAGGGAAGTTTTCTTCTATGATTTTGTGGAAGATGTTTTCTGGCCATTTGAACTGGGAATCTTCATGCTCTTCTACTACTATTAGTCTGAGATTTGATCTTTTCATTGTATCCTGAATTTCCTGGATGTTTTGGGTTAGAAACTTTTTACTCTTTTTATTTTCTTTGACCAATGTGTCAATATCTTCTATAATATCTTCTATGCCTGAAATTCTCTCTTCCCTCTTGTATTCTGTTGGTGCTCCTTGCATCTGTAGTTCCTGATCTCTTTTTTAGATTTCCCATCTCCAGGGTTGCCTCCATTTGTGATTTCCTTATTATTTCTATTTCCATTTTTATATCTTAGACCATTTTGTTTAATTCCTTAACCTGTTAGAGTGCATTTTCCTGTATTTCTTTAAGTGATTTATTTGTTTTCTCTTTAAGGACTTCTACCTGTTTACCTGTGTTTTCCTATATTTCTTTAAGGGAGTTACTTATATCCTCTTTAAAGGTTTCTATCATCTCCATGAGATGAGATTTTAGATCAGAAACTTGCTCTTTGGGTGTGCTAGCATATCCAGGGCTTGCTGTGGTAGGAGAACTGGGTTCTGTTCATGCCAAATTGCATTATATTCTGTTGGTTATGTTATTATGCTTGCCCTTTACCATCTTGTTATCTCTTGTGTTAATTGGCCTGGGTGTCTTGCACTGAAGCAGGCCTCCTTGGAACCAGGTAAAACTGTGTGTCCTGGGTTAGAGCAAGGCTGTCTCTGGTTAAGGCAGACCTCCTGTGTCCCTTGTTAGAGCAGGGCTCCTGTATCCCTGTGTATTTGTATTCCTGGTTAGGGCCCACCTCCTGGGAGACAGGCTGGCTTTGGTGTCTAGGAGCAGTCAGGTTGATCTGTGTTTCTGGTTATGGGAGACCAACTAGGAAATAGGCTGTGGGGTTGGAGCAGGCAAGCATGCTGCTGAACTGCCATAGGTTCAGGTGGAGGTACAGACAGGAAAGATGATGAGGCTCAGGCATAGCAGGATAGATCCCAGGTCTGTTGGGCTCTGTGGGGTTCTCAGCTGGCATGAGTATTGGGGCATGGAGCTAACCTGTGTTCCTGTGTATGGCAGATCTCCTGGGAGACAGGTATGCCATGGGGTCTTGTGGGGGCAGCGGGCTGGTCAATCTGCTCTGGTTCAGTTGGAAGTGCAAACCAGAAGCCTCTCCCACATTTCAATATCCTGAGTGACCTAATAATCTACCAGCTTTCTCTCACTGAGTTCTAGCTTTCTTTTCCAAGTCCAGTGTTTTGTTTTATTTCATTTTCTTTCTGATATCTCATATATTTTGAATTTTCATGATAATTCCTTTTCCCTTAATGTTCCTTCTGCCTTGAATAATCATTTTCTCTCCTACTTGGTTTAATATAAAACCATACCTTGTATAAATTTTAATTCTGCCATAATTTCATCAATGCCAAGTCTTTTTTTCTTTTCCTCCTTCCCCTTATCTACCTCCTGATTCTGCTTCTCCTCCCAATCCTCCTGCTCTTCATCCTTCTCCTCCTCCTCTACATTTTTCTTCTTAAGATAGGATGACATTATGTAGCTCTGGGTAGCCTAGAACTAACTGTATAGTTCCAGTTGGCTTAAACTTGGGACATTATTTTTCCTTTGCTGCCCAACTGCTGGTATTACAGGTCCATGTCATTAAGTATTGTTTTCATTATCTTTTTAAAATTTTATATTTAACTTGGTCAAGTGTTATTCATTTATTTATGAGTTACTGTTTTACTATGTTGCTCTGCCTGCCTTAACATTCTCTATGTAGACCCTCTGAGTACTGGGATTAAAGGTATGTGGCACAATACCCAACTAAATACCTTCTCATATTCTTTAGTATATATTTACATCATCTAAACTTCTCTTTTTATGTACTAGTCTGAATATTTCACATATTTAAAAATATTTAATTATTGTTTTTATTCTTTTGCCTGTCTACTGAAATCTTGAGGCTCTAATTAAACAGACTAGTTGGCTATTGCAGGAGTTTAATATGAGGTTGTTGATGAATGAAGATTGATTCTTAGATACTTGGGGTTTTCACTTTCATTTTATGTTTGATTTTTGTTTTTGTGATTCTTTATTTACACATAAATAAGACCTAATGTATTGTTTTCCTATTTTTCTGCCATGGCCTAAGCTTACCCATAGGCTTCAAGGTTTGCTGGGCTGTTGTAGTTCTGCTGCTTATTGACTTAAAAGATTTTGTTCTGGTCTTCTTTTATCTCATGTCTGTTATCCTCTTTCCTTTCATTTTTCTTATTATTTAAATTTGTAGATGATTTATATTTGAACACAGACATTTTAGAAGTATGTGCTGCCCAGGTCTTTCACAACTCAGGCATCTATTTGTGGGATTACAATAGACTGACTCTTATGATCCCTACATTTAAATATTGTAGCTTTAAATCCTCACATGATTACATTTTGGCATAAGTATTTTAAATGGGATTTAATATTAAGTAGAGTTCTAAGAAAGGGCCAAAAGCTAGTGGGAATGATGGTCTTATAACAGAAGGAAGAGAGTTTCTGCCTCTGTTCCCCTATCATGCAAAGACAGGGCAAGAAGCCAGCTATCTGCAAGCCAAAAGGAACCCTCATTAGGAATCAGTGGACCAGGATGTTGGTCTGGAACTTCCCAGTCTCTAGAACTGTGAGAGAGTAAATTACATTGTTTAAACTACTGAGTCCTTGGCATTTCATTATGACAAAATAGCCTTCTCTAATAGATACAAAAAGCCTTCCTTGTGGTAAAACTCAATATAAGTCTCTTTAAAAGAGAGTATCATTATCTTTAAAACTTCAGTGTATTCAGATGCTGGGAAACTATTTATGACAAATTGCTTTTCCTCTTAAAGAACTCTGACTGTTTCACTGAGTTTTATTGGAAGTTCAAGGCCAGAGTAGAGACTCATAGAAATAAAAATTGTATTATATTCTCGGTCAGAAAAAAAAATCATGCTATCAATACCCTTCTCAGGGGAAATGTCTTTCACTTGGATGGCTTTTCCAAGTCATCTTCTAAGAAATAACATTATAGAATTGAAGACCTTTCATGAATGCCTTGTCTCCTGTGTATTTTGTACCAGAAAAGGCTTGGACAAAGTCCAGGGCAATGTTTCAGTATGAATACTGGCTTCATATGGAGAGCAAACGTGCAAGCAATTTGAGGTTTGTACTTTGGAGGTCTTTACTACTTTCCCATGTCAACTTTAAAACAAGAAGCTCTTTAAATTTACAATGGGTCTGATCCTGCCTTTTGTGGTCCAAGGAGCACAAGTCCTGTTGACGGGAGGGTGGCTTTATAGACTGTACTCAAGTCTCTGGGGCCCATCAGGAGATGACTCCTGGGTTTCATTGCTCCTCGGTAGCTATGTTTATGAAGCTACGAGGTGGGTTGAACTCCAGGACATAATCAGATATTTGTCCTCTGGCATGTTAAGCAATTTATTTATAACTATTGAGAGAGAGAGAGAGAGAGAGAGAGAGAGAGAGAGAGAGAGAGAGAGAGAGAGAGAATAGGAGTACACAGCTTGCGCAGTTCATCAGGGTCAGTGAATAAGAATGATTTCTTTGCAATTGTGGGGTCCCAAATCTGTATCTCTAGTACCCATGTAAGAATAAGATACCTGCTCTTTTTCTTTGAAACACCTGCTGTATTTTTATGGTCTCTGCACACATGTACATCCTCAGAGGGGAGGGTATCAGGCTGCTTACCTCTGATGGAAAATCTGCATTATTTATGGCAAGGTTTGTAACTTGGGAAAGGATTGTGAATGTACTTAATTGCATAAAACTTATTAAGCCCTGTATATGGCTCTTTGTCACTCTTGCTCTCTAGTCACCATTCTTAGACATCCATTAAAAAAGTATAGTTTCTCTGCAAAAATCTGATAAGATTTTCACAGAGAATATTAGTTAAATATCTGTTTACTTACTTATTTGTTTAAAATAGGATGTTTTTATTTTTTCATGGATATTTTCTTTATTTACATTTCAAGTATTTTCCCCTTTCCCGGTCTCCCCCTCCTGAAACCCACTATCCCATCCCCTTCCCCTGCTTCTATGAGGGTGTTCCCCTACCTACCCACCCAACCACTCCTGCCTCCCCACTCTTGCACTCCCCTACACTAGGGCATCAAACCTTCACAGGACCAAGGGCCTCTTCTCCCACTGATGCCTGACAAGGCCATCCTCTGCTACATACACGCCTGGAGCCATGGGTCCCTCCGTGTATACTCCTTAATTGGTGGTTTCGTCCCTCGGAGATCTGGGGGATCTGGTTGGTTGATATAGTGCAAGCTGGCCTTGATCTTATGAGCCACCCTCTTTAGCCTGCCTAAGGCTGAATTGAAGGTATATGCAACCCTGCCTGGATTGATCTGTTATTAGTAATCGGTTTCTACTTACGCTTGTCTGGGAAAAGATGCTTGCCTTAGAAATTAGATAACTTGATTAACTTTATCTAAAAATATCTATTCAAACATGCAAAATGCCTTCAAATATTCTGGCAAGTAAATCATACTGCATTCAACCCAATGAAGAAAGGTGAATGTTCCACGAAGTCCCCATTGGGTTTGATGGTTTTGTAACAAGACACTAGAAATTTCAATACTGGATGTTGTGTTCCTTAAAGTATTTCCAAACAGAAAACTTTGTGTCAATCATCAAGGGCAAACATTCCTCCTCTCTTAGGACAGTGAGGAGTACTTAAATGTCTTTCCATCTGCTTTCAAAGTCTGGTCACAAATGACCCCCCTGGCAAAATATTGCATTTGGGAGGAACTCTCAAAAGAGTTCCTGCTATGTTCAATGCGAACTTAGACATACTTGCAAAAATATGCGTGTTTGTGTGTGTGTGTGTGTGTGTGTGTGTGTGTGTGTGTGTGTGTGTGTGTGTGTATCGTGATGATGCATTTTAAAAATGTATTGTTTTATCTTGAGCTGATCAGCTTTAGCAGATATTTGGCTATGTTGCTGCTCTTCTTTAAATCTTTGTATGACTGCTAAAGACTATTTCAACCTTCCTCAGTCCAAGTCCCATGTTGAAAGATTAAGTACAAAGGAATGCCTTTCTTAACATTTGACAGTCCTTTCCAGATCAATTATCATGAAGCGTTTGTTTTGCTTTTGCTCCAGCTTTTGGTATTTATATAGTAGGGCAGCAGAAGGAGTCTATTTTATTGTAGTTCAGAAATAAGTTGTTTTACTTGAATAGTAAGTATGTGAGCAGTGGCATCAGGCATTTATATCACAGTTAAATTGTCTAATTGTCATTCATCATGGATAATATTAATCAGTCATCAGATAATATTTATTGAATAGCTTCAAAGAGTCTTATAAGAAGTCTTGTTGACTAAAGTTACTTAGTTACCCTAAGTAGTTGTAGGAACATAGCTTCATTCATCTAAATTATTTATTGTATGCACTGAAGAATTATGTAGTTCTCGATGAGGTTACTTCTAATAGCCGACTGTGAAATGAAATAAATACTGACATACTAACCCTGAATTTGATATTTACCAAAAATACTAGCTTTGTGGTTAAAATTCGGACACATTTCCAAGAAGTTAAAATGAGGAAAAATTAAAACCAAGATATTCAAGATTCTATATGGTTACAGATGCTTCTTACATTCATAGGGACAGTAAGGATTATTGTTTCCAAATGTTGCATCTTTATGATGCCTAATGAAACAATGTATCTGTTTGATATAATATTAATTTTTCATATATAATTAGTATAAGATTTTATTTTCTACTTTTAAATTATATTTTATGTAATCTATTTTTGTGACTTTGTGATATGTGTGTGTGTGTGTGTGTGTGTGTGTGTGTGTGTGGGTGGGTGTGCGCACATGCACATGTGCATGTGTGTGTATAAATACACCCATATGTGGGCATGTATTGTGGAGGCCAGAACTGGACATGGTGTTCCTTAATTATTCTATCTTTTAGTTTCAGAGTCAGGACCTCTGAAACTGTAACCCATTGATTTGGCTAGACTATCTACCCACTTATCTCCAGTCATCTGCCTGTCTCGGCCCATCCCCACCATCACCTAATCTATGTTGGGTTACAGTACCCTTGGCAGACCCAGATTTTAAATGGGTGCTGCAAATCTGAACTAACATGTTCTCACATGTGAGAAAGGAAGTTTACTGACTTAGTCATCTTCCCAGCCCCTCATATCCTTGGTTTTATGGTACCACACTACCATATGTTTTCAGCTAAGAGTAGCTTTACAGAATAATTTCCCATCAAAATCTTTAAAATATAGAGAAAGATAGTGCTAGCAACAGAGTCTTCTCAGATTGACCTTGAAATTATAGTGGCTAAAACACTAGTGAGATATTTTTCTAATATCATTATACGATTGAATTCCTTTGCTTGAATTAACTTTTTCATATAATATATTTTGATATATTCTCTCCCATCTCCAAACTCCTCCCTGATCCTCCCACTTCCTACCCACCCAACTTCATATTCCTTTTCTCTCTGATTTTATTAAAGTGAGATTTTTTTAAATGCAGAAATTCTTGAAATTTAAAAAATATGCTTATTTCTATGAAAATTATTTGTCTTCTATTGCTTTTTAAAATTTGCTTACTCCAAGTTTTTCTGATTATTATGTTATCGCCTACAACAATTCTTTGCATATGAGAGATATTGATTTCCTAATGAGTTATTGTCATTTTTATTTATTATAACAATCTTCTTTACTAAATACATTTCAACTTGTCTTTGAGCTGAAACTTCTATATAGTGTTTCAGATATTAACTATCATAGGTTTTAGCCAATATTTGTCATACTGAATAATGAATGATGATTTGAGGCAGAATGTCCTGCTTCCAGAGACCCTCTCATGACATCGTTTTTTTTTCCTATCTAAAAGAAGAAACAGTCAAGAAACAATAGAGAAAGTAGTCTTTAAAACCTGTTTATATATGTAAAGGCTCCATTAAGTAAGAGCCAAGTTCCCAATTATGTCTGAACATATTATCCTTTTATTTTTGCTGCCTTTGTTAGTATCTGTCAAGTCAAAGCATGTTCATTTCTTTGAAATTAGTTTGAACTAATTTCTCAGGGAAATTATCATATCTACTCAATGTAGCTCTGACTTGTGTCCAGTGAGACTGAGCTGTGGTTTACAGGATCACAGAAGCGAAATACCAAGGATCGTGTTTGAGAAGAACAGTACACCAGTAAACAGAGAAAAGAAGACAAACAAATAAGGAGGGAAGTAAGGACATAAAGGATTAAGGCAGGTGATATAACTCTGAAAATACTAATAGAAGCGGGGATTTTACTGGTATCCCCAACTGCAATCTCCATTCCACCTTTGGAATTCAAGTTTTTGTTGCTGTCACCAGCTTGGTATGTAAGAACTTGTGCCTACAAGCTAAGTGTCTTAGTCTCTCTTATGTTTCTCTGACAGAACGGATCACTTGTAGAGTAGCACATTATCTCAGCTTACAGTTCTGCTCAAGGCTGAGTCACAGCATATGGCAAGGCACTGATGTTGCATTGTACATTTCAGAAGACAGAAGAACAAGTAGCCATATGAGGAGAAGACCAGACAGAAAGAGGCTGTGCTTTATGATTCACCTTCAGTAGAATGGACCCAGTCTTTGAAGGAAGTGTGAATACCTCTTAATGACTTGATCATATTTAAAGTCTCATTTCCCAATACCAACACAATCAATGGCAACCATATTTCACCAGCAATCCAGAGCACATGGCCATAATGAAATCATAGCAATAGCAGAAACCTTCTTCTAATTTTAAAGTAATGAACTTATGGATTCCTCAAGTCATGTTTTTGTCCTGATTTCTATCATAGTATTACAGAAACATGTTCTGTATAGTAGTA
Source organism: Uromys caudimaculatus (assembly GCA_028551405.1). NCBI lineage: Eukaryota > Metazoa > Chordata > Mammalia > Rodentia > Muridae > Uromys > Uromys caudimaculatus. Next base: position 137,576,314 of record CM052700.1, read on the forward strand.
CAAGGTCAATGTATCTTAGAGTTATTTTTATTCAAAGACATCCCACCTAAATATAGTCCTTTATATTATACTTACTTGATTCGAAAATATCCAGCTTAATAGTTTTAACTTTGATGAAATGTAGTTACCAAAGACTATGAAATCCTTCTTATTTTGCCTTATAACAAAGACTTTTTGGTAGTATTAAATTTAAATCTTGGGTGTTCAGTTCAGACTTCTATCTAAGTGTCCATATTTTTTATTTATAAAGCTGTCATCTACCAGTTCTCTATTCATCCATCTATTTATCTACCTACTTATCTATCACCACATGTTATTTTATGTATTGCTTGCAAATAGCAATATAGAGGTCAATCTCTGAACATTTTTATCTTCATGTGAATTTCTTCATAAGTCAGGATATTTCTGAACTACAGCCCTATTTTCTAAAGAGATGCATAAAATATTAAATATTTTAAATGAATAGAGCAAAATTATTATTTTAATAAGTTTTAAGGGAAATGAGAGGAAACCCGCTTTCTTACTGTGAGAAAATCCCCCTGGCTCACAGTTTAAAGTTACAATCCACATGGTGGGGATGTCAAGATGGCAAAGGCTTGAAGTGCTGGTGCATTGACATCCACGGTCAGGAAGCAGGAAGCATGAATGAGTGCTGCTTTGACCCTTCTCTAACCATATCCTCCTGGATCTCTGCCATGGAATTTTGCCACTCACACCATGGGGAGCTTTCTATCTTGATTAAAATAATCAAGGTCATAGGTATGTTCTGAGGCCCATCTCCCACAAATTCTAGATTTTGTAGAATTGCTGCGATCTTTTCTTCAACTGTCCCTTTATTGTTTACATTTACAAAGATTTATAGAATAATGGTAAACTTATGTAGTACTTATCTTGCCTAAGTATAAACATACCTTAAGAAACTTAGTGAAATGAAATTTCTATCTACAAATGGAAGAGAAACAAACTTAGGAAAAAAAGTTGTTTTTAATAATCTCATACCGCTACCCATAGAAGACATGTATAGATCATTCTGTATTTGTGAAGGTAACCCATCTAGTTCTACAATGTTATGCCACAGAAAATTTACTTAAGTCTGAAACAGTTTAAGATGGTGAACAAAGTGGCTTTTATCTAAACACTGTTGCATGAGCATCTATCCTAATGAAGAGCTGGGGAGTTTACTTCTGAGTTCATTAAACCAGTCAGAGCTTTCCGCATTTTCCTTTTGGGATTGTTTTGAGGCAGAGTGTGAGCATAGCCCAGGCTGGCCTCAAATCATGGTCTTCCCTCCCC
>CM052700.1:137577706-137649971 GCA_028551405.1 Uromys caudimaculatus
TATATATATATATATATATATATATATATATATATATATATATATATATATATATATGAATGAAATAAGCACCGACCATATACATATGTACATAAATACATACATACACACATGAATATATGTATATGGTGTGTGCGTCTTTAAAAATCTTGGAACAGCTCAACTTTTCAAAATCCCTAAAATCTGCTTGAAAAGAAAATAATATATCAGCCTACATAGCATTTACCATATAAAAGAAAATTGTCGATGATTAAATTGTTCAATTTGTATGTACTGAGGAAAGTTGTCTTTAGGAATGACACTCTACTCATTTTAGAAAGAACTTATTTTACTATGTACCTCATAGAGACATACAGAAGTAAATATCTTCACAAAACTTCATGAAAGAATTAATTTAGAGTTGATGTGAAGAGATAATTGGAATGAAAATAGTAATGTTAAGTTAAATTTCTGACTCCATTTAATATCATTTAAACTTTAGAATTGATTAAAAAAAAAATCCCTGGCACCGCAAATGCACTGGGTACTGGAAGGGTGGCAGTTTCCTTTACGCTCATATATTCTTCTATCAATAGCTTACAGTGCTGTGAACGAGACTGATGTCCCTATGGAAACAACTGAATGCATTCAAGGCCAAGGAGAAGGCTACAGGGGAACCAGCAATACCATTTGGAATGGAATTCCCTGTCAGCGCTGGGATTCGCAGTACCCTCACAAGCATGACATCACTCCTGAGAACTTCAAATGCAAGTGAGTCCGGTTCAGGAAATGCTGCAAACTTCAGCGCATCCCAGGGAAATGGGAAAGACTGCTGTTTGCTCACTCTTTCTGTATTACAGTTTAATGGCCCAGGTACTTCAGGACAAAATGGGGGCTAGTCTTCTTTTCTGGCCTCAAATAAACATTTTTAACAAGCATCCTAGGTAATGCTGATCTAGAGGGTTGACAAACCATGTTTTATAAAACACATCTCTATGTTCTTCCTCATTAAAATTTTGCTTGTTAAGACTTATTTAAGAAATTAATTTTTCTTCCAGAATAGCCAGGGCTATTCAGAGAAACCCTGTCTCGAAAAACCAAAAAAAAAAATAATAATAATTTTTCATGATAACGAATTGCAGACTAGATCATTTTCAAGTTTTCTATTTGCATGAAAGCAAAGATTACATATTCTTTCTTTTACAGTGAGGCACACTTTGATTTCCATCAACATTTCCTTCAAACTGCTAAGTTTTTACCCATAAAAGTCTGGGAACAAAATTATTTTCAGTAGTGTGTTTCCAATTATTTTTGGATCTGGACAAATAACGGGATTTAAAATTATGTAAATCAGTCAAATCAAAGAAACTGGCTTCCAGTATTAATTGTGGACATGAGCATTCCCCATAACCCCTTGTCCACCAATTGTCTTGTAGGGTAGCTGCAACAATACTGTCATGTGTGTTTAAATTGTTCACCTTGTTGGAAGGAGCATAAAAAAGTTGCTTCTGATCTTTATAACATATATGCTATGCATAGTAGCTTTACTGAAATAGCACCTATAAATAACCTATATTGATTTTATATAATTGGCTTTTAATATGACAACCTGACATAGCAGGATGGAGAACTCTACACGCTAGCGGCCCAACCAGAGAGGAGATTTGTGGGTGTGGAAGTGTGCGTTCACATGCCCGTGCACATTTGTTAACTCAGTACTTTGTGTTCTGATTTTCTTTGTTGTTATTTTATAAGGACATAATTTATACTTGCAATTCTGGCTTAACTTCTCTTATGTAGTTCACAGAATTCTAGCCTCTATTCCTCATCCAGTATCTCACACCTCAGCAAGTGATAACTATTGGATTAGCAAAAGCAGCAAAAGCAAGGACAGATTAGGAGAGAGTAGAAAGAAGACGATGTTGGTGCTGATCCCACTGTGTTATCTTTTGCTTATTGGCAAAATTCAAATAAGAAGTTGCGTTAATTTACACACATGCTAACATGGAAGGGGAAAGTCCCATGGGGCCCACTCCTAGGCAAAGAACTACAGTCAACTAATGAGTGTTGAGAGGGAAAATTAACCTTACCCATGGATGAGCTCCTTGAACCTTGACTGGTTACCCAATACAAAATGATCAGACCTGAAGCCCTATTCACAGAAATAACAAAATGGACTTGGCAGCTTATATTTACATTTGTACATACATAACAATAATAATCAAAGAAAAGGAGGCCATCAAGTTGAGAGTTTGGTAGTGACAAGGGAGGGCATAAGACTGGCTCAGGGGAGTAAAGAGAATTAAAATGATGTAATTACTCTTTAATTTAAAATATTTGAATAAGTAAATGCATAATATAAGTTAAAAATACTAGCTGTTCAGCAAAACTGAGCATATGAAAATGCCATGTTAACGTTTATCTAAGAAGAGAGTGGTTATAAGAACTTATTTGTAAACTACTTACTTGAAACTGAATCATCAAAAATTAAACTCTGTATCTTATTAGAATTTAAATTCTTCTTTCTTAATTAACTTACTTGACTAAAGTAGCCTAGCATAAATTTGTCTCCAAAGTCTGGGCTGCCAGAATACTACAAAAATGTGGCACAATATTTTGCTCAGGATATTGGTTTTCTATTTTTTCTTTCCAATCTAGCAGAAACACGAATTGTGGTTGAATATCTCTGCTTCTATTAAATTGATTTGCCCCATACATGCAATACTATAAATGAGCAATGCTATTTATGATGAATACACAAGAATTATGTAGTAATAAATTTACTTCAGGAATTATAAATAACTCAACTAAGTATATCAAACAATAGAGACAATTTGGGTAAATCTCCATATTTGTTCATGTCTATTCTAAGCTAATTAGGTAAATTTAGGGATTGGTTCTGAAAGTAGGTCAATAAAGATTTTTGGTAGTTTTAGAGTCTCCTAATTACCTTTCTTTAAACTGAAAGTGCAAAGTAATGTAACTGAGCAATTATGTATTTAATATTGTATTATATATATGGATTATATGAAAATAGAATATGTATTTTGTATAAGCATAGCAGTTTAAATGTAATTTTATAATATTTTAAAGGATAAAAATTTATTTATGTTTTCCAGTGATGACTTTGATAAGTGTAGTGACTTGGATATGGGTTATTATGTGAATCTTCCCTGTTATAACTAACAATTGGTTGTATTTTCTCAGAAACTTTATTAAGAGTTTGTGTCAAGATCTAGTCTGAGAAGCTAGATTATTACTTGTAGATTTCCTGGCTAAATGCAAGCTTATGTCTCAGAATTTTGTCTGTTTCTTGTGTTCCATTTGGATATTAATGAAATTGAAAGGCTCTTAATTGTACTGACATAATTACTATCCTTTCTGGATGATTGTGCATGCATGCCTCCACATTTTGTTTAATATGAACTTTATCATAAGAAATGAAGACACGGCTGGTGAAGAAGCTTAGTGATGGTATGCTTGTAGAGTAACTGAAAACATCTTGTTTTGATTTTCAACACCATAGTAAATAGATAAATATACCAGTAAAACAAATCTAAATAGATATCTTAGACTAGGGAACTCTACATTTCTAATTAAATCATTGTTTAAAGATATATGTGACCTACACTGATAACTTATTCTACTGTTAGTCATGTCTATTATAATTAAGTCTTCATTATTTACTAATATTTGCTAAGATAATAAGTGACTTCTAAGAAAATGTTTTGATTAGGAGAAATATATGCACCAAACTGCATGTCTCAAAGAAGTGCATAAATCAAGGAAGAAAAAGACCTTTATTTGGATGTTTTTATAGTTTCAAATTCCATTTTGAATAAGAGAAGTGGATATTAGTAAGTTTTTTCTACAAAGAGAATTATAATTTTCCCTATTATATATATATATATATATTATATATACATATATATTATATATATACATATACACACACGCACACATATATATAATATTTGTTAAATATATATAGTGGGAGTGAAACTTTGAGAGTGAGTGAAGAAAACTGAGGGCTGCTGCCTCTATGGTCCCCAGGTACCAATGTGCCTGGAACACCCTGAGATTTGGAGGACAGTGTTTATTTTACTACCCTGGGGAATATGTATGTCGTGTATACAGAGTCCCAAGTTATTATCACTGTTCTAATCCAAACCATTTGCACATCTGGGATACTAGAAATGTAGAGGGGCTAACTTTGCCAGGTGATTTACCTTAACATGCTTCCTCTCAATAGGGACCTTAGAGAAAATTATTGCCGTAATCCAGATGGGGCTGAGTCACCATGGTGCTTTACCACTGATCCAAACATCCGAGTTGGCTACTGCTCCCAAATTCCCAAGTGTGATGTGTCAAGTGGACAAGGTAATAGCCGACATTTTATAGTATGGGCATGATTAAATCCCGGGGAGAGGAGGGAGGGGGGCACATTCTATTTCCTGTTGACCTGGTCTTTAGACTTACAAGGAAGATCACTGAGTTGGAATAGTATATTTTATATATTCATTCATTCATTGGAAAATTCATTCAACATTTATTTCATCAGGTAGTTAGTTAGCCATTATTCAAGGGAGGGTATAGTTCTAGGGATTGGCTATATAAGATTGGTACCACTACACAAAACTAAATACCTGTTTCCAGAGAACTCAGTTCTTTTATTTTTGGTTGTGAGCCTAGCCTTTAGCAGCCGAGGCATTTCTACTTGTAGTGGATAAAAAAAATCTGTAAAATAAAAATGCTAATGGACTATTATGTAAATTTGTGGCTAAATACCAGAGAGAAAATGAGCTGCAAATGAGAGGTGAGAGGTGTTACTCTCTTATGTTTCCACGGTTAGGGAAGACATCAGTGTGTAGTGTAGGGTGATTTAAGGCAATCCAGGAGGACAGACAGCTGTTCTCTCCACCCATACATGTATAAGGCATTCTAGGAAATAATAAAGGCAAGTAAGAGACAAGAGAATACATAAAAATTTGAACAGGACATTAATCTTGTCACTCTGGCTGGCTGTCACCAGATGAGCAAGATGGCTAGCAAACAAGGTTATAAAGACAATAGGATTAAATTGTATTGGCCTTGCAGGAGCACTTAGGATTGATGAAGAAGGGTTGTTGTGAAGTTGAGAAAGTATGTGATCTGATTTGAGCTTCAGCTGGATCATACGGACTGTCTCAAGAAAATAGAACTTTCGGGAAGGGTTACAGAGAAGAGGGCCAATGAAGCAGTTTCTGCAGATCCTGCAAAAGAAAGTTACTGTGACCTGGGTGTTAGTGACCTTTATTGCAGGGTTAAGAGAAAATGCAATTGACTTGGAAATATAGGTACCTTAAGACAGCTGATTTGGGGAGCAATAGTAGATTGAGTTCACTCTGTGGAAATCATTAATTGGTGGTGAATAATAACGTTGCACTCTGGATCCATATTGCTGTGCAATAAGCTGAGAATTATCCTTTTAATGATCATATCCTGATTCATCTAAACTTAAAAATCATGGCCATTTTCAAAAGACATCCATTTTCTGCCTCAAAGCTCCATTTCTTAGGCTCATTGGCTTATATATACTCCTGTCCTTTAATATCTTCTCCAGGGCCACTGCTAAGGAACAGCTCTGAAAACAGACTTGAAGGATGTGTCAAGGAAGGGTTCCTTTCAGTCAGTTTCACTATGTGTGAGATTTAAAGGTCAGCTGGAAATAATGTTGAAACCAATAATTAAGAGACATTTGTTAGCATTTGAGTCTCCTGCTTCCCTGTCTCATTCACTAGGACAGTTGCTGACACTGTGGTAGGAAAAAAAAGTGAACAGAGCTGTTTTTAGAACCTCTGGTCTATGATGAGTTGTTTTTACACACACAGGACCCTCTACAGCAGAATCATGGAATATAATATGTAAATATTTTATTTGGTGATCAAGTAGATGGTATTGTTTATCTAATGAATATATTTAATCAAATATATTTAACCAAAAATTTACTTTAATGAACAAAGTAAGGTACGCAAATTATCCAGCTAGTACAAGCGAGACTGACTTAAGCTCCCTTTATAACAGCTTCTGCACTTTCCTAGCTTTTCACTATTTAATTAATTGCAAACATATTAGATAACAATAAATTCATCTCATACATGCAGGAGTCTGCTACACTCTTTCAGGAACACTCTAAGAAAAAAGCACAGAGCCACTACTTAGGAAATACTGCCAGCCAATTCAACATCCAGCCTTGAAATTTGCTAAGCTTTGTGCTAAATATGTTACTGCCAATCTGAAGCTATGCCTATCTATCTATCTATCTATCTATCTATCTATCTATCTATCTATCTATCTATCTATCCATCCATTCATCTACTTATCTATCATCTATATCTACCTATCTATTATAGGTCTACCTACTATTAATATTATAAATCTACATTATAGGCCAGTTAAATATTATGAATCCCTTTTCTTTTTCTAGAAGCACACACATGTAAAGCAGTCTATATACACAAATACTCATTTTACCTATCCTAAACATAAACTCTAAAAATATGGTCATAGTAGTTAATTTTTTTAATTGGATATTTTCTTTATTCAAATGTTATCCCCTTTCTGGGTTCCCTCCCCCTCTCCCTGCTTCTACAAGGGTGTTCCTCCACCCACCCACCTACTCTTGCCTCCTCAGCCTCAAATTCTCCTACACTGGGGCATCCATCTTGACTTCACAGGGCCAAGGGCCTCTCTTCCCATTGATGCCTGATAAAGCCATCCTCTTCTACACATACTGCTGGAACCATGGGTCCCTCCATGTGTACTCCTTGGTTGTTGGCTTAGTCCCTGTGAGCTCTGGGGGGGTTGGTTGGTTGATATTTTTGTCCTTCCTATGGGATTACAAACCCCTTCAGCTCCTTCAGTCCTTCCTCTAACTCCTCTATTGAGGACTCTGTGTTCAGTCCAATGGTTGGCTGCGAGCATCCGCCTCTGTATTTGTAAGGCTCTGGAAGAGCCTCTCAGGAGAAACTATATCAGGCTCCTTTCAGCAAGCACTTCTTGGTATCCACAATAGTGTCTGGGTTTGGTGACTGTACATGGGATGATCCCCAGGTGGGGCAGTCTCTGGATGGCCTTTCCTTCAGTCTCTGCTCCACACTTTGTCTCTGTATTTGCTCCCGTGAGTATTTTGTTCCTTTTTCTAAGAAGGACCAAAGCACCCACTCTTTGGTCTTCCTTTTTCTTGAACTTCATGTGGTCTGTGAATTGTATCTACTCACTGATAAGTGGATATTAGCCCAAAAGCTCGAAATACCCAAGATATAGTAGTTAATTTTTAATGAAAATTCTATTCCTTCATCCCAATCAACCATGATGTAGGAAGCCATATCATTTTTCATCTGAAAAACTTTTACACAATATTGGGTATACAGAAATATATAATCAAGCATTTGTAGCTAATACGTCATGAAAATTCATTGAAATATATTTTGAGTATATATGTTTGCTATTTATTAAATATTAAATGAATTTTGCATACTAATGAGATGAATGATTGCTTTTACGAAAATCAAATCTTGACTGAGTATTTGATACTGCAAAACATAGAACAACATCAGTGTTTGTCAGAGTTGGTTGATACTTTTTTTTTATAACATTCCATGTTGAAAATACTTCCACATAAATAATTAGTACAAAAAAGGTAGCTGTATGTTTAAGGCTGTTTTAGAAAATTTTACTAATGCTATTCTAATCTCAAGGAAAAAAATCATTTAACTGCCTTATGAAATTTAAGTTAGAAACTTGAAGCACAATTAAAAAATATGCATTAACTCCAAAGATACCAATATACTTAAGTGCTGAGAGATAGGAAACATTCTTCATACTTGCTTATCTGTCAGTAAACTTATATTTTCCTAAGAACGGAGACACTTGGTATGTACAGTGAAGGCAAGAGCATTCACAGCTTACATTCACAGCAGATCTGAGCAGAGGTATTTCTAGCAGTTGTTCTCACTGTAGTGACATGTGGGTGAAAATGTGCGTGTAGCATGTAGTATGTAGCATGTGTAGAATCAGGGCTTTCATGTTATATGAAGCACCACAGTGAACTCTGACAGAAACAGACACAAGGAGCAGTGTAAAGGGGCTTATTTGGCTATTTGAGCATTTTGAGCATCAAAAGAAATAAAAGGAGTGAAATATATTTCATATATGTGTGTATATGTATTTCATATATATGTATAAACATATATGCACACACATATTTATTCATTTGAACAAAAATAGATTCTACAAGTCTCTATGTATACACCACTAATTCTATAATTAATTCCCTCCTAGAAGAGACATACGGAAAGAAAAATTATTAGAAATAGAACAACAACTGTTCTATTGCAATACAGTTATAACTGACTCACAAAACAATCAATGCATGCTTCAGCATTTGGGGAAATTTGTTTAGAAATAAGATGGTTAATCATTTTCAAAGCCTGGCAGATTTAGATTCTGTTGTTATTGCTACATACGAGGAGTTTTTCCTTTCCATTACATAACCAACTGACCAGATGCATCAACTATGATCCACCAAATTAACTTCATGTTTCCAAGCTGTCACACTGTGAAGAGGATAACCTATTACCTGTGAGGTATTTCTGCCAAGCATCTTTGACTTGATCTCATAAATGAGAAAGTAATCAGACCAAATGAAAGGAAAGAACATTTGTACAACAGCTGTCTTGAGTGACTCAACATGTCACCGTCACAAGAAACCAGAATCTAAACACAAGTAACTGACAGTCATAGACTTTTATTGTGTTACTCTTGCATATCTGTGCAGTGAAAAGTTTCAAAAAATTCTGGGAACTACAAAGATTACTTTAAATCTTTTTATTTCCTTGGTGTCTCAGAGAGTTGCCTTTCTGATTTTTTTTTTTTTTATTGCGAGGGGTGTTATATAAACATTTATATTTGGAATCGAAAGTGGGCTGAGAATACAGAGGTTGCAATCTGAACCATTTCTCATTAATTCACACTGATATTAATTTGTGTTTTCATTATTATGTTGATTTTGATGTTCTCATGTGCTTACAAAATATTTCTGTTTTATTCTTTACAATAGTACTTAGTCTTGTGTATCTTATGCCTAGATTGTTATCGTGGCAATGGGAAAAATTACATGGGCAACTTATCCAAAACAAGGTCTGGACTTACATGTTCCATGTGGGACAAGAATATGGAGGATTTACACCGGTATATAAATTTCTTTCTTTCTACTTATAGTGTTATGATAGTACTAATGTGTATATTCAAAGATACACAAATATTTCCTTCTATTCTTTAACAGAGGGAGCCAATAGAAACAATAGACTGATCCTGTCCCTATAACTCCTATTATTGCTTTCTCTGTAGCAAACTTTTAAATATGTAATCGAACCAGTACATATGTGTTGAACACTTAATATTAGATTTGAAGTATAATAGATTCTGTAGGGAACAAGAAAATGTAGACATGTAGTTCAATCCAAAATTTCATTGAGGATGTAGTAACACTGACAAAAGCTTTATATAACTCAACAAGACAGTATAGTGGTCAGGTCAAGGGTGATAATGTTAATTAAAGTAAGACTAAGAGCAGTAATGATCTTTATATATGCATATTTACATTAAATACTCTTAACTTCTATGGAAACATAATTTCTCTAGTAGCTGTAATGTATAAAACTTTAAAGTCATTATGGAAATAAACTTGTAACTTAAGAAAATATTTATATTCTTGAAATATACATATTTGTGTTAGAAATTTTCTTAAAGAATATAGGATCTACATAGTACTAGAAGTAATATCAGCATTTGTAAAAATATAAATGAAGACTAGCACATAGTTTTTTACTTAAAGCAGATTGCTAGTAAATACTCGCATATATACACACTAGAACCATAGAAGAGTAAGTTAGGATTCATTAATTAAATGCCTGCCACACAGCTTTTTACATTGTTTTTGTACTGATTTTTCATCATGTGATTATATGGAACATATTTCTATTTGTGAATAAGAAATCAAGGACTCAGAGAAATAGAATCACTTAGGATAGTATTTTAAATGTAAAGCTGTCTTCCAGATTGTATGTAGCAGTGGTTGATAGTTTTAGTTGACCTCACAAATGAATAGGAATGGGATATTTGATGTTTTTAGACAGGATGTCATTATGTAATCCAAGCTGGCCTTTAGTTCATGACCATTTACAACTCAATTTTGAAATTTCTGAGATTACACTTGTGCATCAATATATCTGATTGCTAACTATGCATAGTTAACTGACAGTAACTTTATTTTTGGAGGAACAATTAAGAGTCATTTGAAGGCATTATGGAGGAAATTGGTGAATTACTGAGTTTCACTGTAACATTTGGCTTAAGAAGCAATTATTCTTGGATGAGGTAGACAATGGTGATAGACATTGAAGACAGTCATTTGTTCCAATGCCACCTCTACTATTTACAAGTCATGTGACTTACAATAATTAATCTTCTCTTGGTTTCCTTGTTTCCTTAAGCATAAGTATAGCATTGTCTTACATCCTCTCTTATAAGGTCTACTGAGGAGTGTGTCAATGACAGAAAATCAAGCATGTGGGAAGCACACCATTTGCTGTTTTGCTAAGTCTAGAAAGTAAACCTGCAATTGGAAAGTTGGTTCAAGGTTCCATGTGCAAGCCGTTTTCAGTTTTATTTTAAATTGTTCAATTATATTCAAATATAGTAGTAATTAATAACACAAAACAGTTTTTAATTTATGTATGGTTTTTAATGACTTGATCAGAATCAAGTCACTGAATATGGAACAACTTGGCTTAATTCATATTCCTGAGGCAAATGTAAACAAAGAATGGTCATATAGAACAGCAATTATAGAAAAACAATTTTTTCTTTTGAAGTATAAGTAAATGTATAAGTTGGAAAAAATTCTTACTCAGCTATCTGTCAGAAAACTCTATTTGCCAGTATTATATTAAAGAAATTTAGAATTGAATTACCAATTTATTAATAACATTCTCATTCATCATGACAGTATGTTGCATGTGATTATTTTTATAAATTTGAAAGATAAAAATATATTTTATTGTAACTAATATTTTGTATCTATTTTATAATTTAATCTTCAAATTCTATATACTGTGATTTTAAGGAATGCTTGTTTATTTTATGCATAATTTTTTTTTTATTTTGCAATATAAACATTATGTAGAATCCAGGTCAGAAAATGTCTCATATTTATGTAAATATAGTATTTATGGAGCCTTATTTCATATTTCCTAAACTTCTAAATTGAAGGTGTGCTTCCAAACTATGAGAACATCAGCCAAAGCTTGTGTTGGATATATAATAAAAGAGGTGTGTTAAGATCATATCTACTTGTGACATTTTGTTTCTCTTGGCTGGAAGAGACACTTCCCAATGTTTAACTTGTTTTTACAGTCATATCTTCTGGGAGCCAGATGCTAGCAAGTTGAATAAAAATTATTGCCGGAATCCTGACGATGATGCCCACGGACCTTGGTGCTACACAGGGAATCCTCTCATTCCTTGGGATTATTGCCCTATTTCCCGTTGTAAGTATATGCCATGCTCTTTTTTAGTTGCAATATTTCAAATGTACTATATCTTCACTAAAACAACCTCTTAGTCAGAGGTCACAATGATGTAGGACTCTGATTACAAAAATGCAGTTCTTCAGAGAACAATACAGACAGTCCACAGTCTGTCTCCTCTGTCTCCTCTCCCCCCTCCCGCCCCCACTGTTCCCTCCCCCTTTTTACCTGTCTCATTTTCCTTTCCTTACTTCCCCATCTCTTCCATGATCCTTTTCTCTATTACTTCTTTTCTAGAATAGAAGCAATTGTTCTTATTTTAAAGTTTTCTTATTCTAAAGAAAATCTTTCTACTTGAAATTAATAACACTCTCGTGGTGTTAGAAGAAAGACTTATCCTAGCACCAACATTCTCTATGTATTCCCTGACTATAGCAGAGCTTGCAGTGAACTTTCTAGTTCTGCAGTCTGTGGAAAGACTTGAAATCATCTTTAGCAAAATACGAAAATGCATGGAGGTTCAATAATACTTTGTAAAATGCCTTTTAATATTAGTATTAAACTTTAGTATTAAAGTTAACAAAGTAACATTGCTAAAAAGTATTAGTGTAACACTGAAAGGTGTAAAGTATCATTTCATATTCTTCAAAAAAGTTTGTGCTGTATATTTCATACTTAATGAAATAAACCAATACATAAAAATACGAGAATTCAAGAGAAAATGAGAAAAATTAGGCTTTAAGAATAGATCCAGCTGGGCAGTGGTGGCGCACGCCTTTAATCCCAGCACTTGGGAGGCAGAGGCAGGTGGATTTCTGAGTTCGAGGCCAGCCTGGTCTACAGAGTGAGTTCCAGAACAGCCAGGGCTACACAGAGAAACCCTGTCTCGAAAACAAAACAAAAAACAAACAAACAAAAAAAACAAAAAACAAAACAAAAGAATAGATCCAGGTAAACAAATGTAAAGACCTTAAAACTAACAAGAAAGAAATATCAAGAAAAAGAATCAAATTATAAAAATGATATTAGTACTCAGTAAATATATGGATAATACTGTCTTTCAGTGGTGAACTTCTTTGTATAGTGGGCAATCCTATCTATAAGTCATTTTTGAAAAATGGATCAAAAGGAATAATAATACATATGTGTTTTCACTACTAATACTTTTGGGGAAGCTGTTTTGTAGAGTATAGGGCACTTGGTTCCCCTGCTGCTACTTACTAGGTGGCCAGAATCAACGTTTTCCCAACAGTCCTGACAATCAGAAACACTTTCAGACATTTGCAATGTCCTACAAGCAGGAAGGAGATCCTCACAAATGAAATCCATATACACATATACGTACACACATATGCTTTGAAAAGAAATATGTATACATCATTGAGTGAAAACTCAGTTTAGAAAATAGGTGGTTAAAGACCATTTTTTCTTTTTTCTTTCTTTCTTTTTTTTAATTAGATTTTTTCTTCATTTACATTTCAGATGTTATCCCCTTTCTCGGTTTGTGCCCCTCCCGGAAACTCCCTATACCATATCCCTCCCCCTGCTTCTATGAGGGTGTCCCTCCACCCACCCACCCACTCCCGCCTCCCAGCCCTCGAATTCCCCTACATTGGGGCATCCATTGAGCTTTCACAGGACCAAGGGCCTCTCTCCTCCCATTGATGCCTGACAAGGTCATCCTCTGCTACATATGCAGCTGGAGCATATGCGTATTCCTTGGTTGATGGTTTAGTCCCTGGGAGCTCTGGGGGGTCTGGTTGGTTGATATTGTTGTTCTTCCTATGGGGTTGCAAACACCTTCAGCTCCTTCAGTCATTTCTCTAACTCCTCCATTGGGGACCCTGCCCGCAGTCCAATGGTTGGCTGCGAACATCTGCCTCTATATTTGTCAGGCTTTGGTAGAGCCTCTCATGTTTCTAATCTTTCAATAGCTGTGTTTAGAGTAACCGGGTCTTCTACATCACCTTAATAGGTCACTTTGAGGTCAGGAAAGACAGTTTAGTGGCTGCAAGCGCAAAGTGCTCTTTTAGAGGACCAATACCACAGTAGGTGCTTCATGATTACCTATAAATCCAACTCCAAGGAGTTCTTCTGCCTTTTGCCATTTCAAGCACAGGTACTACCCACACAAACACGCACTGAATATACTACATTAAATATACTGTATTTAAAAAGTCATGGAAGTAAGTCTTTTGTGAAAAGATGTACTTTTTAATATCAGTAAGAACATTATTTAAAAAAAATAGTTTTCTTGTTACACAAATCAGAAAGAAGCATTTTAAGAATATGTGCAAAAATATTCACATTAAGAATATTTCAGGGCCATGAGATGGATCGGTAGTAGAAGCTCTCTGAGCAAGCTTGATGACCTGGGTTCAATTCCCAGATCCCATAATTGGGGGAAGCACCAACTCCTGAACCAACTCCTATGTTTATGTATCTGTATATGTACTGTTCAGGAATATACATGTATATTCATGATGCTATACACACACACACACACACACAGAGAGAGAGAGAGAGAGAGAGAGAGAGAGAGAGAGAGAGAGAGAGAATTATTAAAACACCAAACCATTGCATTGAAGAAATAATGCCACTTTGAAAAAATAAAATGTAAATCCATCTTCAATTTTTGCAAAACTTCATGTTGAGTTAAACAGATGATTTTTCTCCAGATAACTAGAAATGCAATCTTGTTTCGGGACATAGGGAAATTAGTTATAATAATAAATAAATACCTCTTATTTGAAAAGGAGTTATATTTTTGTTATTACATTTTATGCCTTCTGGCTATAGTCTTTCTAATTAATTGATCTTTTCTAATAATCTTTATTTTTCCTGATCATTGATTTCATATGCTAAAAAGCTGTCCCAGATAAAATAATTTCCATGCTTCAACCGCAAAACATACAAATCTATTTTATCAGAGGTTAGAATAAAAAAGTATTTTTAAAATAATAAAATAGAAATTGTTATTCTTTTGTAGTTCTGGGCTCTAATCCAAGGCTTACATGCTATACTATTACTCTTTGACTAACGTCTGTCCTGTCTCTCCTTTTTCTGAGCATTCATATTCCTTCCTTCTATCTTTCAGTAACATTCTATGATTAAGAATAATAAAGGCTTATATAGTGTACAGTCATGACAGAATAAAGAAAATATCTGTTCTTTAAAATAGATCATTGTGATTTCCATGTTAAATCTAGCTCAACTTTGAACAAATCTATAGATTAGAGGAGATAAGAACTTGTGGCTTGACTTATAAACTTAAGGTAGGTAGAAATCATGATTTTCAGGTTTTTAAAAAAACAGATATTCAACTGACTTTTGCAAACTGAAATCATTAAGATGCTGTTGAAAGTTTTCAGTGTGTTGGCAGTGTTTGATTAAATACTGTCACCAATAACTCATTTTTATTTCAATGTATACCTACCATTAATTGCAATAAATATTTTCACACTGTCATTTTTCCAACTTATATTTATAGCCAGGATTTATTTATCTTTTTCCCCTGGTGAAAGGCTAATACAATTTATCTTTAGAAGATTTGAGTTCTTGTTATTTATTTAACCTCAGTTACAATATTCATCATTTTTTCACTATATATTTTTCTCACAAAACATGTGGAGATTTGTGTTCTTTAAAATTACTGAATAGTATCTAGCATTTATTTTGGTGTGGAGTTTATCTAATAGGAAATAATGAATAAATGTCTATATGTTTTGTATACACACACACACACACACACACACACACACACACACACACACACGTTTCTTAATTTATCTTAAGTAAATTGTAGCCATTGAGAATGGAGTAGCTGATTTCAACTCAACTAAGTAGCAAAACAGTTCCACAGCTCTGTAAGTGTACAAGTCAAGCTACTTACTGTACTTGTGACTTGTATTCTGTATTTGCAAGATTCTATAATGAAAGCAATAATTTTACTGGGCTGTTGTGGATAGAATCTATAAGTACAAAAATGGTCTTTATTTCTTCATCATTTTTAATGCTTATTGTATTACATACAAATAATTATACAACACACTGCTTATACAAAATTATTTATATATTGTTTCTTAATCTCAAGTGAATTGCAGTATGGAGGAAACAAACAAGTATAAAGTGCTATAACCATGCTATAGATATACATTAATATTAATATATAAAATAAGGATGGGAAATAAATGTTTGGTTGGAGACATAAGCTATAGTCATAGTATTTTGAATTTCAGGTGGATATTTGAACTATAAGAAATGAGTTTTATTCATGTTTTCAATAAGAACCCACATGCTATAGTTTGAGGCTGTTCAGACATGTATACACACACACACACATACACACACACACACACAGAGACACAATTTCCAACCTTTGGTAAGTAGAATTTATAATTGATAAAATTGTAGAGTGCTTTCCTTCATATTTAAATTAAATCATAGACATAAGATTCTCTTTTCTTTTTTTAAATGAATAAATTTATTTATTCAATTTACATCCTGAGCTTGGGTCTCCCTCCCTCCTTTTCTCCTGGTCCCATCTCTTCCCCTTTATCCCCTCCACTTTCCCTCAGAGAAGAGGAAGCCCTCCCTGGGTACCACCACACCCTGAGACACCCAGCTGCTTTAGTTTTCAATGGTCATTTGTCAGATGTGTGTAGTGGAGCAGATAGAGGAAGGAAAGTGAAGGAAGAGATGTGTAGCTAGTGTTCTAGAAGGAGACAAAAACACCCAAAACACTGTTTCTCAGTGTTTTTCTTACAGTGACCAAAGAACTTATAATATTCAAATGAATCCAGAAAACTACAATTCCACAATCTGGTTGTACCTGACATTTCAGTTTATTTTAAAGTTCAAGAATACTGAACTAGAAGAATTAAAATAATTGTTAATTATCACTAAACCGTTAGTTATTAAAACTTCAGATATAAGATTGCTTTAAGTGTTTCAAACTAAATAAAGACACAACCATGAAGTAACCAGAGATGGAACTAATCATATTTAATGTGGAATATACTATAGAATACATATCTTAATTTTTGTTGTAAAAATGTAAGGGATGACTATCAAATTACTCAAACATGTCAAGTAATAAATGTGAGTAGACCAATGAATATCTTTGCTGAGTTAGAGGCTACTCACTGCCTCAGTTCATCTCCGTACTATAAACTGAAATCCTAGTCCTCAGAGGACCTGAAGGGAATACCATCCCCATAAAGGAAAGGAAAATGAGAAAATTTATGTTTGCCTGTATCTTTATCCACCTATAATATCTCAACCTGGAGTTGAACATGAATCAAAACCCTTTTGCATGCATTAATTCTCTCAAGTACTCTCATAAATAACAATCACATTTGCATTCCAAAGGAGTCTATGTGTCATTATTGTTTTGTTGCTGGATTATCTGAGCTCAGGGCATTTCCAGGGATTAACGGCCAGCTGGGTCTAACCTGAGACTGGCTGAACTCCATGCCATCAATTCTGAAGAGTTAAGACATAAAGCTTCAGGAAATGTCTTGTGTCTCATTCGTTACTGTTCAAGTACTTCCAAAGTCTTAGCATCTTTTAAGCTTCTCTTTATGTAGCAATTAAACTCCAGTAGAAAGTTCATGGAAAAGCAATAAGTCATGGGAGTTCAGGTAGAGCATTTTTTTCTCAAACATCTGGAAAAGCTAACGTCTGGCATATTCTATCAACAAAAATAATTATTTACCCCTGTTTCACCAGAGATGACATTAATTTCTATTTTCCAAATTCTTGCATAGGTTTAGAGAGCATCTGTATTTTCAATTATCTTCACTCAAGTATAAATAAAAATAGCTTTTAGAAAAAAGTAAATAGTTCAGACTGCAGTGAAAATAAAGCAGTCGGTCTACATGGAGTCTTCACTCAAACAATAATAACATGAATGCTAGTATATGGAGTGGGTATGGCGTACAGTGCTGAATATCTTACAAAGAGGGAATCTCCTGGTGCTGTGTAGAATTCAGCCTGTCAAAAGCCATGAAGTCACACCCACATGCAGCCTACAAAATAGCAAAACAAGACTATGCCCACATTATGTAGTACCAAGAAGAAGATACTGACTGTTAAATAGGAAAAGAGCATTACTTAGAAAAGTTATATTATATTAATAATTTATTTTACATCAATAATGTTAGCAAATTATTAATTTTGAAATAAAGGAAATGTCAAAAATTTTAGTAAATTATCATGAATAGTTAGATTTCAATGTCCTGGTTTGGTTTTATATAGATAAATATATATCCATGTATTGTATTATTTATCATAATATTTGTTTCTACAGGTGAAGGAGATACTACACCTACAATTGTCAATTTGGACCGTGAGTAGTATTCAAAATATAATATATAACTGACTTCTATGTGTCACAAGTGATTTCATATTGTCTTCACAGGATAAAAAATAGAAAATGTTATGAATAAATCTCTGGTTTATATTGAAAAATATTTAGCACTATAATAACGTCTTTTCAAAAGTCATTATGTGTCTTTTGATTTCAAGTTTAAGTTATGTGTATATATGTGTGTCTGTAAGAGGGATGTGCACATTGATGCAGTTGCCCATGGAGATCAGAAGAAGAGTATCAAATCCCCTGGAGCTTGTAGTGAGAAACCTGATCAGGCGTTGGGAAGAGAACTCAGGTCCTCTGTAAGAGCAGCACTGCTTGCTGAACTATTTCTCCAGCTTCTATAAGTGAACTCAGGTCCTCTACAATGCAGTATTCACTGCAGAGCCATTTCTCTGGCTCTATTTGTCTTTAATTTAAAATATATAATTCCCTGATAATAGATGTGAAATATATATATCAACCTCCAAAAGACATGAGAATACAAACAACAGAAATAAAGAGGCCAGGTTTTGGATAGTTCCATAGTAGTACTATATTCTTTTCTGCCTTAAAGCTCTTCACTAGTCCTGTGGTCTGTTACATAAGACATGATTACATCTAAGATATTCACCTAATCTTCACAATAAGAATCTGGTGGGGACATTTGGTTTTTGTTTTTCACATATTTCTTAGGCTGAAAAGAGTTATTCAAATATTTTGTTGTTTATAAAAAAATTAAAACATTTTTTTTGCCCCAGGCTGAGGAAGCAAGAAGAAATCTAATAGAGAACCCAGCATAGGGTCAAGAAAACATCATTTCAAAGAGTCAGAATTAGCTCATAAGAACATAATGGTCTGGTCTTAATAATGCTGTTAATATACAAAGTCTATAGATAGAATTGTAGAAAGGGATTTTAAATTTCTTACCTCTCAAATTCATAATAATCAATTGCAGCTTTGTACTTTTCGCCTTTTGGCTGTTTCATTGCTTATCAACCTGTTGTTCACAACCCCTCCACAGGGTGAATCACCCTTTCAAAGGGGTTACATATCAGATATCATATTAGATGTCAACATTATGATCGTAACAGTAGCAAAATCACAGTTATGAAATAGCAATGAATATGATTTTATGCTTGAGGGTCAGCATAACATGAGGAATTATTTTAAAGGGCCACAGCATTAGGAACCATGAGAACTACTGGACATTACAGTGTGTACAGAGACCAGTGAAGGAACACACTAGAGAGAGATTTGAAGAATTTCTTCTTGGTGCTTGGTGAGCAAAGCATTGTCACTATCACTGCAAGCCTGTCTGTTTTGGTTGATAAGGTTTTCTGTGTCACTCAGCCGCAAAGATGAGGATAGCAAGTACCGTGGGCTTGATACACAGTTGTGGACTTCCTTCAAAAGGCTGTTTTAATACAATCACACGAGTCACATCTGTCTAGTGATCACTGGACTTAATAAAAGTAAAAAGCTCTGTATTGATAAATGTTTGATGTGGTCCTGTTTTTTAGATCCTGTAATATCCTGTGCCAAAACAAAACAACTGCGGGTTGTAAATGGCATTCCAACACAAACAACAGTAGGGTGGATGGTTAGCTTGAAATACAGGTAATTATGAGTGATCACAGTTTAACGATATTCTGAATATTTGCAAAAATGTATTTTCAGCCTATGATCGCAAGAAAATTGCTCCCCGTACAAGACACTAAGCTTATAACCAGGGACTGATTTCTGTCCTTGCTGAATTGCATACACTAGACTGTATAATAGTGCATAAAATCTTTGTAAGTTTTAACCAAGCTCCCAGTAATACTGATTCCATGTGACACTGGTTCTAATGAACTAGAAGAAAATGACACAAAAGACCTACTTATACCTTAGTGTTACCTTGATAGTTATGGTACATATATTAGTTTTTAAATCCAGAATTTTTTTTTTTTTGCTATTTTTTTTTTCGAGACAGGGTTTCTCTGTGTAGCCCTGGCTGTCCTGGAATCACTCTGTAGACCAGGCTAGCCTCAAACTAATAAATCCACCTGCCTCTGCCTCCCAAGTACTGGTATTAAAGGCATGTGCCACCGCTGCTTGGAAAATCTAGAATATTTTAAACATATATCTTCTAAAATGTTTGTACATAATCCATAAATGACTTATTTGTTTCTAGTTTCCAATATTAGTGAAATGAAAAATAGTAATATTAAAGTGTTTCATCATGGAAATCAATAACCTAATATAATAATTGAGTGATTTTAATTTTTGTAATTAGTTTGGATACATAATTTTTAATATGTCTATTTCTGAAAGCTCTTAAGAGTTACTGATATGATCTATATAATGTCAATATGCAAATTATACAATAGAAAAGCTTAGAACCGTGTCATAAAAATTAAGTATCTGACTTACATTGTTCATATTCTATGTATATTAGTCCACAGAGCCTTTCAATCCATGTTCTTAGTAACTGCAGCTGTTTGGTTATTTTTTTCCAAAACATACACTGAAGGGAATAGAAGTTAAGACTCAATATATACTGTCATCCTCCTGTGTGGTAAGCCATAAATAACTGCCTCTTCAGCTGAGAGTTTCTAGCATTGCCCTCTGCAGCCTGAGCAGCTGTTCTCCTTGGAAATGAGAATGGTAGAAAGCTGTAGTCTTTCTACATTTTGGCCAAAAAGAAATTAATTTACAGATTTTGGAAATCAGCAAATAAATTCCCTAGTTCTTAATTCTTCTGAAAAAAAAAGTTTTTAAAATTTCCTAGATAGTTTATTTTAAAAGTTATTTCCCTTTCATAAGTGAAGAACCACAGTACTGACCTACACTTGGTAATTTATTCAAACCCAGTTGTGCTTGTCACGTCAACCCTAAAAAGTGAGGCTGAGGGAATAGTTCACTGTTGAAACCAGTGTCTGCCAGGCCTTTAGCATATCCAGTGCCCCACATAAAAACAAAACCCAAACTGTTAAATAATGGTTGAGGAAAAACGGAATGATATAAAGGTTAAACTTAATTGCTCCCATTGGATGTTTTTTCAGAGTTCTTAAATGCTGATATTTAAACACTTCCACAGTTTTATTTATTTAAATTATCCTATATTTTCAGCATTTATTATGGATTGATAGAAGCAGAAATATATGCATTGGAAGTACTACTGGTGCATAGTGACTATATTTTCTCTTGTCATCTTAATGCCCTAAAATTAGTCACATTGTGAAAACAATAATTGGTGCCACCGTCTCCAGATTCCACCAAGGCACTGTGTTGGTGTCTTGTTCCAATTGAGTGGATTATTTTCATTTTCCTTGACAAGTCATTTAGTTCTGATAAATGAAGCCATTGGTTTTTACTAATTGGCAGACAATATTTGTTTTGCTGCTAAGATCTTACTTCTACTTTTTTCTTTTCATAGAAATAAACATATCTGTGGGGGATCATTGATAAAGGAAAGTTGGGTTCTTACTGCAAGACAATGTTTTCCAGCCAGGTAAGATGGCTTTTAAAGCAACATTTGTTTGGGGCATTTAAATATGTCTTCTATTTTCATTTTGATATCAAGCATTTATTTTATAAGAATTTAATCAAAATCAGTGAAGCCATTTACTTTAATTTAAATTAAAAGTAAATTGTGGTATGTGTGTGTGTGTGTGTGTGTGTGTGTGTGTGTGTGTATGTGTACTTGACATATCTTGCATGTTGAGGTCAGAAGACAACTTGTGGGAGTCAGTTTTCTCCATGTGGGTCTCAGTGATCAAATCAAGACCATCTTGTCAGCCTTTCCTTTTAAAATTTAGTTATAAACATTGGCTGCATTTACATTTTCATATTTAGTGCTAATTCAGTGTTTAATGTTCATTCAGCTAGCTGCTTTTATGATTGGCCTTAGTCTCACTTGGGAAAATGATTTCTTTGAATTATGAAAATAAATCATGTCCCTACTTCCCATTTGCAGCCTGTATTTCTGGATAGAAATGCCTTTGCTGATAACTAGCAGGCTTCCTTGAATCCTGCACCGCATTTTGTATATAGAGACAGCGTTAGGACCAACTTGGGAATAATTTCAAAGGAAATTGCATCAGCAAAGATAGGGAGGCTATACATGGAGCTTACTTCTTGCATCTCTTATCACTTGTTTTGTGAAAAATCTTCAGTCTTTGTGATAAGCCAAATATATAAACTGAAAGTAAATGAAATGTATACTCAAATTGTAATTCATATAAAGAACATGAGGATTTAAAAAAGCAGGCATCTCACTTTATAGCAAGTATAATAAAACATTTCATAAACCTAATAGCCTTTTAGAAGTTCTACAACTTCAAAGCCTTCTATGTCTCAGTACATCTGTGATGTTCAGAATCTCTCTGAACAAATGTGTTGTTTTATTCATTATATTTTGAATCGAAATTTAAATGTAGGTTTTTTTTTTTACAAGTTGAAGTAACAATGTAACTTAATAGTAATCTATAATTATAAATTATACTTTCCATGTTAATTTTCTATCTAGAAACAAAGACTTGAAAGACTATGAAGCTTGGCTTGGGATTCATGATGTCCATGAGAGAGGCGAGGAGAAACGCAAACAGATCTTAAACATTTCCCAGCTGGTCTATGGACCTGAAGGCTCAGATTTGGTTTTACTGAAGCTTGCTCGGTGAGTTTCTCAGATTTTGTATTTTAATGGAAACTAGATTTACTGAAACATTTTCTGTTTTTCTTTTTCTGTTGCATGTGTATTTGTTATCTCATGTATTATGGATATGTATTTCTGTGTCGCTATATATCTATATATTATAAAGAGGTATCATATGATTTTCAAATAGCAATATGTAAATTTGGTGCAATACTGTTATAACCTTAAAATTGAAGCTTAATAGGCAATATTGTTACTTCTTAGAAAAATCAAGGTAATAATTTTATATAGTGAGCATTTATTAAAGACTATTAGTAAATATTACTTTCCTCTATGACTTATGCAAAGCCTTGTATTATAAATTAAGTAGGTAAATTAAAAATTATTTAGATATATATAAATATTAATTATATATATATATATAACCAAGATTCCCCTATGCTTTAATATTGCACATACACTGCATATACATGTTTCTGTGGAGTTGTACTCCACAGAGTACTCACACTATATTTTGTCTTTTCAGCCCTGCCATCCTGGATAACTTTGTCAGTACAATTGATTTACCTAGTTATGGCTGTACGATACCAGAAAAGACCACTTGCAGTGTTTACGGCTGGGGTTACACTGGAAGTAAGCTAATTTTTAAGACATGAAGCAATAGTTATCTAGCATATGGAAGTTTGCTGTTTATTTCTTTTCTTGCCTTTACTCATCTCATTAAACCTTATGTTTCTTGGGCCATTCCAGTGATCAACGCGGATGGTTTATTACGAGTAGCTCATCTGTACATTATGGGGAATGAGAAATGCAGTCAGCACCATCAAGGCAAGGTGACTTTGAATGAGTCCGAATTATGTGCTGGGGCTGAAAAGATTGGATCAGGACCATGTGAGGTAAAAATTATACAAAGAAATAAACACAACAAGTAGTTTAATAAAGAGTACATCATTGAAGGCAGGCAGGTGTAGCATTGCTAGAAACCCAGAACTTGGGAGGCTGATGCAGGGGGATTTTAAGTTACTGTCAAGAGTTTGTCTAAAAAAGCAAGCTAACTAAAAAATATCTTAAAAATCAATGCCATATTTTCTTGTGTGTCTTCTGTTTATCTCTGTCAAATTAAAATACTTGAATATCAACCTATTCCTCTAAGGAAGAGGTGCAGAAATAGTCCTCTGTGATTTTTGTTTATTTCTTTTAATTGACTAGTCAACAAGCCCATGCTTCATTCATAAGACAAATAAAACCAAAACTAAACAACAGCAGCAGCAGCAGCAGCAGCAACAACAACAACAACAGCACAAAAATGCTAAAAGCATTTTGTCTCTAAAAGAATGCTATTCAAACTCCCAAAGTCTCAGAGGAAGCTGTGTTGGCTAGAAGTACTCACATTAGTTTTTCTAAGTTTATCTATCTTTGTCAGTCTCTCTTCCAATAAGAACTCTAGTATTAATATAGAGAAATGCATGCTATGGGTAGCACCCTTAAGAAATATGGTATGCATATTTCTAAAGAAGTTCTATTTGTTTTTAAATCAATGGTCAATGTTAGTGACTTTAATAGCTTGGTTATTTTTATTTGTTAAGCAACTGCTCACAGAGTTTGGCAGGATTCCCATTCTTGTTTTACATAGACAAGCTGCTAAGCTATCATTTCAGACATACGCCAAATGTGAGAATTATCTTACTCAAGACTCATAGTAGTTGGATACTGAAATACTCTGTGCAGTAAATTCAATAATAGTGAAATAGTTGTTAACATGTAAAAGAATGTGTCCTAATGTAGAATATTAGCATACTGAAATGTATGCATGGTGTGTGTGTGTGTGTATATATGTATATGTGTATATATGTATATGTGTATATATATATATATATATATATATATATATATATATATATATATATATGGAATTTTATTCCTGAAAAGTATGTGTTTATTGAGGTCTATACATCTGATTCAAATGATAAACTTAAAAAAAGGTTGGCTTCTTTCTAGCAAGTGAGCATTATTATGTATTGTATAATGAGAGGGAAATTTAATAAGGAGGGAAGACAACTTTTTTGAGTCCAAGAGTTTTGTGACTCAAACTCAGGAGTTTAGAATCAGACCAGGTTGTAGGATGCTCTGGAGGGAAGTGCAGGTGCCTACTCCTGTCTCATCACCCATGCCTTGGGACCTTGAAGAAATTGCCTTCTCTATCATTATCCATGTGTCTCGCCTTAGTTTCAATACTTTCCCCTTACATTCCTTGACATTTTGTCACTTGTTTACAATTTCTACATTCATGGAGCAGACTTAGCTTTATATCACTTGCATACCTTCTACAGATGACAACCATCGTCCTGAAGACATACATGTTCACCTTTCCCTCCTCCCTGCCCCTCTTTTTCTTCACTTCTTCCTTCCTTCCCAGCTCTTTCCATCTGTCATTTGATTATTTCATCAGTCAAGAATATTTTAATAGAATGGCCCTAAATGTCAGTATTGTAAAAGTAGCACAGCATCTACTGAAAGTCTCCAAAGAAAGTAACATTGTAAAATGCCTGACAGGGGTCACTGGTGTGTTATTCAAACATCAATTGTATTACCTTATGAAGTTTGGTAAATAAAAGACATGTTAAAATAAAGGAATTTTGTTCTGTTTAACATTTGACTTCAGGTCTACCTTAATTTCCCTATCAAAAGTATCAATGGTTCCTTCTTTCTGTACACAGTACAGGAGTAACTTTTGCAGCACTTCTTTAAAATTATAGCACTTTTAGAGGAAAATATAGATACCCATAAGCATTTTTCTTTATATAAAGATGTCCAAATCTAGCCACTGTGTTCTTTTTGTGTGTATGTAGGAGTGCCTGAATTCATATATGTACACTGTATGCAGGCTTGATGCCCAAGGAAGCCAGAATAGGTTATCAGGTTCCCAGGGACAGGAGTATATACGCACCTGTATGCCACCTTCTATGGGTACTAGGAACCAACCATGAGTCCTCTGAAAGAGTCTTCTCAACTATTGAGCAAACCATTGAAAGCCCTGCCCTGTGATTGTTTACTTAAGAGGCTGCATGGCATATAAAAGTGATACAGCACAGTTATAACAGTTATGGATAACAAGTGTAGTATGAATATATGCATATTGATTTAGTCAAACTTTATATAGTCATATGTATACAATATATATGTACAAATTAATTTATATTCATTTGTCAGGTATCTTTACCCAATGATATAATATTGTTATCATATAAAAAGAGTCATGGAATCATCGGTACCCTTTAGAGAAAACATATAAATTATAACTATAATAACTACTAATATCAATTGTGGGAAGAATATTTCATGTTCAGAAAATAATTTCCAAATTATATAGAATTATTGTTTCAATGATAAATTCTTACTTAAATTATTCAGATATACGTTGCAGGAAGGGTGTTTTAGAAAGAAGAGAAAATTTAATGAAGTTTAATCATTAAATCATGTAATTAAAAGTGGACTTTCTTCGCATTTTATAATTATCTACGTTTTTCAATTGTCAATATTGAACAGACACAAAATAAAGACTCCAAAATAAATATAATATTGACATTATTAAATGACTATAACCTTTAGCTACAAATCAACAATGGATGCTATTGATGATTTATTGATTTTTATATCCAAAATAATTTGATTTTTTTTTTTATCTTTTCTTCTTAGGGAGATTATGGTGGCCCACTCATTTGTGAACAACACAAAATGAGAATGGTTCTTGGTGTCATTGTTCCTGGCCGTGGATGTGCCATCCCAAATCGTCCTGGTATTTTTGTTCGAGTAGCATATTATGCAAAATGGATACACAAAGTTATTTTGACATACAAGTTGTAATAGCCATAGAAGAGGCCAGTGTGTTTGAAGCATCCATGGATACATGAGGATTTCCAAGACTTCAGGATAAAAACATCACCTAAAACAATCCTAAAACAACTACTTGAGTGTTGTGAGTGTTCAGATACTCATTAATATATATGGGTGTTTTCTGTTGTATTGTTTGTCAGTGTCCTTTTGTAAATGTTGAAGTGAATTAAGGTACCTGCAAGTGCAGTAACATATCTCCTGAAGATACTTGAATGGATTAAAAAAAAATACAAAATTAGAGTTGCTAGATGCTAAAAGTTTTAAAGAAAAAGGTAAATGAATCACTTTATGCTGCTTTCCAGGTTAATATCTTGATGATGAACAAATCAAAAGTTAAACATTATTTTAACCCCACCAAAACAATTTATACATTGTGTTTTAAAATTGTAACTCTATACTAAATTATATTACATTTCATATGCCATATGTTATAGTTCATTCATTTTTTTTTTACAACATGTATTCTCCAAATACTGGCACACAAACATCCACTTAAAAAGGCACATGCCCCTAACACCTGGCTGAGTTCCCATGCAGCACATATTATAGTTTAAACCATGATGTATCTAGTATAATCTCTAAATATTTTGGGTGTATGTATCTATATTTCTTCTAAAATTTAAATGTTTTAAATGATCAGTGGGAATATTCAGGAAAGGTACAATATATATATATCATATACATATATGTATATGTATATGATATATGTATATGATATATGTATATGATATATGACTGCCACTGGACAGTGTTTAATGTGAGGACAGGATCCATAGGATAAAATGACTAGCTTTGATGTTTATTTATATTTATTTTCCTAGTTATTTTGTGTGCTTTCTAATTCTTAAAAAGCAAAACATAATATGTATATTTGTATTATTTCTTTCCTCCAAATCTGGGCTACTTATTTATGCAGGATATTGGTAGATCAATCTTCTTAAAATATATTTTCAGTTTTCAAATGTGCGTCTTAATGAAGAAATTCAAAAGTGTCTCTGTCTCTAAAAATGTATTTATATGGGTTAGTTTTAAAACTTGCTGCTGTGATTGGCTTCTAGCTCATTCTCCTTAAATTTAGAAGAAAAAAAAAACATACAATGGCCACACTGCAATGCTTTGTGAATATACCTTCATTAAATTTTACTTTGAAATATTTTGGAAAAAATGCAAATACTTTTCTTAATCTAAAAATTCTTAGCCTGTGAATAATAGGAAAAAATATGAAATGAAAGGAGGAACTAGTTTTTCTAAATTCTTTAATTCAATTACTTTAAAAAGCATAACTGTTTCTGAAAAATCAAGTATGTTATTATAAAGATATTATCATATTATCTCATTCCTTTTAACAAAGTTATTTCCCAATGTTATGGAATATTCATTTAAATTTTATAACCTATATGATAATATCCAAATTATAATTATTATTCTACTTGCCATGACTAGCTAAGAGTTGTGTATTTATCCAAAAGTAACATATTAAAAAGTAGCAGACAGCTTCTAAATTCTCATAGTATTCATGTATAAATTAGGAATATTAAAAGTTATTGTTTGAGTGTTTTAAGTGTGAGAGTTCACATTTTCCAGATTGGAATCTCTTAAATTGTTTACCGATCAAAGATCCAAATAAGACCCCAATGTATTCTCCTGTGTGCTCCCAGTGAAGAAAACCAGAAATTCTTGCCCAAGCTATGACGTGTGTGTATATGTCATATATATACATACACATATGTATGCACATAAGTTTGTGATCACATAGGTACTGTGATGAGAAACAGTACGTGCAGAGACCCAGTGAATTGCCAGTTCATATTATTTTACGTTCACTTATCTTTTCTTTCCGTTTTATAATCCACCATTTTTATGAAACAGAAATTTAAAGGTATATTATTAAAATATTAATGTACTTTCATAGCATCTTACTGGATTATCTAAATTTTAGTGCTACATGTAAAGTATATTGATAAGCTATTATAATTGTAATGCTTTAACGTACTGACATTTTACAATACTTCTTTCAGTGTATTTTTTGTAAGAATCCATGAAAAGAGAAACAACAATTACCTAGAAACAATATGCAGTCAAAATTTCAGATTCTTTGAAATCAGTGTTTCTAAATTTTTTTGAAGAGGTAGACAAATAACAAAAAATCACCATATGTGGTACATGAAGCAACTGTCCCTGTGAGGTTTTCCTTTCAATAGGGCAAGGAAGATGGCTTTGATGCTGAACGAGGTCCATAGTGTCTCATTTGGTAGGAGAGGGTATATTTATCTTGTCAACAGCACTATGTCCTGGATGGTTTTCTATGAATAAAGTTCAAGGGAAAAAGGAAGAAATTTTCAACTTATCTAGAAATCTATATTATATTGTGTCAAGGACAAGAGGAGCTTTCAAGGCTAGTTTTGTTTTGACCAAGTAACAGTTACACACTGTTATAATTGTAGACATTTTCTTATGTCTGCAGGAATAAAAGTGTAAAACTAAAATGTTAGTCATATGCCTCTGCTGTGCAGAGGGATGATAATTCTTTTATATATTCTTTAATGTTATTGTAAAATATAAAGTAACTTTTACCTATTTGCTGTGGGCAGGTCCTCAGTGTAATGTTATAGCAAGTCAATTTCTGGCATTAACAGGCTCTTGCTTGCTATCTAAGTGTTTCAAGCTACATGAATGTGAAACACTGGAAGGCAAGAAAAATAAACATAATGACATGTGTTAGCAAAACTGTATTTCACTTATTCCTGTGGATATTTCTTGCTGGTACCAATGGTACTGTACAGAGTGAATGTTCCAGCCTTAACATCCCCTGGAAAGAGCACTGTCAAGAACTGGGAGTCCTGTCAGGCATGTTCTAAGGATTTTTCTTTTTTACAAAATAAATACTAGCTTTGTAACATAGAGAAGATGAAGTAGAAAATGTCAGTACTATCTCATGCTCAGTAAAAGCAACCTTACATTGATTTATTGAAGTTCAAAAATAACTACTTCCACTCACTGTGTATATGCAACCACACAGCTACATTTATAGAAAACTCATAGAATAAAGAGGATTTGGGTAAAGAGAATGCATTTGCCTCCTTATAAGTTATTTGCAATGAATTGTTCTTCATAATTAAGTACAAGGAAAAATGTATCTTTCAAAATTCAACTGAAGTTTGTACTGAGAATTTACTAATAAGAACAAATGAACAAACCAACTAAACAAAAATGTTAAAGAATCCGGGATCCTTGCCCTTGACAGTGCTGCTTTTACATAGGCTCATTCCTGTTTGCACAGAAGGCTTCTGTCTGTTGGAAGCCGAAACCCGAATACTGTGGATATGGCGACTTGTCAGCCTGTGTACATAGGACAATGAGAAACTGCAAGTTGAGTGGGATAGCTGGATGCTTACCCCCAAAGGGAACACTGTGGTGATGGAATTGTATTATAAATTCTCTGTAGTTAATAAAGTTGTTATTTTTATAACCATGATTATATTATTATTCTTAATAATAATAATAAAATATTTTACCAAAATGTCTCCTTTCTCTTTTATAATTACATGTATAGGCAAATTTGTAACTGTCCTAGGATTTTAAATTGGCAAGCAGCAGTAACATGGATTTATTGACAGAAATGCCATTCATTTTGTTTTAAGAAATATAAAACTTCTATTTAAGTCTATGTAAAAATTATATTTTCTTCTGACTTCTTTCCATGGCATGGTCAGGGATCATCAGAAAAGAAGCTACATTACCGTATTTTGCAACTATATACAAGATATTATAAATGTCACTGACTTTCTCATACAACCAGAAATTATAAAATTGTTTGATTTTTAATCAATTTATGACATCTTTAAAGGGCACTCAATAATTTCACACAATACATATGAATCCAAAAAGCTTATTTACCTCGGACTGGAAGAACTAATTATTAATATTCTAACTAGGTGCCCTGAAACATCATTGATTATTTCTAAGTTTACTATACCATATCTCCCCACCCAACAGCTATAAAAATAGGTGCTCTTATATACAGTCTGATTTCAAATGATGAATCATATATAACTTGACAGATGTAGTAAAACAACTGATCTTTTTAGTGATTATGCTTAAAATAGAATGTGCACACTTGTTCACTTATGTCTGTATAATGTTTAAGCATATATACAATAAATTGAAAGAATTCACTTTATTCTCTAAAAGTCTATCTCATGAATTATTTTCTTTCAAGTACAGAGTCTACAGAGCTTCTTTAAGAAATGGAATTTGATAATTTTCTCAATAGGAGAGCAAACGTCATAAGGAAACTCAGAAAAGTTTGGGTTCCTAATTCAGCATTGTGTACTCTTCTGTACAGGGAAGCTCTAATTATTCTCTAATTAATCATTAAGTCTTAATTGTTTACATTAATTATTACATGATTTAAGAATAATAACTCACTCATGCTTTTTTTGTAGAAGTTCTTAGAGCTATTTTCATTGAGGGGTTAGTATTGAAAATTATGTTTGGTTGCTGAATTAAAGCAATATTTTAAAATGTGTTTAAAATTTTTATTTTGTATTTGAGAATTTTATACATGTATACAGTATATATTGATCATATTCACCACCCTCTCAATTCCTCCTAAACCCCTTCATATCCTCCCTAACATCATGTCATTTATTCTTATGACCCACTGAGGCCAATTAGAGCTGTCTATGTGCACATGTATGTGGGCAGTCCACTGGGGCCCAGTAATTAATCCCCATTTGTCCAAGACCCTAAAGAAATCTCTTCAATCTGCATTCCCTCCGTGCATCGGTCCAGGAGTTCTCTCAGGGTTCTCTGTCATTAATCTCCCAACACCACCATCCTTCAACTAAGCAGCTCTGACCTAGCTCTCCACACCCCCTTAATCAATGACAAGCTTGTCATGCACAAGTAACCGGAAAGGCTTGCCTCTAAAGAGCCTGTGGTTATCTTTTTCTGTTTACATTCACAAATGTTTCTGTTGCATGTGCTATTTTTGAAAGAATAAATTCATTGCAAGCTAACAGTGCATTGTAACACGAAGGGAAGAAATGAGAGCGTGATGACTGTGTTCCTGCCTAAAGTACATCTAGTGAGATAGAAAAATAACAGCAAATAAAACTCACGGTTATTTCATAGAACTTGAAAGGAATAATGCATTATTAATTAATCGAGGGCTAAGTTAGAGTTTAAAAAATAGAAAAAAACATTTAAAATCAAGCACCATAGCAATACAAACTGAATCTGTCTTACAATGAAAGTCCAGATTAGCCTTGGATCAATAACTCTATAATATTCTTAAATAACCGGATTTTTACGTTCATTATTTTCAGACATTTTCACACGTAATCTTCACACCCATGTTCACCACCTTTTCTCTCACACCACTAACCGTTCAAATTTCTCTTTTTGACTTTGTGTCTACATTCTCATCACCCATCTACAAGTAACCATCAGCCCATAGAGTGCTTGACCCTTCCCACCCAGGAATGGTGATACATGACTGTACTGAGCCAGGCCTGCTCTACTGGGCATTATTTTTAATGCTCATTGGGTTCCACTTAGTTTGTGCTTTAAAAACACGAACAATGTCTTCTTATTAACATTTCTATAGTCTTTATTGTTCAGAGTGGTAAAAGATATAATGGTGGTAAAATATTTTATAATCAATAATATAAAATGCAATCTCTTTAATCATTTTTAAATTTTAATTAATTTATTTACTTTAGATCTATTTTTAGTGGTTATTTTATTTATTTACATTTCAAATATTACACCCCTTCCTGGTTTCCCCTCCACAACCCCCCTATCCCTTGCCCCCCTGCTTCTATGAGGGTGCTCCCCCCCCCACCCACTCCTGCCTCATCTCCCTAGCATTCCCTTACTCTGGAACATCCAGCCTCCACAGGACCAAGAGCCTCCCCTCTCATTGATGCCTGATAAGTCAATCCTCTGCTACATAACCAGCTGAAGCCCTAGGTCCCCCCATGTGTACTCTTTGGTTAGTGGTTTAGTTCCTGGGAGCTCTGGGGGGGGGGGGTCTGGTTGGTTGATATTGTTGTTTTTCCTATGGGGTTGCAAACCCCTTCAGCTCCTCCAGTCCTTCCCCTAACTCCCCATTGAGGTCCATGGACTCAGTCTGATGGTTGGCTGTGAACATCTGCATCTGTATTGGTCAGGAACTGGCAGAGCCTCTCAGGGGACAGGTCCTGTCAGCAAGCATTTTTTGGCATCAGCAATAGTGTCTGGGTTTGGGGTCTGTACATGGGGTAGATCCCTAGGTAGAGCAGTTTCTGGATGGCCTTTCCTTCGGTCTCTGCTCCACACTTTGTTCCTGTATTTCCTTTAGGCAGGAGCAATTCTGGCTTAATATATTTGAGATGAGTGGGTGGTTCCATCTCTCAACCTGGGGCCTTAGCTAGCGTCTGGATATGGGCTCCACAGGTTCCCCTCTGCTTTGTTGGGTATTTCAGCTAATGCCATCCCTGTTGGGTCCTGGGAGCCTCTTGCTTTCCTAGCATCTGGGACTTTCTAGTGGCTAGTTCCAGTTCTCCATGCCCCACTACTGAGAACCTCCGTTCAAATTCCTGACCCTCAATACTCCTCCTCCCACACCTGATCCTATCCCCCTTTTCCCCTCCCCTCCTCTCACACTCTCAGGTCCCTCCCTACCTCTACCTCCCATGATTGTTTTGTTCCCCCTTCTAAGTAAGATTGAAGCATCCACACTTTGGTCTTCCTTATTCTTGAGCTTCGTATCTGTCCACAGTTTCTCCTTCCTCCTTTCCTCCTGGTCCTCATCTCCCCACCCCCACCTACTCCTCTTCCCTTTCTCTTAGGAAAAAGAGAGACCTCCCATGGATATCAAACGGAGCCGGGCAGTGGTGGCATGCCTTTAATCCCAGCACTCTGGAGGCAGAGGCAGGTGGATTTCTGAGTTCGAGGCCAGCCTGGTCTACAGAGTGAGTTCCAGGACAGCCAGGGCTACACAGAGAAACCCTGTCTCAAACAAACAAACAAACAAACAAACAATCAACCAGCCTGGGCATATCACATTGAAAATGCAGTCTCCTTTTGAAGGCTTAATACTGTTTCCAAGAGATTTTAATTTGTTTAAAAATTGTGCAATTTTTACTAAAGGTTATAAATTTCAAGGCTTACATTTAATTGCACCATTTGTGCTTGAATAAGTAAATGGGCTATTTTTTAAATGATTCATGAATTGTAAATACTAGATTTCACTTTAAAAATATTTTGTGTTTATTAACTGATACACAAAAATTATGCATAGTATTTAAGGCAGTATGAGATATTTTGACAGTGTGCATATTGTGCAATGCTCAAATCAGAGTAAGTATATTACCTTGAACCCACCCAATTGCGTCATAATTGTTCTAATGTTTTGAAATAAACAAGACTTATTTATTATCTAATGTCATCGTATTGTTCAGTTGCACACCAGAATGTCTTGCTTTGCCCCTTCTCATTTGTGCGAGGTCACAGTTAGCCTATGACCTTACTGGGCTGCTTGCTTTATTGGGCATTATTTTTAATGTACTTTGGTTTCTACTTAGTTTATGGACAAAATGTAATTTAAGTACCTGTTTGTCAAATTATCTGCATCCTCCAACTTGACCCAGATTCTGGTATCCACCCTTCTACTTAGTGTCTGCGAAACTTTGTTTTAAAAGTTGCATCTGTGAGTAAGATTATGGCATTTGCCTTCTTGTTTCTGGCTTATTTCAAGCCATGTAATGATTGCCTGTTCCATCCATGGTGTTACAAATAGCAGGATTTAATTCATGTTTACATCAATAATATTCCACTATGTCTATCTGCCACCCTTTCATCATCAATTAATGGAAACTAGATTACTTTCCTATCTCCTCTTGGATGAAATACGCTGAAATCAATTTGATAGTGAGGATTCCTTGTTAGCAGATTTCATTTCATGAGATTGCTGGATTGTGCAGTGTTCTATTTTAATTTCTGAGTAATTTCCTTCTTGTTTTCCACAATGGCTGTGCTAATGTCCACCAGCATTCCCCGTTTCCTATCCTCTTAGCTCGTGTTTTGCTTTGGGTTTTTAAAAGTCATTCTTATGGCGAAATGATGGCTCATTGTGGTTGAATTTGTTTCCATGATGATTGGGGTGTTGAGCATATTCTTATATACGTGCTGTCCATTGGTCTCTTCTTGTTTGAGTGTCTGCTGACTGCTGCTTTGTGTCTTCTAAAGATTTGGGCTATTTGCACGCTTTCCACATTGCGGTAGTCAGCTGAGAATTGTACAGACTGTAAGTATCAGCCTCAGGTCAGTTAATGCAGTTTGTACTTATCTCCCCAGTGCTGTGAGCTGTCTTTTCCATTCTGATGGTTTCCTTGACTGTGCAGGTTTTTAGTTTGTCATCCTATTTTTGTAGTTTTGTTTTTGTTTCTGCTCCTCTTTTTTTTCTTAATTAAAAAAAAACATTTCCAATTGTAATGTGTTGAAGTATTTTTGTTATGTTTCGTTTTAGTAGTTTAGGAGTTTGGGGATTTTGTGTAAGTCTGTAATGCATCTAAGTTGAAACTGAGATGATAACAAACCAGGGCTGGAATGAATTTGATTTGATGAGCAGTTAGGATATAGTTGCATTCTTCATATGAATGTACAGTTTTCCAGCATCAGTTAACAGACTGTTTTGCAATACCTTTTCTCAACACTAGTTAAAAAAAATCAACTCAGTATAGACTTGTGAGGTTACTTCTAATATCTCTATTCTGTTGAATTATTCAGTTTCTCACTGTATGTCAACATTATAATTTATTATATTTTATATTTTATAAAAACATAATACATTATATTTATTGTGAAATTTTATTGATGATATCAGGTAGTATAATCTTTTAAGTTTTGTTCCTTTCATCCAAGTTGAGTTTGGCGATTTAGTTTTGTTTATCATTTAATATAAATTTTAATATTTTTTTCCCTAGATGTGTGAAGAGTGTCATTAGTATACTTTAAAATCAAAGTAAAATTGTGTGTGTTTCTGTTAGTGAATGCCACGTGTGCTTGAGTACCCACTGAGTCCAGAAAAGGGCATCATATCTCCTGGAGCTAGAGTTACAGTGTTCATGAGCCATGTGATGCGAACTCTGGTTCTGGATAAGATCAGAATGCTCTCTTAATCACTAACCCATCTGTCCTGCCACATGTAAATAATACAACTTCATTCGAACGGTGAGCATTGGATGCCTTTTCAATTATTTATTTGTTCAGTGCTTGCATAGTTGAATATTTTTATTTTTGGTTACATTTTTCTCTTTGCTTAATTTTGCAACTAGTATAAGTAGGATATAAAAAATTGTTTCTTCGATCATCTGCTATTGGTGTCTAGAAGCACATTCAAATTTTAAATGTCAGTTCTGCATCTTGGAACATGACTCAATATGTATGACAGATACTTTCCTGCTTCTCATAATGATCATATTGATTTTTCCCTTTACTCGATTGATATGATAGATCATGTACATTGTTTTGCATATGTTGAGACATCCTGGTATTCCTGGAATAAAACAATGATTTTTGCCAATAATTTGCTGAATTAGTTTTGTTAATGCTTTAGGGCTTTTCTATGTATTTTAATAAATAATTTTAGGTACTTTGGTGTGTGCTTGTCTAGTTTTAGATTTAACATAATTTTACACTGAGATAATAGTTTGAAAGAATGTTCTAAAAACTAGTAAATATTGACTCTAAAATGTTGATATTTTTCAGAAGTGTTGGCAGATGCCTTTAACTCCAGCAACTGGGAGACAGAATCAGGCAGATCTCTGTGAGTTCGAGTCCAGTCTGTTCTACAGAGAGAGTTGAAGGACAGCCAGGGCTAAAGAGACCGAGTCTCAAAAAATATATACCTTTTTATATGTAGAATTATTTTAAAAATTAACATTGGGAAATTCATTGTTATTATTCTTATTTTTTAAAATTATGATAATTAAAGTTTTTGCCTTCCCAGTTCTCCCTTCAGCCCTTTTCATGCACCTCGTTGCTCTCTTTCAAATCATGGCCTCTTTTCTCTTTAATTGTTAGATATTATATACGTAATTGGTCTGTACATATTCTTAATATAATCTTCTCAGTCTATATGTTACTATTGAGTATATATTTTCGGGGCTGATCATTTGGTCTTTCTCTTGAATCAATGGTTTTTGTCTTAGTACACATGCACACACACACACACACACACACACACACACACACACACACACACACCCAACTATTTCTAGGGAGACCATGCCTGGTTCTGGAACTCTAGCAAACTATCCAGTCCTAGGGCAACTGGACTTTTGTTTGCTAATAACTAAAGTTGTGGATTTTTGTTTGTTTGTTTGTTAGTGTTTTATTGTTATTCCTTTTTAAGGAAATGAATAGGCTTTAGATTACGTGGGATACATTTTCTCATCTGGTATTTCATATGAAGGGTTGAAGTCATTACCCGGAAGGGGGAAATCACAGTAATTACTGCAAATATTCTTAGTCAACAATCAAGAAAGTCTACTCATTGCTTGTGGATAAACTCTTCATCTGAGAAGCATTCCACACTTTCATAATGCCAGTATTGCTAGTTAATTAAAAAAGGTTTTCATTTGATGATTTTTTAAGGTAAAATTAATCATCATTAGTAGCATGTTATAATGAGGGAAAAGGAAGGAATTTTTGTATTGTTTTTCCATATACTTTATAGCTTTTGAAATATGTTCTCTGTGAGGTTTTATATAACAAGAATTCTAAGTATGATCCTCAATCATAAAATATATAAAATGTATCCTATATTTTCACAATATTTACATCTATTAGCCATATTATCTTGTTCCCTAGATATGTATACTGATACCAATTTATAGCTCAATGCAACTGAAAAATAACACTGAGAAAATCAAGAGTTAAAAATAATCACAAGGAAAAAAATTTTATGAAAAAACTTTAAGAAATAAAAAATATAATCAAAGATCTCTAGATTGTGGAGGAGAACACATAAGAACATTATTTAATATCTTTCTTGGGTTGTTCAAAGAGTCACTCTAAGAGGAAATGCTCAAGGTGCTGGTTGATAAAGTAAGAGTCTCTAAAAAAAATCATGATGGCACCTTAATCAGATAGTTTATGTAATAATTCTCAATAGTGAAAGCTGAGCTTATATAAATGAATATGAAAAGTCATAGCATCTCTAATGCTGAGCATTCCCTACAATGGGAAGTAGTTAATTACAGTTACCTTTTACTCAGATTGGCCTTTCAGGGATCATTTGAAAACCCTCGCTGATGTGCAAGATGGGGAGTGGGAGGAGAGAGGTTATGAATAAATTAATTAATTAATGAAGGAAAATAAACAAACAAACAACCCTTTAACTAAGAAAGCCATGTGTCCTGAGCTTAAAACTGTGTGGAGATACACAGATGCCTTACAGTCTACTTATACTATAGTAGTTAAGATATTTTGGATTCTGACACATGTTTTAAAGCTCCAAGAGACTGATTATATAGGATAATATTTGTAATTACTTTGATTAAAAATCTCTTATACATTCAAAACAATAATGCCCTTCAATTTTAAGTAATGTGGTTCTACAACTACAATCCAGGAAAATTCAATTTATATTTATTGAATGGTTTCAGATTTCAACTCTCTTCATAAATCTGTAATAATTTATTTATGAAAACAACTTCTAGGAAATGTGTTTATTTGACACAACTTCCCATATCAGTCTTCTCTTTGCTCATTTCCTTTTTTCTAATCAACATGAAAAATGTTCATACATATAGAAATGTTCAAATTTAATTTTTTGATATTTGTAACATCTATTGTTACTCTTCTGCCATTTATATATTGTATAATTAATTACTCCAACAATCAGAAAGTTTTCCTATTTTATTACCACTAAAGAATTAAAAAAAAAAATTAGTATTGCTTGTTACCATTTCACTAGCATACAATGGCCCTGTATTTTTAATTTCCCATTTTTGAGATACAAGAAAA
Source organism: Uromys caudimaculatus (assembly GCA_028551405.1). Lineage (NCBI taxonomy): Eukaryota > Metazoa > Chordata > Mammalia > Rodentia > Muridae > Uromys > Uromys caudimaculatus. The sequence goes on from CM052700.1 coordinate 137,616,159, forward strand.
AGAAAGAAATGGATTAATATATAAAAAATAGGGTAAAGTATTTTTAAAACTACAAGTGATCTGACTCCCATGAGGGAAAGAGGGACCTGGGTGAGAGAGAGGAGGGGGAGTGGAAAAGGTGACCATGATTAGGTATTGGGGGAGGGGAGGGACAGGAAAGAAGGCCTGAAGACCAGCAGAATGAATGAAAATATGAAACCTGGGGGGTGGGAAGTGCGGAGACCCCATAGAATGTACCAGAGACCTTGGAAGTGAGAAACTCTCAGGATTCAAAGTGGGGGGGACCTTAGATGAAATGCCCTACAGTAGGGAGAGGGAACTTGTAGAGCCCACCTCCAATAGAAAAACAGGCATCAAAGTGGAGGAATGGAGTTGCCATTCCACAATCAAAAATTCTGACTCAGAATTGCTCCTGTCTAAAAGAACTGCAGGGGCAAAAAATGGAGAAGTGACTGAAAGAAAGGAGGTCCAGTGACTAGCCCAACTTGGGATCAATCTCAATGGGAGGCCTGACTCTATCACTGATGCTATGGTGTGCTTACAGACAGGACCAGGCCCAACAGGCCCCACAGGCCCAACAAGCAGCTGAAAGAGCCGGATGCAGATACTAGCACCCAACCATTAGACTGAAGTCTGGGAACCCTGCGGTTGAATTAGGGAAAGGCTGGAAGAAGCTGAGGAGGAGGGTAACCCATAGGAAAACCATCAGTCTCAACTAACCCATACCCCTGAGAACTCTCAGACACTGAGTCACCAACCAGGCAGCATACAAAAGTTGGTCCAAGCTCCCCTCTCCTCACATATATAGCAGAGGCCTGCCTGGTCTGTCCTCAGTGAGAGAAAATGCCCCTAACCCTTGAGAGACTTGAGGCCCCAGGGATTGGGGAGGCCTGGTAGGGGGTGGGGTTGAGACATCCTCTTGGAGACAGGGTGGGTGAAGGAATGGGATGAGGAACTGTAGGAGGGTGGACTGGTGGGGGTAATGACTGAATTGTAAAAAACATAAAAGTAATACTTTCTAAAAAAAAAAAAAGTGATCTAAAAGAATATTTACAAAGATATCTACATATCACCCAAAGAAAGGTCAAGGAAAAATTCTCAAAGGGGTTGCTGTTTGCCAGCCTTTCTTTTTTCTAATTCATAGTCACTTTTGCTTCTTCAATTTGTTATTAAAATGTAGTATGATGAGTCACCTTAAAGCTAAGCATGTAAGAACAGCATGTGAGTGGAGTAATCTAGTCACTAGGTTTTATTTTTATAATTTCACCTCCTGATGTTTTTTTAAACCGTTAACTTCCTCAATGATATTTTTCTAACTTTATTGAGGTATGATTGACAAAGAAATACATATTTAGAAAGTAAAAATGGTGGTTGACATATGTATACATGGTGAAATTATTATAATAAACTATTACCGCAGCTATCACCTTCCACTGTTAACATTTAGGCAGGTGTGGGAGATTGTAATGAGAACATTTGTCTTCTGTGTTCAACAACAGAGTGTTTAAACTAGAGTTACCATGCTTCAATTAAATCTCCTGTGTTTATTCATCCTATGACTGTAAGTTTGTGTGCTTTGAGCAAAAATAGAGTAGAACATAACTTTTCCTTTAAAGGCTTTCTTACCTTCAAAGAGCTCAGCATCTTCCCAGTGCCACACCCTAGGGGCAAAAGATGCCTGAAACTTTACCAAGGCTGCTGAACAGGACCTTCCTGCTGGGATGTTCCCTCAATTTGTGAACTGAATGTATCGAAACCTGAACCACAATTCCCACTTGTTTTCAAATTTTCCAGTCAAAATTTTGTCCTTAGAGTACTCAAAAGCAGGATCCAGAAAACAAGTTTTCTCCTATATATGTCCTCTTTGATGCCACCCAGACACATCAATTATACCTCCTTTTTATGTCTTAAACCATCCAACATGTCTTCCCCTCCAATGGGTTCACCTTTCTCAAGACATGATTTTCTTCTACCTTAATTAGAACAATTATCCTAAGACTTGTTTCTGAACCTAAATCCATCTTTCATCCAAATTTTAACGTACAATTAAGAATGTTTTCTAACTAAAATTCTTTAATAATTACCCATTGGTTGATCAAGAGTAGAATCAATTGTATAGGAATATCCATCTGATCCGTCCCACTGTCTCTGTTTGCCCACTATGTTACAGTTGCTATGGGTACCTTCAATTCTGGATGCTGACTGAACTCCTTTCCTTAAAACCTTAACATTTGCTACTCTCTCTGTCTGGAATTATCCTTCCACCCACAGTTTTTTGCCTGACTAATATCGAATTCATCCAGCTTAAAAATCACCAATTATTCCCCCACCCACCTTGCTGACTCAATGATACATTCCAAAGTGTGATATGTTTCTATTTTAGGACAATTACCTCAGTAAATTTATCTATTTTTTGCATATATACATTTTGTTGTTATTTGCACACACACACACACACACACACAGTGCACATACAATGTCTACAAACACTAACAATGTTTCTTCTACTAAGCTATAAGTTCTCCAGGAAGAGAGGCTAGCTCTGTATTTGCCTACAAAATTTTTCAGCACTGAGTCAGAACTACAACACATATAAATATTTGTAACAAGTTTTCATTTACTTCTAAAATGCAATCTAAAATGTATCTTAATCATATCTACTGTTTTTAAAAATGCCATCTACAAGTTCATTTGGTGGTCCCTAAAGTGGTAGTTTTCACTGGCTTCTGTCATGGTTCTGCTTTACATCAACACATAAGTACTGGTCTCCTACTGTGACCATGTAAGGACTGTGGACACAACTCTAAGTAAACAAGTCTTGGCTCTTCTATGTCTGAAAAATATAAGCCTGGGTGACAGAGATAGAGCAGGAATGTGAGCATATTAACAGACAACTGCAAATAGCTCATGTGCATGTAGGAACATTTTAAAGATTTATTTATTTATCTATCTATCTATCTATCTATCTATCTATCTATCTATTTGTTTGTTTGTTTGTTTATACTGTTTTCAAAGTGATTCTTTCTTAATTGCTGAAGATTGCCATAATTCCAAATCATGAAAATTTGGATATTTATTTTAAGAATACTTCTATCATCTCATTAGTAGCTCTTTAAATGGCTTCAGAGTTCCCTATTTTTAATTCTCATATTTCCCCAAGTTTCCAGATTTCTGACATTAAAGTCATGTCTCTCCTTCCTTCAATTCCTGCTAATTAGAAGTAAGATCTGTGTATGAAACTAAACTGCTTTATCATGGAGTGTTTTAGTTACAGCTGAGGATGAAGATAGTGTAATAGCAATACATGACACTTACTCTGTGCTGCCGAATTGTCAGGCATTGTTTGATCTCTTTCAGTCATCATTACAACTTCACATATGCAGATTCAACAATGGTATCTTTTTAATGAAAACATTTGTCTAGTAATTTATAAAAGGAGCATTTAGGAGTGGATTCTAAAGCAATATTAATTTGCTCCTTTTGTTTCTATCATTGTAAACAGTTGACATTTAATCAATTGGATTTTTTTTTTTTTTTTGAAAAATTGGAAACAAAGAAAGGACACACTGCTATCATCCAACAGGATAGAAGAAAGAACATGTTCAGAGATCACACTGCCTTTGGAGAAGGTCTTGCTCAATGGTCAATGAAGTGCCAGCTCCAGGAGCTTGGTCTCCTCTTCCTTAAACATGACAAGTGGAAATAAATGGAAGGATCGCGACATGTATTACTATGGTGTGGACAGTTAAGGTCCACCTACAAAAGCAGTTCTCCTGCCTCTTTAATGGGAAAATCACAACTATTGAGAAAAGTAAGAACCTTATGGCATTTATTAAGAACTGTGCAGAAACAAAAGATAACATTTTTGTGTTCTCACTAGGAGCAAAGCTCAGAAGTCTGAAACCCTGAAAAGCAGTAATTGTTCCTGTCTTCACCACAGATACTCCATGATGTCACATACAAGAAATACCTTCAAAGGATATTTAAATCTTTTACATAGAGTCACTTCCCAGTGTACCGCCAGGGATCATAGATTTTGACAACTGAAAATGCAAGCTTTTTGTTTTACAAAGGAAAAAAAAGCTACTGAAAATTCTGACTTGGCCAGGATCATACAGCCAGAGACAATCTATACTGGAAATAAAATCTATAACTTCTTCAATGCAAAATGTTACTTTCATTATTTACTTATTCTATAACTGAAATCATATGCATAAAACATATACTGAAATGTAATTGAAACTGTAAAGATCTTTTGTGTTTTATACAAATAGTTAACCAAATATGAATCATTTTCTAAGGACAGAAATAAATAGAATGAATGCATCTTACAGAGTGATATTTTGACAAAGTTCTCTAAAGTTTACTTTTTGCAAAGATATTTATTTTTTTCTATATTTATTCATAGACAAGTCTTGATATATGGCTTTGCTAGTCTTAAACTGAAGATCCTTTTGCTAGTTCCTGAAAGCTACAATTACAGGCTATAACACTAGGCTTAACTCTATTGGAAACTTAATCCTTATCAGAAAACGCTGCAAGGCGGGAGCTTTATGCAGTCACTAGTTAATAAGAATTTCTCCACCCTTATGAATGTATTAATGAGACGCTGATCTTATACAGTATTTGTCTTTCCCTCTCGCTCCCTTTTTCTCTCCTTCCACTCTCTCTCTTTCTCTCCTCCCCCCAGACTTTCTTGAAGGCTTCTGTCATGTTGTAACACACAATGAAAGGCTCTCACCAGATGGAGAACCTCAATCTTAGTCAAACTCATGTGGAAAGCCAACCCAGGTGCAGTTCTAACAAACTCCCACATCAGGGGCAAGCTAAGGCTCATCTGCATTTGGCTTTGGCTCCCTTCCTCGCTCAGTTTGTGATCTGTCTTACTCTCTGACTGAGGAGGAGAACCTTGAAGACTGATCCCTTTGCAGAAGTCAAGTTGAAATACAGAGCAAAGAATATGGTAAAACCCAAGCAACCAAGAAGTAGCATAGAAAAGAATAATGAGTACAGGGCCTTCCTTTCCAACCCCCAGGGAACTCATCCTGCTTGGTTAATTAATTTAGAAATCTTCAGGGGCACCTGACTGATGGAGAGAGGTGACATATATTTAAAAACAGCGTCAGCAAACTGGTTGAGTGTGCAGGCTTTGTGGCACTTTACTAGCCTAGTTCAGAAAGATGATGATCAGTTCTTAATACAGTCATTTGAAACTCTGGATCTGTTTTTCGTGAATGTAAGGTCATGCATTAGGAGTAAAGATTTTTCACCCACCATAGTACCCAATCAGAACCTTCAGTCTCTGTCTTCAGGCATATCAGATGTTCACATGCCTAAAAATCAAATCTTTCCTTGTTCTAAACCATAGTTTTTCTCTCTCTATAGTCTCTCTTTCTATCATATCTCTCTCTCTCTCTCTCTCTCTCTCTCTCTCTCTCTCTCTCTCTCTCAAATTAGATGTCATGACCATTTCAATACTAACTACTTCATTTTGTTGTCCATCACACACAGTTGTACTATTTTGTCTTGAGTGGCTTTCTGTTCCTTAATTAGTAAAGAGTAAAATACTGTTTTGTTACTATCATAATAATGTGGACTTCAAGTTACCCAGTTAAAATCTTGGACCCTTCTTACTGCTGTGCCTGGAATGTAGTGATTTGGGAGCTCAAAATATATGATGTTTACTTAGAAAGACTGACTTTCTGTCCACCTGGATGTTTGACAGGTAATTCAAATAATGTACTCCAAACCTGGACAAGAGATTTCTTCCCCTAACTTAAGTTTGTCCAATTCTATCCTGTTTCCCAGTTTGCAGAGCCTTTTGGAAATCACCAAAACTAGGATCTAGATCTAAGCTCTTCCGTCTCTGGCTCATTTATTTCTTTTCGTACTGCCTGTTGTTAGCTCAGTTCTCCTGGCTCTTCCTAAGTAAACCTGGAAAGCAACTACCCTTATTCTCATTTGCCTCCTCACTTTGTTTGAAATTCTCATTTCTCTCATTTCCACGTTATTCTAAAAGACAGTTGTTCAAGTTGCTGCTTCCCAAAGTAAACCTGCTTCTTGCAGTAAGAGAGATTCATATAAAGAGCACACATGAGAAGAGAGTTTCCATTTCTACAGTCCTGTGGCCCATCATCTATCTGCCTGGTTACAGGGTGATCTTAGAGAGCTCACTCTGACCTCCTTCCCTTCTAAGTTCATGCTGAGAGTTGAGGGAGAGAGAGCCTAGCACTTCCTTGAGAAAACACTGATGGTTTCTGCCTGATGTTTGTTTTTATTTGTGCCTGTGATTTTTGTCTCAATAACATTCCCAGTATTCTGCCTTCCTGAAACACTTCTGTCTACCATCTTCTCCACTCACTGCTAAATCCTACTTGGGTTTTCAATCTGATCCTGAGTGGAGCCTTCTCCTGACTTTTACCCCCAACCAGTTATCTGACTGGGTCTGAAGTTTCTTGTACAGTTTTTACAACCCCCTGAAAGTGAAACATTGCCTAGAGCAATTGTTCTACTGCTTTGAAAGTTGACGCTTTAAGGATATCTATGTAAAAACAGATGAAACAAACGTAATCTGCTCCACAGTCCATAACTGGGCTTACTCACTTCATGCTTGATCACTGTTGGTATAAGGCTCTTTTGGCAAGATTCTCATAGCTTGAAGCTTCAGCTTCTATCTCAGAGTTTGCAGAAAACACTCACTAACTTCAAGGACAGTCGGTGTTAACTGTAAACAACAGGTTCTTATACCTTAGTTTTCTCTTCGGTACTATAAAGATGAGGACAACACACACAAAAAATGTCTTTAAAAATAGTACATTTTTGATTAGTCATTAATATTTAGTATTGACATCACTTATGTATTGCTTGAATCCACGTATACTTTTCTAAGGTTTTGCTGTTTGCAAAGTTAAATAGCTATTATGTATTAGGCATTTTACTTAGAAACAGAAAAGAAAACCTGATAGATGTGAATTTATCCATCTGAGTTTATTTGGCTACAAATGAAAAACATTTCAGAACAATAATTTGATTGCATTCTTATATATCAGCAATTTGTAGGGGGCAGTCCAGAGTTGGCATACATTACCTTTTGGAGTCAAGAGGACCGTGATCCTATTTTGTCACTTCACTACTGTAAACATTGTACTTTATTACATGCTTATAAATGAGCTCCTGTCATAAGCCTACGCTCCAGACAGCTAGCATTAAGAAAGAAGACAGGAAGTGGACTACCCAAAACTCCAATTGTCATTCTATGATGCTCAATTCTGCATGTCAACTAGATTGGATTTGGAATTAGCTAGGAAACCATGGCATACTTGTCTGTGTTTATATGCACATGCTCAAAGAAGATTCGCAGAATGAGGAAGACCCACCCTGGATATGAGGGATGACATCTTATGTAATAATAAGTGGGAGCGGAGACGGCCAGCTCTGGCACTTCCCTCTCTCCACTCTGAGGAAGCCATGATGTGATGTAAGCTGTGATGTCAGCTGCTGGGTCCTGACAGCTCCACCAGGAGGACTGGGTCCCCATATCTGCCAGCAAAACAATTCTTCCAGTAAAAGGACAACATAAACCGCATTTGTCCCTATTTGAGGACCAGGGCCTGATTTCTAAAAGAAGGTCATAGGCAGCATCTCCAGGAATAGACCATAAAATCCAGAACAAGATCATAAAACCCCCTCCCAAAGAACAACCCGGGGATAACCACAAAAATGGGGAAATAGCTTATCTCAGACTGGGCCATCTGTGCTAGGCAGCCCTATCTCATCCTATGGTTAAATGTTCATGATATAGGAATGCAGACCCCTGACTACCTGTGAACCCCTAGCACCCACAAGTGAAAGGTTACATTACCTAATCCTTCTAGAGAGTTATTCAGGTTCCCTGTGAAAAGGCCTGTACCCCTGTGTCTGGGGTCACTATTTCAAAGAATGTTGACCTCAGCATGCTGGTTGTTTCAGCAGAATGAATGTTCTTTGTCTTTGCATACTATCAGAATCTGTGGTCTTCCTTCTGTGATTTTCAGACCCTTACAGCTGTTTTTTTCAGGCATTTTCTGAGAACAGCAAGAAAAACAACAGAAATGAATTCGTACCTTTTCAGAACATACCCTAGGATGTCATGCATAGCTTTTTAATCCTTATATTCTACTGGCCAAAGCCTGCCCTCTTAGCCTCTCCTGATGAAATATTGTGGAGTCTAAAGTCAAAGGTGACCATCGATTTAGGAGACATTATTAAGGTCTGTGATTAAAAGCCTTTCTTTTTCTCAACTATATAAGCTTGTTCATAATTTTTACAAGAAAACCTATTGTATAACTGTCTCTCTTTGTCTAGATAGATGCTTAGAATAGTGAGACAACTGTTTCAGCATAAGGATATTGCTTAACATAAAAAAATTATTTAACTCAACCAATAGCAAGAACGCTTTATTTAAATGACAAAGTTAGACTGTATAAAAGGACAAATAGATATTTGCAGTGAAAGTCAGTATTCCTTGTGATCTAAATAAGGAAAACTCACACTACCAAATCTCTGTTCTTGCCTTCATGTTCTACTGTCTTCATCTGATTACAGTCTTAAAAACTTCATCACATGTGCACACATGCATGCACACACACACACACATACACACACACACACTCACACACTCACACATACACATACATGTTACAAACAACTCTGTATACCTTCTGTGGAGAAAATGTGCACTCAATTGAATTTTTTAAACAAGAAAAACAACAAGGAAAAATAATCTAAATAATATTGCGTAACAACGAGTCATTCAAACAAAACTGCCCGCAACATCTGGTCATTGGTACTCTAAGCAACACTCATGTGATATGATGATACAGTGGAAAATGCTGAAAAAAAGGGCTGGAGTTTATACAAGAAGGAAGCTCAGAGTAATACTTTTTATTTGTTTTCTAGCAGTGACTTAGATTTAAATTAACATATTTATACACTTGTTACTTAAAAGCAGTAATATAGAAAAAGTTATATAAAAATTGTCTCTGTGGATTCCATATATTCATGAAGAGTTTCATTTACAGTAACCAAATTAAAAACAAAACAAAAGGAACAAAATCTAAACAAAAAACCAAACAACCAAACAACAAAACCAAAACTGCCCAAACAAAGTAGTCTACAAAACTACTATTGGATTAGTTTTATATTGACCTTCTAGTGCTGGGCATGCAACCTACTCTTAAGTGTAGTTTATATACAGTGTGAAACTCCATTGGAGAAAACTAATTTTTGCTTTTTAAGCTGATGTCAATTGCAGATGGCTTTTTGGTTAGGAGTGAGAGCCTGTGTCTACTTTCCTTCTAGATGATGGCTTTCTGGCTTGCTGCCACTGTCTCTCAGAATTTATATGTGTTTCAACAAAGAAAACCTTCCTGGAGTTGGTTCTTTCCTTTTACCCATGGAGGCTGTAACTCCTGCCATCAGGTTGGGGGCAAATCCTTGGAATCACTGAGACATTTTACCTTTTATACTTTGTATCTAGTAATTTGTATTATCTATTTGCTGAGATGTCATTTTCCTATTTTACCTTATGCATATTTTCTTAGCCATTTGAACATACTTAAAATAGCTAATCTGTGTTCTTAATCTAGTAAATCCAACATCTGGACTTCATATGTCTGGATTATATTTTGTTTCTTTTGGTAATCTATAATCTTTAGCAGAAAAATTTGAAAGTATAAACTGACAGCTTGGGATATTCTCATTCGAGCTTTTTGTTGCTCTTTGTTTTGTTGGTTACCTACATTTGTGACCAATTAATTCTATATGGCTTGTAGTTTTATCATGTATAGCTACTGAAATATTTACAAGGCTATATCAGTGATCAGTTAATTATTAGATGGAGATTATAAAAACATTTGGAACCAGCAATTGCTGAAAGCCTCCTTGGGTGTGTGCAGGAACATTCCATTTGTCACCCAGCTAGGCTGTTGACACCTCTGCCTAATCCTCACCTTCTATTTTTGAAAGGCACCAAGATCAATCCGAGGTAAGTGAATCAAGACCACTTCAGCACTGAGATGTTCACAGGCATCCATGTGGCCTTCTACGTTCCCACAGATATGATGAATACTCCTTCAATGAAGCTCATTTTCAGAGGAAAGGACTTTCTAAACAGAAAGGCACTAAGATCAACAGTTAAGAAATGGGATCCAATGAAACTGAAAAGCTTTTGCACCACAAAGGACACTGTCATTTAGGTAAATCGGAAGTCTACAGAATGGGAATAGATTTTTACCAACTACACATCTAATAGAGGGCTAATGATCAAAACATATAAGAAAGTTAAAAATAATCCTATATGTCTAGAAAACTCAGTTAAAATGGCATACTGATTTAAAAGGGGAATTCTCAAAAGAGGAAATGCAAATCACTGAGAGACATGTAAAGAAATGTTCAACATCCTTAGCCAGCAGGGAGATGCAAATTAAAAGTACATTGAGATTCCATCTTACATCTGTCAGAATGGCTAAAATCAATAAACCAAGTGACAGCTTATGGTGGGGAGGATATGGAGTGAGGAGAACACTCACCCATTGCTGGTGGCTGTCCAAACTTGTACAGCCACTATGGGGATCAGTGTGGTGGCTCCTCAGGGGGCTAGGAATCAATCTATCTAAAGATCCAGCTATAATACTCTTGGGAATCTACCCAAAGGACACTTTATCCTAACACGTGGACATTTGCTCAACGATTTTCATTGATGCTCTACTCATAATAGCCAGGAATTGGAAAACATCTAGATATCCTTCCTCAAAAGGATGGACAAAGAAATTGTGGTACATTTACACAATGGAGCATTACCCATCCATTTAAAAATATGAAATCATGAAATTCACAGGCAAATAGATGGAACTAGAAGAAAATCATACTGAGTGAGGTGTCCAAGACACAGAGAGTCAAATATGGATATGTATTTGCATATGTGGATATTAAATGTTAGGTCAATGATAGCTAAGCTACAAGTCATAGAGCCACAAGAGTTAGGCCTATAGATAGTATAGTATTGGGGAAAGACGACACATAGATCTCTCAGGAAAGGGGGAAAAGGGAAATCTAATAGAACATTTTGGATGAATGGAGGGACTGAGGTAGGGATATTGTATTCTGTGTTACCTTTTAAAATATTATCATATCTCATTTTATAATTACCCCACAGAAGTCTGCTGATTTCCTAATGAGAGACAGAAAGGGCATAGATCTGGATGAAAGGAGAGGTGAAGGCACTGTGAGGAAAAGAGGAAGGGAAAGCAAAATCAGGATATATAATGTGAGAACAAAATCTATTTCCAGTAAAAGAAAGATATGTAAATAAAGCTTTGTAGTTAGTCTTTTGTTCTCTTCACTAGTTGTCAATTGCCTCAGAGAGCAGTGATGTTAAATGTTTGGCTGTAATTATCTCTAACAAATGCCATGCTAGGGAGGTGGGGCAATTTTCACACAAGCACAGACCTAAGTTATCGTGGACTTCCCCTTTGAAAGGCTAGGGAACTGCCGCAGGTCAAATCACCATCACCATCATTGCCTGGTAATGACGCTTTATAGACACCACAATGTCACTTCCCAGACAGTGACATCCAAGCTGACAATTCAATCATTGTGATGCTATCATGGAGCTAGAACATGGAGGAAGTACTGGAAGTGTAATACAGCAAGTGAAAATTCCACAAAGCTCCATCCTTTTACGGAGCGGCATCTGTTTCTCTTGAATAAGTGATTTTTTAAAAAAAAAATCTTGGACCAAAAAGAAAGGCCCTTGGGCCTGAGGATGTTAGAGGCCTCAGTAAAGGGGAATGTCAAGGCGGGAATATGGGGATGGGTGGATGGGGTGGGGTGGGGTGGGAGGTGGAATTCCCTCCTAGAGGCAGGTTGGGGAGGGGACAGGGGGTATCCAAAGAGGAGACTCAGAAAAGGGGAAACATTGGAAATGTACATAAAGTATCAAAAATAAAAAAGAAAAAAAAAGATATATAGCTAAATAATACCTAGTCTCTTATTATTAAATAGACTTTATATTTCAAAACAATTGAAGAATTACTCATTTTCACATTATACATACTAGTGTTTGCTTCTGTATGTCTATGTACACCATGTAAGTGGCTGGTGCTTTCAAAGGCCTAAAGAGGGCATCTGATCCACAGGGACTAAGCAGCTGGTAGTCGCCATATGGGTGCTGGAAACTGAAACTCTGTCCTCTGTTAGAGCAGTACGTTCTTCTAAGTGCTGGGCTTTCTGTTCATCCTCTTAGAATATATTTTTAAAGTAATTTACTTCTGAATAATAGTGTGTAATGTCATCAAAAGTTTAGTATGTTTGCTAAAGACAGTACGAGACAATCAGTATTTATAGAGTGGTTCCTCTGTGGCAGACTCCGTACTAAGAAATGAGTCCGAACTTCACATTTAATCTTTTCATTATTCTATGTATGCTCATTAGGCTAACAAACTAAGGAAAAGGAACCACATGGTGATAAGTATTGAATGGTGTGCATCTAGTCTGTTCGCTACAGATCTGCTATCTCACCCCACCACAGCCTGCACTTTATTTTATTCTTTAATACCACTGGAATGAAATAGCTAAAACAGCTATTATGACAATATACTAATATCCTGCTGGATCTGCATTCTCTCCCTCCTTGTTCTTGAGTGTATATTTCTAGGACTTAATTCATGCTTTACTTCTTGATATTTATAGAATTTTTTTTGCAGTAAAATAAAAGACAATTATTCAAAATGTAAAATGCAGCCTTGGTGTAAGCTACAGCATTCACTACCTTAATTTGCTCATATTTACTGAGCAGCTCGTGTGTGTCTTCCCTAAGATTGAGACTGAGTCAGACAAGGCAGAAGAGACTAGAATGCCCAAGAAATGTGCATGTCACACAGGGAGAGAAGACAACATGTTTAGGGACTTTTAGAGTCACACTAATGGAGGTCAGTATGTCTGGTGAGCACAGGGTAGTGGAGAATATTATATTTGGTTTTAGAAGCAGAGAAAGACTACAAGAGTAGAGAGAGCTTCATAGTCATAGGGAAGTGTTTGGTATGATTTTTGGCTCACTTAGGTTGATGGAGCAGCCTACAAGATGTTACATGGCCAGTTGACAGAAAGGGAAAGGGCCTTGAGAGACTGGCCAGAGTCAATTCATGTGACCTTTGTGTGCATCCCATTAATAGGAAGGACTAACCTGACCAAGCTTCCATCTGGGAGTAGACAGTGGATTCACCCCTCAGGGAGGCCCAGGGAGCATTTGCAAATAAAAACAACCTTAAATGATAACTGCAGTTTAAGTTTCATGGTTTTCTATAACAAAATTTAAGTGATATAATTCCAAACGTATTTTAGTGTAACTAAAGCTTTGCTTTGTCACTGAAACTATCAGAGAAGCCAGAGAGATAGAATGGACCCTGACGTTACTTTGGAAAAAAAAGAGAAATCACTGGATTAAAGTTAAGGCCATGGGTAGTTTTTGAAGATCCAACTGTCTTCACAGCAGGTAGCCTGACTCTAAGCTCCAGTAATACTATGGGGACTGAGATGGCCTTGCGACACCAGAAATCTTCTGGTTTTTCATTTTAGCTTCTTCACACAATACAACTGAAATATTTTCTCAGTTTTATTTCTAAGCATAGTTAGAATTCTAGTGTGTCCAGCTACTTCTGAAAGTGGTTTCTTTCTTGTCATGTCTACATGGAATAGTTATGCCTTACATGTGCTGCAAAAAGAAGAAAGACTTTGTATAGACTTCATACAGCAACTGATATGAACAGATGCAAAGACCCATGGCCAAACATGAGGCAGAGCTTGTGGCATCCCAGGGAAGACAAAGGAAGGATGATATGAGGCAGAGGGGTCAAGGATACCTCAAGAACATGGCCCACAGAATCAACTAACCAGGGCTCATAAGGGCTCTTGGAGACTGAACAAAAATCACAGAGCAAGTTACAGCCTGACCTAGGTTTTCTCCATATATGTTATAGTAACATAGTGTGGAGTTCTTGTGGGAAGCCTAACAGTGTAACCAGGGGCTGTCTCCGACTCTTTTTTCTGCTTTTGAGAGAGTTTTCCTCCTACTGGTTACCTCATCCAGCCTTGGTATGAGGGTTTGCGCCTAGTCCTATGGTATCTGATTATGCTATGTTCATTTAATATCCCTGGGAGGACTGCTGTATTCTGAAGAAAAATGGAGGAGGAGTGGATCTGGGGAACATGAGAGGTGGGGCATATGACAGATGGGGAAGATGGACTAGTATGAGAGGAGGGAAGCAAAACTGTGTTTGGGTTGTAATCGTGAGAATAGAATTGGGGAAAAAATAAATGAATGAACAAAAACACTGGGATAAATCTAAGAGGGTATTCATGCTATCACCATGATAGCATGTTTGATCAATGTATTTCCAAAGCCCAAGAGAACTCATAGATGCCTATCAACCAGTCAGAGCACACAACAGGCATTAGGATTCTATGGGATGAATAAAACAGTATCTTTCACATATATAACAAATTAAAATTCAAGAAGGCAAAAACTCTAAAGGAAAAATAATGCATTTTGAGTTGTCCTGACATTTATAGGAACTCTGAATTAGGCCAGAGTGTGTCATGAGTGGAATTTATTGAATGTGTTATTATTTTGGAGAGCAATGCCAAAAGAATAACTTCTGTAGACCAGGAAACAAGTTCAGAACAAAAATATTCAATATGTTTTATCATAACGCATTTATAAAGCACAAACACAGAAGTAGCTTAAGTATTCAACTTCAGAGTGGTTTAATAAATGGTAAAAATCCTCAGATAAATTTTGTGCTATAAAAGCATGCCATATTGCAGAGGTTACATGTGGAACTATTTGGAATTATATGTGTGGTGTATTGTATATAAGTGTACAAATATATAACATATGTATAAAACAGTATGATAAAAATCAACAAGAAAACTGCTAGGTGGGAAGAAACCAACATATATAGCCACAGGCTGATGGGAAAAGGAGGGAGTTAGAATCTTTCCTGTGTGCTTCCTAAGTACCACTCTATCATGTGGGCACAATCACATTAGTGTAGAAACACGTAGGACCTCTCGGTTTGTCAGGAAGGATTTTATGGTCCCTTTTAGAAAAGTAAGGTTTAATTGAGAGAGACTAGAAATCGAACATGATGCATTAGATTAGCAGAAAATTTGACTTTGTGTTTTTCCAAATGTTTCCTCTCAGCTGTGGGATTATCTAAGCAGAAAATAAAATGTAGACAAATACAGTGTTCGTGACTTTAAAACAGAAAATGTGAGTCCTCACGTACAGGAGGAATGCATTTCTCTCTTAATACTGCCAATGCCTCTTCCAACAATCGAGACCGAGACACGTTATGACTCCATATTAATCCATTTCATAATCACGAACATTCAATTCATCATTTAAACAAGGCACAGAATTTCTCTCTTATTTCTGGGTTTTGAAAATAAATCCCATGGAGCTGTAGATGCGATAGACTGAGCTTAATTTAATGCCATTTATCACCACAGCTCCAGAACCCCTTTGCTTCTAATTCTGAACAGAATAAAGGGAGACATTTGTCTTCATTTACTTAGCTTTAAACCCCACAGATTGCTTCTGTTTTTCATGTATAGCAGCAGAGATGAAGTCAGAAATCGTAAGTGAGTAGAGGCACACTTCCACCTGACTCTTTCAATCACCCTCCTCGGACTTTCTCACTGGCAACTTTGTCTTCATTAAGGCAAAGCCACCACTTATGTCTTGCATCTCTGTATGCTAATATTCTGTGCATAAGAATTTTTATTGTTTCTAGAACTGTCTTTTGTGTGTTATTGGTGTAAGATAAATGTGTATCTTGGTAAGGGGTGTGCATGTATGTATTGGAATTTTGTATGTATAATAAAACTGTGACAATGCTTATGAATATGGAAAAATGCAAAGAACGGCACAACAAAAGGAAATATATCCTCACAGAGATAATCTAACTGTATTGTGTCTGGCTTTTACATAGTGTTTTATTGATGTAATACTTATGCTTTCTTTCCTAAAATGAGATTGGCCTACATATCAGTACCATAAGACCAATATACAATGATCACAGTTTTTAGACCATTTCATCGTTTATATCTGAAATTGTTGTAAAGGATCATTGTATACAGAAAGGTAACATTTGCTTCAGTGCTGTGATTTTTTGTGCACATTGGTAGAGCATACTTTATTACTGCCACTGGCAAAAAAATCAATCATTACTTAATCCCCAAGACTTCCTTTTGCCACTATCAAAATAAGTATTCTTTTGGTCTTTTCTTAGAGAAAGAAACAAATATCCGCTCCTTGTATTTGCAGCTAAAAATCCAAAAAACAAACTAACCATTGGTTTTATGGGGTGCCATATCTTATATATATATATGTGTGTGTGTGTGTGTGTGTGTATATATGTATATATACATATATACACACACACACACATATATATATACTTTTCAAGTATAAATTATTATTATTATTCTTCATAATTCATCTGTAGTAAAATATTTTCTGAACTACTATCATGTACCCCAACTGTGTTAACTTCATCCAGCTGTTCATGAAAGCTTATATATTATGAAAAATTTATAAAAAGGAAGAGAAAATATATTTCCAAGGAAAATAATTAAGGGCATACAGAATTTGAATATGAATATGAATATGAATATGAATATATATATATATATATATATATATATATATATATGTTATTTAGGAATACTACTTGTATCTTATTGGTCAACAGTTTCGTGTTTCTGAACCTAAAGTTTAATCCTACTACATCAAAGTATGTAACAGCTTTCAGTTCTGTAAAGTGGTTAAGTCTTATATCGCCAACAGTGTTTAGAAACCGTGCAACTCATTTGCCTGCTGGGCTTCAATGTCATCACGCAGAAGTAATTTTCATTCCTCAAACATGAGATAATTTCACAACTCTGCATACGCTCTCTCAAATGCCACTCTGCCTGTCTTTACACGTGATGAGCTTGTATTAATATGTTATATCTAATTAAATTGTCATCACCTTTGGAAATCTCTTCTAGACCTCCTCAGAGAGAATAACCACTTTGTTCTGTGATCCGTGATAGTTGTTTAGACATCCATGTAACATTTTATGTATTGGGATGTGCTGTAATTATACCTGTTTCCACTAGAATACAAAAGTCTGGAAACTAAGAATCTTGATTTAGGCTTCTGCTTGTCTTTACCAATCATTCTGTTTGTTCTGCAAGTAGTCAGTGATCAAAATATGAGAGCTGAGTTAATACAGTGGGATAATTATCCTGAGGCCAGTTTCTGACTCAGATAGCAGAGTAAGAAGCTGCTGCATCTAGAAATAGAAGAGTGATTGCCTTTGATCTAAATGCATCTTTATCTTCTGGAAGATTTTTACACCCATGGATAATACTAATTACTAAGACTTATCTACTTATCTACTAACTGCCTACGTTGCATCATAGGGTTACTTTGGAAAAAGTTGTATTGTGGGATAGTGTCTCTCTTAAATGACAATTTACAGAAATCAGCGTATATGGACAGAGTTTACCATGGACTTAGCACCAAATGAACCATGGTGTTCTGTTGGGTTTTGATAGACCCAAACAAATGTCCCCTGGCTTTTAAAGGGCCTGATGCCTGGTAAAACTTCAAGAATCTATGCTGTCTCTTTAACACTGCAGTTATGGTAAATCTGGCATGGGAGGATTTCTTGTGTCTTTCTCACTGGATTATTCTGTTGTTTAAGTTGTTTAAGTTGTTAGGATTTTTGGAATAGAATCTTTCCAGTGGGAGAAATCAGAAATCCATTTCAGAACCGCCTAGGTTTGTAAGTTGCTTTCCTCTTACAAGTAACTCCACTGGTGTGCACATAGCTACACTGTTATGAAATTCCTTCCAAATGAACCATTGATTCCTACAAGCTGAAACTTAATATTTGATTAAAAATAAGATTATATTTAAGTTTGAGATTTCTAAGATCATTACTAATCGATTAATATGGTATTTAAACTTCCTAGGTTCAGCTCTTCTATAATATAATAGAAAATAACCGTTGTATGTAAGCACAGTGTGGACCTTCTCTCAACAATTAATTAATCATCATGGAAGCATACATTATGCTAACAACAAATAGAAACATTTGCAGTTTGGAAAAGTAATCCTATAATCTGGTGTGGACTAGAGTTGCGTGAAGAACCAGGATACATTCACCGATCTGTAATTTTAGACTGTAGATTGGGCAGAACCAGCTTTTCCCTTCAATAGTTTCTTACCTCATTGTGCTAAATCTATTCCTAGCTTTTCTTCAAGCTTGATCTAATTTGTAATCTGCCTGATAAAAACTAAAATATATTACAAACAAAAAGAACCAAACAATGGAATTCTAATGATTTAAAGGGGATCTGCCTTGGCTAATTCTGTTTCTTCTTTGTAGACCCTAACAAGCTTTCTGTATCTCTCTGTCTCTTTGTCTGTTTCTCTCTGTCTCTCTGTCTCTCTATATCTCTCTTTGTCTCTCTCTCTCTGTCTCTCTTTTTATCTCTCTCTTATTCTCCTTTTCCATCTTATCCAGTAGAATCTATTTCTCCCATGTCTAACTGAAGCTATACTGATGTGATATTCTCATAGAATGCTTTTGCTTTAGCAATCTATGTCATGAAAGACTTAATTTAGGTCACTGTTGAAGTGCAAAGGTCTCAATAAAAATCACAATATTTGTGAATTGTTCTAAATGTCTGGTTTTTTCTGCTATAATTTTTTTTTACTGTGTCATTCATTTCTCCTTTGCCCCTTTGACAATCTAGTATAATAAAATACAGTTTACTTGGGACTGTATCTCTTTGTTCATTACAACTTAAGCTTCATGAATGGAGATTAGGGGGTGCACAACTCAATAAGTAGTACTTGAAACAAAGACAATGGTCATGTCCACACCACACATTTAAAAACCAAAACCAAAACCAAAACCAAAAACACTTCAGACAGAATTCCACTTTGGAATCTGTAATGACAAGTAAGTTTTTTGTTTGTTTGTTTGGTTGGTTGTTTTTTTGTTTATGTGTTTTTCATTTTTTTAATTGGATATTTTCTTTATTTACATTTCAAATGTTATCCCCTTTCCTGGCCCTTCCCTGCTTCTATGAGGGTGCTCTCCTGCCTCCTGCCCTCGCATTCCCCTACACTGGGGCATCAAGCCTTCACAGGGTCAAGGGCCTCTTCTTCCATTATGACTGATAAGGCCATCCTCTGCTACCTATGCAGCTGGAGCTATGAGTCCCTCCATGTGTACTCCTTGGTTGGTGGCTTAGTTCTTGGAAGCTCTGAGGTTCCTGGTTCATTGATATTGTTGTTCTACCTATGGGGTTACAAAACCCTTCAGGTCATTCAGTCCTTTCTCTCACTCCTCCATTGGGGACTCCATGCTCAGTCTAATGGTTGGCAACAAGCGTCTGCCTCTGTATTTGTCAGGCTCTGGCAGAGTCTCTCAGGAGACAGCTCTACCAGGGTCCTGTCAGCATGCATTTCTTTTGGTATTCACCATAGTGTCTGTGTTTGGTGACTATATATGGGATGGATCCCCAGGTGGGGCAGTCTCTCGATGGCTTTTCCTTCAGTCTCTTCTCCACACTTTGTCTCCGTATTTGCTCCCATGAGTATTTTATTCCTCCTTCTAAGAAGGACTGAAGCACCCACACTTTGGTCTTCCTTCTTGCACTTCATGTGGTCTGTGAATTGTATCTTGAGTATTATGAACTTTTGGGCTAATATCCACTTATCAGTGAGTGCATACCATGTGTGTTCTTTTGTGATTGGGTTACCTCACTCAGGATGATATTTTCTAGTTCCATCCATTTGCTTAAGAATTTTATGAAGTCATTGTTTTTAATAGCTGAGTAGTACTCCATTGTGTATATATACTACATTTTCTGTATCCATTCCTTTGTTGAAGGATATCTGGATTCTTTTCTAGCTTCTAGCTATTATAAATAAGGCTGCTCTGAACAGAGTGGAGCATGTGTCCTTGTTATATGTTTGGGAATCTTTTGGGTATATTCCCAGGAGTGGTATAGCTGGGTCCTCATGTCCTATGTCCAATTTTCTGAGGAACCACCAGATTGATTTCCAGAGTGGTTGTACCAGCTTGCAATCTCACCAACAATGAAGGAGTGTTCCTCTTTCTCCACATCCTTACCAGCATCTGATGTTATCTGAATTTTTGATCTTAGCCATTCTGACTGGTGTAAGATGGAATCTCAGGGTTGTTTTGATTTGCATTTCCCTGTTGAAGCAACTAAGCTTTTTATCCTTAATTTGCTACTGTTTTGCAAAGAATTATGCCACCAAGAAAGCCATGTGCTATATGGAGAAAGAAGTCAGTTTTAATCTGTAGTTAATTGAAAGAGGATGTGATTATTTTTCTTTTGCTTGACATAATGGAGTCAAAATGTATGAAAATACGATTGCCAAACAAACATTCTCTTATTCCTGAAGATGTTGAAGCTTCTTTCATTCTGCCCATCTCAGTCTTATATAACAAGACTGATGCAGCACCTCACCTTGTGAGTTGCAGAATTTGCTGTCATTGAGGCTGGAACAATGGAACAAGACAGGCAATCATGGATAGTGTTATTCTTTCCTATCACATCTAAATCAAGCTACTGAAATCTCATTGATCACATGACATACAATCTTGTAAGTCCATTTACTTTAGAAAATCATTTTATTTTGTATAGCCACATATTTGATTATTTGAATGAAGGATTTAGGCTCATGCTTAAAATGCACATCATATGTTATCTCTCAGGAAGCTTTATAAAATGTAGAGTTGAATATTTCTTTGCAATAATTATTCTCTGTGATGAATCAATTTGCTGAATAAGACGTGTCACAATGCCATTTTAGATCTAAGAGATAGGGATGATGCCACCTCTTGAAAGGAAGTGTTCAAATCTCATAGGCAATATAAGACCAAGAAGTAGCGTTATTTTCACACTCAAATTACTATAGCCACAAACATTAAATATAGGAACTGGATCTAGAATACTTAATATGAACATACACATTCATTGGAAATCAGTCTCTCTTCTTTCTTTAATTATAATCTGTACATTTGGAATCAGCTATTCTACCAGACGGATGTGAATGTTGCATGTGACACTGAAGTCTGAATAAAAATAAGCTCTTACTTAGCAGTGATACCTTTTAAAAAGTGAGAAAAACCTTATTTTTCTCTCCTAGGTGCGCGCGCGCACACACACACACACACACACACACACACACACACACACACACACACATGTATATATATATATATATATATATATACCTTTGATCATTTCAATATGATCAGAGATTGGTTGATTATATCAGTATTGATTAATTATAATTTAGTAGACAACTGTCTTAGTTCATTTTGTGTTCCTGTAACAGAATACCCAAGGCCTGGATAATTTATAAAGAATGAAGGCTTATTTAGTAACCAGTTCTGGAGGCTAAATGACTGTGATCAAGAGGCCTCATGTGTTGGCTTTACTATACAACAGAAGCACAGAGAAGTAAGATGGTCATATATGAGAGGAGGAAGCCTGGCAGTGGTGGCACACGCCTTTAATCCCAACACTTGGGAGGCAGAGGCAGGCGGATTTCTGAGTTCAAGGCCAGCCTGGTCTACAGAGTGAGTTCCAGTACAGCCAGGGCTACACAGAGAAACCCTGTCTTGAAAAAGAGACAGAGAGAGAGAGAGAGAGAGAGAGAGAGAGAGAGAGAGAGAGAGAGAGAGAAGAAGAAGAAGAAGAAGAAGAAGAAGAAGAAGAAGAAGAAGAAGAAGAAGAAGAAGAAGACAAGGAGGTTAAAAAAAATTAGCAACCTACTCTTAGAAGACCACATCCATTCCTATGAGTTCTTATCAGTTTCCCAAAGAATAAATGAATCTCACTCAAATGCACCACCTTCCAATAATGATACTCAGCAACGACATATGCTTTAGAGAAGACACGTTATATCAGAACAGCAGCCACAAGCCAGCCCATGTTTGATGCCCTTGCTTCAAGAATGGTGAAGCAAGAATGTGCTTTTTTACTAGATGGGGAAGAAAGCTGATAGGAGGACAAAAGTACCACAGCCATGACTTAGATTCTTCAGCTCCTCGAGATTTCTGCCATGATCACTGCAGTTGTTCCAAATGACAGAGCCCATTGTAACATCTGACAGCTAAAAGTCTTTAGTGTTTCCTCATGGGCTGCAGGTAAAAACATAGGGGGTAACACACACACACACACACACACACACACACACACACACACACACACACACACACAGAGAGAGAGAGAGAGAGAGAGAGAGAGAGAGACTCTTCTCAATATGTTACATATATGTAAATATGACTCTCTAGTTTCTAATTTATTTCCTTTTCTCTTCATCATCCAAATAAACCACACATTTTGACCACAATGAACTATTTCTGACACATACGTTTATGCAACACTTTTCATAAAGCTTCAGTCACGTTTTCTGCATTAATCCAGATTAATTTCTATCAGCCTTGTTAGTTCATAGATCTTTCTAACAACTACGATGACAAGTGTATATCACTCTCAAGTTACACTGTCATTTTATGAGTTAGTACCCTTGCTCACGCTCATTAATACATCTTTTCCATTTTCGTTTCTGCCTACAGAGAATGAATCTTGGTTTTTGAGTTCCTGTGTAATACTCTCCCCTTAGTAAGTCCAGGGTTCTCCGTATTTTCTGTGCTCATCTCCCTCCCATGTTCCCCACCACAGCTGCATTCTGATTCCTGTGTTGTCATCGTTGCCTCCTCTGGAACGTGTTATTTTCCTGTCCTTTAACTGTCTTAGTACCAGTGTGCACCATGCCTATGAAGTTTAGGTCCTTCTCTTTCCTTTTCAAGCTGAGAAACTCATTTTGAATGTTTTTACCACAGAGAAATGGTAAGAGTAATATTATTTGTATGTGACACACTCACTATATATTGAATGTCATGTAGTCACAAAATATGCATAATTTTATGGCAATCTTAAGAGTTTCACATCTTAAATAAAAAAAATCACTATTTCAATTCTAAATTAATGGTAGGATAACAGTGACTGAACATTTTAAATTATTCGGTTTTCATCCCAATCCCTAAAATACTGAAATCTTGTGGAGTGCAAAGGAAATTTATGAAGTGAATTCCAAATGCCAATATTGACTTAGTTGTGAATTATACACTCCTTTTAGAAACACTCCTTGCTATCTTTGAAATTAAATATCCAGCGTTTCCTCTCTTGTCTCCTTCTAATGTATCCTCTTCCTCAGCAGAGACAGAACACTCTCTTTGTTCTGTAACACCACCCGTGCTTGTGATGAATGAGTCCAGGCTGCGGTTACATTTGTTCTTATCTCTTTTGAAGCAAAATATCTGGCAGCCTCTTATCTAAACGTTAACAAGTGGAGATAAACCTTGGTAGAAATGTCTTTGGGCTGCATGGCTTTAACAACAGCAAACTATTTAAACTAAAAGCAGCTGTCTGAGTTTTTCCCCCTCAAAAATACATCTAAAAGTAAAATTCTCTCTAAAGAATGACAATATAGTTTTCAATCAAATGCAAACGTAACTCTCCTGGACACTTATCTGTGATGAAGATAGTTCTATGAAAAAACCACTTCTTTTGGTTTCATAACTGAAGTAACAATTGAGCAAGATAATATTTGTTCTATCCCACTGGCAAGCTCATGGTGATGCTGCTAATGTAGCTCAGGTTATTTAGCTGGAGACATCTCTATTGTTTTTTATTAATAAGCCAATTTGAAAGATTTGAACTTATGTCCTAGCACTCAAGTTTTTTCCAGAAAGATCTCAGGATAGATTCTTGCTTCTGAATATAAAAAGGCAAATCAAGAGTCTCACTCCCATTTTGAAGAGACCGTATGAAAATGCATCATTTAAAAAAGGGGAAGAATAACTATTCTGAGTGGAAAGATCAGCTCTCAGATGTTTCTGTATTATGTGAGTAGAATCTGTTTTAAACTGGAAAACCAACCTTTTGATGTGAGCCTGCTTGTTTCCCTTAGCTCAGTGCTGTGATTTAGTAGGGGAATGCACAACAGAATGAATACTTTTCTTAACACTCATTCTTGGGAATGTTAGTAACATTTCCATGTACACAAGCATTATACTGATCTACATTCAAATGTATACCAATTTGAAGTTGTTTCTTTTCCTTTCACTTTCTTCTTTCTTTCTTTCTTTCTTTCTTTCTTTCTTTCTTTCTTTCTTTCTTTCTTTCTTTCCATTTTTCTTCCTTATTAAAACAGAAAAGACAATTTCCCAGTTGAACTGAAATTATTTTCCTTCACAAACAAGTTATTTAAAATATGTGTATGTTTAAAGCAATATTTAATGTTTTCAGATTATAATATATATAATTTACCCCTTTCTTCCCTCCCTTCAAACACTCTCATATACCCAACCCCTTGATTTCCTTTAAATTCATGTTATTTTAAAATTAATTGTTGTCACATATATCCATGTGCATGTGCACGTGTGCTTGTTCGTGTGTGTGTGTGTGTGTGTGTGTGTGTGTGTGTGTGTGTGTGTGTTCCTTAAAGGATAAGCATAACCCACTTAGGCTGTATAATACTATTTGTATGTACGTTCTCAGGGAAGACCATTTAGTATTAGATAACAAATTTGTATACTTTTTCCTGGGAGGAAGATTCTTCCTGCTCTTTTAGCATTTCTTAGTTGCCTTTAGTTCTTTGTCTATGGCTGAGGCCTCCTGATCCCCTCCCCACTTCCATGTTAACATGCCTATTGGTGTGATCCTTGTTCAGGTCATGTTTAGGCAGCTATGTTGGTAAGACTTCATAGTTGTAGCTTCCTTGACATTTCTAGGAGACATAATATCACAGTAAACTCCCTGGCTTCTGTTTCTTATAATCTTTCTGTTCTCCTTTTCCACAATGATCTCTTCTTAGTTTTAGGTGCAGGAGTTATGTTGTAGGTGTATCATTGGGACTAAAATCTATACCAAATAGTGTTTTAAAAGCTGATATTAATTTAGATGATTCAGACTTAAACTAGGAGTACACTTCTGTGACTCTAAGTCTGAAGGGATCTCTTTTCAGGCCTTTCAGAGACAGGAAGGCATTGATTTCAAATTACCTACCTGCACTCTTTCATCCTGGCTTCTTAAGACACACATTTAACTCTCAAGTTAACAGCAAAGTTTAATTTAGAATCAAAGGTGATTTTATTTGGCATTTGGAATGTAAACAGTCCACTCCGTACATGCAAACAAGTAACTTTTACACTGGTCTTCTTGGATAAATTCAATGTCCCTTCTCAGTTAATCATAGTGAATGTTATGATGAAGAATGCCACTTGAATTTCTTCTTTGTTTCAGTACACTGTAACCATTCAGGACGTATGTTGTGCCTAGGATTGTGTATTAGCTAGAGCTTCAGTTTAGATAGTATTGGGACTTAGAATAGATGAATTTAAGTCGTTTATAGTAATAAAAATTACAAAGCATTATTCTTGTGTTCACCAAGCACATTAGAGTTATGATTTTACAAAGTGCAATTTCAGTATAATAGATCATGATCGAGGAGTAGCATACTCTTGATTCATCTTCCCGGGCAGAAGTAACTGAAACATGACTATGAGGGAACTAAATTTATGTGGTAAAATGAAAGCCAGAATCATTCCTCAAAGAAGAGACTTTGGAATTTATTATCACCATGTTGAAGTTGTTTAAGAAATTCTCTTAAATAATGCTATGAGGAATGCAAGCCTCACTTTTTCTGAATGTCCCACTTGCATTCTCTGAATTAGCATGCTTTCTGTAGCTATTAAGTATGTGTTGCGACACGTACTTGACATGACAGTGTTGAGATAGGAACAGTATTGCAAATAAACAAACAATTGAAGGGCAAGTTTATGCAACTGAATTGATTCATCAGCTTTTTCATAGTTCTTCCAAACAGTTAAAAGAAGTTTAAATAGTACAAGATGCATTTGGTAGTTATGGTACAAGCTCTGAATGAAACTAAAATTGCATCCAAAAGTATCACAAATTAGTTATTATCTTCTGCTTTCTTAAAATACTGTGCAATTCTTTGAACTAATCAGTGAACAGAAAAAAAACTTATTTAAGTATTGATTTTAATTTTTTCATGCTTTTTCCCTGTGCAAATTTTAATTGATTTTTAACTTTGCTGGTAATTTTTAGTCTGCATATTCCTTTATCAGATTTATTAAGATAGAATGACAATCTTTAACCTTTCAAATGCCTTACTTGCTTTAATTATTTGCTTCATAATTAATAGTTTATGTCCTTGTAGATTATCTACAGAATCAGAGCATCACCCTTTGTTCCTGGCTGTCATTTGATCATGGACTCATGCAGAATTCAGGTTTGGTGTCTGACTTAACATCACACTGCCTACTTTATATATTTATTCTCTATTATCTAATAAGTAATTACTTAAACAATAACATTGTATCTTTTGGAATTTTTAAGTTGACTCTTACCTGAACAATTAAATAATTTTATATGTATATATATATGTGTGTGTGTGTGTGTGTGTGTGTGTATGTGTAATTTTGTGAATGATATTGTATGCTCTATAATTTAATGACATTAATTTTGATGTTAAATTTTGAGAAATTTGTCTCTTTCCAGCTAGATAGGAATGCTTATGTTTTCACATAACATACTTATTTGCCTTTTTGGTCTAAGTATTATAGAATACTTAGAATATAGAAAATATCACCATATTTTCAATTTATTATTAGTAATTGGTTTCTTTGGGGTCTTTAATTGAAAGCATTTTCATAGAAAATCCTTTCCGTTTCTGTTCAAAAATATTTTTTGTGTTTGTGTGTGCATATGTTGTGTGTGTGCATGTGTGTGTGCATGCATGTGTGTGTTTAGTTACACCCATGTCATAGAGCATATATGAGGTCAGAAGACAAAGCCAAGTGTTATTTCTGGCTTTCTTTCTTTTTTGTTTGAGACAGAATCTCTCTTTTTGACTCTAGTGTGTGTCAGGTTAATCTCAGGAGAGTTTCAGTATTCTCCTGTCTCCACTTTCATCTTGATGTAGTAATACTGCTTTTATAGACATGTGTTAATGTGTCTGGCTTTATGTGGGTTCTGAACTCTGAGTTCGGGATTCAGGTCATTAGGCACGCACAGCAAGCATTTTACCCACCACTGATCCATCGCTGCAGCCCCTAATGTTAAATTTTATAACATTTTCTCTGTGTCTTGTAAGCTTAATTTTTTCTACCCAAACCCTTGTGGGAAGACATTGACTTTCACAGCTTAACAATTCTAGATAAGAGAAGTTAGTGAACGATAAAATAAGCAAGAAATGTTACGATATTTAACATAATTATTAACAGTAAATATAACTACCAGGAAGCTAGTTGCTCCCTTCTTTTAAGAGGAGAGAAAGTCTTTGACTTAAAAACGTTTAAAATTATAGTTAGTCCTAATTATTGTTTTTTATGTCTATAATATTTGACAAAATGGAGAATAGTTGGGTTTTCCAATATATTTGTTGAGTAATGATTTGCTAAGTTTCATGTTGAGGAAAAAAATCAGTTTTCCCTGTCTTGGTTTTCTTCTGCCATGTGTGTGTGATATAAATACTTAGGAACAAGCAACCCAAGGTCTCTCTGGAACATACATCTGCTACTGAAGAGCTCCAAACCACGTATCACAGTCTTTTCTTGACATATGGCACACTAGGAAGTAATGTCAAATACAATAAAAAAAAAAAAAAAAAAAAAACAAGAAAAGCAGACTCCTAACAAACATTAAAATGGTGTATATATAAATATATAATAATACAAGGATGTCCTATTAAAGGACTAAAGGTCACTGGAAGCATATCTGGAAGACATATGGGGAAGACAGCTGCCAGCATGTATACGAGGTTAAACAGATTTCCAATATCTCCAGAGCACTTCCCACATGTTAATATTAGGTCTTCTAGGAGTGATTAATATTAATAACATTAAAAAGAAGAATACAAGTGACTTTCTTTGAAAAAAGTCACCGTTGGCACATAATTTCTGAATTGACTCAAAGTTTTAAGAGTTTTTAAGAAAGACATGTTATTTTTCAGTAGCAACCAAATAATGCCTTGAAATAAATTCAAATAAGAAATGGAAAGTATTAAAAGACAGTGGTTATGCCCATGGAGAGAGCCACCCATCCCATCTATCCATAAAATTAATTCTTTAACATTCCTTCACAATTACCTGATAAGAAGTATGATAAAAGCAAAATGAATTTTAAAAGATACAGAAGCTCAAAAGATCTAAGAGATACAACTCTGAAGTTTATAAAACCTTAGTTATCTACATATGACATTTATAATCTTAGCACATTTGCACTCTTTTGCTGTCTTGTGTGATTTTCTTAATTTCTCTCGTTTTGCCTTCTCCCACTTCTCATTTATCTGGACTCCGTGAGAAAGGAATTCAAGTGTTTTACATGTACATAAGATTACATTTAGCAGGACTGTTTTCGGAGCCTAACTAGTAAAAGAGAAACTACACTGATCATGTTTAGAAAAAACTACTTAATAGAGAAGTGTGGGTTCACATGCTAAAGCAAGCCAGCAAGACCACAGAAGCAGCATTAGGAGGCAGCAGCCATCCTGGAGCAGGAGGGAAAACATTGTGGGGCAGTGCGAATGCAAAACATGCTGAAGAATGAAGTAGCAGTGTCTGCAGGAAGATGCAGTTGGTGATGCATCTCTAGACTGTTTGGTCCCCAGCCTAGCAACAGAGGAGAGTCCAGAGTGAACATAAGCAGACTGAGCTGGGCCATGTGGGGAGAAGGTGAGGGGAAAAGAGAGGGGAGAAAGGAAAACCAGGTGCAGCAGCCAGGAAGTCAAAGGTTCAAAAAGGGGGAAGGTAAACAAAATGTCTGGATTATATAGGAAAGAGCCTCTGGGGAAGGGAGGCCTAGCCCCTTGACTGGAAAGTTCAGTATAGAAGACAGGGTGTTCAAGCCATAGCCTGTAACACACAGGGGCTGAGGGATGCTGGGAAAAACTGGAGGCCAATTCTGCTTTGGTATGTTAGATAGGCACTGAAACAATTTGTCCTGGGTTTGAAACTTAATATCCCAGTCTTTTTGTTAATAATAAACGAATGATAACAAGTGAGATAATTGTCTACGAGTACTTCTAGCTGACATTGGTGCATTGTTGTTGGGGACACAAATGCTGGAATGTTGGCCAAGTCCAGGAAGAGTAGGTTGTTTCACTTGCTGTTCAGGCTATGCAGGACAATCTGGGGCTAGCTAGATACATGTAGGCAGCAGATGTAGTATTAATATATTATATATATATATATATATATATATATATATATATATGTGTGTGTGTGTGTGTGTGTGTGTGTGTGTGTGTGTGTGTGTGTGTGTGTGTGTGTGTGTGTGTTTTAATATATGACAGAAAATAAGTTTAAGAGGAAATTCTTTCTTAGATGTACATTTGAAACTGTTAGGCCTATAGTCCTGGTAACTGGAGGAGGGGAGTACCAGGACCATGAAAAGGGGAAGAGATCTCACCCTCAGGAATAGGCAGGTAGGGAAATGGGTTGTTGATTAACAATACATTCCATTTGACCTATGAGAGGAAGATCCGGGTTGATTCCCTGAAACTTATGGCTACTTCTCTGGACTCGGGATGGTTGGCAGAATGATGTCAGCTAAAACAGACTCATGTGCTAAGTCAAGTCACTTGGTGAGACAAGATCTGTGGAGGACACTTAATGTTTGGAGGGAGCATAAATAGGACTCAACAGACTGTGAGAAGGGCTTGGCAATGGTCTTGACAGTGAGAGGTTCTGTGGTAGTGGTAACTCTGCAATGCTTCTTGGTCTCCCCTCTTTGCTGATCTTCCCTTTGTTGAGAGAGGCACAGTAGAGAACTTCTGGTGTCCCTGACAGCCAGAGTCTTTCCTGCTAACTCATGCTGATTAGGCTGAACCTGCTTGGTCTTGATCGAGGCACCACTCTTGCTATCCTGACTCTACTGAACTAGACTGCTGGTGTATTCATGAAGTGTTTGGGAGTAAATTGAGCTGCCACTGCTGACCTGTAAACTGAATTGCTTTTTACCTGACAACATAGATAGGATCTGTCCCAAAGAACAATTTCTAAACAGGTCCACTTCCCATGTCTCCTTTCTTTTCCACTACCTCTGGTGAGTGGTGGGCTAGAAGGGAGGTTGAAGCATTTAAGAACCATCATTAAAAATAGGGTTTGAAAAACTTAAAGTTACATAATAGTAAAACGTCACTTTGAAACAGTCTTTATAAGTTTATCTCTTTTTAGAGTCTGGTAACAAGGTAAACTATTTCTCAGCTGGCGGCCTAAGAAACTGAAGCCTGAGGCCTGATTTTTATATATGAAGAAAACTGAGAAGACAAATTTAGTTTAATTAACTAGTCTGGTCATCAAAGCCATCAGAGATCTGAAAAGAATAAATAGGACCAGAGTAAGCATGGAGCCCAAGCAGCTCCAGAATATGTTCAAAATGACAAAGACCTGCCAGCTACCTGCACAGTCACCCTAGGTTTCTCTGTGATCATTAGGGACAGAGATCCCAAGGCAGCATCGGTCCTCAGCCTCTAGGCCCAGAAGACCCAAAAGACTTCCTTGTGAGGAGGAATGTGGGGGTTCAGGCCTACTTTGTCTAGACAACATGGGGCAATCAATTCCCCAGTGTCCTGTTTGCCTACAGTTAGAACCAGATCCTAGGGATAGGTAAGATGAAGGGCAGTTTCTCATCCTGTGGCTAGCATTGCCACAGTTAAGGCAAGCTCCAGGAGGAGTTCTTCTGTGTCCCATGTTCTTCTTTGAAGGAGATCCCAGGACTGCTGCCAGGAGCTAACACTTGTCGCTATCATGAAAAAGCCTTTTAATTAAATATTTTAAATGCTGTATTTAGCACATCTCTGAAGAGTTTGAGGACTTTCTATTAAGTATACTTGACTTAGTTACTTTGAAAACATATACAGGAGGCTAAATAAAACTTATTCTTGTAATTAATTGTATTTGTGCTTAGCAAGACTACAAATACAGTTAGCACATTAAAGAATTTGATCATTTATAAGGCAACTATTAACTCGCATGTCATCTTTAACAGTTTTTATAATAAGTTAGTTGCTTTTTATAAAATTACAAGTTTGCAGTTTATTCCTGTTAGGTTGAACATTAAAAAATAACAATTTTTAAAATTGAAGCTCTATTAGTATCAAAATAAAACTTTTAATCACATATACAGTTCATAGAGAGCCTGGCAACTTTACTGATCCTTTTATGCTACACCAGTATAGAACATTGCAGGTTTTTATATGGCTTAGTTTATCCAAATAGCTAAAGCTGAAGGGAACAAAGACAGAATAGCTGTACAAATATTGTTGTGAGCCTGAGTAAACTTTAGAAATTTATAAATCTTGATTATCAAATATAACTCATTTATCAAACATATATTGTATCTAGAAGGTTGGTGTTGCCCAATTTGGAAAGACATTAAGTACTTAGGCATAAATATTTAAGTCAGCTTTTATTAATTTGAATAGATCTTTATAATCTTATATTTTTAGCATGATATAGAGTATATTGTAAACCAGAGTTGAATCATATATATATCAGCAAAAATTAACCTTAAATTTTTAACGTTATACAAAAATCCATACTAGCTCAAAATATTTTGGAGAATTGTTGTGGCTTCTTGAGTCTAAAGAGATACAATATCAAGCAAAGTAGGCTTAGTTTTCCAAGCTCAGTAGGACTGAGAAGTTATATAATTGTTACTTCTTGCTACTTGGTCCTCTTAAGATAGTGAAGTCACCCTTTAATCTTAGGAAAGGTGGCTGCCAGTCTTCTGTTTATTTATTGAAGGTCATGGCCAAGATGGAGAATAGGCCACAAGGTTGCTATTTAAGACATCTGTTTTTCTAAAGAACAATTGAATTTAATTTACAAATACAGTATATTTTAGATAAGAGTGAATCACATAAATAGGTTGTAGTAGCATATTAAAATTCCTATATGTAGGTTTTAATTATAAACCTTTCAGTATAAGTTTAAGGACAAATTTGTTATAGATTTTATGGGTTCTTTAACCACACCCAATTAACTTACAAATCAATTCTGATAAAAACTGTTTACATAATAGTCTTAAAAGATTTCTTGACAGCAGAACACAGAAATATTATAGAGATAAAGGATTTAAGAGTAGAAAGTTGTAAAACCTTAGTGATAAGAAAATTTGGAATTGTTTAAATGTGCTGTGGCAGAAGTTGTTACAGTTTGTGAAAATCTGGAAATTGGGTGTGCTGACTTTGTCCAGCAAGCTATACTGAGGTCAAGAAATTTTCAGTAAGACAGGAAAACTTTAAGAAAAATCTCTGAATCTGAGAAAGAAATTGGATCCAAGACGAAAAAGCAGAAGGGTCACAAAAAGAACTCCACCATAGGGACAGTGAGGCAGCTAAGAGACAGAGAACAAAAATAGACAAGGAGGGACACCAGGATTTCTACCTGAGGAAGGGTTCCAATATCATAGAAGCCACAAAGGCGTAGAGAAGCTGCAGGAGTTTAGCAAGTACCTCCTAGTTGGAGGCAAGGTATGTGTCCAGGAGAGCACAAGGAAAGGTAGCTCTAAGGAGAAGGGGCAAGGGAAAGGTATCAGACCCAGGGGGATGTAGTCAAACTCCTAGGGGATGTGAGGAAGTTCCAGGAAGAAACTGAGAGAAGCCATGAGGAAATAGGGGGCTAAATGTCACTGTAACACAGATTTTTATTTCAGATGTACCATGTCATGGTAACAAGAGTTTCAGTCTGGAGTGGATGCGGATTGAGAGAATTGTCGGAGAGAATGTGCCAAATCACAGAGGAGAGCCATCCTTTTCCACGTGATTAGGGCCAGGTAGGGTGAGAGAAAGCAACACAGGTATTCCTGTGTGGCTTTCATAGCAAAAGTAGACACAGCAGCAAGCTCCATGAAGAGGAGAGAGACAACTGGTTAGAGTAGATAGAGGAAAAAACAGCTGGAGAGGTGGTAAGTAGTATTGTCCACATGGTGGAGCTGTTAAGGAGACTACAGGGAGATACACGCATGGTGGACATCCCCAAAGATGCTTATGTGGTAGGCACCCTCAAAAGTGTGTCATAGAGAGATGCTCATGTGGTGTATGGCCCAAAAGGACATGGAAGGGAGATATCCATGCTGTGGGCAGCCTAGAAGTGTGTAGTAAAGAGTGAGGACATTCACTGAGTAGGCAAGGAGAGATGGATGGTTAGTTAAGGTGGAGGGAAGAAGCAGCTGAAAAGGTGGACTCTAGAATTAAATTTAGTGGGTGGCAAAAGCCAATAGAATTAAATGAATACTTTATGAACAGAATCATATCAAATACATACGTTAGGAGAGTCAGATCTGCAGCTTGGTGTAAAGCCGCCAAGCTCCTTGGGAGTGAACACATTTAAGTCTATCCTGGAATTCAGCACTGGATGAATAAAAAACAGAAATGGGAAGGAAAGGAAAGGAAAGGAAAGGAAAGGAAAGGAAAGGAAAGGAAAGGAAAGGAAAGGAAAGGAAAGGAAAGGAAAGGAAAGGAAAGGAAAGGAAAGGAAAGGAAAGGAAAGGAAAGGAAAGGAAAGGAAAGGAAAGGAAAGGAAAGGAAAGGAAAGGAAAGGAAAGGAAAGGAAAGGAAAGGAAAGGAAAGGAAAG
>CM052700.1:137650471-137667575 GCA_028551405.1 Uromys caudimaculatus
GAAGGAAAGGAAAGGAAAGGAAAGGAAAGGAAAGGAAAGGAAAGGAAAGGAAAGGAAAGGAAAGGAAAGGAAAGGAAAGGAAAGGAAAGGAAAGGAAAGGAAAGGAAAGGAAAGGAAAGGAAAGGAAAGGAAAGGAAAGGAAAGGAAAGGAAAGGAAAGGAAAGGAAAGGAAAGGAAAGGAAAGGAAAGGAAAGGAAAGTTAAGTCACTAGGTTTGATGGAGGAGAAATTTTATTGTAGATAAAGGGCGGGCATAGAAAGTGGAGTGGCATATGGGAGAGTCCAGAGTGAACATGACCTGTCTGAGCTGGGCCATGTGGGGAGAGGGCGAGGAAGGATAGAAGGGATAGAGGAGAACTGGGTGCAGCAGCCAGGAGGCAAAGGTGCAAAACAAGTGAGCGGATGTTGCAGGGCATTTAATCACACTGTGAACTCCAAGATTGTGTTGTTGTTGTTATTATTATTAATCATCATCATCATTTTGGAAAAACACAACCCATTACTAGTTGTGGTGTGGCTTAGACCTACTATACATCTTTAATCCAAGAACTCTCTGCTTATTGTAAAGAGGATTAAATAAAGTCAACCATAAGTCAAGATGGGGAGCAAGAAAACAGTTGACAGAGAGAGAACACAGGAAAGAAAAAAAAAACCTTAGAGAATACACAGGAATTTGAAAAGAGGGACATCCAGTTTGACGAGCTTTTGAGATGATGTGGAGAAAGAGAACTTCCTTTTAGGATTTTGGCTGTGAATGAAGGTCATCTAGGTGCTTTCTTTGCCCTCTGAGCTAGCAGGCTTTCCCTCCAGCATCTGGCTCACCAGTATTCATTGGTAAAATTGAACAATTCCAATTTTGTTAAAAAAAACAACAGGTATTTAACCAAAATGTCTGGATTATATAGAGAAGATTCTATGGGGGAAGGGCAGTCCTGCCCCTGGTAGAGGGCAGGCTATGCCAGCCATATTCTATAATATGTAGGGACTGAGGGAGGATGGGAGAACCTGGAGGCCAAATCTATTTAGATATGCTAAGTAGACACCTCAGGGGTGGTCATGGCTTTGAAACTTAAAAACTTCTATGGCTTTTGTCATAACATTTAATTAATGTTACTGTATCTTTTGCTCCCTAGAATATAACAATTCATTCTCTTCAGCAATACAATGCTGAGCTTTGTAACTTAGTAGATCAAGTGACAGTTACTGGAAAATAAGTCATCCTAGAATATGTTAACTACTATTAGAAATAGCCATCTCAAAAATGTCAAGGATGTGTAAAAACAGCTTTGACATCACTGTTACCACCCACATGTTCCCTGGTCAACATGCAGAGGAAAATAGATGCCTGAAAACTCATGCTCACTCCGCATCAGCTGCTGGTCGATCGTGTTATAACAACTCAGAAGCAAAACGATCTGGGGAAACTTGCAGGATTTTTTGGCCTTACTATTCTTATCTCTTAATGTAAAGTCTCGATTAGTACATTTTCAGTGCTCTTTTACAAATTAATGAATTAATATTTTATGATATCTTGAAAAAGGGTCTGGCCCACTCTTAATACTGAAATTACTGTTAATAAAAATTTCAGCTGCTTATTTGTTTAAACTTACCTGTTTACTTATAATTTTTAAAAGTACTGTATTATAAACTTCTGGTGAGCAAAACGTCCCAAGAGGTCTATTTTTCAATTTGTTATGCCTTTGTATTTGTAATAAGCCAAGCCCTGATCTCTAGGTAGCTCAGTGTGAGCACTGCCATTTATCATGTCAGATTAAAGCAAAATTTACTGAGTTTTCTTTACTCTGCTTTAAGTACATATACTCTTACTACTGAATTCTATCTGAGCCAAAAATGAATCAGTCAGAGTTGATGTTTGAAGCTCTCTGTATTCATGAAGTTAGAGAAAATATGTGTCTTGAGATAAAAACACAGCTGAGGTTTGGTTACGACTAGCTGCCTGGAATATAAACTCTGTTAAGTAGTTAAATAAGCCCAACATCTGGCTGGCCATTTATTATTCATTCTGCTTCCTAGGGGGAAATACTGCAAATGAGAAAGCATATGTTGATTTGGGATCATTTCAATAAAAACTCTTTCTTATGCAAATATTTATCTTAAATTCCTAAAAACTACTAATGAAGGCAAAGATTTTTGAATAGACAATGGAATACTATTGACACTGGGGACATGGGATGTGGAGAGAGCTAAATTTTCACGGATAAACCGGGATTCTCCTTTTGGAGTACTTAGGAGAGTTGCTTATATTTTCCGAGTCTTACTAAAGTAAGTATGTATTGTTTACAAACATGAAAAAGAAGCAACAGCAAGCATAAAAACTCTGGAAAGATTCCAGTGGATAATTCTATTGTAGCTACAGGAAGGCTGCAATTTTTGCTGAATAAAGTGTTTTCCACAGCTATCTTATTGAATCTTAGCAGAAGCCGTGAAACAAGTACTGCTTTCTTAATTTGTAGGAAGAAAATTGAGCCTAAGGACTACTATGCAGCTAAACTGGCCTTATAAAGTTTGGTTTTTGCTGTTTTTCATGGTCCTTGGTAGAATAGTTTCTAAAAGGTTGATGAAATCTTAACAATATGGTTGTCTAAATAAGACTTGTATAATAACCTTAGCAGTCTATATGATCATTCTGTTGGGGGGATATTTCAAGAGGCCCCACCCCTTGATGAGGGACTGCAGGCAATCAATAGCTGCTGAGAGAGGAGAATTACCTCAGGATCAAACTCCTAATAGGTTATCAAATTCCAAGAGATTAGCTCTACATATAGGTACTAAATGGACTCAGTAGGGTAGACACGCAAAAAATTCTCTCTCTCTCTCTCTCTCTCTCTCTCTCTCTCTCTCTCATTCTCTCTCTCTCTCTCTGTGTGTGTGTATAAGACAACAATTATTAACAAGATCAATATCTTCGTAAAACAAAAGTCAACATGTTCTTCCTTTTGTATGGCTCTTGGCTCTGAACCTTTAGTTTGATTTTATACTCTGAAGCACCCAAAGAAGCTAGAAAATAGAAAGAGACTGTAATGAGGGTGTTTGGGAGTGATAGCTCATTTCTGAGTAGTGAAGTGTCTCAGGTGTTCTCTACTTAATATAATATTTTCTGTGGGATTGTTATACACCTCTTTTGTTGTTTGTATATAAGGAAGTATTTCTACCATTCCAGGTTTCCTTGTGGATTTTGACTTTGAGGGATGCAGAGCTTTCCAGTGTCCTTTTCTTCTGTTGATATGATCATGTGATTTTTGTCCTCAGTCTACTGTATTTCCTGATTTGCATAGGCTGAGTAAAACCTGAATGGGGGGGGAGGGGCGGCGGAAACAAAGAAAGTCTTGAACTGAGTGAGAGTGAGGAAGGGACCAGGAAAGGAACTGGTGGGAGGGACAGGAGGAGGATAATTATTTGAACATAATACCTAAATCTGAAATTCCCAAAAAGTAAAAAAATAAAAAGGACTTTTTAAATTTTGTAACTTAAAAAGTAAAACAGTCATTTAGCTTCCACTACCAAAAATTTTGAATATCGACTTGCTGGATCTGAAATCAAGTTAAAGCAAGCTGCTGCGTATTCCTGGGAGGGATTGTCTTGATCAGGTTATTTGAAGAGGAAGAGCCATCAGAGGCACCTTCCGGGGGTTGCTCAGGTAAGAGAGGCTACAGAAGGCACCTTTGCTCTGCTTGCTCGCCTCCATTCTATGTTCTCACTGTGGAGTGCTATCACTGCTGCTGCTGCTCCTGCCACTGCAGCTGCGTTCCTCTGCTGATACAGTGAGAAAACAGCCTGCCTTCCTCTTGGCCTTGGAAGCCCTCTTATAGTAAAGACAAACTCGATTCATTCCTGTTTATAATTAAATCTCTTTCTCAAGGATTGGACTATGCCACATGTCTAAGAGTAAGTAGCACTGGTTCTGTACTCCCTGACCCAGGAAATGGCAACCATGCCCTTGTTCCATAAGGTTGTTATGACCATCTGTTGTTATGACTTCTTTTTTATGACTACCTTGTTATCACCACCTTGCAACTGTTTCTGTTTCAAAGGAGGTTGTAATGACCATGTTATGCTTACATTCTGCTTCTGTAACCCCACCCATGTGCATGACAAATCCTCCACTTATAACCCTCCTACTTCTGAGCTATATTCGTTATCTTGCCTGTGTCCAATGCTGACCCTTAAGCCCCTTCCATAGAGGGAGCCAGCCCATGTACATGAGTAAAAATTTATTTAACTGCTTGCCTTAATTAATTTGGCCATGATGATTGGGATCAGTTGTCCTTCTTCTTACATTGTTAGACCTGATGTCTTTGCATTTCTTATGTGGAGTGAAGTTCATCAGGAATTCTCAGGGTCTTCATGAGATTGCTGGGACACCAACTCTGTGGACTGAGTAAATACCGGGTTCTTGGCTTCTTCACTATGACAGCCATTGTTCCACTTCTCAGACTGTACTGTGAAAGCCAACTTAATCAACTCCATTCCTTCTCAAGACTCCAAGTCCTTTGAAAAGGAGAAAGCCTAAGATCTAAGATGTTCCTTGCTCCCCAAAAGCAACTGACTAGAAAAGTGTTTCTCTAAGGTCAGCATATAGAGGTGGATGCAGCTATTTGTAAGTGTGGTGGGAAATGAGCACATTTCATTTCAAGCTAGTAGCAGAGTCTGGCATTTGGCAATGGTTTTTGTAGTTATGAAAGATGTAAGATTGAAAGAGTCATAGAAAGCAGATAAAGCAAGGCAGTATATGGCATGGATGAAGTTCCTGTAGAGAGACACCAGAGGCTCTGCACCAAGCTAAGTGAAACCTAGTTTGCATTAATGACTTCAAGACAGTGGAGATGCCAGGAGTATGTGGTCAGTCATGCCTTTATTCTCAGTACTTGAGAGTCAGAGGCAGGTCGATCTCTATGTGTTCAAGGGCAGACTGGTCTACAAAGCAAGTTTCAAAACAGCCAGGGCTATACAAAGAAACCCTGTCTCAGGAGAAAAAAAAAAGATTTTGAACTTTTTTAATCTCACAACTATTAATGACTATGTGAGCTTTTAAAACTGGACTGAATAGAGTTTGGGATTATAAAGAGGTCAAGCAACTATGGGGACAAGGGGGTATCGATGTGTATCAAATTGAGCATTGGTGGAATTATGGTGTTTATTTTTAACTGTCAACTTGATGCAGCCCAGAATCAGCCATGAGAAAGGTCTCAAAAAAAGTAAAGGGTGACGTCAATGATGGAGGATGTATTCAACGTGTATGGCATCATTTTCTGGAGCGGGCCTGGGCTGAGTAAAAATGAGAAAGCTAGCCGAGCACCAAAATGGATTAATCCACCATTTCATGTTCTTCACAGTGGATCCGTTGTGACTCTCCCGTCCTCTAAACATCATGTCTCTGTGTTATGATGGACAGTAATCTTGAACTATGAGCTGAACACACTACTTCTCCCTACTGTTACATTTGTCAGAGTATTTCACTACAGCAAAGAAACTAAGACACAACCAGACTCTCAATGCCTACAACATCTTCATGTATCTAATCAACCACTGGTCAATATAGAAACTTGCTACCATAAGTAGCAAGGTTGATGATATATAATTCAAATCACATTGAATTCTTCTTTTCTTGTACCAGAACACTAAAAGGTAAACCAAGCAAACAAAAAGCCATAGAACAACATTGTCACAAGTTTTTTTAGCCATGTTCTGAAAATCATTTTTATCAAGTTTGGCACAAAGAAACAAGGCTGTCCCAACATCATTATTTTCTATGAAACAGCTGCATGGCCTTGGGCAAGGTGCTTACCTCATACTGGTGAGATGAGGATTACATAGAATCTAAAAGTTCTTAGAACAACATCTGGATCTTAATAAGTCAGTGTTATTAAAATGTTGGCTATTATTATCAGCATTTTATTAAATTATTTTTCAGTCATATTTCTTTTCCAATTTCTGTTAAGAAAATTCTGGATAAATAAATGTGTGCAGCTGGTAATCTTTTTAGAAGGGAAAATTTTGGCTTCATCCTGTTTATCTATATAAAATAGAAAAGAAAACAAAAATAACAGGAAAAATTTTTAGACATTTGTCTTAGCAGCAAAAGTAATTATATTCTTCCCCAAAGAATGAAAAATTCTGCCTCTGTCTTTGATCTTGTTACTTTATATATTGAATTATCATAAAATAAACCAAACATTTACAATTTATATTGGTAATATTTCTCTCTTCGGGGTAAATTCTATAAGCATACTATAATATAATCACAAAGCTATGAATAATATTTATTCATATGGGTATACATTTATACAAGGATACATAGGCAAGAAATAACCATGAGGTATTCAAGGAAAATTGAAGCTAAATTATGGTAGTGTGTCTCTTAGTTAAGTAGAAGGAGGATATGAGGGGTCAGAGGAACTGGGATGAATATTGGTAGCTGTGTTTCCTCATAGAATATCCTTTTATCTTTAAATATTCTTGAAGATGAAGATGTAGTTGGGATTTTCTTACTATGTCAGAAAATAAGATGACTGAAAACTTTACCGATTGTCACATTTGCAAAACAATTAAGGGTCTGCATCCTCAAAAGTCCACAGGTACATTCCAATATCACTGATTTCCTTTGTGGTCTTTTCTAGAGCATTGTCTTAGTTAAGGTTATATTGCTATCATGAAATATCATGATCAAAGCAACTTGCGGACCCAAGTGTTAATTCAGCTTGTGTGTCTATTCTTCATCATCAGAAAACTCAGAGGAGAAAC
The DNA here is from genome assembly GCA_028551405.1 of Uromys caudimaculatus. Classification (NCBI taxonomy): domain Eukaryota; kingdom Metazoa; phylum Chordata; class Mammalia; order Rodentia; family Muridae; genus Uromys; species Uromys caudimaculatus. The sequence goes on from CM052700.1 coordinate 137,657,233, forward strand.
CAAAAGGGGGCAGGAACCTGAAGATAGAGCTGATGCAGAGATCATGGAGGAGTGCTGCTTACTGGCTTGCTCCTCATGACTTGCTCATCCTGTTTTGTTATAGAACCCAGAACCATCAGCCCAGGGATGGCACCACCCACATTGGGCTGGGTCTTCCCTCATCAAATAGGAATTGGTAATTAGGTATTTAGGAAAATGGTCTATAGGCTTACCAGCAGCCATCTTATGGACCCAATTGGGGTTCTTCCTCTCAGATGACTTAACTTGTGCCATGTGGACATAAAACTATCTACCACAACTGAACCCTTGTCTTCTTGACACACAAACATCACCACTAAGTCACAAGCTTTTCTTTCTCATTCAACCCAAAGATCTCACATTAAAAACATAAATAACTTTAAAAAATCCCACAGTATTTACAAGTTCAAACAACATTAAAAGTTCCATTTCTTTAAAATATACAAAATTTTTAAAAGTTCAGAATCTCTCATTGGCAGGCTATTGTAAAAATAAAATTTAACCACCCTGTTAATGGGAAAAGACATACCTGTTGTTGGTGGTGTTCATGTGTCTTTCATGGCCAAGGCAGATGGCAGTCCTTTGTTCATCCTAGCTTGATGCCTGGCTTGGAGGCCACAGATGTTTTATGCTTAGGGCACATAAAAATCAAATCAAATCCAGACACATATAACGAGGAAGGAGGAAGGCAGAGACCTGTGTTTTGCCATGCCACTCAGCATGGGTGCGAAGAGATGCCCACAGTCCTGACCTCTGTCCCACAGCCCAGGCAGGCCATAGACACACAGAGTCCTGCCTACCTCTATGAAGACAGAGACCTTCGCACTTCCTTGCCACCCACATCCCCAGATTCAAGGCTCTGAGTTGGCCCACCTTAAAGTCTCTATAATATGCGAGTGATTAGAACAAGTGAAAGGGTTGGTTCTGCTGATTCCAAACTGCAGCATCTTCATGGCATAGGGCAGCAACAGGATAACTGGGAGAAGTCCTGTTGAAGATCCAATATTGATAATATTACAGAAGCCAGAGACCCTAAACCAGACCAATGACTCATTGCAATGAATATTTGCAAGTGAAGATGTGTGGACAGGGCGATACACTGTGGGACACACTATGATACAGTACAGCTTCCATGATGAGATGTTTTCCTATGCTTTGTTTTATTTTATGTTATAGTGTGTGTGTGTGTGTGTGTGTGTGTGTGTGTGTGTGTGTGTGTGTGTGTGTTGTTTTCGGGGTCATGTTGCAAGAGCCAAGGGTAGATGAGATGGAACTGAAAGATGAATGAGATTAGGGCACATGATATAAAACTCATAAAGAATAAATAAAAAGCTTTTTTAAAAAAATAAAAATTATAAACTGCTTTTGTTAACATGTCCAATAAAGAGCTGAACCAGTAAAAAAATAAAATAAAAATTAAGTTAAATACTCAGATGGCTATTCCTAGTTGTCAGCTTGACTATATCTGGAATGAACTGCAATCCAGAAATGGAGGGCACAGCTATCATTCAGGTCCTGGGACTGAAAGACACAGGCTTTGGTTTTGAATCTTGAGGCATAGTGGCCATGAAATGCTTAGGCCCAGGCCAGGTGGTACATGCCTTTAATCTCTGGAGACAAAGGCAAGCAGATCTCTGAGTTCAAGGCCAGCCTGGAATAGAGCAAGTTCCAAGTAAAGAACAGTTTAGGTCTAGGTGTGGTAGTACACCCCTTAAATCTTGGTCACACCTTCTGCTGGAGGCCTAGGTAAGAACAATGAAAAGAGGAGGATTCAGTCTTTGCATGCTTGCACTGACCTGCCAGCACATCTATTGGAATGTACTTCTTCAAGATTCTAGTTTATACAGAAGACCATATGAAATACATAGCCTCATGGGACTGAGCAGCTACTAGATTCTTGGACTTCCCATTCACAGCTGGCCATTATTGGATTAGTTGGACTACAGAATGTAAGTCATTCCAATAAATCCCCTTCATATATACATTCCATGAGTTCTGTGACTCTAGAGAACCCCAAGTAATGCCAATACTTTCTTACTTTAAGACAGAAGAATCAGGGTACAGTCACAATCAGTTCAAAGCAACCCCAAACTCTTAACAGTACAAATAATTCAATGAGCAGTATCTAGGATCCACTCATGATCTTCTGTGCTCCTCCAAAGGGGTTGATTAACTTTGAACTTCTGCCCTCTGTAAAACATAGCTAGTCTTCTAGTCTCTGCCTGGCTCCACTCTACACCTGCTACTGTTCTTGTTGGTCATTGCATGGTACTGGATTCTACAAAATACTATGGTTTTCCGCTGTAACTGTACTACACTTTCATGAATAGCTTCTCCTATGCTCTATACATGGTACCGAGTGTCAACTTCTCTGCCTGACTCTTTGAATCTTGGACTTTCAACTGCTACTGAGCAGTCAAAACTATTCACCTGTGGCCTCTCCTGGCCTCTCACAGTGCCAAATCTCAGTTGTTCACCATGATACCTTTGTGTCTTGAAAAACAATAGTATCTACATGATTCTTACACTACCAAGTCTGGTGCTAGCATAAGGTACATACACTCTTGGCCACCTCTAGAACATAACTTCTGTTTGCTCTCAGAAAACACTTCCCAAAAGATATCACTTCAGTGATGTGGGTCTCTTCTTAATGATCACTAATTTCTCAGTTTTAGTTGAATAGTCTCAACTTTGTCCCAGTACTTTACTGTAGTGGTTTGGGTCTCTTGTTAATCACAACTGATTTTTCAGCTCTAGCTGAACAGACACCACAGATTGGTCACACAAAGACCAGTCTTTGCTTCCCTATGAAAAACACCACAAGCCAGACCTCCATCCTTTGCACTACTATCAATGCTTTTATCCTCAAATCTACAGAAAAGCTCACTGAACTCTCAGCACTCAAAGGCTTCCTTACCTTAAAGTTCCAAAGTCCTTCCACAATCTTCCCACTGTCATTTCTATCACAGCAGTATGCCACTGTCCAGGTACTAACTTCTCTTAGCTGGGGTTACTGTTGCTCCGATGAAACACTATCACCAAAGGAACTTGGGGAAGCAAGGTTTTATTTTGCTTACATGTCCACATCACAGTTCATCATCAAAAAATGTCAGAATGGGAACAGGGCAGAAATCTCGAGGCAGGAGCTGTTGCAGAGACTATGGAGGAGTGCTGCTTATTGGTTGTTCCTCATGGCTTGCTCAGCTGGCTTTCTTGTAGAACCCATGACCACCAGCCCAGGGATGACACCATCTACAATGCTACAATGGGCTGAGCCTTCCTCAATCAATCAGGAATTTGTAATTAGGTAATTAGAAAAATGGTCTACAAGTTTGCCTGCAGTCACCTCAAGGAGACATTTTTCTTCTTGTAATATATATTTATCAACTCTATTAGTTTGTATTATGACCCAGTCAGTCCCCCAATAATTGAATTATTGATTTATTTAATCAGCTCTAGTACAGTTATGAGGAGATTACCCCTAACCTATTTTTCTATGCTAGTCTGGCTATTTCCTAGCTGTGCTCCCCAAGTTACTTGCTGTTTGAGTCTCCCCAGGTTCTTTCTGCACTTCTCTGGTCAAATCCATCCCACAGAGACTCTGCTCTCTTCATTCTCTCTCCATTTTTCTCCATCCTCTCTCTCTCTCTCTCTCTCTCTCTCTCTCTCTCTCTCTCTCTCTCTCTCTCTCCTTTAGTTCTCTCTTCTCTCATCCTCATGGTTCCTACCTGCAACCCCAAGCCTGGTAACCGAAGTTCTGCCTTTTTCTATTCTTCCCAGTAATCGGCTGTCAGCCACTTCAATTTAATCAGTCAGAGAAGACTGGCATAAAGTTAATACAGCATCACTTGGTATATGTGTGAATGTGCTAACTTATACTGCAACAAGATCTTGGGAGCCAGTATTTAGCATTTGAATATGTAGCATCCCAGACCAATTCGCAGCACTTTTTTCTTAATTGGGGTTCCCTCCTCTCAGATGACTTTAGCTTATGTGATGTTGACACAAAACTATTCAGCACAAAGAATATTGGAAGAAATACCCTAAAATGAAGGTCTGATTCACCATGACTTGTGATGAGAATACGTTCACCCCATTACATCTCACTTACCTAATGTATATGCAAGTACACATAAATACACACACACACACACACACACACACACACACACACGTATGTATCAGTAATTAATGAAAAAAGAAGCCATGGGCTTGAAGAGAAGCAGAGGGGGTATTTGGGAGAGTTTGAAGGAAAGAAAAGAAGTGGGAAAATGATGTAATTATATTATAATCTTAAAAAAATCCTTCTTAAAAATCCACAATTCTGAAACCAATGGGCTACAATCCAGCCACCACTTTGAGTTACTCTACTCCAATCTCTATCAGTAATATTCTTTTGTTTTGTTTTGTTAAAATACAGTTCTATTGTAACTGTATGTGTCTTAACTGAACGATTTCCCCTGTAAAAACAAGGCTTGAGAAGAAACCTCCACACAGTATCATGTATCTTCTTTATAAAGTACATTATCTATATAATTATACTTAAAATATATGATAAAATCTTTGTTTTTTTTCTTAAACTAGCAACCTATAGCTGATTATTAGTGCTTTGCCATAAATAATTATCTGGGTCCAATATTTATACAGCTTTATGTGAATGACATTGTTTAAACATTCATTTGCTATTTTAAAGAGTACCAATAATCAAAAGTAGAAATAAAATTCACATAACCGTGTGAGGTAAGTTTAGAGATTAAATTTTAAAAACATATTTCCTGCTTTTTCTCATTTTGCATAATCTCAGCCAAAAGCATTTTTAATATTTATATAGATATGAGGACTTTTTAAAAAAACAAATCAATAACCATTAATATATATTGATTTGGAAAAGAATAACGTATGGCAAGACTGGCTCATCAAGTAAAGACACTTGCATTCAAGGCTGATGATCTGAACTCAATCCCTGGGATTCACATTAGGTGGAGAAATACACATTTCTACAAGCTACCTTGGATCTCCACACTTGTGCTATGGCATGAACACACACTCGCCTGTTGGATGCACACAGGTTCTATCACCCACAGATCACTGTGGAAAACAGAAATGTTAAACTCACAGGGTCTTCTTCTCAGTGGAGGAGACCAATTATCTGCTTTCCTTCCTGGAAGGCTGGGAATGGATATGGTTGGATTAGGGGAAAGATTGAAGAAGCTGACAGGGAGAATGACTCCATAGGAAGACCAGCAGTGTCAACTAACCCAGAACCCTGGGGGCCCGCAGAGATCGGGCCACCAACCAGGAGCATAAATGAGCTGGTTTGAGGTCCCTGGCATTTATGCAGCAGAGGTCTGCCTGGTCTGGCCTCAGTGGGAGAAGATGCACTTAATCCTCAAGACATGTGAGGCCCCAGGGAACGGGGAGGTTTGGTGGGGTGGGGGAGCACCCTCTCAGAGGCAAGGGGGAGGAGGAATGGGATGAGGAGCTGTGAGAGTGGGAGACTGAGGGGGAAATGACTGGAATGTAAATAAATATCTACAGCATAGTTACTACATCTGAAGTTAAAGGGACATTGGAGAAATAACTGGAATAACATTTTTGACATTTTCAGTTAAGAGTAAGTACTCTTTGTATATTGCTTAGGTCTTTTGCACATCATAAAAATTAAGTTTACATGTTTCTATTATAACTGAAAATAAATATTCCTGCCGAAATTTTTTAAAAAAAGAAAGAAAAATTTTAGAGAGTATATTAGTTAGGATTTAATTTAATTTAAAAATTTAGAGAGTATATTAGTTAGGATTAGTTACTGCTGCAAACAGACACCATGACTAAGGCAACTCTTTCCTTTTTTTTTTTTTTTTAGTGATTATTTTATGTATTTACATTTCAAATGTTTTCTCCTTTCCTGGTTTCCCCTCCAGAAACCCCTATCCCATCCCCCCTCTCCCGGCTCAATGAGGGTGCTCTGCCTCCCACCCACCTACTCCCAAGTCACTATTCTGGCATTCCTCTACACTGGGGAATCCAGCCTTCCCAGGACCAAGGGTCTCTCCTATTGATGCCAGAAAAGGTCACCTTCTGCTACATATGAAGCTGGAGCCATGGGTCCCTCCATGTGTATTCTTTGATTGGTGGTTTAGTCCCTGGGATCTCTGGGGGGTCTGGTTGGTTAGTATTGTGGTTCTCCCTATGGGGTTGCAAACCCCTTCAGCTCCTTTAGTCTTTTCTCTGACTCCTCCATTGGAGACCCAACGCTCAGTCCAATGGTTGGCTGCCATCACCCACATCTGTATTTGTTAGGCTCTGGCAAAGCCTCTCAGGAGACAGTTATAACAGGTTTCTGTCAGCAAGCATTGTTTGGCATCTGCAATAGTGTCTGGGTTTGGTGACTGTATATGGGATGGATCCCCAGGTGGGACAGTCTTTGGATGGCCTGTCCTTCAGACTCTGCTCCACACTTTGTCTTCTTTAGACAGAAGCCATTTTGGGTTAAAAATTTGAAGATTAGTGGGTGAACCCCTCCCCCAACAGGCAGCCTTGCCTAACCTCTAGATATGGTTTCTCTCCTCACCCTTTTTGTTGGGCATTTTAGCTAATGTCATGCCCTTTGGGTCCTGGGAGTCTCTTGCTTTCCTGGCATCTGGGACCTACTGGTAGCTACCCCAATTTCCCATTCCCCATTGCTACACGCTTCTGTTCAAATTCCTGACACTCTTTATATCATCCCTGTCTCTTCCCATACCTGATCCTGCCTCCCTTTCTGCCCCTCCCCCTCCTCTCTTCCTCCCCAATCCCTCCTACCCTCTACTTCCCCTGAGTATTTTGTTCCCCCTTCTAAGAAGGACTGAAGCATCCACATTTTGGTCTTCCTTCTTCTTGAGCTTTATCTGGTGAATTGTAGCTTGGTTATTCCAAGGTTTTGGGCTAATATCCACTTATCAGTTAGTCCAAACCATGTGCTTTCTTTTATGATTGGGTTACTTCATTCAGGATGATATTTTCTAGTTCCATCCATTTGCCTAAGAATTTCATGGAGTCATTGTTCTTAATAGCTGAGTAGTACTCCATTATGTATATGTACCACATTTTCTGTATCCAATCCTCTGTTGAAGGACATCTGTGTTCTTTCCAGCTTCTGGATATTATAAATAAGGCTACTATGAACATAGTGGAGCATGTGCCCTTGTTATATGTTCGAGCATCTTTTGGGTATATGCCCAGGAGTAGTATAGCTGGGTCCTCAGGTAGTAGTACTATGTACAATTTTCTGAGGAACTACCAGACTGATTTCCAGAATGATTGTACTAGCTTGCAATCCCACCAGCAATAGAGGAGCATGTGTCAAATTGCATTCTTCAACATGCTGAACTCCAGTTGAACCAGCACCATTTGTTGAAAATGCTGTCTTTTTTCCACTGGATGGTTTTAGCTCCTTTGTCAAATGTCAAGTGACCATAGGTATGTGGGTTCATTTCTGGGTCTTCAATTCTATTCTGTTGCTCTACCTGCCTGTCTCTGTACCAATACCATGCAGGTTTTTATCACTACTGGTCTGTAATACAGCTTGAGGTCAGGTATGGTGATTTCCCCCAGAAGTTCTTTTATTATTGAGATTAGTTTTCACTATCCTGGGTTTATTGTTATTCCAAAAGAATTTTCCAATTGCTCTTTCTATCTCTATGAAGAATTGAGTTGGAATTTTGATGGGGATTACATTGAATCTGTAGATTGCGTTCAGCAAGATGGCCATATTTTACTTTATTAATCCTACTAATCAATGAGCATGGGAATTCTTTTCATCTTCTGAGATCTTCATTGATTTCTTTCTTCTAGAATAAGCTCAGCAATTTCAAATATGTAAGAATTCCAGAAGTTGGTGTTCCCTTTACTATATGAGGGAGAATATAATTAGTTCTTTTTATAAAGTGAAGTCTTTTGCCTTTGGGATATTTGTTATCTCCCAAAAATTTACTACAATCTCCTTGCAAATGTTCATATCTGCTTATGCTGAGGCAATTTCTGCATTAGCAAAAGGTACTACAGTTTCTGCTGGGTCTATTCCTGCTGTTGAAGCCTGCTCCCCCAGCATAATCGTTGCCATATTATTCCATGCCTGTCAGTTATTTCATATTGCTACTGACACAGAAAAATAGCTTGACTCAGAGTAGGATCAAGCAGACCACATACCCTGTTATGTTCTGAGGTTTGCTAATCTTGAGGAATTTCATAGCCATCAGCTCCACTTAGGACCAATCAGAATAAAGCTCAGTTAAAACTGTTCTGTCTAGCCTCTAGACTCAAAATAGCTTGAGTCAGAGATGTCCACTATACAGTACTTCCTGCACATGAGCTCATTATGCTTTTTGTCTTTATAAAGTAGTCCTGAAACATTTGTCATCATAGTCTGGTCTGTGGCCCTGATCAGTCAGTGCTAGGGCATATGCTCAATAAACTATTCCTGTATGATCAAGATTAGTGTACATGTAGTATATGGGTTGACTCCTAGACCCCAATACCTGCTACATGATAAAGTTTTCCTTTCTAAATCCAATCAGAAAGCTTTTTAGCAAAGGTATTTAACTTTGTTTGAGTGCTAAAAATGTCTTCTCTCTGCATAAGAATTCCTATGGGAGAATGAGTAGAAGGTAAAATAACTAAAATACAATCACGTTTTGGGCCCAAGAAATCCACATGCGTACTGTCTTTTCACTGATTTTATCTCAGTCTCGGCTGATAATTTCTTGGACTATTTAAGTTCTTATTGCCTTATAAGGTATGAAATAAATTACTTAGCTCTTGAGTAGTTAATCCAGTTTTGGTCCATAGCCAGTTAATATTTCCTAGCATGTTTTGAAAATCATTAAAAGGGAGTAATTGATCTCTCCTGATTTGTACATTCGGTGGTCTAATTTTCTGTAAATCTATCCTATCCTAGGTAATTGAAAGAATATTCTCTTTGTATTTTTCAGCATCAGCAAAGCCCACCAATGAATGGCAAGTACAGAATGGCAAGACATACTAGTACCATCCACCATCACACACTGTCTGTTGGGCTATATTTATATCATTTCCAAACATCACATGTTCTGTCAAGCATCTGCTCTAGCAAAGCATCACATGCACCTTTTTCAGAAGAATACCATGTATCTGTTCTTAGAAATTTTTCCTCCCATGTTTCTGCTTCAGTATAAACATCCTCTCATAAGATAATTTCCAGAAAAATATTGCATGGCACAACTGAGTCTCCAAGGAAACCAGAAAATTTCACTTCAGGACTCTACAGGAAGACCAAGTATTTCATGCTAACTGGACACTTGTAGATTTCCAGAGACTGAACCAACAACCAAAAATTGAGCACAAGCTTTACATAAGTTCCCTAACACATATGTAGCAGATGTGCAGTTTAGTCTTCATGTGGGTTCCACAACAACTGGGGTAGGGCTATCTCTGAATATGTTGCCTGCCCATTCCCCTAAGTGGGCTGCCTTGTCTGGCTCCAGTGGGAGGGGATGTGCCTAACCCTACAGTGATTTTATATGCTTGGACTGGAGAGGTGGGGTTTGGAGGGGTGGGGAGTAGAGGGATGTGGGGAGTGGGCAGTGAGGGGTTAGGGGAGTGATACCCTGAGGGGATGCTCCCCATTCTCAGAAGAGAAGAGGTGGGGGAAATAGGGAGGATCTCCAAGAGGAGCTACTGGCTGGTGAGGGGGTGGGGCTGATTTTAGGATGCAAAATAAATAAATAAATAAATTTTTTTTAAAAAGAAAAATCATAGAGAGTAAGAGGAGTCAGGAGAATGGATAGAAAGATTCATAGGAAGTAAAAGGGAAGGACCCTGAATTTGAAGGATTTTTAAGATGGTATAATAAAGAGGCTTGACTGAGAAGGAAGGTCAGCTGGGTGCTTTCTCTGCCTCTCTAAGATTTTCTCTGCCTCTCTAAGGTTTTTACCTCAGTGTCTGGCTCCCAGGACTTCATTGTTGAAATTAAATGACTGAGATTTAGTTAAAAAATACATTTGGCACTTCAACATGTGACAAGACCATATGGACAGAGAAATCATACCAGTCGCTGACAAACTGAGAAGCCATGTGATTTGGTAAGACTCCTGGGAAGTCCTCAAGGAGAGAGTTAAGTAATACAAAAATGGAAAATCTTTCCCATGTTAAAGATGAGAAATACGACAGGGCCCCACAGCTAATCAGCGCCGGGACAAAGACCCCTCTCAGGAGACCGCAAGACCCAGGAGAGGGCCAAAGACACGCCCCACAGCTCACCAGGTACTGCCCCGAACCTGCGAGACACAGGGACCGAGGTAGGCGGGCCT
>CM052700.1:137668075-137729585 GCA_028551405.1 Uromys caudimaculatus
TGGGCCTGACCCTCCCCATGGTCGTCCTCTAGTTCAGACCACTAACCAAAGAATACACATCTATTGACCCATGATTTGGACTACATATGAGGCAGAAGAATCACCTCGATGGCCACCAGGGAGAAAGGAGAGGACTTTGGGCCTGAGGGTGCTAGTGGCCCCAGTAAAAGGGAATGTCAAGGTGGGAATATGGGAGTGGGTGGGCGGGTGGGTGGGAGGAGGAATTCCCTCACAGAGGCGGGGAGGGAGAGGGGACACGGGGTTTCCAAAGAAAAGGGGAATCATCGGAAATGTAAATAAAGTAACAAAAAAAAAAAAAAAAAAAAAGAACACTAAACTTGGAAAGAGCAAAAAAAAAAAAAAAAAAAAAAAGATGAGAAATATAATAATACAGGGCATTCAGACATTGTATAGTGCTACTTGAGATAGCTTGAAAATAAAAGCAAAAATGAAAAGATAAATGAGTCAGTTGAGATTGACATAATACCATCTATAATTACTATCAGTCTGATAATTCATATTTTATCCTTAATAGACAAAGTGGTTTTTATTCTAAATATGAAAACTGGTTTGGTAATTGTGCCAAATACTAAAAAGAGAGTAATAAGATACAAGACTTAGAAAGACACATATATGGGGAAAAAAACAACTCAGACATAGATAGAAGAATTTAGATGAGAATTACCACAATTCCACATAATGAAACTGAAATGGGGTGGGCCAAAATTATTAGAAAACCAAACATTATAGCAGGAAATATTAAAAAAAAGAATGAATCCATGCTACTGCCCTCAACTCTTTGCCCCTGTGGACTGGCTGGCTATGCACTGGAGGGTAATGGCTGACCTGTTTTATCTCGTGGAGACTCTCTGACTCAGACCTCCAAAAATCTCTCCACCCAGCTTGTTGTATTCCCACTGGCAGGTCACTACCACGCCAGTCCCGTGCTTCAAAACCCTGATGGCGTTTGTGGTGCACATCAGGCAAACCCACAATTTGTCACCATACCTTTCTCTCTGGAATCCAGTCAAGTTGCCTCAAGAAGGAAAACACCACACAAACTTAGATCAGAAATAAAGGTAACTCAATTTCTGGATGCGACAACTAGAATCCTAATCTTGTAAGCCATATTAAATCTAATTCTTCCAGTGGTGAATCCTGGCAGATTTTCCATGAAACTGGGGAACACTGGCAGCTACATCTTGCCCTTTCGCTATTTCCATTCAAAAGTTCCTAACTCTTTCCTGCTCCCTTTCTTCCTCCATCCAACCTGGAATTCCCACCTACTCACCCAGTGATTGGTCCCTTTATTCATTCATGGAGGTTTACAAGAAGTCACCTGAGTACATGACTCCTTCCTCATTCTAGACAGCCCCTCCTGGAAGAGCAGAATTGACATCAAAATACAGGTAGCATAGAGCCAGCCACAACAAAAGAATTTGTCCAACTGCTATATAAGTCATACCAGCAGATAATAAGTACCCCAAAGGTTATGGAGAAATTAAATGGAATCTTATAGATATATTATATTTGAGGAGATTTAAAGACATGATCATTTCCTGTGCTTTGCATTGACTCTATGGAGAAGATATTAAATTTAGGACAACTAATTCAGAACAGAATTTCCCTCAAGACTGGAAATAGGAATATTTAAAACTGCTCTTCAGTTACAATGGCTAACATGGTCGAAAGAGGAAGCTAGAGCCATAGAACAACACAATTGGACTAGAGGCATTGATATTTTCCAAGAGCAGTTGCTGGTTGAAGGTCAATATGCTAAATTACAAAGGCAATTTGAATTTGATGATCATACTTCGATGTTATGTTGGTTAGCATCTTTAAATGCTTGGAATAAGATTGAAGAATTGGAAAAGGGGTCTGAGTGTTTTGTTTTGTTTTGTTTTGTTTTGTTTTGTTTTGTTTTGTTTTGTTTTGTTTTGTCCCAAAAGAACCCTTCACTGATTTTATGCAAAGATTGACCTAAGCTGTAAATAGAATAGTATCAGATTCAAAAGTTAGCAAAATATTGATTGAATCTTTGCCTTTTGAAAAGGCTAATTCAGAATGCAAAAGAGTGATTAGACCTTAAAGGCAAGATCAGTACCAGTAGAGGAATTGATTAGAGATATGACTGATACTGGATCACACATTTATGGTGATAATCTGACAGGAGAAGTAATTTCTAAAAGACAAAGATCCTGTTGACAGCCATGGCCAAACCAGAGCAATGTAATAGATGACTAAGACAAATGGCTCCTAGAAACCAGTGTGCTTACTCAGGCTCTGGAACCAGGCCAGTGGCCTACCTGTATAGTAAACATCTGAAACAAATGGCTTCTACAAAAAGAGGTAAAGAGTATGTACACTAAGGATTAAGAAATGCCCTCACTTGAAAAAGAACCAGTGTACTTATTGTATGAAAAAAAAAATCAAGCCATGGCCTTAAAAGATGCCTGGGGACCCTCAATATAGAGCAGAAATCCACCAGCTCCCTTGTTGACTCTTGAGCCTCAGCTAAGAAGGCCGTAGTCTGACAGCCACAGGTGACTCTCCTAGATCCAGGAGATATATATCAAGAAAAGGTCAGATGTGGCTCTTCAAGGCCAGAAAGAAATTTCTACACCAGCTTTGGGATTGCCAGAAGTGACTAAGCCCTTCTGTCTCTTCATGGACAAGAGATCTGAGACCCAGTTGCCAGAGACTGCCCACAACCCCCATTTTAGCATCACTGAGCCAATGGCCTTCCAGGTTAAGGATGCTGACAAACTGTCATTTTGTCAAAGCCGGACTATCACCAATGCCCACCTCTCCTTTTATGTGCCCCCAGAATAAGTTTTCAAGCCTTACCTGCTTTAAGTCCAGCTGCCCTGCTGCCTGACCTAGACATTAATGGGCCTCTGCATGACTGCTCAGACATTTTGGCCCACATACATGGGACCAGACCAGATCTTTAGGATATGCAGAGGTAACATGGTTTACCAATGGCAACAACTTCATTCAGGATGGACAGAGATATGCTGGGGCAGTGGTGGTCTCAAATATTGAGATCATATGAGCAGTGCCACTCCTGGCAGGAATATCAGCCCAGAAAGCTGAACTGGCAGTTCTGACCAAGGCGTTAGAGCTGAGGAAAGACAAGAGACACAAATAACTAGTGTGCCTTTGCTACTGCTCATGTCCTTGGGGCTATTTATAGGGAGAGAGACCTTTTGATAGCAGAAGGAAAGACTATCAAAAGTAAAGAGGAAATCTTCTCCCTACTAAGGGTTCTATGGAAGCCTAAAAAGCTGGTCATCATCCACTACTTGAGGCACTAGAGAGGAAAGGACCTAGTTTCAGAAGGCAATAATAGGGCAGATAGAACAGTCTGACAAGCTGACATAACCTAAACTAGAAATTTGTCCATGTCCCAATGATATGACGGACAGATGGTTGAGAACAGCAGATTAGAAACCCATTGTGTCAGAAGAAATGGGACTTAACATACTTCAGAAGATTTACCACTCTTCTCAAATGGTTGTCTACAGAATACAGGATTTTCTAATATCAGGATTAGAGATGGCACTTCAAAGACAGCTGAAACTGTCAAGAACTAGAAAGCCTGCCAGTTAACTTATGCAGCGACTAATGAAAAGAAGCTCAGTAATAGGTTCAGAGGTGCAAAGCCCAGTGTCTACTGAAAGACAGACTGCACAGAGGTAAAACCAGAACAATTTAGATATAAATATTTACTGATATTTATAGATACCTTTTCAGGATGGACTGAGGCTTTCTCCACTAAACATAAAACTATATCCATGGTGACAAAGAAGCTCTTAGAGGACATACTGACAAGGTGTGGACTTCCACAGATTATAGAGTCAGACAATAAATCTATTGACCAGCTTTTGTGTCCCAGGTAAGTCAGAGACTAGCCAATATTCTGAGGATTGATTAGAGACTTTATTGTGTATATAGACCCCAGAGTTCAGGACAGGTAAAGAGAATAATCAAAACCCTAAAAGAGACCTTAACTAAATTGACTTAAGAGACTGGCAATCAACTCTCCTTCCCTTCACTCTCTACCAGGTATGAAACTCCCCTTACCAGATGGGCCTCACCCCTTTTAAAATCATGTTCCAGATTACCTCCCCCACCCCATTGTTGTTAACATACAGGCAAAAGTCATTGGTGAGTTCGAGGGTCATCAATTGCTAGATGATCTTAAAGGTGTTCAGTGGATGCATAAGCATGTTTGGCCTAAATTTAGTATTCTCTATAAAACAGATTCCCCTCAAGCCAAGCGTCATTAGATCCTCATTATAAAGGTCCCTCCCATCACCTAGAGGTCAATGGGATTGCAACCTGGAATCACAGACTCATTTGCAGTTGAAGACAACCCTGAACAGCAGTAGGAGAACTCAGCCTCAGAACTCTCTCCTATCTTCCACTGATGAGGTCCCTACCTAAGCCCTAGGGACACCACGAGGACTGAGTGATGACAACCTTGACATCTTCTAAAGTATAATAATAGCTTCAGAAAGCCTCATGATTGGACCTTCTAGCTACTTGGGATCAGACTCCATCTGAGAGAACCTGACCTAAGGTTGAACTCAAACAAGCCAGTACCTAGCATCAGTTTCCAGATTATTCTCCAACAAATCTGCACACTGCCAGGTTACAAGCCCACCCCTTACATTTCACTTCATAACAACCACCAATCAGGAGGAAATCAAAAGTTAAGTTGATGGTTTGGCTTCCAGCACCAGCCAATTATGTTAAAGGTTATAATGCCCGCCCCCAATCAGATGTGTACCAGACTAGGTACCCTCTTCTTTTTTTTTTTTTTTTTTTTTTTGGTTTTTCGAAACAGGGTTTCTCTGTGTAGCCCTGGCTGTCCTGTAACTCACTCTGTAAACCAGGCTGGCCTCGAACTCAGAAACCTACCTGCTTCTGCCTCCCAAGTGCTGGGATTAAAGGTGTGCGCCACCACTGCCCGGCGATACCCTCTTCTTGCTTCTATAAATACTAGCCTAAAACTAGGTACAGGACTCCACCTTCCTGCTGTGTCAGCATTGGAGAGGAGCCTAAAGCAATTTTATAGGATTTGGTTTCTTGGCGGTCTTTTTGGAGTTCACGAACATTTCATGGCTCAACAGTTCCTGTTCTCTTTTGCAAGTTTTCTATCTCCAGGATTGCCTCCGTTTTTCTTTTCTTTCTTGCTTCTATTTCCATTTTTCAGGTCTTGGACAGTTTTATTCATATCCTTATCATGTTTGAATGTATTTTCCTGTACTTCTTTAGGGATGTAATCATTTCCTGTTTAAACCCCTCTATCATCTTCTTGTGCTTCAGTTTTGTTAGGCTATCCAGGGCTTGTTGTAGCAGTATAGCTGGGCTCTGATGGTACCATATTGCTCTTGCTCTTGTTGATAATGTTCTTAAGTTGCCCTTTAGACATCTGGTTTTCACTTGTGTTGGCTGGAAAATCCTGTTGAAGCATGATTCCTTGGGAAGGCAGGGGCAATTGTGGACTAGACAATAGAAATCAGAGGATCCTATGCTTCTTGCTGTGGCTCAGGCAAACCCCACTGGCAAAGACTGGTAGGGGGTGTTCCAAGCTGGTAGTTCTTTGGGCCTCCATGGGAGAGCAAGATGCTCTTACATTCCTGAAGCACTCCTCTGGACCAAAGCCCAGATCCAAACAATGGAGGTCAGGAGACCACAAGCAACTCACCTCTGCTGGCTGTGCTCCAAGCAGACCTTTTTTTTTCCCCCAAAATAATCCTGTGTTCACTTCCTGTCAACTGGTTGCTTGCCCTGTCTCTTGACCTATGATTGACTCTGTTTAATCCTGTTTACTATATTTAAGCTGACAGCTCTTGGATTATAGGTGTGTGCTAGGGCTGAGCCACAGCACAACTAAAATCAGGTTTTTCCAGTAAATAACACAATTTTGAGATTCATAGTGTGATCAAATATCCTGGAACAACTCTATTTGCTGTGTGGTTTGTGAATCAGAGTGACTTTGGTCTTGTGAAATAAACATGACAATGCTCTTCTGCTTCTATTTTGTGTAATAATTTGAGGAGTATTGACATTAGCTCTTTTTTGAAAGTCTGATAGAATTCTGTGTTAAAACTGTCTGTCTAGTGCTGGGCTTTTTTTTTTTTTTTTTTTTTTTTTTTGGTTGGGAGACTTTTAATAACTGCTTGTATTTCCTTAGTAGTTATAAATTGCCTATCTAGCCTTCATTTAATTTTGTTAAGTGTATCTATGGATAAAATTGTTCCTTTTCTTTAGACATTTTAGTTTTGTGAAATATAGGTTTTTGAAGTATTATGTAATGGTTCTTTGGATTTCCTTGGTGTCTGTAGATAAGCCCCCATTTTCATTTCTGATTTTGTTAATTATGGTATTATATCTCTGCTTTTTAGTTAGTTTGGATAAGGGTTTGATTAACTTGTTGGTTTTCTCAAAGAATCATTTCTTCCTTGCATTATTCTTTATATTGTCTCTATTTTATTAATGTCACCCCTCGTTTGTTTATTTCCTGCCTGTACTGTTCTTGTTTTGTACTTGACTCTTTTATGCTAGATCTTTTAGGTGTGTTGTTAAAGTTGCTAGAATTAGTTCTCTCTATTATTTTTTGTCTTTCTTTGCTTTCCACTAGGTTTAACCAGTATAGTTGAAGGTATGAAGCTATCTATTAGAGCACTGGTAACTCACAAATGGCTACTTCATTGAAAGACAATGCCTTTCTTACCCAGAAGTCCTCACCTGCTATTAGTTCTCCTGGATGGAGCTAGGACACTGAGCTTTGGTTGGTATTTTTATATGTAGCATCTCTTTTGTACTATTTCTTTTCTCTTTCTGTTATCACAGATACTAATCTCCATAATATTACACTAAAATACAGTGTGTCATGTTCCCTTATTTTCTTAGATGCTATCAGTTTGAACGACTACCACTGAATTATTTATTCTGGTTATTAACCCTTATTTTTGTCATGTGTTTGCATGATAGCCTAGTTAATGAATTAATGAGTGTCTTTATGGAAATTATTATGGCTTTTCAATTCTGAAGTTTCCATTTTTTCCTTTTCCATTCACTCTTTATTCAAATTGTCATGTTTAAATTTGTATGTATTTGCCATTTATATAATGCTTTTAAGTATGAATACATTATATAATGATTATATCTAGCTACATATACAATCATCACATTTGCAGTGAGAAGACAGAGTTCACCTTTAGCGTCTTTGCTCAAAATCATTTTCATTTTGCCAGTGATAAATTCTCATGAATCACAGTGTGACTTTTCAGTCTAATTGTACACTTTATAATGCTCCATACAGTTTGTCTGTTATCTCAAACATTTGTTTCTCATTTATAATAAAGATATTCAGAATCTATCTTGTAGCAATGTTGAATTACATAACCTATGGTTTGGTAACTTTACCCTGCATGCTCCAGGTCGCAGAAGCTTCCTCAGTCAGCCTGGCTATAACACTGGACCATTGACCATTTTCTCATGCTTCTCTTAGCAGTTGTTTCTTTGTATTAATCTCAAATTCCCTGGTGAAATGGTAACATTTTTTTCATATATTTATTTGAACAGATTTTGTTTTTCTAAAAAATTGCTTAAAACCTGGAACATATGGTTTCCTTTCTGATGATTTCTATTTTTAGTTCTGTTACTTGGGTTTTTGTTGATCACCCTCCTAATATGTCTGTAATTGCTGACTTAATGATGACTACCTATGAAAGCACTTACTCTCTAGCTTGTGTTCTCTCTCATTGTAGGGAAAATGCATTTGCTTTGACATCCTGTTAGGGTAGGAGCAAAGTTGCAACATGTGAATCAGATGCTGGATTCACAACTTTGGAGGCCAAGCCACAGCCTTTGTTCCTGTGCTGAATGGCTGAAGAAATCTTGCCTGAGGACTTGGGCTTGGTCTAGGCATTCTTTACCTCCATTTTCATAAGCTGCTGAGCCTAGTGTTTGTTTCTTCAGCATTATGCTGCTGCTGACCCATTCTTATCTCTTCAGTATTGCTGGATAGTTGATCATATTGGGAAACCCTGACATAGTGAACTGGAAAACCCTGTTTCTTGTTGTGGTGTGTCTCAGCCCTAGCACACACTTTTAACCCAAGAACTTTCTGTAAACAAGAGCTAAATAAAGTCAATGATAGGTCAAGAGGCAGAGCAAGCAACCAGTTGACAGGGGGTGAAAGTAACAAAAAAAAAAAGCAAGAAAAAGAATGGGGGAGTCTGAGTTGAAGGCATTCTAAGATAACATGAAGAAGGAGAAGGATCCTTTTCCTTCTTAGATGTTGGTAGAGTAGGAAGGTCAGCAGGGGTACTTTCTCTGCCTCTCTGAGCTAGCATCTTTTACCATAGTGTCTGGCTCCTCAGTCTTTATTTTGTAAATCCAGCATTTGAGATTTTATTTTAAAAACAACAGTCCAGGTTTGACTCCCTGTCTACTTAGTATATAAAGCCCAAGAACTAGAAAGTTCCTCTAGGAAGAGGTATCTCAACTGACATGTTCACCTTTCTGTTTTTCTGTGATCTTGGTCCTTTTAGTTCTTGGATACCTTGCTGTCATTGACAATTTCTTTTTTTACTTATCATTTTTAGGCTTCCAAAAGTATTTTAGTGATGATCACTCTATACAAGTCACACATACGGTACTATCTCTGGTTGGGAATTATGAAGAATTTAGGCTTGACTTTAACGTGTTTGTTCTGTCTACATAACTCAGGCCATCTAGTACTACTTGCCTTTTGGTTCTTCTAATGCCTGTCAACTGCTATTATTTTCTGTTTTATAAAGTGTGTGGTGCCCCTTCTGTCTTCCTCTTCTGCTTTCTCCCTCTATGTTTTATGGTGTTAAGAACTGAAACCAGAGCCTCATGTTTGATTTGTAAGCACTCTACCCGTCTCTGAAGACTTCTCTGACATGCAGTTTGTAGCACTACAGATGATAAAGTAAATAAATAAATAAATAAATAAATAAATAAATAAATAAATAATGCAGACATGCATGAACTAGCTTCACAGTCTTCTAGAATATAGACAGTAGATGTTCTGTTTTTTTAGCATGTAGACAAAAAGACAGAAGATTTACGAAGACTTTCAATAAAATACTTACTGAGGGGCTAATGAAGACTGAGTTCTCTTCTCAATCCCAGAGATATAGAGGTGAGCAAACACAAGGATATCCTTTCTGACATGATCTTTCCAGTCTAGTGAAATAAGAAAATCATGATAGAAATAATAGTCAGATTTCCAGTGGATGAATTTGTAAATTGGTAATAAATTCATAATTGTAGGCTAAATATATTTACCTCATCAGAAGAATATAAAAATAGTGACTATATTCACCCTGCTTGTACTTTCATGTCTCAGCAACAGTAACACCCTTAGGCAGTCATTGTATTTGGTTTCTTTTGGGGGAGGGGGTAGGCATTGTTTGCTACTTTAATTATGGACAAATTTGGTTTTGGTTCCTGGATGATGTCACATATTTTGTTGCTGTGGTTGTTGTGGTGGTGGTGGTAGTGGTGATGGTCACTGAACAGCATTCATGCTTCTATAGTCTTTTTCTTTTACTACCTGACTGTTTTTGTGTGTATTATCAAACAATGAATCTCAGTTCTGCTGCCACCTCTAATAACCTATACCTTGATATAGTCTAGTATGTCCAGGATAAATTATAGCACTCTGAAGTTGAGATTCATAAAGCTATTTGTTGATTATATGATTTATGTGGATTTAGGTGCCATGAATAAACCAACATGAATAAAGTAATATTAATTTTTATATAATGTCAGTATATGGACTTTTGTAGGTAACATATGCATGTTTACCACAATCTAATGTTGTTTATAAAAGCAACATAGGAGTGATAATTTCCTTCCTTTCTTCTTTCTTTCTTTCCACTTTTATGTCTTCCTCTCTTCTCTTTCCATCCCATTTATCTTTCTTTCTCTTCTTTTTTCTCCTCTCCTCTCCTCTCTCCTTCCCTTCTCTCCCCTTTCCTCCCACTCCTTCCATTCCGTCTCCTCACTTCCCCTCTTTTACCATCCTCTCCTCTGTTGTGCTCTCCTCTTCCTATCCTTCCTCTCTCCTCCTTTCTCCTTTCTACTCTTTCCTCTTTTCTTTCCTTCTTTTAGTGATAGGTTATCAACCCAGGGCCTTTAACATAGAAGGTGTGTACTATAGCACTCAGCTGCAAATTAAAGTCTTCAAGCAATTTTTAATTTTAAATCCCACATATCCTCTTATTTACCCACCTTCTCATGTCTTTGGAAGCACCACTGAATTCAAGTCACCATTATCTTATTCTCGAAAATCCAATGTTTACATCAAACTCCTGAGTTCTACTCACCAATGTACAAGTTGAGTATCTTAAAGAAAAATTATCATGCTGCTTGCCTCTCTCCATCAGAGTTTTAGCAACCTCTCATGCCAATTTTGAAAATGCCTTGAGAATAAAGAAAACTTAAAATAATATTAAATCCTTAGCATAGCTCAGCAGTCTAGTCAGTGAGGCTGTAAAACTCTTTGGCTAAGAAAATATCCTCTGGACCCACTTCAATTCCTAGTCTCCTGATTGCTAAGTATGTAATGCTGGGAAAGTGTTTAAACTCTCTGTGCCAAGGACTTTCTTCTATACAATGGGAATAAAAATGGACATTATAATGTTACTTGGAAAATTAGATATTTTGATAATAGATTTACTATAGTGCTGAAAGCACTCAACAAACATCTAATGAGTGTTACCTTTTCAATACACTGTCCCTTATTTTATCGTCATGGTTGCCCTAACATATCCACAATCTTCCAACCCCCTACCAGTGTTTTAACCCTAGCCTAACTGGCCTTGTTATGGCAGTATGTGTACCTTGAAATCATTACCCCTTAATACCTACACACCTGCTGCTTCTGTTTTTTACTTTCAGAACTTAGTATTATTGTCTGGGTTTTGACATTAGAATGATATATAATTTGTTCTCATTATGGAGAATATGATTATGAGCATTTCAAAAAGTTATTTTAGGTTTGTCTCTACTCCAGGTTAGGTATCCTATAGTGGTATCCTGGAACAAATTTATTCCATTTCTCAGTCACCGAAAGTTAGAAAATGTATAGTATACATTAGCTTCCCACTAATTTTATTGAATTATTGTTTTGAAAGAATAAAGGGTATCCTGGAACCCCTATTAGTAAAAATCTACTTATGGAAAAGGACATGTAGGGGCAAGGAAGAGCTAATTGTTACACATTTTGGAAAGCTGAGCTCAAGGTCCTTGAAGCACAATTGTGGGTTACTTAGGAGAATTTTTTAATGTAAAGACAAGTCGAACAGTAAGTTCCAGAAATAGAAAACTGAATAGTTTGGATTAATACCAAGGCAAATCTAGCTAAAATAAATATCAAGTACAGATTTGTCAAGTATGAACTGTACCTAATATGGGTATTTTGTTTAGCACAGTTGAAGGGATGACTTCTTTTTCTCTTGGGACATCCTTGGAGTATCCTTTGTTTAGTCGTTCTTTTCTTGTCTGTTTCCATTTCTACCTGCCAGCATCACACACAGATACTTTTCGCCATATTAAGCCAATCTTGCCTCTCCCCTAAAGAGGCTCAGAGCCATAAGAAACCACAAATAGGCATGCATGTCTTTGAAGCAGAAAGTTTGCCAACAAGAAATATCCATACCAAATCAAACACGAAAGCCTCACGCTTTCACACTTAAAACATTGCAGTTTCACTGCACTGTAGCATCCAAAACCCACAATGCTTAAAGAGACTCAACACTTCGTGATGTTGAAGGATAAATAATTGGAACATAACATTTTGATTAAACAAAAAGCAAATAAAATAATGGTATCGTTTATCATCTCACTGTTTTATTTCAGAAATTTTAAAGCATATTAATATTAAGTAAAACTAAGGTGAGACATCTCATAATGTGTGGTATGAAAGTCACTTAAGATAATCTTAATATTGATTATGTTTAAATGCTATGAATGTTATCTGGAGAAAATCTGATTTCAAAATTTGAAAACATTGGTTTTGTGGAACTTCAGTAAAACAATATAATACTTTCCTGTCTCCTTTTACTTAATAGAATAAGAACTACTGTACCTTTTAATTTTTACTTCATTGAGCATTGATTTTTTTTCTAGTTTCTTTTACTAATTAAATTTAGTCTTTGCTAATTTCACACACTGAGATATCACATTCTGCTTTCTCTCTCACTCAGACCCTCTCATATCCCTCCCACCCACGTCAGAATCTCTCTTCTCAACAAGTCCTTTTCCCACCTTCATTTCATTTTGTTCTATAACCCAGGAATTGAATATGGACCAGAAGGTAGCTGTTTCCAGCCTTTCTCTCTGTCTGGCTCTTGCATCTCTTAACTCTCTCTTTCCTGTTGCTCCCTTAACCTTAGCCAAGTGCTTTAAGTGTCCTGTTTATTGCTGAATACTCAGCAACTACTTGTTCTCAGCACTTTGCCCAACCATGAGTTTATTTATTTTGGGAGATGGTGCAGGGAACAGAGAGTGTTTTAGGTTCATAGTTAAATTTATGTGACAACATGAGGTATGCTGTGTGTTTTCCAATTCTCTCCCAGTACAAAGACAACCTCCCATTATCAGCTCTTCCCACCAGAGAAACACTTTTTTTCACAATAATTGAACTAATATTGACAACTCAGAAGCATCCAAGGTCCACAGTTGGTGTTAGGGTGCTTACACCCTATGGCCTTGGGCAAATATAAAATAACATATCTAGTGTATACACAGTATGTGAGTTACTTTAAAAATCCTCATTTCTCAGCCTGTACCTCCATCTCCCACCAGACCAAACTTGGGCACCCAATAAACTTTCCATAGTCTTCATAGCTTTCAATTCCCTAAAACATCACAGCTAGAATCATAGTGTAGAAAGACTTCCACGTAGGCTTATTCTACTTAGTGTGCTGGCTAGTTATGTGTTAACTTGATACAAGCTACAGTCATTTTAGCCGATGAAGTCTTGGATAAGAAAATACCTCCTCAAGATAGGCAAGTTTAGATACTTTTTTTGATTAATAATTGCTGTGGGAGGGTCCAGCTCATTGTGGGGAGTGTACCCCTAGGATGGTGTTCTTGGGCCCTGTAAGACAGCATTCTGAAGAACAATGAAGAGCAAACCAGTAAGCAGCACTCCTCCATGGCTTTTGCATCAAATATTGCCTCCATGTTCCTGCTTGACTTCTTTAAGTGATGGACTGTGAAGTGGGAACAAAGGGTAAAATGAGCCTTGCTTCTCCAAGTTGCTTTAGGTCATGATGTTTTATCACAACAATGAAAGCCCTAACAAAGACACTTAGTAATATGCATCTAAACTTCTTCCATGTTTTTGGATTTGATAGTTTATTTATGTAAGGCAATACAATGACATTCTATTATTGGGATAAACCTCCCTTTAATACATTTCCTTACGTATTGATTGCTTCTAAGTTTTGACAGCTATGAATGAAGTTGCTAATCTGTGAATTTATTGAATTGGCAGTTTTGTTTGGTTTCTTTTGTTGTTTTTTGTTTTGTTTTTTACCCTTTGGGGATAAATAGCAAGCTGTATGATTATTAAATCATATGATAAAAGCATATATATATATATATATATATATATATGAAATGAATAAATTGTTTTCTAAAGTGGTCATACCATTTTGCAATGCCAGCAATGAGATCACTACATGAGCACCAGCATCTTGTCTTATCTGTGCTCTAGATTTGTCTATATTGGTAGATATGTGCTGTAACCAGCCCCCAAAACATATGTAGAGATGATACAACTTTCTTCTCTAGGAAGTGCATTAAATATTACGTAGGCACACTTTTTTTATATATATATTTGTGCTCCTTATAGCAGAATGCTTGTCATAAAAATGCATTAGAGTTTATCTTTTGATTTGTATAGTGCTTATCAGTTCCAGGTAATACTTGAATCGTTTTTCATATATCATCTCATTTCTTCTTCACAACACTCACATATAATTTTTAAGTACTATTCTTAAAACCATTTTATTGTTGATAAGATAAACCACGGAGTCAGTGAGTAAATAGCAACAGTTACCTCAGCCTTCAACTGACAGAACTGACAAACACAAAGCTTCTGTAGACTTCCTTAGGATCTGATGCTTTCTGGGTGTGGCAACCAGGCCTTCAGTGTAGTGAAGGCACCCAATCCTTTGCCTTCTGTCATGACTTAGATTGTTTTAATGCTTTGCCAAAATTCATGCACAATTACTGCCTTCTTCCATTTTGAAATTTCTTTCTAGCTTTGATGGAAGCATTGTCTTTTCTTGGTATTGTCTTTGTTGATTTTAAAACTCTTCCCTTCACATATTCTTCTGTCCCTGTCAAGCTCTTTTTGTTTTGATTTGTTTTACTTTGTGATGTTTTAATTCAGTCATTAACCCTTTTTTTCATTACCTAAATTTTAATATTTCTTTCTTTCTTTACTTACTAATATACAACTAAATATATTATAAGTAGCTATAACAACATGGTTACATTTTTTAGTTTTATTTTCCTTATTGAAACTGGTTCTGTCTAATCTAATTCTTGTCTCAGGACAGGGCACTTCTGTACTGGAGAAAGTCAACTTTATTTCCTGTCCCTGTTTTCTTCACAGGGATGCCTGGGCAGTTCACATCACACCCCTTTCTGCTTCCTGAGTAGAGGGCTCATCAATTCTAACAGGGATTATTCCTGTCTCATTGATTTGTCTCCAACTCCACTCTCACCATCTTCTCCCACAAGATACAAAGTGATCATTACATAACAGAAACACACTCTTATCATTCAGATGAAAACCCTCTAATCCCTCATTTTATGTCCACATTCCTCTCCATAAGTCCTATCCTGAGAAATTGACTTTCCACAGCCCTCTCCCTATTCCAGAATCATCTGTTCCTCGCTGTATGCAACCATAAATCGTTCACAGACAGCCAATATTCATTATTTGTAGATTCCACATCTAAGAATCTGTCTATTTATAAAATGTATTTGTAACTTCGAAATGAAAACCCATGAGCTTTTGCAAAGACCCTGACACATTAATAGAGTGGCAACGATTGGGTTTCCTTGAGGTGCTGATTCCCACCAAAGATCACACAAGGAGATGCTGGCTTTCCTGTTTCATCTCTCCACTGTAAACAGTGGTCTCTTGTGGTCTGCTTAATGCCACATTTCCCACATTTTTGAGCATTTGCTAGTGATTTCACTGTTTACAATAGTCGCCAAGAATTGTACTGAATGCAGTCTAGTTCTCTCATAGGACTGTGATATACATTCTAGAAAAAACATAATTGTATGTATTAGATAATCTTCTTTTTTTCAGACAGGAATTGCAGTACTGTTGGCTGGGAGTTCAATGCTAACAAATAAAAAAATATGCATCACATGAGGGAGTCTTTGAATATAGCACTGAATAAAATGTACTTAAGAAATATTAAATAATTAAACTCTGTTTGTAAATGTTATTTATTATTTTATTTCAGAATAAAATAAATGAGGCATTAAGATCATGTTGCTAGGTTGCAAGTTTCAGTATAGAAAGTAATATCATATTAAATGAGTCAAGAGAAACATCTTACTCTTAAATATAGTGCCGAAATATGAACAAGATTTAACAGTGTAGTTTCATGTTGGTAATATGTATTCTTTGACTGCATGCATTGGCTAAATGCAGGGACAGTACTCACAATGTAAATTTCAAGCAAACACAACTTAGTATCACTTAGCACCATCTTCACCCAGATTTGGATTTCTAAACAAGAATTCTCATTAATAGAAACCAGAATTTGGAGAAATGGCTGATCCCAGACCTGCAGTCAGAAAAAAGTACAAAATAGCCCTGGAATTTCATGTCCTAGAAATGAAGGAAGCTGCTGAATATTTCTGGATGGCAATGAAAATTGCAAACCCAAACTAGAGAATTACAGAAAATATTCCCACTGCTCCTAATACAGAAGAGCTACAGTAGCAAAATAAGTATTAACTGTCATGATGGGAGCCTTGTTACACTAACATGCACAGCAAGCACACTTAACAGTCATCTTTACTTTGGAGAATTTACAGGCACACAAACTATTAGAAACCAGGCACGAACAAACTTCTTTCTTTCTTTCCTCCTCCTTCTCCTCCTCCTCCTCCTCCTCCTCCTCCTCCTCCTCCTCCTCCTCCTCCTCCTCCTCCTCCTCCTCCTCCTCCTCCTTCTCCTCTTCCTCCTCCTCTTCCTCCTCCTCCTCTTCCTCCTCCTCCTCTTCCTCCTCCTCCTCTTTCTCTTCCTCCTCCTCCTCTTCCTCCTCCTCCTCGTCCACCTCCTGCTCCTCCTCTTCCTCCTCCTTCTCCTTCTTATTTTGGAAAAAACTACAAAGAAAACATTTCGAGATTTGAGATTTCAATCAATCTCTTCCTTTTCCTCTTTTTCTCCTCATCCATCTTCTTTCTCCTCCCTATCCTTCTTTTCTTCTACAAAACTACATTATCTTCTTTGCTCTTTTATTTCTACTCGTTCAGTGAAATTGCTAGCATTTAATTAACAACCCTATATTCCTTCAAGCTACTATGACATAGGCACCTCCAACACCCTTAGTCTTCTCTTCAGCTTGTCGACAACAACTTTGGCCTTCATGACAGGCTGCTTAGGGAGCTCTCCCTTCCGCAGAGCATTATAGTAGCCTGATTGATCTCACAACATCAGTGATTGAAAAGCTCCAGCCTTGTTTTTTGCAACATTGACCTATTTCTGCTCAGTGACCAGTGTCTACAATTTATCTAGGTTGACAGTTGGGCAGAAGCTCTGGTTTCTCTTTAATTGGTAATTCCTCATCCCAACTGTCCCAAAGCCACCTGGATAATATTTGTTGAAGTTGATTCTATGGTGATTCATGCCTCCAGCATTCACCTCAGACTCCTGGGTGCTTGCGGTGTTACCAATGTACACCAGGGCTTATATGGTCCCAGAATTTCTAGGTCTTTCTCAGACTGGATGGCATGGTGGTGGCAGAAAAACATCTTCTTTGTTTTTATTAATATGCTTTTAAAACTGTTTTCTAAAACCCATGATTTGAGTCAGGAAATGGCTCAGTCGATAAAGGTGTTTGCTGATCAAGCCTGGAGCCCTGAGTTCAATCCCCAAAGCCTATGTAAAGGTGGAAGAAAAGAACTGACTCCACAAGGTTGTCCGCTACCCTCTATATATTTGCCTCAGTGTATCCTCCTTCTCCTCTTCCTCCTCCTCCTCCTCCTCCTCCTCTTCCTCCTCCTCCTCCTCATCATCATCTTCATCATCATCATAGTAAGAGTCCACAATTTAAGTTTTTCCATACAAGGTTATCTATGGGTTATGATTAGCCAATATCAATTCAAAAAAAAATTAAGCAAGATGAATATTACAGTTTGACCCTGGAATTTTTATAGAATCTTTATTTTAAGGAAACCAGAAAGGCAATGGGATTTAAAAATTAGAAATCCTACTAATGAGTTCAGAAAACCATCATTGAATTTAGAAAAGTTAAAATTTGTGCTATCTAGTGAAAAAAAATGGTTATAAGAAGCAATATTTAAACTACTAAAACACTGATGAGAATTGCTTAAATGATGTGTTGGGGTAGAATCTATATTATCACTCACTGAGAAGTGGATATTAGGCAAAGAGCGTGGAATACCCACAATACAACTCATGGATCATATGAAGCTCAAGAGAAAGGAAGACCAAAGAGTGGATGCTTCAGTCCTACTTAAAAGGGAGAACAAAATAATCAAGGGAAGTAGATGGTTAGAGGGACTTGGGGGGAAGAGAAGAGTGGGAGGAGAAAAAGAGCGGAAGAATCATGTATGAGAGGAGATGGAGGAGATGTACAGAGGAGCAGGAAATTGAACAGAGATGTGTAGCAATGGAGGGTTGGGAGTTGAGGGTAGCAACCAGGAAGTCCCAGATGCCAGGAAAGCAAGAGCCTCCCAGGATCCAATGGGGATGACATTATCTATAATACCCCACAAAGGTGAGGGAGAACCTGTTAAGACCATATGCAGAGGTTAAGCATGGTCTCCCGGTTGAGGGATGGGATCACCCACCCATCTCCAAAATTTTAACCCAGAATTGCTCCTGTCTAAAGGAAATACAGGGACAAAGAGTGGAGTAGAGACTGAAGGAAAGGCCATCCAGAGACTTCCCCACCTGAGGATCTATCCCACATGCAGACACCAAACCCAGACACTATTGCAGATGCCAAGAAGTGCTTGCTGATTGGAGCCTGATATAGCTGTCTCCTGAGAGGTTCTGCCAGATCCTGACCAATACAGATGTGATGCTTGCAGCCAACCATTGGACTAAGCACAGGGTTCCCAGTGGAGGAGTTAGAGGAATGACTGAAAGAGCTGAAGAGGCCTTATCTGGCATCAATTGGAGGGGAGGCCCTTGGTCCTGTAATGGCTTGATGCCCCAGTGTAGAGGAATGCTAGGGCTGTGAGATGGGAGTGGGTAGGTGGGTGGGGGAGCACCCTCATAGAAGCAGGGTAAGAGGGGATTGGAAAGGGGGTTTGCAGAGGTGAAACTGGGAAAGGGGATAACATTTGAAATGTAAATAAATAAAATAGTCAATTAAAAATAAATAAAGAAAAGAGAAAAAAAATACCAGATGTGATTCCATTTTTCCTTACATTTTGAAAATTCTTAATAGTCCATATCATCCAAATATATTTCTTTTTAACTGATTAATATTAATGTAGCTGCTATTGTTTTAGATTATTTTGTTTATTGGAGTGCTTACTAAACACATGGATTTGTTCATTAATCTATTTTCCCTAGTGAGCTTTTTACCTTCTAGTATTTTGTTTTTACTAATGTCTGACTCTATCAGTTTGAAGGCTTTGTTAGTGTTCCTTACAGGAAGAGCTGCCTTGGACATTCTCTAAACTTTGCTTCTATTTGATATCTCTCAAGTGTAACTTTGCTGGAGCAGTACTCTTTGTAGACAGGGTCTCCAATGCTGTGAGCATTTCATGTTCCTCTCTTCTTGCTGGGAAGGTTTCTGTGGAACTGTGTAGCCTCTCCTGCTCTGTATAGTCCCTGGAAGCCTGGAGGATCAACTCTTTGCCCTCAACTATGGCAGCTTGCTTGGAAGACGTATTTGGGTAAGCTTGGTAGTTAGATCTGACAAGTGATTATTGATTTCCTTTATCAGCATATTCTTCTTCTCTTCCTGGTTTGTAAATTCAGTTTATGATGCTTAGCCTTACATGTCAACCCGATTGCATCTGGAATCAACTGAGAAACAGGCCTGTGGGTGGTTCTGTAAGGGTATTTCCTGGAAGGATTAACTGAAGTGGGATGTCTCTCCCCTAGAATACACAGCAGCATCTGGCTAAAGGCTAGACATAAGACAGTCCTAGGAACAAGCTGTTGCTATTGCCCTGTTTTCTCTCACCGCGGATGAGTATGTATGCCTTATTCTTGCCCCTTTTCTGACATAGAGACATGGCTTCCTTATCGCCCCTGTGTGGACTAAAACCCAATCTTCCACACCTTCATCACTAGATTTTGACTGCTGAGTCATCCATCATTGTGGACTGAGGCCAATCTAATAAATCCTCTTCATAATATATTTGTTCTATTAGTTAATACAGTTATTGAATTATCTCTGGTCCTCTGGATAATTGGGAGTAGCAAGCACACTATTACTGTTTTCTTTAGTACGACTTCCCCTCTTTAACACGGCTTTGCCATTATGTATTCGTAATGACGAAAGCGTGTGTGCTAACAGAGTTCTGAACTTCCTGCAACTGTTCTTCACTCTTTTTCCTTTCTCACTCTCTCACCACACTTCTTCAAGGATCCTGTCTTCAAGCCCACTCGTCTTCTCTTCCTTCTGCTTCATCTCCTATGTTACTGACGGCTTAATAATGGTTTAAGCTCTGCTGGTTATATTTTGTAACATTTTTGGTTGTCCCCATTCACTTCAGTCTGTTTGTTAAAGTTGGTTTTATTATTTATTACTATTATTATTATTTTTTCTTGATGTTGTTCAGTTTACTTGAAACAGTTATTTTAAATTCTTACTTTCAGAAATTTCCCATCTTGACAGTTTCTGGCACCTTATTTTGGGCATTATGTAAGGTTTCCTATAAATTGTGTATGTCTGCTAGTATGTGACATTGTCTGGGCAGTCAAAGTTAGATAGGTATTGAAGTCATTTTAACCTACTTTATTTTGTTGTTTTGGATTTGTTTGTTTTGTAATTTGTTTTGGTTTTGCCTGAATTTCTAGAATTGCTGAGCAGGCTCTTTATTTTGTTTAAGCTGACTTCTCACGAGTCCATTATTGGTATGTTATCTTGGTCTCAGTACTAGAAGACAACCTAAACCCACTTTTGTCCCAGTAAGAATCTTGATATATTTCCCTTGATTACTAGAAAAGTACTAAAATAGTAGTCTGTACCCAGAAGGTTCTTCCAGGGGCAGGGTAGGACTAACCACATCCACAATGACTATAGCACTCTACTGTGCTCTGTGGATGACTGCTCATGTGGATGAATGCACAGCCTGTTATAACCAGCACAGCATTGGACACAGCCCAAACACATACTGGTAAAGTCTCCAGACTGCTAAGATGGAGTCATGGTCCAACTCTACTGGAAGAACTCATATGTGAGTCCAGATTCTGCTTCTTGTCTGGCACCACTGGTACACAGTCTTGGAGACAGCAGGTTGAAATCCAGCATAGGTGGAGTCTGCAGTCTGTCTCTTCTCCCTGGGGCATCAAACCAGGAAGGGATAAAGTAGAGTCTGGAATTAGTGGGATCCCAGTCTGGTTGAGAGAGCAAGTGGCAGGATTGGGGGAGGGTGGAATCTTCTCTGAGGATCTTTAATGGAACAGCTCTCTAAGACAATCTTTGTTTGCATTTCTTTATTGTGGGTTGGTTTGAATACATACACTTTATTTGGGGTGAAACAAGGGGTATATAGTTCCAGGGAGAGACAAGGTCATTAGCTGAAGGCTAAGGCTACTGAGGTGCTTCATTAGCATGCAGAGGTGCTGGGCATGTGACTGACTGCCTGTGACAAAAGATGCTACCTAGAAGAGATCAGTGGTTGGAGGTCATGGGTACTTACTTAAGGCGTTTCAGAGGTCCAGCCAGAGACAGCATGGCTGATAGAACTGTGAAGCTTTGTCAAGGATTACAAATATGAGTCAGACTCACTGGCCCTCAGGTCTCTCTGCTTGGTGATAGGACATTCTAAAGTTCCATCTTCAAGCACTGGCGTGGAAATGGCTTTGCTGCTCAAGGATGAGGGATGGGTAATAGAGATGTTCCAATGGCCACCAGCATTCATGAGTCACTAAAGTCCACAGTTGCTGGGACTTAACAGTTCTAAAAGGATGGCTGGTGTGGCTCAGGCCTGCTCTGAGGTTGGAAATGATACAAGATGAGACTCTTAGCTTCCCCACCTGTGCACAGGCCTCAGCCTGCTCTTGGGCAGCCTAGGAGTTTTCATTGTGAGTTCTGACCTTGACACTGGGTCTCACTCTGGTGGTCTTTCCAAAACCTGAACTTTAGCATTCACTCCCCACTTTGCAGGGGCTTGCTCTTGCTCTGCTGTCAGCAGTTGCAGCAGAGGTGGCAAACCTTTGGCCTCCTACCTAACACAGTTCCAGTGACCTACTAGCATTATGGACTTACACTGGTTTCAACATGTCTGACAGAGTCCTCACCAAAATCAAAGACTTAAGCTTAATTCTTCTCCTCCAAGCAAGTGTGGGCCTTTCTCTGCAGTGAGGTGCTCTGAGTTGGGAGATTGGAACACTCTTCATTTCCTTCATTTTTATATTGATTTTATTGTTATGCTAAAGGCAGACACTGTATTCTAAAGCTGTTTAGGTATTGTTAAAGCAGTGTGGTACAGAATAGTCCTTTAACTTGTTTCTGTTGGGAAACAATTCATTGCTGGAGTATTTTACTCCTTGATGATTTAGGGTTCTCTAGAGAAACAGAACCAATACAAGGAAGACAGGAAGGATTTATTGGATCGATTCACAAGGTGCAGTCTATGTAGTGCAACAAAGGCTGTCTTACACTGGGTAGGTCAAGAATTTGATAGCTATTCAGTTCACAGGCTATGTGCTCCAGCAGTCTTAATCTGGAACTAAGGACATTGTGAATTTCTGGAGAGCTACTGGGTTTCATTCTATGGTGGAAACCTAAAGAAGCTTGGATAGTCATGTATAGCAACAGACTAAACAAACTTACCAGCCAGGGTAAAAGTAGCAGGCACGAGGGCGGGTATGAGGGAGCTTCTTTCTCCCAAATCTTTTAAGGATGGTCTTGGTGCATTAAAGAATATGATCATGAAAATCCCTCACAGGAGTGTCCAGTATTTTCCTTTTAACTTATTTTAGAGAATGTCAAATTTACAACCTAGACTAACTATGCCAGTATCATCCCAATCTGCTTTTACTCTTGTGTGTGTCACTGGTAATCTCTGCCACCCCGCAAGAAAATCATAGGCTTTTAAAAACTGCCTTTCTATATATTAAAGTTAGACAATCTTTTGCTAATTAAAATTATCAATTAAAATCACAAACACACACTCACAGACTCACATTTTACATGGATGGAAGAAAAAAAAGAAAAGAAAAGAAAGAAAGGTTCTGGGGACTGCTTCCTGGGTGGGTGCTTTCAGTCAGTCTCAGCTTGGTAGTATTTCTTTGAAGATTGCTGTCTCTTGCCTTATGCTCTGCCTACTCCAGATTCCCACACATGTAGTCCATGCTTTTGTCTCTAACACACGAGGATTTGTGGACCCCTTCTGGATAACCAGTTCAGGACATTCGACGATACAGTTAATTTCTGTTGCTACTGATTTTAACTTAGCAGTCATATTTCATCGTTGGTTGTTTGTTATATTGGTTTCCCAGAGAATACTGATTTTTAAAATAAGGAATGTGACATTAATATTATTTAAGAGCCCAACCTTCTAAAAGAATTTGTGTATAGATTTAACTCTGAAATGTGCTAAGCCTTGTATAAGATGAGAATAATAATTGAGACTGTAAGCTTGAAAACACAACTGCTAGCTTAGACAGTCTAAGAGATAGTTTACTGTGAAGCTACATATCACTGAGTATGTCCAAGAACACAGATTTAGGTTACCTCTACATTCCATTTTTCAATGTGGAATCAGTTTCAAGTTTTTATATTAATAGAAGAAAAAATTATAAATCAAGGGATGTTTAAAATAGACACAGAGTCTCACTTTGGTTTTCTCTCTTATTCCTTCACAATAAATGTGCTAAAACACAGGGCACACAGATTTTACATAATGCCTTTATTATGAGCACAAATGTGAAAGTTGAGCATATCTGTATGGTTCTGTTCTGTGGGCATATTGGACATTAAGTATGTTATATTTAGGAGCCATGGAAAATTAAGGCATTTCAAGACATAGAAATTAGTAGTACAAAAAATCAATAACCATAACAAATGAAAGAATTCTAAGCATGTCTAAAGTAGATAAGGCTAAGCTATCTTGTGAAAGTCCTTTAAATTTTACAATGGTTTTATCATGATGTGAAATGAGTAGCATACTGATAATTGCAGTCATGTTGCACAGCAGATCTTTTGAGTTTGTTCCTGCAATCTAACTGAAGCTCTGTATTCTTTGTACATTATCTCAAAGCCTGTCTTACATATTTTGGTAATCGTCCTTTTATTCTTCTTTACTTGGAATCTTTGAGAAAAATATTCCATGTATAGATAAAGTTGATTAAAATAGCAATAAAGCAAAGGCTTTCTTGAATGTGCAGAGGGAGCCACAAAGTCCTCACAGCTACTGTTACTGGAGGTCACCGACTTGACAGAGGTGATGGTGACAGAGACACTTTTTACATGTGCTGTCAAAGCCACTGTTAGGGACTTTTCAGAGTTTATCCTTCTGATTTGTACTTACCATCTGTCACTCAGACCTCAGTCGCCTCAGCTACTTATTGATGCTTCCATTTCTATTTCCATGGACATGATGAAATATTTACACGTTCTTGACTCTTATATTCTCCATCAAATAATAAAAAGAACAAAACTTTTTGATTAAAAACATAAAACAAGCTGAGGGAGTCTGCAGCCCTATGGAGGGAGCAACAGTGTCAACTGGCCTGACCCTCCCTCCCCCCCCCCCGGTCTTTCTGGAGGCTGGACCACCAACCAAAGAATACACATGGAGGGACCCATGGTTCGGACCCCATATGTGGCAGAGGAGGTCCTTGTTGACCATCAGGGGAGGAGAGACCCCAGTAAAGGGGAATGTAAAGGTGGGAATATGGGAGTGGGCGGGCGGGTGGGTGGGAGGTGGAATTCCCTCATAGAGATGGGGGAGGGGGAGGGGATAGGTGGTCTCCAAAGAGGAGACCTAGAAAGGGGGAGACATTGGAAATGTAAATAAAGTATCAAAAAATAAAAAACAAAAAACAAAAAAACATAAAACATCTGACATAAACATCTCCTTTTGGTGGACCCCATTCAGAAGACATATATTTTCTCTATTTACAAAGGTTTCTTATGATAGAAAAAGCCATGCCACTGGCATAGCTAAAAGAGCAAAATCTAGTCCTAGATGTGAATATACTTTAACGAATGGACCACATAAAGATACTCAGTATGTCACATAACCATCCACAAGATATGATTTTTGACCACCTTCATTGTTCTTATTTGTAGTTTTAATGTTGCAGGCAAACATTTATATTATTATTATTTTTACCATGTATTTGTTTACATATATGAATAGGAAAGTATATTCATACTGTTCATAGTTTTGCATTATATATTATGGACACATGTTAGTATATATTTACCATATCATTATGATTGAGTTCTGAGGTTTTTCTTTCTCTTTTATTTGATTTTTTAATTGATTTTGCTTTATGCATATACTGTCATATAATTTATATTTGATAAAAATGTTAAAAAATATTGCTCTTTAATGATGTTTGGGAAGATTTAGGGGTTTTTAGCATCTTTTCAAATTTCTAACCTACAACACGGAAGCCAGATTTCTTTCATAAATTATTTTTTCTTTCATATGTTTCATGTTCATCATGTTCATTAGTCTTTTTCTGACATAATTAAGATTAATATTAGCAAGACATTGACTTTTACAGTAATGTGATTCAATATCTTCATTTGACAGCTGAAGGGCTGAGGGCAAGTGTTGGAAGAAAGTCCAGGAACAGAGTCCTGTCAGAATTCTGAGTGCTTGTGGGAGCACTCCAAGAGAACAGGGCAGGAGTCTTCTACCTCAGTTTGTTCAGAATACAAAATCATTCTTAGACCATGTACTCCTCCCAGGGGGTCAGATAGAACTAAACTTACTTCAGATTACTCATGATTGCTCATTCTTGTTATTCAGATATCTTGTATATGCCTCTGTGGAAAACCAAGATTTGCCATGTATAGCTTGGTTTTTGATTGTACACAGTTTGAGCTCATAACTTCACTCATGTGACCTTTCTTAACCAGTGGAGTAAAAGTTGTCTGAGGCTATAGAGGTGGCAATTACATGATTATATATGTATGTATGTATATATATG
This sequence comes from Uromys caudimaculatus, assembly GCA_028551405.1. NCBI lineage: Eukaryota > Metazoa > Chordata > Mammalia > Rodentia > Muridae > Uromys > Uromys caudimaculatus. The sequence goes on from CM052700.1 coordinate 137,693,712, forward strand.
TGTGTGTGTACATATATGTATGTATGCATGTGTATATATGGGTTATAATGTATGTAATATACATATATGAATGTAGTGATACACATATACATATTCATATATATTCATATATGCATATATTGACATATATATTGACATGAATATATATGTGTGTATATGTGTGTGTGTGTGTGTGTGTGTATATATATATATATATATATATATATATATATATATGCAGAAACATGAAGTAGATTGTAACAGCAAAGCAAAGAAGTTATTCTATAAGCCTCAATACTATCTCATGATTCTATGCCTTTTGCCTGGTAGAAACTATTACTATGCTAAGTTAATAGATGCCAAAATGTTTTTGTTTTTGTCTGTTAATCATAGGATGTTAAGTCTGACACAGACATGGCCAAAGATTGGATATTTAGATGGTTCTGGACCAGCAATACTCCAACCTTACTCCTGCCATTGAAGTTCTAACCAGCTAATAAGACTTTCAGAAGTCTCAGCTGGAGCTTCTTTCTGGGAACTTTAGATTACAAGCCTAACTTTATTTTAATAAATATTGCATACATTAATGATTAGAAGCCACTTAACAGAATAAGTTTTCAATTAATATTAATAGTGTATATATATATAGTCTGTTAATATAAAAATTAAAAAATGTATTTCTTTTGTTCCTTGAATTATTTTTAATTTCTAGTTCACATATACTAGCAGATCCTAGGAGCAAACCCTTTAGACTTTCATCTGTCTCTGTCCTTGTTCACACTGCTTCTTATCACTGAGAAGAACTTCCTTTCTTTTTGGCTTGTTAATGTATTGAATGTATTCAGACATGGCTACTGATTCCATGGGGAAACATGAAGTGAATTTCTTTAGATGTTTTAAAATGTATTTTCTTATTGTATGTTGCTCCTACCTAAATTACTGTAGTAAAACTAAATAGTTATTGTTACTCCATTTCTTTGTGAAACTACAAATTTTCTTTGAGCAGAGAAGACATCCTATAAACTTTTCTTTCTTCAGTGCCTAGAGGTGCCTATTTTAGTGTAATAGTTAGCCATAGCCTGCTAATAAGAGTGTATATATTAAATAGAACAGACATATAAGATACATGTTTCCTCAGGAAAGATACATCACTGAATTATTAAGTTGATTTTAAAAACTCTGAAAAATACAACAAAATTTACCAAATGGACTTCTTTTATGAGAAGAAATATATTTTAATGCTAGTATGTCATTTCCTTCTATATGAATAGTGACAATATAATCTTCAAAATAAAACCTCATTAATAGTTTATTAATCTACAGACAGGATTTAGAAGTATTTTCACATTTAACTTTTTAAAATAGAGAACACATTTAACATATAAAACCAATGCTTTTGCTGAACTCAGTTAGCTTGGGTTTTGACCTACCAAGCCAGCATTATAAGGTTCTAGCTCATTTTCCCATTGCTTTCAGTTTTGAAAATAGATGTCTGCCTGCCTGTCTGTCTATCTGTCTTCCTCCCTCCCTTCTTCCCTCCTTCCCTCTCTCGCTCCCTTCCTTCCTTCTTTCTTTCCTTTCTTCTTCCTTCTCTCCCTCCCTCCCTCCATTCCTTCCTTTCTTCCTCTCCCCTCTCTTTCCTCTTTCTTCCAAAATCAATAATTTGCTTTTTCTGTAAATGGATGCGTCAATGGAGGGATTTTTTTTTTTTTTTAAAGTCTGACAAGTGTAGGATTCCACAGGACTTACCTCTGTAATTTGCCAATTCAAATATTATCTCTTGAAATTCACAAAACATAAATTCCTCTGCTTATTTTCAGTGCTCAGTTTGTGGATCTCTATATAATCTGTATTGTATCTTCCTGAAATGACCCAGGGACCTTTGAGACACCAGGGAGCTTTAGAATAGTTCATTGCTGGAGTGACATGTATATTAGGAGAAGAGAAACTATTTAATCTATAACTCTACTATATTTCACATTTACATTTATCTTGTACATCACTGTATTTTATTGATGTTTCCTGATGCCTTCAAATAAGTTATGCTCTGGTGCCAAAAATGATTGCACCATCTCTGTTTTTATGGGTTTACCATTTTCTCTAGGGAACTGACTAAGAGACATGATTTTGAGATTGTAGTTAAGTGAAAGTTAATACTGCATTCTGAGAGAAAATATTGAAAGAATAAAAGTCAAGGAAAAGTTTTGTTAAGTCGTTTTATTTTTTTTAAATTCTAACACTATTTCTTTAATCTCACTTTTCAAGTTCCTATAAACTCAAAATGAAATATTATATGATCCCTGTACGTACATCCAAAGCAGGGGACCCCAGTAAGATTCATTTACACCCAGAGAGAATTAGATCATCCAAAGGATAACTTTGCTGAAATGTGATTTTATGGAAGCAGACAGAATTTTGGCCAAAAAGCTCTTTATGGAATACCAGGTCTCATATCTTTTTATTTATGAATCTCTTTGGGATCACCAACTATTCCCAATGTTGACTGCCTTATTGAATCATTTTCTAGGCATAATCAACTTGGTGGCTACTTTCTAAGTCTCCTATGCTAGCGTCAAAAGATAATGGTGCCATGATTATAGCTTTTCCATCTTTAAATCACTTGCAGTTATGTTCATATATTGAAAGTCAAGTGCACTGACTTTGGAGACAACCAAACTTCTTGTATTTACCTTGTCTAGACCTTTAATGGTTACATGAGAGCCTATTCAGTGTCTAATTCTAGCAGCATGCCACTGTTCATCATACATTTTGCAATGACACCGATAACATTAATGTGGAGCTCTCCTTTCCTTATCATTTTTCATCTAAGAACTCATGTTACCCTGACTGGTTTCTTGTTCTGACTTTGGGCATGTTTGGAAAGTTTCTGTGCTTGTTCATAGGTTCTTAGTCTCTGGTTGTATTGTAATATCTTCACTTCTAGCAATGCTCTTGAGGAGGTCAGCTTCTCCAAGCATCCTAAAGCTGGATTTGTCAAGAACAAAACAAAACAAAACAAAAAATAATTCTTCCATATCATTAATTTGAATAACAGAATAGTAAAAGAATAGCCAAATAATGACTGCATAAAATGATGAAAGCTTTAGTAATACCTTTACATTCCTACCTCTATTAAGAATGGAAATTAAGTTTAATGAGGAGTAAATGAAGCTGGTATTTCTAATCTATGAGGTAAAGGTGCTATTGCTTTCCTGAAGATGGTAATCAACAATTAAAGTTGTAATTGAAAAAATGGCTGATATACTAATGGAAAAAGGAGCCTGGTATGGCTGTTCCCCGAGAGGCTCTGCAAGAGCTTGACCAATACAGATGCGAATGCTCTCAGTCAACCATCAGACTGAGCACAGGAACCCCAATGGAGGAGTTAGGGGAAGGACTGAAGGAGTTGAAGGGGTTTGCAACCCCATAGGAAGAGCAATAATGTCGACTAACCTGACCCCATCCCCCAGAGCTCCCAGGGACTAAACTACCAACCAAAGAGTACACATGGGGGGAACCATGGCTCCAGCTACACATGTAGCAGAGGATGGCCTTATCTGTCATCAATGGGATGGGAGGTCCTTGGTCTTGTGGAGGCTCCATGCTCCAGTGTGGGGGAAATGCTAGGGTGGTGAGATGGGAAAGGGTGGGTGAGCTCCCTCATAGAAGCAGGGGGAGGGGGTATGGGATAGGGGCTTTGTGGAGGGGAAACTGGGAAGGAGAATAACATTTAAAATGTAAATAAATAAAATAACCAATTAAAAACAAAGAAAATGGCTGATATACTCATGGAAAAAATTTGAAAATTTTCTCTAATAAAAATTTATTTTAAAATATAAATGTACAGAAAACTGCATATGAATATAAAGCAACATATTATTACTAAATGAGCAGACATGGTCTATCTTTCACTTAAAGGATCAATTTTTTACTCAGGTTTTTCTTACATTTATTTACTTATTTTTGTGTATTTAAGAACAGAGGAGAACTTGCAGGAAATTTTTTCTCTCCTTCCACAATATGGATCCTAAGAATGTCAATCTTGTGATCAGGCTTGGTACCAAATACTTTTAACCACCAAGATATGCTGTTGGCCCATTTTGGTGTTGCATAATTTCATGTTGTTAATGTACATAGAACATTTTATGACAATTTTTTCAAAATAGCAGAACACTTGTCTAAACATCTCAGTATCTCTCTTAGTAGCAACAGGTAGGCAGTAAACCTGTTTTTACCACTGACTTGTAGCTACGTGAGAAGGGACACATGTAGCTAGGTAATTCTCACAGCAAAGCTTTGGAACTAGAGAATTTGAGTGGTAGTTTATCGAGTGTGCATTGCATTATGGGGCGGAAACTACCGCTGAAGTCTCAGGCTCTGAACACTGTCAGCCACTTGTGTCCATCTCCTTTTATTATATGAATGCATCTGATCTTATTACTTCAATGTCAGGTTATCCATTGAGAAGACATTTTATTTTCCCCTGTGCTATAGTCTATGCTTTACAGCCATCTGTTCCAGGTTCTTATAACTGTGTTGTTTTAGCTCCGAATGTTGAAGCAATTAGCCAAGACTTACTACAGCTTTATGGTGGCATCTGACAAGCAGTAGATCACCCATTCTTGCCCTTACATATTTTCTTTCCTCCCTTTGCAGTTTGCATTTCAGTGTCAGTTTTAGAACTTTTCAGTGGATGAGGGTTTGATGATTTCTTTCTTTTTTTCATTTTTTAAAATTGGATATTTTCTTTATTTACATTTCAAATGTTATCCCCTTTCCCGATTTCCCCCTCCCCAGAAACTCCTTATCCCATCCCCCCTCCACTTGCTTCTATGAGGGTGTGCTCCCACCCACCCACCCACTTCCTCCTCCCTGCCCTCACATTCCTTTACACATGGGCATCGAGCTTTCATGGGACCAAGGGTCTCTTTTCCCATTGATGTCCAACAAGGCCATCCTGTGCTACATATGCGACTGGAGCCATGGGTCTTTCCATATGTATGCCTTGGTTGGTGGCTTAGTCCCTTGGGAGCTCCGGAGGGGTCTGGTTGATTGATATTGTTGTTCTTCCTATGGGGTTGCAAACCCCTTCAGCTCCTTCAGTCCTTTCTCTAACTCCTCCATTGGGGACTCCGTGCTCAGTCCAATGGTTGGCTGTGAGCATCTGCCTCTGTATATGTCAGGCTCTGGCAGAGTCTCTCAGGAGACAGCTACATCAGGCTCCTGTCAGCATGCACTTCTTGATTTCTTTACCAAAGCTTTCAAGTGTCAGGTTCCTCACTCTCCTGTCTTTGAGAAGGGTCAGGTATACAAGGACTGCTTAAACCTTCCAGTTTATAACTGTATTAATTTAGAAGTCTGAAAATGACTTAAAAAATTATTGCTTGTATGTTTTGAGATTATAGTACATAACTTTTTCTTGCCCTGTCCTCCCTCCAAACTCTTCCATGTATCTCTCTTTGCTTTCTTGTAAATTCATTGCATCTCTTTTAAATTATTGTTAATTGTTGCTACAGGAAACTAAGCAATGCTGAGAGCAGGAGAAATCATCTTTCCCAGGGAAGAGGCCAGGAACTGGTTATTCAATATCAAGTGGTCAGCCTTGAAAACATACATGTAAGTAACAATGTACATGTTCTGCAGCTTGACCTTATGTATTTAGCATACTACACTTAACTTTAAAAATTAGTTTCACTTATTAGTGAATGTTTACTTTGCTGTTTTTTGTTGTGTTCAAAACTATGGCTAAAAGCAACTTAGAGAGGGAAGAGATTATTTTGGATGCCAGTTTCAGAGAAAGAGAGCTAATCCATCTGGGGGAAGTCATGACCCCACACAGTGCAGAAAGCTGAGCTAGGACATCTCAACCAAACACAGGAACAGAGAGAAACAACTGGTAGCGGGAAAATCCTAACGAGCTATCAAAGCTCTTCCAACAATGATGTACTTCCTCCAGCAAAGTTTGATCTCATAAAGAATTAAAAAAACTCTCCAAATATCACCACGAATAGAGAGACCAAGTTCATATACATAAGCCTATAGAGGGCATTTCTCCTTTAAACGACTGTAGAATGAGTGTCCATGGTATATCTGCTTGAGTGTAGTTTATGCTCTGGAAGACAGAGGACAGCCCTTGGGTATAACTTCTCTTTTTCCACTATCAGATCCAGAAATGGAACTTAGATATCAGGCCAATACAGCAAGCACTTCTTCCAGCTGAGCTGTATTCGCTAGCTCTACAATTAATTATTCTATTGGATGACCATCAAGTTCCTTGCCCATTTTAAAGGTTTGCTACAGATTTTGCTTGATTTTCTCTGACAAGTTTAGTTTATCTGGAATAATAACTACTATAATTCATCTTTTCTATTACATCCTTACATTACTTTAAAAAACAATTAGGAAAGTTCTGAAAAGCAGACTTTTAAATAGAAGTGCTATTGTTAAGCTAAATTGCCTTCTCAGATTTAGAGGAGCAATTTTCTTCCATAAATTCATGTTTCTTAAAGATATTTTTAGAAATCCCAGGGTACTCTGGATTACACGGGTTGTTCTACCATGAGTATAAATTTTACGAAATTATCTTCAACACATTAACTGCTAATCTTCTTTTACATTCTCTTCTACAGTGAAAATGATTGATAGATACTTAAATATTGACAGAGTCTTGCATTCTTTGGATGAACAGAGATTGGTTGCAATTTTACACATTTCTCTGTCATGATTGCCAACATTTCATTTATGACTTGTAGATTTCGAACTGGCCTTTCTTGAATGCCATTTTGTTGTCATTAAAGCTACAAGATCTCAGTTCAAGTTGAAGTGTTACTTTTATTTATTTATTTATTTTTGTTCATATATAAACTGTACTGTTCTTGTTTGCAGAATTAGGATTAGCTGAATTAGGATTTAGCTGATTTCTTTAATGATTAAAGAGTAATATTTTTAAACATTTTTATTCATTACATTATTGTATACTTGAATTGAATATATATTTATCAAGTATAAAATTTTTACATATATATATCTATCTCCTTGGGCATTCCTTCCCAACTCTCCATGTTATTATTATTTTTCAACATCTTAAAGATATTTTCACATGTTTGTGGACTTCACATAACTGAAATCATTCAGTAAGTACTCTTGCATTTGGCTACTCTCTTTCATCACAATGTCTCTAAAGTGCATTCACAGTGTTGCAGATTTGATCACATTATTCCTTTTACTTATTATTATTCCTTTAAATGGATTGATTACAAATGTATCAATTTTCTTAGTAGATATTTGAGTTGTCAGTTTATAAATATGCTGAATAAGAAAACTAAGACATTTTTGTATGTAACTTTTTGGAAATGTTTGTGTTGAGTAAATAGCAAGAAATGAATTTTGATGTACATTAAATGCATGTTTAACTTTACACAAAATTCTAATAGATGTTTTAAAACACAGAGCATAGCACCTTGATTTTCAGTGACTGTGATTCAGATAACCATAAAGTTCCATTTTCCAGCTATAGCGAGTTAAAATATCAAATGTCTTGTGGTAGTTTGGGCAGGTTTGCTCTCCATAGATTCATGTGTTTGAATGTTCGGCCATAGGTGTATTAGGAGGCGTGACCTTAGGAAGTGTACCATTGTGTAGACAGACCTTGAGGTCTCTTATGCTCAGGCCCTGCCCAGTGTGGAAGCTCGTGTCCTCCTGGCTGCCTTAAGATGAATATGTAGAGCTCTTGTCTCCTCTTATAACATGTCTGCCTGCACACTGCCATGCTTCCTGCTATGATGATAATGGACTAAACCTCTAAAACTGTAAGCCATCACAAATTAAATGTTTGCCTTTGTAAGAGTTTCCTTGGTCATGGTGTCACTTCTCAGTAATAAGACCTTAACTAAGACATAGATACTTATGAATTTCGAGTTTTACAAGTACCCATGCACTTATGAAAACAGGTTAACACTGTGCGAATAGGTGCACAAAGCTCATATCTCAACTCGTGAAAGGGTGAAATCTTAGAAAAAGTTACTGATAGGCTAGTGACTTTATGAATATATCACTTTTAGATACGTATCTAACACACTTAGACCAAGGATACAAAGGAAATTATCAGGATAAAGTAACAAAAAGCCAAAAAAGAGGAGTGACTGGAGTGAATTCAGGCTGTTCTTCTGGAAGTGCATCCATGAGCAAAACCAGAAAATGAGACAACTGTACTGTCTACTTTAAATTTTTAAACTGCTTGGAAAATAAGTGGAAGTAGTTATGATTTCTTAGCATTTCAGAAACTTGATTTATTTTGAAATAATGATAAAAAATTCGTAGCCACTCTTTTGGAACTTATTGACACTTTTCACATTAAAAATGGAAAAAGTAAAGACAAAAGCTGTCATATGAGAGAAACCATTCAGTTTTTCTGCAGAAAATATAATGAGTAGTATTTCAAATAGGCAAAATCACAAAGACTTTAACTCAAAACAGATATTTCAATAATTATTGACAGATTTTTTAAAGGCGACCTTATACTTTTAATAACAAGTGGCAATATTTGACAGTACCTTTAAGATGGTAAGATTTCTAAAAAAAAGTAGGAACTGTTAGAACTTTTAAATTGGATGTAGCATAATTCATTATTTAGCTGAAGTGAAAGAGTTTTATTTTCTTATTCACAGAATGCATACTATACTAAATTGAAGTAGTTGTAAATTAAGAATATTTACAACTTTTCACTATCATTCAAAACTTAAATGAAACGTGAATTGGGGAAAAATATAAATGAAAAATAATGCATTTGGCATTTCCAAATAACATCAGAGAACATGAAAAAGCCCATTTCACAATGTTGTTACAAAATGCCCTTTAATTCATATCTTTCTGAGTCAGCAGCTGGATCTAATGGGTCATCTAAACAATCTATGACTACACTACATTGGCAGAATGCTCTCTAACTCTGTGGTCTGGCAAAAGTCAATCTTTTGCTAGAGATATCAAGCTGGGAAAGCCACTGGAGAGACTGCCACGGGGTCAGGATCTCACAGTGTTCTCTTTAATAGGATGTAAGAAAGGTCTAAATTTGTCCCAACAGGTATCTATGGCTAAGTCTAACCACCTGAATACGTGTCTTAAAAAGTTAAAACATTTGGATTGCAAAGGCTAAATAGCTAACAGAGATGGGCGGATAGTTTGAGTAGTTTTAGAAACAGGACTTTTGTTTTCATTACTGAGAGTGAGATGGGAAATTTGTGACAGAAGAGAATAGTCAGAAGGTATCTGATAAAAATTAATGCTATGTGGAAAGAAAAACTGAAAAGCCATTGGAATGAAAACTTTCCAAACAGAGTGGCATCTTAGAAGAAACGCTTTTACTAGGAAAATGACTAGAATGTCTTGCTCTAATCCAGTAACAAAAATAATAAGCACTTTAGTATTTACAGCTCCCTTTATAGGCTATGCAGTTTAAAACTCACTACTGTGTACCTCAGACATGGAAGCATTACACACTGGCTGAGAGAGGGAGCAGTCTTCCAAGGGGAAGAAAATTAAAGCAACGAGTTTGCTGTCAGTACAGTGCTAGGACTTTTATTCATTTAAATATCATTAGACAAAGAATAAAATTTTTAAATATCATTTTAGAAGTGTCCCACAAATCTGAGATTTAAATGAAAAAGAATAAGAAGATCAAAGAAAATTTTGCTGAAGAAACTATGTGTTTTATGAGCTAAAATATAACTCCTGGGTTCCTAACACAAAAAATGTAAGCTCTTGCCAAGATTTTGCTAGACTTTGTCATGTACTCATTGAGTTAATTCCCAAAGAAGGGAGAAGACCTTTTTTTCCCTGTTACTTTCAAAATGTTATTTAAAATTCTTGTTCCTTTTCATCTTGCCATTTCCAAGCATGTTTGATAAAATGCTCCACATAATAATACTCTTGATAGGATCTTAGGCATCTATTTGCAGTAGCTATTGCTGGCCTATCCAGAAGCTGGGCCGTCATTCTGAATAGATCCATCAGACTTATCACTGAAGAATAAGATAGTTGCCTAGGATCAAACACATACAGATGGTTAAGACGTATGGTACAAATTAAAGGGAAGAAATTGCTTGAAAAGAGCCAACCTACTTAACATGCAAAGTTGTCTTTAAGAAATTCCCCTTATGAAAATACAGCGTTCACTGAAGTTTTGCCTGTGCTGGTAATCACTCTCTATGAGATTTGCCAACGTTCACTGTCTATCCCCACTGGAAAGAAAGAAAATGGATGTTTTCCATGTGCAGCAAAATAGAGTCAAAACAAATGTATTTAAATTGGAAACACTTGTGGCAGAAAGAACTGTTCTCCACGAAACATCTGGTTGTACTTTTAAGTCATTGCCAAATAAACGCATGCTGGAAAGTCTATTTTATGCCACACATGGTCACCCGTGTAGATGTGGCCTAAACCTGTTTTTCTTTGAGGTCAGCACCCTGTTTTAGGAAGAAAAGTACAGACTAGTGAGTGTGTAGTGATTTTTTAGCAGTACTGCTGGTGTGCAAGTTACAGCATGTCAACCTTCTCACACATGGAGAACAAAGACAGAGCCCTGGACCATTCTCAGGTAGAGAATGCAAAGACTGAAGTCATAGCTGTTGTGAGACAGCTCAAGTAACTACTTACTTGTGAACAAAGTCTGCTGTGGTGTCTGGTTTCAACTAGCTCTGGCTGTTGTTCCCCCCGCCCCTTCATCTCTTATTTTCATAGATCCAGAGAGATCACCCCTGCAAAGCTCTGAGTATTTCAGAATATTTGTTTGTGTACGTTTGTTATGCGACATAACTGCCAAATACCTGTGATGTCACAGTTTCATTTCACTCAGGTTTGGAGCAGACACTTCTGGTTGGTGAGGAGCTTTCCAGGTTGTCAGTCAGGGATCCTGTGGTTGTCTCAGACTAGTAAGCTCAGAGATCCCCGAAGGTTCCTACATTTGATTATCACAAAGTTTGGAGGTTCATGTGGGAATTTTTTTCTTCTATGTACTAAGGCTTAGGATTGCGTACACCAATGTCTTTCACATATCTTAGCTACAGCTTGTGAAAAAAGGAGGGGGGGAGCACAAAATAACAAAATAGAAAGGCTCAAAGATGTCTTCTATTTGTGTATGAGGGAAAACAGGAAGTTAGTATTGGTGAATACAAAGTTGCTCTTGCTTTAATCAGGAGAGTTAGGAGAGTGGGTAGAGAGATCTTCCAATATGAAAACAATAATATGCATGCATATGTGTATATATATGTGTGTAAATATATATATACATATATATACAGATATATATGTATATATATATATGGACTTTCTCTCTCTGTCTGTATGTGTGTGTGTGTTTGTGTATGTGTGTGCAATGCAAATGCATGCATGCATGTGTGTGTGCAACATAATCACGATTATATTATATGACATGCCCTGGCCATTTCCCCTTTGTGTTAGTTTGGGTTTCATTGCTGTGAAGAGACACCATGATCAACACAACTCCTATAAAGGACATTTAATTGGGTCTGGCTTATGACTTCAGAGGTTCAGTCCTTTATCATCATGGTGGGAAGCATAGCAACGTCCAGGGAGACATGGTGCTCTAGAAGGAGCTGAGTATTTCACATCTTGATCCAAAGGCAGCCAGAAGAAGATTGTCATCTGCAGGCAGCCAAGAGGAGACTATCATCCACACTGGGCAAGCAGAGCTTGGATAGGACCCCAAAGCCCACCTCCACAGTGGCACACATCCTCCAACAAGGCCACACCTACTTCAACATTGCTATACCTCTTAATGTTGCCCTACCCTGGGCCAAGCCTATTCAAACCACTATGCTCTCCTTGTCACAAAGCTACCTTTAAGGTAATCTCCATGTATCCTTCTGAAATTGCATAATGAACATTTACGTATATAGCTACTACGGTCTGTCTACTAAACAATTAGAGTGTACTACTATCTTCTTTCACTATATACAGTTTCCTACTATATCTGCCTTTACAGCTTTGAGGATCATCTGCAATGTACTACTATGAACATTTCAAGGCAAGACAGGATATACCTTTGAGACATGTGATGTATGCAAAGCAGGACAGTCAACCTGGGACAAATGACAAACACATGAAAGCTGATATAGGCAGTGGTACTCTTGTGTTCCTTCATGTATTTCAAATACTTTCTCAAAACTTCACCCTCCTCTACCTGCATCCTCTGTCTTGCTTTTGGTCCCTGGAACCTATCTTAGGCTATTAAAATTGCCTATGCATGTGTAAACATATCCAAATATTTTCTACTCTTCTAAGCCTCAATATAAATTGCACATAAATATTGTATATAATATATATATATACATTATATATATATATATATATATATATATATATATATATATATATATAATAAATTCATGAGTGGATTCATAGTACCATAACTGTTATTGCTCCTGGTTCTATAGTGAGAAGACTTAACCTTTTTGTTTCAGCAGTTTCTACTCTCTAGTGAGGTTCTGCCTCAGATCTCTGAACCCAGAGTTCACACATACACTTAATGTTCTGCACAGCTCCTTCAACATCCAGATAAGAACAACTATATTCTTATTTTTCTAAATATAACTTTTTTACATAATTACCCATTTTTTGTTTGTTGAAATGTCAACCACTTTTTTCACTAAGAATTTTAACTTAGCACAGTACTAATAGGGACTTTCATAACATTTACTGAATCCTAGGCTCAGATTCATGCACTGGAAATGAATGGTACATTACACACGTAAGCAAATAAGGCCAAGACTGTGGTGTCTTGACTAGAAGACGCCATTAACCAGAGTTAGTGACAATTCTGTAAGAATGCAAACTGCATTACCAAATCTTAGGATTGTATCAGGGCTAATGTGGTTTTAAATTGGTATGTACAATTAATTATTGTCTTAGTTAAGATTTTACCACTGTGAACAGACAGCATGACCAGGGCAACTCTTATAAAGTATTCAAGAAGCTCAACACTGAAACATCAAACAACCCAATCAAAAACATGGGGTATAGAACTAAACCAAAAATTCACAGCAAAGGGATCTTGAATGGCTGAGAAGCACCTACAGAAATGTTCAAAATCTTAATGATCAGAGAAATGCAAATCAAAATGACCCTGAGATTCCACCTCACACCAATCAGAATGGCTAAGATCAAAACCTCAGGTGACAACACATGTTGGTGAGGATGTGGAGAGAGGAACTCACAAATCAATAGACTTGAAATGAGATTTCCCAGGAAGCTGATCTTTTTTTCACGATTTTCTGTATCATTCTGTATTCCAACCAAACCTTCCTTTCTCTCTTCTGGGACGTATTAATTAGATATAATCCACACAGTAATTGGTAATATGAAGAATTCCAGATCTGAATGATGAGATTTTTAAATCAGCATGTAAGAAAAAGACAGAAAAGAAAAATATCATTCGCCTTGGCTTTTCCTCTTAATTCATACTTGCCAACATGAACAATGTTAAGGAAAAATAAGGTCACGGAGTGCCTTGAAAGTATATTCTCCTCATATCAAAGCTAAATTCGCAGGGGTTTTACATTATGGGATTCTTGAAATATTTTTGTACATTTCTGAATAAAAGATAATTAATTAAAAACACACCGAACAACTAAAATAACATTTAAATATCTCTAAGATCTCATAATCCTGCACAAGTAAATTGTGTGGTCCAAAATAACCTCATCCAGCAGGAAATGGGATCTTTCTTTCTTTCTTTCTTTCTTTCTTTCTTTCTTTCTTTCTTTCTTTCTTTCTTTCTTCCTTTTTTTTTCTCTGATTTAATTTATTCATTGTTATGGTTTAAAAAGAAACTGTCATTTGGTATTGAATATAGGAATACAAATAAAAAATGAATCCTTTTTTGATACTTTATTTACCTTTCAAATGTGTCCCCCTTTCCAGATCTCCCCTTTGGAACCCCCATTCCCTCCCTCCTCCGCCGGCCTCTATGACGGTATTCCCCTACCCACCCACTCTCATCTTCCCTCCTTGGCATTCCCCTATACTGTGGCATCTAACACCCTCAGGCCTAAGGGTCTCTCCTCCCCCTAATGGCTAACAAGACCCTCCTCTGCCACATATGTGGCCAGCACCATGGGTCCCTCCATGTGTATTCTTTGGTTGGTGATCCAGTCTCCAGGAGCATCAGGAGGTCAGGCCACTTAACACCGTTGCTCCCTCCATGGGACTGCAAACTCCCTCAACTCCTTCAGTCCCTTCTCCAACTCCTCCACCTGGGACCTCACACTCAGCCCAGTGGCTGCTGTGAAGTGAGTCTTCGGTATTCTGAACTTTTGGGCTAATAACCACTTATCAGTGAGTACATACCATGTTCATTCTTTTATGACTGAGTTACTTCACTCAGGATGATATTTTCAAGTTCCTTCCATTTGCCTGTGAATTTCATGAAGTCATTGTATTTAATAGCTGAGTAGTTCCATTGTGTAAATGTACCACATTTTCTGTATCCATTCCTCTGATGAGGGAAATCTGGGTTGTTTCCAGCTTCTGGCTATTATAAATATGGCTGCTATGAACATAGTGGAGCATGTGTCTTTATTACATGTTGGAGTATAATCTGGGTATACATATGCCCAGGAGTGGAAGAGCTGGGTCCTCAGGTAATATTATGTTCATTTTCCTGAGGGTCTGCGAAACCGATTTCTAGAGAGGTTGCATCAGCTTGCAATCCCACCAGCAATGGAGGAATGTTCCTCTTTTTACACATCCTCGCCAGTATCTGCTGTCACCTGAGTTTTTGATCTTAGCCATTCTGACTGTTGTGAGGTGGAATCTCAGGGTTGTTTTGATTTGCATTTCCCTGATGACTAAGGATGTTGAATATTTCCTTAGGTGCTTCCCAGCCCTATGAGTTTCCTCAGTTGAGAATTCTCTGTTTAACTTTTCCCCATTTTTTGATAGGGTTATTTGGATCTCTGGAGGCTAACTTTTTGAGTCCTTTGTATATATTGGATATTAGTCCTCTATCGGACATAGGATTGGTAAAGATCTTTTCCCAATCTGTTGGTTGCCGTTTTGTCCTATTTACAGCGCCCCTTGCCTTACAGAAGCTTTGCAATTTCATGAGGTCCCATTTGTTGATTCTTGATCTTAGAGTGTAAGCCATTGTGTTCTGTTCAGGAACTTTTCCCCTGTGCCCATGTATTTGAGACTTTTCCCCACTTTCTCTTCTATTAGATTCAGTGTATCTGGTTTTGTGTGAAGGTCCTTGATCCACTTGGACTTGAGCTTTGTACAGGGAGATAGGAATGGATCAATTTGCATTCTTCTATGTATAGACCACCAGTTGAACCAGCACCATCTGTTGAAAATGCTGTCTTTTTTCCACTAGATGGTTTTAGATCCTTTGTCAAATATCAAGTGACCATAAGTGTGTGGGTTCATTTCTGGGTCTTCAATTCTATTCCATTAATCTACCTGTGTGTCTCTATACCAATACCATGCAGTTTTTATCACTACTGTTCTATAGTTATGCTTGAGGTCAGGGATGCTGATTCCCCCAGAAAGTCCTTTTAATGTTGAGAATAGTTTTTGCTATCCTGGGTTTTTCATTATTCCATATGAATTTGAGAATTGCTCTTTCTAAGTCTATGAAGAATTGAGTTGGAATTTTGATGGGGACTGCATTGAATCTGTAGATTATTTTCAGCAGGATGGCCATTTTAACTATATTAATCCTGCCAATCCATGAGTATGGGAGATCTTTCCATCTTCTGAGGTCTTCTTCGATTTCTTTTTTCAGAGACTTGAAGTTCTTGTCATACAGATCTTTCACTTGTTTGGATAGATTCACACCAAGATACTTTATATTGTTTGTGACAATTGTGAAGGGTGTCATTTCCCTAATTCCTTTCTCAGCCTGTTTATCCTTCAAGTATAGGAAGTCTACAGATTTGCTTGAGCTAATTTTGTATCCGGCAACTTTGTGACACTGTTTATCAGCTGTAGCAGTTCTCTGGTGGAGTTTTTCGAGTCACTTAAAGTATACCATCATATCATCTGCAAATAGTGATATTTTGAATTCTTCCTTTCCAATTTGTATCCCTTTGACCTCCTTTTGTTGTCTAATTGCTCTAACTAGAATTTCAAGTACTATATTGAACAGATAGGGAGAGAGGGGGCAGCCTTGTCTAGTCCCTGATTTTAGTGGGATTGCTTCTCTCCATTTAGTTTGATGTTGGCCACTGGTTTGCTGTATATTGCTTTTACTTTGTTTAGGTATGGTCCTTGAATTCCTGATCTTTCCAAGACTTTTATCATGAAGGGATGTTGAATTTTCTAGCTTTTTCAGCATCTAATGAAATGACCATGTGGTTTTTTTCTTTGAGTTTGTTTATATGGTGGATTACATTGATGGATTTCCGGGTATTGAACCATCCCTGCATCCCTGGGATGAAACCTACTTGATCACGATGAATGATCATTTTGATAAGTTCTTGGATTTGGTTTGTGAGAATTTTATTGAGTATTTTTTCATTGGTATTCATGAGGGAAATTGGTCTGAAGTTTTCTTTCTTTGTTGGGTCTTTGTGAGGTTTTGGTATCAGTGCAACTGTGGCCTCATAGAATGAATTAGGTAGTGTCACTTCTATTTCTATTTTGTGGAATAGATTGAAGAGTATTGGTATTAGGTCTTCTTTGAAGGTCTGATAGAATTCTGCACTGAACCCATGTGGTCCTGGGCTTTTTTTGGCTGGGAGACTTTTAATGTCTGCTTCTATATTTAGGGGTTATGGGACTGTTTAGAGGGTTTATCTGATCCTGACTTAACTTTGGTATTTGGTATCTGTCTACAAACTTGTCCATATTTTCCAATTTTGTTGAGTATAGGCTTTTGTAGAGGATCTGATGATTTCCTCAGAATCTGTTGTTATGTCTCCCTTTTCATTTTTAATTTTGTTAATTTGGATAATGTCTCTGTGCTCTCTGGTTAGTCTGGATAAGGGTTTATCTATCTTGTTGATTTTCTCAAAGAACCTGGTTTTGTTGATTCTTTGTATAGTTCTTTTAGTTTCTACTTGGTTGATTTCAGCCCTTAATATGATTATTTCATGCCTTCTACTCCTCTTGGGTGTATTAGTTTCTTTTTGTTCTAGAGCTTTCAGATGTGCTGTTAAACTGCTAGTATATGCTCTCTCCAGTTTCTTTTTGGAGACTTTCAGAACTATGAATTTTCCTCTTAACACTGCTTTCATTGTGTCCCATAGGTTTGAGTATGTTGTACGTTCATTTTTATTAAATTTTAGGAATTCTTTAATTTCTTTCTTTATTTCTTCCTTGACCAAGTTGTCATTGAGTAGAGCACTGTTCAGCTTCCATGTGTATGTGGGCTTTCTGTTGTTGTTTTTGCCATTGAAGACCAGCCTTAATCCGTAGTGATCTGATAGGAGGCATGGGAATATTTGAATCTTTTTATATCTGTTGAGGTTTGTTTTGTGACCGATTCTATGGTCAATTTTGGAGAAGGTACCATGAGATGCTGAGAAGAAGGTATATCCTTTTGATTTAGGATGAAATGTTCTGTAGATATCTGTTAAATACATTTGGTCCATAACATCTGTTAGTTTCACTGTGTCTCTGTTTAGTTTGTGTTTCTAAAATCTGTCCATTGATGATAATGGGGTGTTGAAGTGTCCCACTATTATTGTGTGAGGTGCAAAGTGTGCTTTGAGCTTTAGTAAAATTTCTTTTATGAATGTGGGTGCCCTTGCATTCAGGGCATAGATGTTCAGAATTGAGAGTTCTTCTTGGTAGATTTTTCCTTTGATGAGTATGAAGTGTCCTTCCTTATCTTTTTTGATGACTTTTGATTGAAAGTTTATTTTATCCTATATTAGAATGGCCACTCTTGCCTGTTTCTTGGGAACAATTGCCTAAAAAATTGTTTTCCAGCCCTTTACTCTGAGGTAGTGTTTGTCTTTTTCATGGAGATGTGTTTCTTGAATGCAGCAAAATGCTGGGTCCTCTTTATGGATCCAGTCTGTCAGTCTATGTCTTTTTATTGGGGAATTGAGTCCATTGATGTTAAGAGATATTAAGGAATAGTGATTGTTGGTTCCTGTTATTTTTGATGTTATTTTTACTTTTATGTGGCTATCTTCTTTTGGGTTTGTTGAAAGATTACTTTCTTGCTTTTTCTAGGGTATAGTTTCCCTCTTTGAGTTGACGTTTGCCATCCATTATCCTTTGTAGGGCTGGGTTTGTGGAAACATATTGTGTAAATTTGGTATTATCATGGAATATTTTGGTTTCACCATCTATGGTTTTGTGCATTTCCTTTGTTTGATTGTGTTTTCTTGAAATTCTGCCTGTTTGATTGTGTTTTCCTGTAATTCTTTAATGGATTTTTGTATTTCCTCTTTATAGGCTTCTAGGTGGTTATCTCTGTTCTCTTGTATTTCTTTAAGGGTGTTATTCATTTCTTTCTTCACGTCTTCTATCATCATCATGAGAAATGATTTTAAATCTGAGTCTTGCTTTTCTGGTGTGTTGGGGTATCCAGGGCTTGCTGTGGTGGGAGAGCTGGGTTCTGATGGTGCCAAGTACTCTTGGTTTCTGTTCCTTATGTTCTTACCCTTGCCTTTCACCATCCTGTTAACTCTGATGTTAGCTGATCTTACTCTGTCTGGTTGTGGCTTGCCCCTCCTGCAGGCCTCTGTCTCAATACTCCTTGAAGAACAGTTCTCACTGAGAGGTGTTTGGGTTTGGAGAGCTGTGACACAGAGTCAGCTCTGGAGTGCAGACAGAAATCAGAAGGATCTTGTCCCCAGCTGTCCCTTGGTTCTTATGTCCTGATGGCTCTGCAAGGGTCCCTCTTGATTCAGTGAGTTTGAACAGAAGTGGTGGTTTTGCCTGTGCTCAAAGTTGTGTCAGCATTCCTGGGTTACCAGCTCTCTCCTGGAGCCCTGTTGCCCAGGCTGAGGTCCCCAGACACAGACCCCTGGTGGCCCAGGCAGAGGTCTCCACCCACAGATGGAACCAAAATGTTCAGAGGTTTCCTGTCCCCGAGTTCTCAGGCCCTGCATCCCGGTGGATCCGGGCGGGTCTGGGTGAGAGGTGTTGCTCCCCTTAACCCCACTCACTTCTTTTCCAAGCTCCTGGGAGGGTAGCTTTCTCCTGGTACTCGTTGGGTATGGACTCTTGGTGGCCCAGGCAGAGGTCTCCACCCACAGATGGAAACCAGTTTCTTGTATTTCTTTAAGGGAGTTATTTATTTCCTTCTTAAAATCTTCTATCATCATCATTGGATGTGATTTTAAATCTGAGTCTTGCTTTTCTGGTGTGTTGGGGAATCCAGGGCTTACTGTGGTGGGAGAGCTGGGTTCTGATGATGCCAAGTAGCCTCGGTTTCTGTTCCTTATGTTCTTGCTCTTGGCTTTTGTCATCTGGTTATCTCTGGTGTTAGCTCATCTTACTGTCTCTGACTGTGGCTTTTCCTTCCTGCAAGCCTCAGTGTCAACTCCTTGAAGATCAGTTCTCTCTCAGAAGAATTTGGGGTTGGAGAACTGTGGTACAGGGTCAGCTCTGGGGTGCAGACAGAAACCAGAAGGATCCTGTTCCCATCTGTCCCTTGGTTCCTGTGTCCAAATGGCTCTACAAGGGTCCCTCTTGATCCAGTGAATTTGAACAGAAGTAGTGGTCTTACCTGTGCTTGAAGGTGTGTTGGCATTCCTGTGATACCAGCTCTCTCCTAGAACTATTTGAGTATGGAGCCCTGTGTCACAGTATCCACTCCCCGGCCACTGAAATAAACCAGAACACCACTCCTCAGTTCCTGTGTCCTGGGGATTCCAGGTGGGTTCCTCTGAGCAGACAGACTTGCCCACACTCCTGGGAATCTAGCTTTCTCCTGGCACTATTTGACTATGGAGCCCTGGTGACTCAGGGAGAGGTCTCCAGCCACAGATGAAACCAGAATGCTCCTTCCCCAGGCTGTTCCTCAGTCCCTGTGTCCCTAGGATTCCAGGCAAGTTCCACTGAGCAGTGTTGCTCCTCTTACCCCCTCTCACGGGCTTTTCCACACTCCTGGGAGGCTCGACTTCTCTAATCTTTTAATCTTTGAAGCAGCACAAGGTAATATACTAAGTTAGATTTCCCCAATACAAATAACACAGTATTTGTGGAATAGTTAAGAGTTATTTCGGTATTTTAAAGCCAAGAATATTTCCTACTCAAGATTTAATTTATTTCCAAATTTATACTTCCTGTTCTATATATACTGGGAGTTGAGATATCTTTCTCTGAAGCTCCTTGAAACCATAAATGTCTATGATTTTTTTGTTGTGATATGGGTGGGATCTCCTATGTTATAAGGCAAGATAGTGCCACTGAGAGGTGGAACCTTCAGGAGGCAGGGACCACGGGAATCTAGTTACTTCACTGGAGACATGCTCTCAAAAGGGATTTGTGAGATTTCCGTCCTTTCTCTCTCTGCGTGTGTGTGTGTGTGTGTGTGTGTGTGTGTGTGTGTGTGTGTGTGTATGTGTATATATGTGTGTGTGTGTGTGTGTGTGTGTGTGTGTGTGTGTGTTTTAAAGTAGTTTATTCTACCATGTGCTTCTGTTACAATATACCATCCTTTCAAGAGCTATAAAATTGGCCTCATACATTCTAGAATGGGAAGTATCTGTTCCCCACTCTTGGTTCCAGTGAATCTAACATCACAAGCCAAAAATCCATTTCCCTTTGTTTATAAACCACCAGTGTGCTTTAGCGTGATAATACAACACTGCCTGCAGCAGCATCTCTGTGGGAAATTCCAGTAGTTCTTATCCTAAATACAATGCAGAGCAGCACAGGTGTACAGTGTGTTCTGTGAGTTCCAGACAAGTTTCTGAGAACGTATTAGACCAGTTTAAAAACAACATAGCTAAACATCACATGGAGGCTCCTTGGGAAAATCTCTCCAGTGTTTGTGACTGAGGTCTCTTTTATGTGTTTTTGGTACATATGTCTTTTCTTTTTCTTTCCTTTCTTCTTCTTCTTCTTCTTCTTTTTTTTTTTTTTTTTTTTTTTTTTTTGATATTTACTTTATCTACATTTCAAATGTTTTCCCCTTTCCAGGTCTCCCTTCTGAAACCTCTATCCTATCCCTCCTCCCCCTGTCTCTGTGAGGGTGTTCTCCCACCCACCTGCCCACTACAGTCTTCCCTCCCTAGCATTCCCCTACACAGGGGTATCTAACACATTCATGCTCAAGGGCCTCTCCTCCCACTGATGGCCAACAAGGCCCTCCTCTGCCACACATGTGGCCAACACCATGGGTCTCTCCATGTGTATTCTTTGGTTGGTAGTCCACTTTCCAGAAGCTCGGGGGGGGGGGGGTGTCTGGCCAGTTGACACTGTTGCTCTGGCCAGTTGACACTGTTGCTCCCTTCATGAGGCTGCAAACCCCCTCAGCTCCTTCAGTCCCTTTCCAACTTCACCATCCAAAATTTCACGCTCAGTCTAACCGTTGGCTGTGAGCATAGGCCTCTGTATTTGTCAGGCTCTGCCAGAAGAATTTAGACAAGGGCCTAACACACCACCTAATAATGAACCTGAAATTGCATACCCAAAATTGTTAGAAAACCAATCTTAGTTCATCCAGTTATGACATGCCAGCCTACAATAAGTATATCCAAGGACATGGAAAATTTAAATAGAATCCGTTGGGCATGATAGATTTTAGTAGACTTAAGGACGCTGTACTTTCCTGTAGTATGCATTCATTCTATATGAAGTAGATGTTCAATTAATGGACAATTCAGAACAGAATCAGACCACGAGACTGGAATGCTTGGCAACAGCAATATTGGAAGCTGGTCTTCAGTTTCATGGCAAACATGGTGGAAAGAGGAAACTACAACTACAAAACAAAGAAATCAGGCAAGAGGCATTGATATTTCCCAGGATGTATGGCTAGGTGAAGGTAAATATACTCAGTTATAAAGCCAGATTTAACTGGAAGATCATCCCTACACTCTCTGTCATTTAGCAGCTTTAAATGCGTCAGATAAATGGGATACATGCTCAGGAATGAGGTTCAGGTCACTTACTAAAAGTGTTCAAGGCCCAAAGAAAGTCTTCACTAATTTTTTTGCAAAGTTTGACTTCAGCTACAAGTAGCATATTATCCGATCCAGAACTCTGAAAAATGTGGATTCCATCTTTGCCTTTGGCTCATTCAGAATGCAAAAAGGGTACTAGACCTTAAATGCAAGATAAACACTAATAAAGGAATGGAATAGAGATACAACTGATATTGGATTTCACATTTATGATGCTAATTGGCCAGGACAAGTAACTTCTACAAATCTTAAGAAAAGTCAAAATGACAGATGCTTTCATTATAATAAGCAAGGCCATTTGAAAGGAGATTTTACTATTGCTCTGTGTTGTAATTTAAAATCCCAGATAATGATACCTCCACAAGTTCCTTTATTGTACCAGCTTGTTTGAGCTCTCCTGGGTGTGGTTGTTTAAATATGCTTGGCCCTAGGAGGGACACTATTAGGAGATGAGGCTTTGTTGAAGTAGACATGGGTTAGTTGGAGGAAGTGTGTCACCATATGGTTGGGTATTGAGTCCCTACTCCTGGAAACTTTTGAGACAGCCTTCTCCTGTTAGCATTCAGAACAAGATATAGGACTATCAACTCCTCTAATATCATTCTTATCTGCAAGATACCAGGTTTCCTGCCAGGATGATAATGGATAGAAACACTGAACCTGTAAGCCAATCCCAATTAAATGCTGTCCTGCATAAAAGTGGTTTTGGACATACTGTCTCTTCACACTAATGGAAGCTCTAAGAGAGAAGTTGGTATATGGAGTTGGGGTATTGCTGTAATAGACCTGATGATGTGTTTGTTTGGTGGAATGTGGATTTGGGGATTTCGGATTGAGAAAGTGGTACAATGTTTTAAGTGGTGCTTTTGGGCCATCCTAGTAGGAATATGGAAGACACTGATGTTGAAAGTGATTCAAATTGTAGCATCCTGGCTCAAGGAGTTTGAGAGAAGGATATTAGTATATTGGTTGGAGACTGTTTTGTGATATTTTTGTGAAGAATATGGCTGCTTTTACCCTTGTCTCGAGAGATTGAAGAGGCAAAGGCTAGCATGATGAGAATCAGATTAATCATGTTAACCAAGGAAGTCTAATAAAGGGGCACTAAGAAGTGAAATGGAGCTGAATTCTGCATTGAAGGGGATAATCGAATCAAGGGGGTGATGATGTCAGGGCAAGATCCCACATGGCTAGGCTTGTTGGTTTTGTTTGCAGTTGAACAAGGAATAGTTATGTCATATCTCTTGTTATTACCTGGTTATTGTTCTCATTTAGACTTTTAATCTGAAATGAACTACAATCCAGAAACAGAGGGCACACTAGTGATCCAGAACTTGAGACTGGAAGCACAGGCTTTTGATCCAGTTCTTGAAGAATAGTGACCATGAAAAACTTTTGCACGGGCATGGTGGAACACATCTTTAATTCCCAGGAGACAGGCAATGAGCTCTCTGAATTCAAGGCCACTCTAGAAGAGAAAGAGTTCCAAGTAGATAAAACTTAAGTTCATGCATTATAGACCATGCTTTTAATCCCAGCATTGAGGAGACAGAGCCATGCAGATCTCTGAGTTATAGGTTAGTCTACAGAGCAAGATTCAAGACAGCCAAGCTTAGGCAGTGAATGAAATTAGAGAATACAGATATCTGGTAATGATATAAAAGAAATGGGGAATGTTACAGCCCCAGAAAGAAGAACACCTTGGCATATTCAGCCACATGGCTCAAGTTTTAGAGTGGCAAGTAGAAGGAGTAACTAGATCACTTGCTGCTGCTTAGCAAGAGCAAAGAAATTAGCAGTGATAAAGAGATGAACATCACTGAGGGTGACATTTTCTGGGGAGTGTTTCCTGAGAGCACAAAGAATCTCTGTTCCGTCGATAGTCAAGGTTAAACTTCTACTGCAGCTGGACTTGGTAATGAGTAAGACCACCTAGTGTTACTGGTTTTGAAGGTATGAAGGGGACATGGAGTTAGATGAGGCTTGACATTGTGAGAGGCCTGGGAATGCATTGGGTAAAGGTAAAGCCTCAGTTGCAGTATATGTCCTAGGATGGAAGGGTCATGCAATGAAGTTGTGGTTTGGCACAGTGAGGAGAGTCTATGAGAAGATATTGGTTAAGCCTAGTTGCAGCAGAAGATCCAGTATTTTAGAGATGCCAGTACTATGGGATGACCACCAAGAATATCAGCAGTGGAGTGGAGAAAACCAGCCAGACTTGGAGAAGTGATCCATACCCTTTGGAGGAAGTCAGATTATGGGTGGATCCCAGACACTAAAACAAGCTGTAAAGTTGAAGTTGACTTGATGTGATGGCTATTCCTGGTTGTCAACTTGACTCTATCTGGAATGAACTACAATCCAGAAATGGAAGGCATGCTTGTGATCCAGATTTTGAGGCTGGGAAAGACACAAGCTTCTGACCCAGATCTTGTCATGGAGGTCTTGAGGCACAGTAGCTAAGAGAAGCTTCAGCCCAGGCAAAGTAATACATGACTTTATTCCTGTGAGACTGTGACAAGCATATCTCAGCTCAAAGTTAGCCTTGGACAAAGCAAATTCCTTATCAAGGCATGGTAGTACAAACCTTTAATCTGGGCCACACTTTCTGCTGAAGAACCACATAAGGACATTGGAAAAAGCAAGACTCACCCTTCTTCACCTGCTTGCACTTTTGTGAAAGCACATCTGTTGGAAACTACTTCATCAGGATTCCAGCTTGTATAGACAAGAGCAAATTGCTACCCTGTTGGGACTGAGCAACTACTAGAATTTTTGACTTCTAACAGCTGCCCATTGTGGGCTTAGTTAGGCTACAGAATCTAAATAATTACAATAAATTGTTTTAATATAGAGAGATATTCCATAACTTCTGAGACTCTAGAGAATCCTAACTAATACATTTGGATACCCCAAGAAGAGATGCCAGAGTCACTGGATACCTGCTGAGGAATGCTCTAACTGACACTACAACCAGCTCAAGAAAAAGAAGTGTGTTATACTCCTCAAAGCTGAAAGGAGTGAGACTTTGGACTTGGGGATGCGGAGTTGCAGTTTGAGAAGCTGGGGTATTATTTCATTTTATTCTATTTTATTTTATTTATTTTTGTCTTGGTTTGGTCCAGTAATTCCTCACTATGACATTCTGGAATGACAATATATATCCTGTGATATTAGAAGAATGTGATATGCATCTTATTTTGATTTTATAGGAGATTACACTTTAGAGATTGTTTATATCTAAGAAGACACTTTGAACTTTAGACTTTTAACATTGATGAAATGTTTTAGACTATGGGACTTTTGAAGTTAGACTAAGTGTATTTTTTATTTTGCTATGGATAGGTATGGCGACAAATGGACTCATGAGTTTGAACAAGCCTATGAAAGCCAGGGAGTGGAATGTGTGGTTTGAATATGTGTGACCAAGGCAGTAGCACTATTAGGAGGTGTGGCCTTATTGGAGTAGGTGTGTCACTGTGGGTTTGGGCTTTGAGACCCTCCTCCTAGCTACCCACATGACTGCCTTCTCCTGTTTGCATTCAGAACAAGAGGTAGAACTCTCGGCTCCTCCTGCACCATGCCATCCTAGATGCTACTAAACTTCCCTCCACATGTGCAGTCCATTGAACCTCTGAACCTGTCAGCTAGCACCAATTAAATGTTCTCTCTTATGACAACATTGCTTTGGTCTTTGTGTCTTTTCACAGTAATAAAAAACCTAAAAAATTCGGGTTTTTTGTTTTCCCCTATGAACTTAAGAAGTGCTCTATCAAGGACTGCAAAAAAATGTGTTAGAATTTTAATGGGAACACATTTAATCTGTAGGTTTCTTTTCCTAAGCTGTACATTTTCACTGTGTTAATCCTATCTATCCATGACTGTGGGATCTTTTCTTCTCATGGTGTCTTCCCCAGTTTCTTTCTTCAGAGATTTGAAAATCTTGTCATATAGGTCTTTAATTGCTTGATTAGAGTTACAGGAAGATACTTTATATTATTTGTGGCTATTGCAACAAGTGGCTTTCCTAAGTTCTTTTTCAGCCTCTTTATCATTTGAATAAAGGGAGCTACTGATTTTTTTTTAATTCACTTTTTATCTGGCCACTTTGCTTAGGTGTTTTTCAGTTTTAGGAGTTCTCTAGGTGACCTTTGGATTCATATGTGTGTGTGTGTGTGTGTGTGTGTGTGTGTGTGTGTGTGTGTGTGTGTGTGTATGTGTGTGGTCATATTATATTATATAATATGTATATTATATATAATCCATATCATGTGCAAATAGCAATATTTTGAATTTTTCCTTTACCATTTATATCCTCTAGATCTCTTTTAGGTGTCTGATTGCACTAGCTAGAAATTCAAGTACTGTGTTGAATAGATAGGAAGAGAATAAGCCTTGTCTTAGCACTGATTTTAGTGCAATTGTTTTCAGTTTCTCTCCATTGAATTTTATGTTGTCTATTGGCTTGGTGTTTATTGATTTTACTAAGTTTAGGTATGTTCCCAGTCCTCTGCAGGACTCTTACCATGAAGGGGAGTTGGATTTTGTCAATGACTTTTTCACCATCTAATGTAGTTATATTTCTTGCAGTGTGGTTACTTTGGTAGATTATATTGATGGATTTTCCTATATTGTACCATGCTTGCATTCCAAAAATGAAGCCTACTTGAGTTAAGAGTGTGTCCTTGGATTCTGTATGCCAGTATTTCAATGAGTATTGTTACATCAATGTTCATAATGGAAATTGGTCTGAATTCCCATCTCATGTTAAATCTTTGTGTGGTTTACATATCAGGTTGACTGTGGCCTCAGAGAATGAGTTTGGCAATGTTCCTTCTGTTTCTATTCATTGGAATATTAGCACTTTTTAAAAGTTCTGAAAGAAGTCTGCACTAAAACCATGCATCCACTGCTGTTTGTAGAGAGATCCTTTTGATGACTGTTTCTATTTCCTAAGGAGTTCTAGGATTGCTTAGTTACTTGACCAGATCTGGATTTAAGTTTGGTAATTGGTATCTGTGTCGAAAAAAAACATTTCTTTTTGATTTCACAATTTTCTGGAGTACAGGCTTAATGGTTCTTGAAATTTCCTCAGTGTCCATTGTTGTGTCCCACTTTTCATTTCTGATTTTGATAATTTGGGTATTTTTACTCTCCCTTTTTGGTAGTTTGGGTAAGTGGTTGTCTATCTGGTTGATTTTCTCAAAGAACCAGCGTTTGTTTTCCTGACTCTTTTTCTTATTCTCTTTCTTTCTAACTGATTGATTTCAGCCCTGAGTTTATTTCCTGCCATCAAATCCTACCAGTTCCTCAATGATGTGAGGGTTTGCCTGTCATTGGGAATTGCAATATGTTAAACATGAAGCTCTGTGGTGGTGATGGACACCACAGCCTCACTGAACACACTACATAGCCAGCATTCAGGATGTATTAAAGTAGCCCAGCATGTCAGTGTTATCTGCAAAGTGCCATAAGACACTATCAGAGAACAATGTTCTACCGATGACCCTTTCTCTGACAGGATCAGCTCATAAAAGCCAGAGGACCTAAGGTAGAGAGTAACCAAGGCTCTACCCTGATGCTTTTGTTGCTAAGCTAAATGCCTTGGTTTGCCAGGAACTGTTTGTGGATCCACTGGATTACTTCCTCCACATTTTAACACTCTGACTCACCTAAAGTGTCATTTAGTCAATTCCATTCAAAAAATAATAAAACAGGCACTCAATATGTTCTCAAATCTGCTGTGGCAGAAGTGCAGCTTTCACTGTTCCTCTTAGGTTCCACACCTACACAGGAATGCTCTCCATCAGAAACAGGTGGCCACAGCTGCAGGCTCTATTCACCATGGCTGCTCTTGAGCTTCCTCCCAAAACTGCTTAGATTAAGATGTTTTTCTTGTTATCAAGAGAGATTCATTATCCTAACACAGCCTACAGGAGGCTAGTGTCAATTCTGAATTTTACAGATGTGTCTAATCTACATTGTCATCCTGGTTTAGAGGTGAAAGATCTGTTCTAAAATTGAAAATGAGGGATGCTGGGGCATGTTCCTGAACACACAAAGAGCAGTGGTAACAACAGAGCCCTGCACACATGCGGGACAGGCTACGAAATTGAGCATGTGCAGCTCAAGCACCTGTACCTACACATCTCCTGAGATTTCTCCACTCAATGGGAGGTGATCCAGTCCACATACTACAGCACATAATGTAGAAAGACAAAAGCCAACTGCAGGAGGTGTGGTGATGCCTCACAGGTCAGAGCATCTACTGCTCTCTCAGAAGAGCCACATGGTGCTTAACAATCATCTACCACAGAGGATGTGATTCCTTCTCTGGCCTCGGAGGGGACTGCTCTCAGGAGGGGCCACATACAGTAGGACATACAGTAGGAAAAACACCCATTCACATAAATGGTAAAAATAAGACTAATCAGCAACAACAAAAACACAGCAAATATAAGGTGAAGGACAACAGCATCTATCAAAAGCTATTTCCCAGCATGACTTGGAAGGTCATTCTATCTGTTCTGTGGTTATCACTGATGCTGTATTGCAAGAAGAGCTGAGGCACATGGCTCTGGGATTCCTGATTTCATCTATACTTCTTTTTGAATGTTTTTTATTTCCTCAGCAGTTGTAGAACAGTGATGGGATGTTACTCACTATCTGGTCCACAGGGTCAATAATGAATGTGTGTTATGGAGTGCTATATTTTAGGAGTAACAGAATACATGACAGCATGGATACAGTATGCCAGTGATTACATCATAAAGTGTGTGTCCATGGGGTAAGCCACATTATCCACAAACAAGAGATTATGGCCTTGTGTACCCCTAGGTGGTTTTGATTTCACTATGTAACCCAGGCTTCCTGGAACTTACAGAGATCCATCTCTGGCTCTGAATTCAAGGTCTACAGAAGGGAACAGAACACTTGAATAAGGAAGATGATCTTAAGAGTCAAGAATTGAAAATCAATTTTTATTCATAAGAAATACAATTTAAAAAAACAGACTTTAAAAAAGTTAATATAAAAAGTTAAAACAAAACATAAAAATGAAAAAGAAATAACAAGAATATATAACTTCTCAATAACACAGCATAAAACCAAACAAATCGAAAAGCAAAACTTCAAGGAAAACTCTAACAGAAAATATTGATAAGCAGCATTCCCTCACTGCACATTTAGCAGCAGAGACTACACCCTGTTTCCTCTTGGACACTTGGTGGCAGGGCAGTCACCTCAGTTTTCTCTCATAGGATGTTGTCAGAACAGGAACAGAATAAGACCTTGAATCAGGCTGGCTCACATACTTAGGGCCTATTTACACACATACAGTGAACTCTGAGTGAGAAGATCCATCCCAGGTATTCTGTAACTCTTGGGGCTGGAGCTCAGCAGGGGGCTCCTGAGGTGGCAACTCATTCTGCAGGAGGCCCTCTTCCTGGGATGGGGCCAATTCCAGCTCTGTTGCAGTTTCTGAGACCTGGGAGAGGAAGGCAGTTATTAAGACCCAGGCTTGGTGGGGACCTAAATACCAACACTCAGGCTGCTGCCTCCCACCCCCTCAGCAGGGCAGTTACCACTGATCTTTTAACTGACACCACTGCTGCTAAATCTGCAAGCAGGGCAAAATACCCAGATACACACGCAAATAAATGGGCTGACAAGCTGCCACTCAGTCTTCTATCAGTACAAACCAAGAACAGGGCAATGGAAGATACCTCACTAGGTTACAGGAACAAAGGAGAGGGCCACATGCCACCCAAGTCGATGACAATGAGAAGCACTCATTTGACATTTGCACTTGGTTCCCAAGGTACTTGAACCTTGGAGGTCACATGACCTCTGGATGACTCCTTTCTCAGTACCCAGAACTCCCTGAAAGCTCTGCATAGAATCCCACCTATCATGAGGACATGCAGGAATGTGACATGTTTTCCATTTGTCACCCTTACTAGACTGTAGATTAAAGTAGAGCAGCAAGGTACATTTGCCAATAATTCAGTTTCTCACAAGAGGTTGAGGTCCCAGAATACCTATGCATAGACAGAGCAGTGAACAACTACATTATATGTGGTTGGTGGCTGGTTGGGAGTTTGGATTAGAAAGGTGCTGAGTAAAAGCAAAGATGAATCCAATGTACAAATGGTATAAGACAGTATTAACCTGACTGTGGTGCTTGTCCCTACCTGATGTTGTTGGGTCTGGAGGTTGGTGGTCTTCTCCTGTTCCTCTTTATCATGCAGGTTCAAGTCAACCAAGTATTGTTGGATGATGGCCCAATCAACCTGTATTTCCTTGGTCTCCTGCTTCAGGTTGACCAACTTCTTCTTTACAAGGGTCTTCTCTAACAGGAGCCGGCTATACAGGTTGCTGGAAACAAACTTTGCATCGTAAGTTCCTGTAGCCTCCTCCACCCATTCCTACTTCCAGATCCCATTAACCCCACCAGGATCCAGTTTCCCATGAAGATATAATAAAATGCATTTCAATACATCCATGACATCTGCACCAACAGCAAACAGCCCATTCAGGGAAGAAAAAAATGATTGCTGCAATCCAAACACCAATAAGGGTCCATGTGACTCCAAAAGAGGGAGGGACCTCCATCTAACCATGACAGCCCAATGCATTGGGGGAACATCAATTCGTAGGGGGCAAGTACCACCAAGGGAGATCAGTAGAACCAAGAGGAGGGCATTCTATCCATGTATTCCATCACACTCAGTTCTGTAAATCCCCCCCTTAGCCCCAGAGGCCTAGTGCTGTATAATAGCCTTCCCATGATGTGAATCACTTTTCTATCTAGAAGCTCCTGAGGATGCCTGGACAGTACTGGGAGGAATGACAGTCTCTTACACACTTATGAAAACTGAGTCCAAAGTCCCAAGGCACACTGATGGCTAAAAAGCAGAAGGGATAAAACCAGATCTGCAGACTCTCCAGTCCAGAAACAAAGGAAGGCAGAAATAGTCATCCCACAACTGGTGGCCTCCCTGGCAGTACTTACCGATAGAAGTTCATCTCCTTCTTGAGCTCCTGGCAGTTCTCACGGACCTCAATGTTCTTCATCTCTAAGTTGTGCAGAAACGACATGATCTCCTTCTCCTTTAACTTCAATTTTTCATACAGTGCATTTGGCCTGTGGTAGGGCCTGTCCCCAGGAAGATAGAACTCCATGAACATGGGCTTTTAGGGACACATGAACTCAGGCTGGCTCATAGGCTACCCCAGCCCAGGAAGGCCACTTTCTGGATTCTACAAACTGTGATCTTTTTTCTTTGGAAACTTGTTATCCTGACCCCAGGACAGCAGAAGTAAAGCAGCCAGAAGGAGAGTGCCCTGGCTCCCTGTGCTCACTCAGGAGGGCTGGAGAGGCAGTTATGCTCTCAAGAGCCTAGGCCACAGGCCGTTGCCCATAAGAAACCTGTGATTATGGTTTTCCTATTTTCACAGCAGGGATTCTAAATCCTGGATAACTAATACTTCAGAAGCCGACATTACATACAATTCTGGAGATGAGACCAGACCTTGCCACAGCTTTATAAGTTGCCAAAGGGATACAAATGTACAGACAAATATGATCACGTAGGCAATGAACAGTGATATTTAAAGTGTGGGTTCCAGACATTAGCACTCACATCACCTTGAAACTGTTATACAGGTGAATCCTTAGGCTAAAACACAGAACCCTAGATTCCAAAGTGTGGAGGGAAATATAAACATACAAAATGTATAAACATGCATGTGTACATGTGCACACACACAGACACATAGACTGGGACACACACACAAGGTGAAAAGGACAGAGTCACAGAATGAGAAAAAGAGACAGACAGACACAAAGAAAGCACAATGAGAATCAGAAGAAATGCATGCAGCACTACTGTCTCAGAGTATCCTGGATTTCACAGATCCCTGGATTTCAAAGAGGGGGTAGAAATATAAACACGTAAAAATACATGCATATAAGTAAACACAAGAATGTGCACACATGCAGGTACACACACACACACACACAGAGACACACAAACAGACTTGGGTACACATATGAGAGGGAGAAAGGGAGACAAACTCAGAGAATGAAAAAGAGTCAGAAAGAGAGACAAATAGAGAGTACCCATGCAATATTACTGTCATATTGTAATACATGCAATATTACTGTCTCAGAGTGTAAGGCACACAAAAAGGAACAGGCGTGAGCCTTAGGCCTTCTGGTCAAGTACTGAGAAGAACAATGTGGCACCAGGCCCCTCCAGCTGCCAGGAGCTTGCAGCACTCAGTCACCTGACAGGCAAGTACAAAGACTCAGCACAAACTCACAGCACCTAGAACCTCACAAAGTCACCCCCGTCAAGGGATTTCCAAATGCACTCTGGGAAGTCACTCTCCACTGCCTCTATCCCTCTATTCTTCACTCAGACCACAAGATGACCTTTTCAGTTGGAGGAAGCAGAAAAGACCATGTCCCATTTCATTCCTGACCAAGCTTCAGGCTCTGCCTCTCCACTAAGAAGGATTTAGGGACATAAGTTAGGGCACAGTTATGTTATAGAAGTACAGCTTCCTAGACCCACTACCTTAAAAGGGTAAGATGAGGGTGACATTGCAGAGCCAACACTGACACCACAGGGTTTGGAGCAATGCACACCTCTTGTTCATGGATCCCTCTGTGGCATAGATCAAGCGATCTCTCAGTTCGTTTCTCTCTTGGGTAATGAGCTGCAGCTCTGTGGTCAGCCTCTCCTCTTCCTTCTTGAACTGCTTCTTGCTTAGGACAGTGGAAGGTGATGATGTCTGTCTGCCAGCCTCTGTAGGTAGAAGAACACATGCCGACTTGCATAGTGAGAACACAGAGTGTAGACAGACCCCCCAGAGACTCAAGCCGAAGGACAACATGCCTGGAACCCCAAAACCCCACAAAGAGTTTGGTCCCTACTTGAGATGTCTCCACAGGAGATCTCAACTCTCCCATCCCTCTATAGAGACCAGGAGAGGTGAGCAGCCAGGGGTTTCCTCTGTCTCCTTAACATTCTTATGGCGACCACAGAGATGGCTTCTCCTGCCTTACTAACAACTGTACAGTGTACAACATGGCTTCAGAGTCCTCAAGCCTGTGGTTTCAGAAGTCAGGTCATGAATTCACCATCCACAAGTCCATGGGTGCTTTGAAGATGCTCAGATCTCCTACCCTGTCACTATAGGCCCATGTCTTTGGATTAAAAAGTCATACATGGGGAGCACTTGGTCAATAGACTGATCACTTCCCCCTACTGAAACACCTAACACCCCAGAGGTAGTAAAAGGATCCAGTCTCTGTCTGGGTGTATCCACACTGACAGTTGTTTGGTCACATTAGAGAAATGCCTGCCAACAACAACCACTGATAAAGAAAGCAAAGGTTGGCACTGTTAGGGGGAGGGTCAGAGGTGTTCTGAGGGCATAAGGTCAGGGCCTGGACCACATTTCTCTCCCTGTTACTACAGTCAGATAGCCACTGAAGCTAAAAGAAGCTGTGACAGTGAAGTACAGTGAAGGCATGCCCTACATTGGCATAGGTTAGACCCTCTGTGACTTCTGATGGTCTCATTATATCCCCATGTAACATCCTCAATACCCAGTAAAAGTAAAGACTTGGAGTTCCCAGAATAACAGCTTTGGCCTTGACTCTGTTGCCTTAGGAGATGGAGAAAGTAATGTTCTGAAATCCTTACTGTAATAAAATTCAGATAATCATGGAAATCCTTTTGATTCCCAGAGGCTCCAGTTCCTGGGGCCCATTGCTAGAAGGGCCAGATCAATCCACCCCTGCTAGGAAGCTCAACATCCACTTCCCAGGACTTACTCCACATTCCCCAAGACCACCTCCTTTGTCGTTCATCACTCTGAGATGAGAGGCCACCTTCCTTCCTCCTCTCTCTAGTCTCCGTACAATTGAGCTGCGCTTTGCTAAAACGACCTCTCAGTCGAGAAAACATGTTTGTAGACATATCCTCTAGACACTGAGAGACCTTAGTGTACTCGTGGTCACTACGATACTGATGACATCACAGAGGATTCTAAGACCTCTCCAGGAGACAATAGAATGTATGAGAAGGGGCTGCTGATGTCATGGGGAGCAGCCTTTGGCTCCGTGAGGATGTTCTCCCTGTACTGACAGGAAGCTGAGGTGCCTTTTCCTGGAGACTCTCCTGGGACATAAGCATTGAGCACCTCCTTACAAAGTCAGATTTTGCTCTAGGCTTGACTGGAAACACCTAAGTAATTTCTGTTTATGGAACTGAGTGTTTCCTTTCCAAACCTTGACAAAAATGTCTCATCCTACCTCAAATTTTTCTTATTCAGCAATATTAGCCATTAATTACTGAGAAATCACACCGGGATGAATGTGGAAGAGGAAGGAACTCCTGCCTCATCATGCACAGGTGTATGAAAACACACCCAGGAAGAGTCAGCAGGGCAGGTTGGAATGTTGGTGTGGGTTAGGGGCCACAGACATTGAAGTCTGGTGCTTAGCATTTGACGGTTGCCCCATGATGCCTTAGGAGAGAGATGGGCAGCCATCATGGTGCTGGCAACTGTGTGGACCTCTGTTGACAGGAATCTGAAATACTAAAGCCACCATGGAAAAAGGCCTCAGACTGAGTGTGGAGCTCTCCTCTCCGCACCAATGACACCAAAGAAGGATTGCTTACAAGGTTCTGTGAGACACACCATAGATTATGTCTGAGAAAAAAAAAGAATATATTTAACAGGTATGAGGTAGTGGGGTGGGGGAGGCAGAGTGTGTAGGTCAATATTTTAGACATATTTCAGTTGTCAGAATAAGGGACTAACATGTAGTGTTGCTGTTCAGGAATCACCCACAAACCACACAAGCACCTATGCATGTCAGACAGGAAAGGTGCATTGAATGCACACCCTAATACTGATTGATCACAACCATAACTCAGGGTTCGGGGCCTGAACCACGCTCCTGAACATCTTTCTTTGTCAACTTATAAAGCAAAAACAAAACAAACAAAACAAAAAACAAAAAACACACACAGCTCATATGAATTTACAGTAAGCGTTGTCCAGAGGTAAGTTCTGATCAGGCCATTTTAGATATAACAGTGCATATTGGGCATTAATTTGATGTGTCCTATGCAAAGCTTCATGGAATTTCTTAAGATTTATAAAAAAAATTTTACAAATGTCATACAGAACATACAGAACTTAACATAATGTGATCACTGTGACTTTGTTCTGAGTCAAGTTATTTTTCTGTGTCAATGATTGGCAGGCACATTACAGCAAGGATATGAAATAAAGGTGGCAGACATGGAACCAAATGGCTATAGCTATATGGAGGGTATACACCTCACCATTAAGAAACCCAGGTCTCTCTTGGTGACTAGTGCTGTCCCCACAGTCCTTGGAGGCTCCACTTGTAAGCCTAGCTTTTGGAAATTGGAAGCAGTATTCTCTGAGGTCAGCCTGGCAAGCCAGGTAGAGGACAACATGGGATCCATGAGACAAAACAGAACTGAAACACACCCTACATCCAAGGCCTCACCTACCAAGCCTTGACTTCTTACCGTTCTCTCCCTACCAGTCTTTCATTCTGGGAAGATTGGAAGGAATTGGCAATGATCTTTCAGTTCTAAGGATCTTGTTCTCTCTATCCCTAGGTTCACATTAAGAACAGATGAGAGTGAGTATCCCCATGTGAACAACTGAGTAGTATCTATTGCTGCTAGCATAATACTGTGCCTATGACAATCTCTAGGTTCCCTGACTGTTGCTG
>CM052700.1:137730085-137744255 GCA_028551405.1 Uromys caudimaculatus
CTACCAGTCTTTCATTCTGGGAAGATTGGAAGGAATTGGCAATGATCTTTCAGTTCTAAGGATCTTGTTCTCTCTATCCCTAGGTTCACATTAAGAACAGATGAGAGTGAGTATCCCCATGTGAACAACTGAGTAGTATCTATTGCTGCTAGCATAATACTGTGCCTATGACAATCTCTAGGTTCCCTGACTGTTGCTGCCCTAGCAAGAAGTATCAAGTGCTGAGACCAGACCCCAGTGATTCTGTCAAGGCATCAGAGATGCTCCACTTCCTTGTCCTGAGATTAAATCAACCTGAGACCATGTGACCCTGGTGGGTTATTTAACCATACATCTTTCTCCCACCCCCACCTTTCTGAGTTCAGTACAGGGCAGAGTTCATGAACCTTGATCCCTGACTTATCTCTTTTTTTTTTTTTTGATATTTACTTTAATTACATTTCAAATATTTTCCCCTTTAGCAATCCCCTGTTCCATTCCCCCTGCCCCTGCCTCTATGAGGGTGCTCCCCACCCACCCACCCACTCCTGTCTTCCCTCCCTAGCATTCATCTACACTAGGACATTGAACGCCCTCAGGCCTAAGGGCCTGTCCTCCCACTGATGGCCAACAAGGCCCTCCTCTGCCACATATGCAGCCAGCACCCTGGGTCCCTCCATGTATATTGTTTGGTTGGTAATCCAGTCTCTAGGAGTTCTGGGGGGTCTGGCTAGTTGACACTGTTGCTCCCTCCATGGGGCTGCAAACCCCCTCTGCTCCTTAAGTCCCTTCTCCAACTCCTCCATCAGGGACCCCACACACACAGTCCAATGGTTGGCTGCGAGCATCCGCCTCTGTATTTGTCAGGCTCTGCCTGAGCCTCTCTGGACACAGCTTATCATGCTTCCATCAGCAAGCCCTTCCCAGCATCCACAATCATGTCCAGGTTTGCTGGCTGTATATGGGATGGATCCTCAGTAGGGCAGTCTCTAGTTGGTCTTTCCTTGAGTCTCTGCTCCA
This sequence comes from Uromys caudimaculatus, assembly GCA_028551405.1. Lineage (NCBI taxonomy): Eukaryota > Metazoa > Chordata > Mammalia > Rodentia > Muridae > Uromys > Uromys caudimaculatus. Next base: position 137,731,085 of record CM052700.1, read on the forward strand.
CACTTTGTGTCCATATTTCCTCCTGTGAGTATTTTGTTCAATCACCTAAGAAACACTGAAGCATCCTCATTTTGGTCTTTCTTCTTCTTAGGCTTCATATGGTCTGTGAATCTTGGATATTCTGAGCTTTTGGGCGAACATCCACTTATCAGTGAGTACATATTGTGTTTGCTCTTTTGTGACTGAGTTACCTCACTCAGGATGATACTTTCAAGTTCCATCCATTTGCCTGTGAATATCATGAAGTCATTGGTTTAATAGCTGAGTAGTATTCCATTCTGTAAATGCACTACATTTTCTGTATCCATTCCTCTGTTGAGGGACATCTGGACTTTTTTCAACTTCTGGCTATTATAAATATGGCTGCGATGAACGTAGTGGAGCATCTGTCCTTATTATATGTTGGAGCATCTTCTGGGTACATGCCCAGGAGTGGTATAGCTGGGTCCTCAGGTATTACTATGTCCAATTTTCTGAGGATCTGCGAAACTGATTTCCAGAGTGGTTGTACCAGTTGCAGTCCCACCAACAATGGAAGAGTGTTCCTCTTTCTCCACATCCTGGCCAGCATCTGCTGTCACCTGAGTTTTTGATCTTAGCCGTTCTGACTGGTGTGAGGTAGAATCTCAGGGTTGTTTTGATTTGCATTTCCCTGATGACTAAGGATGTTGAACATTTCTTTAGGTGGTTCTCAGTCCTTCAAGTTTCCTCAGTTGAGAATTCTATGTTTAGCTCTGTTCCCCATTTTTAAATAGGGTTATTTGGTTCTCTGGAGTCTAACTTCTTGAGTTCCTTGCATATATTGGATATTAGCCCTCTATGGAATATAGGATTGGTAAAGATCTTTTCTCAATCTGTTGGTTGCCGTTTTGTTCTATTGACAGTGTCCTTTGCCTTACAGAAGCTTTGCAATTTTATGAGGTCCCATTTGTCAATTCTTGATATTAGAGCATAGGCCACTGGTGTTCTGTTTAGGAACTTTTCCCCTGTGCCCATGTGTTTGAGACTTTCCCCCACTTTCTCTTGTATTAGATTCAGTGTATCTGGTTTTATGTGGAGGTCCATGATCTACTTGGACTTGAGTTTTGTTCTGGGAGATAGGAATGAATCAATTTGCATTCTTGTGCATGTAGACCACCAGTTGAACCAGCACCATTTGTTGAAAATGCTGTCTTTTTTCCACTGGATGGTTTTACCTCCTTTGTCAAAGATCACATTGATTAGGATTACATTGATGGATTTACAGGTATTGAACCATCCCTGCATCCCTGGGATGAAGCTTACTTGATCATGGTGAATGATCATTTTGATGTGTTCTTGGATTTGGTTTGTGAGAATTATATTAAGTGTTTTTGCATCGATATACATAAGGGAAATTGGTGTGAAGTTTTCTTTCTTTGTTGGGTCTTTGTGAGGTTTTGGTATCAGTGTAACTGTGGCCTAATTTTGTGGATTAGATAGAAGAGTATTGGTATTAGGTCTTCTTTGAAGTTCTGATAGAATTCTGTACTGAACCCATCTGGTCCTGGGTTCTTTTTGTTTGGGAGACTTTTAATGCTTACTTCTATTTCTTTAGGGGTTATGGGACTGTTTAGATGGTTTATTTGACCCTGACTTAACTTTGGTATATGGTATCTGTCTAGAAACTTGTCCATTTCATCCAGATTTTGCAGTTTTGTTGAGTATAGGCTTTTGTAGTAGGATCTGATGATTTTTTAAATTTCCTCAGAATCTGTTGTTATGTCTCCCTTTTCATTTCTGATTTTGTTCATTTGGATACTGTCTCTGTGCTCTCTGATTAGTCTGGCTAAGGGTTTATCTATCTTGTTGACTTTCTCAATGAATCAGCTTCTGGTTTTGTTGATTCTTTGTATAGTTCTTTTAGTTTCTACTTGGTTGATTTCGGCCCTTAATTTGATTATTTCCTGCCTTCTACTCATTTTGGGTGTATTAGCTTCTGTTTGTTCTAGAGCGTTCAGGTGTGCTGTTAAGATGCTAGTATATACTCTCTCCAGTTTCTTTTTAGAGTCACTCAGAGCTATGATTTTCCTCTTAACACTGCTTTCATTGTGTTCCATAGGTTTGGGTATGCTGTACTTTCATTTTCATAAATTCTAGGAAGTCTTGAATTTCTTTCTTTATTTCTTCCTTGACCAAGTTATCATTGAGTAGAGCATTGTTCAGCTTCCATATGTATGTGGGCTTTCTGTTGTTGCTGTTGTTGTTGCCTTAATCAGTAGTGATCTGATAGGAGGCATGGGATTATTTCAACCTTCTTATATCTGTTGAGGTTTGTTTTGTGACCGATTATATGATCAATTTTGGAGAAGGTACCAGGAGGTGCTGAGAAGAAGGTATATTCTTTTGATTTAGGATGAAATGTTCTATAGATATCTGTGAAATCCATTTGGTTCATAACCTCTGTTAGTTTCACTGTGTCTCTGTTTAGTTTGTGTTTCCAAGATCTGCCTATTGATGATAGTGGGGTGTTGAAGTCTCCCACTATTATTGTGTGAGGTGCAGTGTGTGCTTTGAGCTTTAGTAAAGTTTCTTTTATAAATGTGGGTGCCGTTGCATTCAGGGCATAGATGTTCATAACTGGTAGACTTTTCCTTTGATGAGTATGAAGTGCCCTTCGTTATCTTTTTTGATGACTTTTGTTTGAAAGTTGATTTTATCCGATATTAGAATTGTTACTCCAGCCTGTTTCTTGGGACCTTTTGCCTGGAAAATTGTTTTCCAGCCTTTTATTCTGAGGTAGTGTTTGTCTTTAACACAGAGGTGCATTTCCTGGATGCAGCAAAATGCTGGGTCCTGTTTCTGGATCCAGTCTGTCAGTCTATGTGGTTTTATTGGGGAATTGAGTTCATTGATGTTAAGAGATATTAATGAATAGTGATTGTAGCTTCCTGTTATTTTTGATGTTATTTTTATATTTGTGTGGCTATCTTCTTTTGAGTTTGTTGAAAGATTACTTTCTTGCTTTTTCTAGAGTGTAGTTTCCCTCCTTGAGGTGGCTTTTTCCATCTATTACTCTTTGTAGGGTTGGGTTTGTGGAAACACACTGTGCAAATTTGGTTTTGTCATAGAATATTTTGGTTTCACCATCTATGATAATTGAGAGTTTTGCTGGGTATAGCAGCCTGGGCTGGCATTTGTGTTCTCTTAGGTTCTCTATGAGATCTGCCCAGGATCTTCTAGCTTTCATAGTCTTTGGTGAGAAGTCTGGTGTAATTCTGATAGGTCTGCCTTTATATGTTACTTGACCATTTTCCCTTACTGCTATTAATATTTTTTCCTTATTTTGTGTATTTGGTGTTTTGACTATAATGTGACAGGAGGAATTTCTTTTCTGATCCAATCTATTTGGAGTTCTGTGGGCTTCTTGTATATTTATGTTCATCTCTTTCTTTAGCTTAGGGAAGTTTTCTTCTGTAATTTTGTTGAAGATATTTACTGGTTCTTTAAGTTGGGAATCTTCATTCTCTTCTATACCTATTATCCTTAGTTTCTCTCTTCTCATTGCATCCTGGATATCCTGGATGTTTTGGGCTAGGAGCTTTTTGTACTTTGTATATTCTTTGACTGTTGTTTCAATGTTTTCTATGGTATCTTCTGCACCTGAGATTCTCTCTTCTATCTCTTGTATTCTGTTGGTGATGCTTGCATCTATGACTTCTGATCTCTTTCCTAGGTTTTCTAACTCCAGGGTTGTCTTCCTTTGTGATTTATTTATTGTTTCTATTTCTATTTTTAGTTCCTGGATGATTTTGTTCATTTCCTTCGTCTGTTTGATTATATTTTCCTGTAATTTCACCTGTTTGATTGTGTTTTCTTGTAATTCTTTAAGGGATTTTTGTTTCCTTTTTAAGGGCTTCTAGTTGTTTACCTGTGTTCTCTTGTGTTTCTTTAAAGGAGTTTTTTATTTCCTTCTTAAAATTTTCTATCATCATCATGATATGTGATTTTAAATGAGTCTTGCTTTTCTAGTGTGTTAGGGTAACCAGGGCTTGCTGTGGTTGGAAAGCTGGGTTCTGATGATGCCAAGTAGCCCTGGTTTCTGTTCCTTATGTTCTTGCCCTTGCCTTTCGCCATCTGGTTATCTCTGATGTTAGCTGCTCTTCCTCGCTCTGACTGTGACTTGTCCTTCCTGCAAGCCTCGGTGTCAATACTCCTTGAAGATTATTTCTCTCTGAGAGGAATTTGGTTTGGAGAGCTGTGGTACAGGGTCAACTCTGGGGTGCAGACAGAAACCAGAAGGATCTAGTCCCTACCTGTCCCTTGGTTCCTGTGTCCTGATGGCTCTGCAAGTGTCCCTCTTGATCCAGTGAGTTTGAACAGAATTGGTGGTCTTGCCTGTGCTTGAAGGTGTGGTGGCACTTCTGGGATACCAGCTCTCTCTTGGCACTATTTAAGTATGGAGCCTTGTGTCACAGAATCAGCTCCCCGGCCACCAAAACAAAACAGAAGACCACTCCTCCGTCCCTGTGTCCTGGGGATTCCAGGTAGGTCCCTCTGAGTAGACAGGCTTGCTCACACTCCTGGGAGTCTAGCTTTCTCCGGGTACTATTTGGTTCTGGAGCCCTGGTGGCCCAGAACTAGGTCTCTAGCCACAGATGAAAACTGGAAGGCTCTTTCCTAGATTGTTTTTTATTAAACACATCTTTTGGTTCGATATCTTATGCGAGAGGATTCATATGATAGATAGGAATTTGTCTCAGTTGTGAAATTAAATAATTCAAAACCAATTATAAACCGCCATTTCCTCCAAAGGTTACTAAAGCCCTTGGTTCAAAAGGTCTCATGTTCTTCACTGAGCTCTCTATTTTTTTTTTCTCAGTCAGGCAATCAGTGACTCATAGGAAAATAACAGAGCCAACCCTCATCTTCTCCTTCCTCATTTTCCCCTGCTTTTCTTGGCTTCACTAGAACACCGACTAATTGGCTGTTTTTAGCATGCCCTTCTGTTGCTTATCTTAGTTTTTGACTTTTAAAGATGGTTTAAAAATATTATATTCCAAAGGAACTAATAGATAATACTGAGAGAGAAAAGATGGTTATTTGTGCTGTTCATATAATTTATTTACTTACTAATATTTCATATTTAAAATGTCAGGGAGTTCATAAACTTTTCTCATTGGTGTAAATGTTCAGAACTACAGTAATTGTTTTCTCCTCAAAAATTTAATTAATTATTTTATGAAATGTACAAGTAGAAGACATACAAAACTCTAGTTTGCACCTCTGAGTTACTTGAGGAAATATCTTAAGAAACTTTTATGCCATAGCTAATGTTTGTTGAGTGCTTTCCAGACACCCACCTAGATGTAAATGTAAGTTTATTCACCTGATACGATTGTCATCTCAGAGTCTTACTGCTGAATAAGCTCACCCTTTGTATCTCTTTCTGAACTCTGGCTGGCTGGTTCAACTTGCATGTTCTGGCTCAAACTCCTCACCAAGCTGACTAATTCAGTTTGGCTTCTCTCAGTTTCTCACTGAATTGCTCTGGTGGCCTCAAACTAACTCTGGCAAGTTGTTCTACTCTTGTGGCTCGTTCTTATTGTCTGGTTTCAACTGCCTCTGCTGCATCAACTAACAGAACAGAACAGAACACTACTTCCTGAATAAACTGACTGAACTGAACTCAACTGACTGAACAGAACTGACTAGAACTCAAGAGATCTGCATGCCTGTGTCTCCTGAGTGCTGTGATTAAAGGTGTGTACCACCACACCTGGGCCTAAGCTTTTCTTTACTTGGAACTTGTTCAGTACAAGGCTGGCCTTGAACTCAGAGATTTGCTTGCCTCTGTCTCCTGAGATCAAAGGTATGTACTAAGGGCATGTCTATATTCCAGCCAAAGCAGCCGTGCGACTGGATTAAAATTTCTCTACACATATGTATAAACACAATATGTGTGTGTTACGGTTTGAGAATCAAGTGTCTCCCCTGGGCTTCTATTGAATTCTTTACCGCCCAGATGGTAGCACTGTCTTAGGAACTCTGGGAAACTTTAGGAGATGGGTTCTTATCTACAGAGGGGATAGGAAGGATCATGGTAGCAGAACCTTAAGGGCGCCATGTATCTTGTTCTTTTTGACTGTGTCTTCTTGTCTGCTCTGAGAACCCTCATCTGCTACACACTCCCTTGGCCATGATATTCTGCACAGGTTCATGGGACCACATTATCATGGACGGAGCCATCTGAGACTGTGAATCAGACGAATGTGTTTCTTTGAAGTTATTCATCTAAGTGTTTTGTTCACAGTGACACAAAGTAAGTATACTTAATATAATATAATGATAAAAGAGCTTCTTGTGGTATTCCACCTTCTCCTTACCACTTCTACAGATTCCCACTGATTCAATGGAGCTTTAAGGTTTCTTCTGTATAGACCCTCTTCCACTGATTCGTGTTTGGAATTGCCCTGAAAAATACTTCTAAACAGGTCCACATCCCCTATTTCCTATTAACCATTTTTTTTCCTCTACCTTTAGTTGGTGGACTAAAAGGGAGGTTGAAATATTTAAGAACCTTTATTAAAGTAGGTTTTGAAAAATCTAAGCCTACAGTTTGTACTTTTGTTGTTCATTAAAGAGAAACAAATATTAAGTAAATGTTTTCTGTTCATGAGAATTGTGGAAAAATATTAGTTAGACAATAAAGACTCATGTGCATTATTCATTACACTCTACTTATATGTGCTGTCGTGCATGATAGGAGGAAGGCGGCGGTGTCATATATATAGCTTCATGGATAAAGTGATGTTTGATTTTCTTCCTAAAACAGTGAGCAAATTTCATAGACAAGAAGTAAAAGTGAAGAGAAGCATTTCTGGGAAATGAACCATATGTGTAATTGACTGAAAGAAAATATGGAAGAACCCTGATTTTTATTAGATGCATTGTGCCTAAGAAGGGAAAAAGAAGGAATGAGTTAAAAACAGAATTCTACACTCTGAGTTGTTTGGAATGTTTTGTAGAAAGAATATTTTTGACGAAAGTGCAGCATAGATTTTCACATTGGAACTGTTTGACAGTGGTTCTCTAGGGTTGATTGCTTCACACAGGCAGCTATCTACAGTTACCAGTTGCCTTAAGAGGTCCCTGCAGACACATGTATAAAGAGCTTTTCATTCTTTACAGAAGCTTTACGCATTACATAGAAACCTCACTGCTATTGTTGATATAGAACAGAGCTCAGAATAGGATAGGTTGCTTCTGGAAATATTTAAATTGCAATCTCATGGGGTATACAGTATAAAGGACTACAGAATCCCACTGTAGAAGTTGAGGCATTTAATAAGGTACATCAACAACTCCAAAGCCATAGCAAATGTTTGGGGAATGATTTTTGGATACACTGTACAGTGATAGCCTCTTTTATGTATGTCCTCGTATTTTCTTCATATCAGCTCTGATAACAATGTTTTAACTTATCATACATTATAAATGAAGAAATTAATGTCTTGGGAGATTAAGCAATAAACTCATAGATGAAACAATGCTTTAGACTTAGGTACTTTTAATTGCATATGTGCTGCTATAGTACATTTATTTTAAAAAAACTGACACATACTAGTGTTCATAATATGTCACCATGAAGGCATGAGATGTATCTGATATTTTCCTTTCTGCAATTAAAAAAATTTTTGCTTTTTCAGATTATAGTATAGTTACTTCCCTTCCTCTTCTCTTTCCTCTCTCCAAAGTCTTCCATACACCCACCTTGCTGTTTTTCAAATTCCTGGCTGTATATACACATACATATGCACAGCCTGCTCATTCTGTATAGTGTTACTTGTATATGTGTTTTCATGGTTGACCCCTAAGTATCAAATAACCAATTGGTATTCATCGCCAGCTCTCTAATTGGAATTATTGTCTGTTAAACTGAAAACCTAGCCAACTACCTGTTACTATTAATGTCATGGTTCATGGAAGAGAATTTAGTATCCTTTCTTTAATAAACCAGCATAATCCCAATCTACATTTTGAATATTTCTACAAGTTTGACCTGACTTTGTGTCATGTCCTGAGGTGATAGGTCATTGTGACTAGAAACATGCATTGAGATTTTCATGGCAAAACTCATGAAGGATCTGAGGTTTTGCCCTATTCTCAATGAGAACTTATTTTTCCTAAGATATAAGACAGGAGACTTGAGTCATGTATAAAGGACATTATTTCTTATGAAATCTGCAGAAGTTATAATATCAGAATTTGTGTTGGTCCTGAGTCCCATGTCCCCGAAAAAGGCAAAGAAGGCCGAGTAATGGGTGCACATGATTTGGAGTGAGAATAGGGAACCTGAAATTTTACAAACAACCCAAGTCTAACTAACTGTTACACAGGTGGAAGGCTTTTATTTTGTCCAAAATACAAATTACCTCCTGTCCAGGGGATAACACTACATCTTTCAGGACAGTCTTTGAAGAAAGCTAACAACCAGTGTGGTCAGGGACTGAGTTCACAAGATTTGTAGAAATGATAGAAGTCTCTGGAGAAGTGATTTCCAGCAAAGTGCATCGGCTCAGGATAATAGGCATACAAGCCACTTAAATGCCATAACATTATAGTCTTAGTCAGGGTTTCTATTCCTGCACAAACATCATGACCAAGATGCAAGTTGGGGAGGAAAGGGTTTATTCAGCTTACACTTCCACATTTCTGTTCATTACCAAAGGAAGTCAGGACTGGAGCTCAAGCAGGTCAGGAAGCAGGAGCTGATGCACAGGCCATGGAAGGATGTTACTTACTGGCTTGCTTCCCCTGGCTTGCTCAGCTTGCTCTCTTATAGAAGCCAGAACTACCAGCCCAGGGATGGCACCACCCCCAATGGGCCCTCCCACCCTTGATCACTAATTGAGAAAATGCCTTACTGCTGGATCTCATGGAAGCATTTTCTCCACTGAAACTCCTTTCTCTGTGACAACTCCAGCTTGTGTCAAGTTGACACACAAAACCAGCCAGTACAACTATGCACTCTGAATTCCACAGAAGAACTGATATACAAGCATTTCCAATAACTGCTCCTGAATAGCTAATACAAGCCAAGCTTCAGCTCACTGCCGGTACCATACACAAGTTTATTGATTTTATTATTGCATTGTTATGTTACATTTGTTTATTGATTTTATTTTTATTTTATCATAGAAATTTTGAAGTTCTTGTTAAAGTATGGTAATTTTTCAAAACATTTAAAGCACTGTCACAAGCTGAGCTCTGCATCCTTACTAGTTGTCAATGGAAGATTAAATCAGCAAAGTATTTAAACTATTAAATAACTTTGGCTATTGGTTGACTTCCTGCTCATCCTGAAGTTCTTATGGTAAAAAGAAATAGAAATGATAAAAAAAAAACATTAGAAATGCTATCTTTATTAAATTGTTCAACAAATCAAGAGATTATTTCAATGCAATGTTGATAACCTTAGCTGGAGTTTCATTCTGGACTGGCAGAACAGGAAGCAAATCTCTCAATAGACTACAAGACACAACTCCTATATCAAGGATATAATGAAAGATCCAACACCCAGTAGAAACAGAAATCCTTCATACTTAGCTAGAGCTAATAAATTTGGAATCATAGCATTTGGAATTGCTATGATGTCATGTGGAAACCTATGCATTGGGAAAACTCATGACAGTTTTAGCATGAAACCGTTTTTTTCTTGGAGTAGGCTTGGGACACATTTGACTCCCGTCCAAGAATAAGCAGTTCCTAGAGACCATAAGAATCCTGCATTATCTAGCTGAGGGGTTGCTGTGGTGACCAAGAGGCTGTGTCCATCATTTTTTCCTCTACCCCTGAGCAGCACAGCTGCTGTTATGCCAGTTCAAGTAATAGAGCCCCCAAACTGGCCAAGCAACAGGTAGAGAAATCAGTGCCCCAGTTGGATGGATTTATGTTTTGGTCTGTCCCTTAAGTTGCTGTGTGGTTTTTGTGTACCACTGAAAACATGCAAGTTTTTTGTTTCTTTGTTTTGTTTTCTTTTCTTTTTCATGTAAGACTCGGGATAACAAAAGTCTGTGCAGCAGGAGACAGACTTAATCAACACTACCCAGTCCTAGGGTAACATAGTATCATACTAGAGCCCACTCAGAGGGGGTAAGGTTAGCTTCTAAACCCAAGACTTATAGTGGGAACTTAGTGGTAATGCATTAAAGCCTCACATTGGGAAGATCATGACAGTGTCCCTTTTGAGGCAGCCTGAGAACAGAACCTCACACAGCTCAGGTACCAGTGGAAGGTACATAGCCTCAGCTGATGAGATTTCTACGACGGTCAGATAATTTATGCCTGGTTATAGTAGTCTTGAGCATAAGACCACTTCAACAGGAAGGTTTTAGTATGAATCTAGTTTATAGATTGTTGATCCAGCATAAGACACAGCAGAGGGAAACTAGTGACCATAGTCAACACTAGAGCCAGGGACTAGTTTATCAGAATTGATGGCCCAAAGGCAGGAAGAAGCTTATACTCTGACCACAGGCGAGTAAATGCCTGAGGTTTCTAAGTTACTTACTCTCTCCTGCAAGATGAGGCTTGTGAGAACAGAATATCCTCTCTATGTACTTTTATGATTCTTTTAGAAGTAAGCACCAATAGTACAGAGGAGCGAAACATGAACTTGGATTGCCCTTTAGTCCTGAAACAATGGTAGTACACCTACAGGAGACACCCAGCAAATCTGAACCCAGTACCATCCACTACTGAAGCAACGGAAGTGAGTAAAATCTCAGAGAAAATTAGTGACATGCTTATAATTTGTGCCAAGCATGGCAGAAATACATACATAAGCAAAATCCAACATCTAAAGGAAAAATATTAAAAGAAATAGCTAATTCTTCAATGGCCATATGGTGTTGAATCTTTATTTATTATTAAACAATATTCTTAAATTTGAATTTGAATCATAATATTTTAATATTTTCTATAATGTATAAATACCTTATATGAGATTATAAGAAAATGTACTATATAAGTCCTTTAAGATAAATGTGTCATTTAAAGAGGAATAGGAAAGTGACTGCTTTTATAGAGGAGGTCATATGACAAAGGTATATTGAGAAGAGTATATGTTAGCATTCTATTTTAAAATTTTTAAAATAAATGTTTTACATTCAATCTATTTTGTTCATAGTCTTCTCCTCCCCCAGATCATCCCAGGTGTTCACCACCTCACTACCCATCCAAGTTCATGCTCCCACTCTCTTCCCTCAGAAATCAAAATGCATATAATAAAAAAAAATAGTCGAAACAAACAAAAACAACAAGTCAAAAGAAACAAAAACAAAACATAACAAAATACTATGGAATCTGTTTTGTGTTGGCCAACTACTCCTGGTCATTGGGTCTGCCCAAAAGTGGCATTGATATAACCAGCGACACTCCATTGAAGAAAGGGAATTTTCCTTTTTTCTATCTGGTAATAATTGCAGATGTGTCTCAGTTAATGGGCCCTTTGTCTATCTTGGCAAATTTGAATTCTAGCCAAGCTTTCATAGCATTCCAAGAAGTGGAATTTTTGAATGAAACATTTCAGTGATTTTTAAACCTTCTCATTGCTTTACACCTGTTGATATTCATTGCTTCTGAGTATGTATTCATTGTGCATCAAACACCACAGTTCTTCCATTATGCCTGTATTTCTGAAACGTGTGTGACATACTTTCCAACTGTGATCACTTTCAAGTGTATATATATAATCTGAATTTTTATCCAGTGAGTGTACTCACAAGCACACATGAGGATATCTGTAATTGCAAATGGAGTCCAAAAGAGACCACTATGTGACCTTCTTTATGACACCTTGTCTATTTTTTCAATAAAGTCTCTGCCTAGCCTTATTTTCTAGGCTATGCTAAAAACATGAAACCTCCTGAGATCACAGTGCCTGTGTTCTGGTTGGACTCGAAGTTATCAGTGTGAGACATCTTACTTGCCATGTGCACAGGTATCCAAGTTTTGCTACTTAATGTTGCACCGGGAGAATTCTTAAACACTAAGCAATCTCTCTAGCTCCATTCCATAAATTTTGGCCTCAAATATGAATATATAAAAATAATAAACAGTTAAAATAATACTTGTGTGCAGGGAATAGGTGACTATTGTGTATTCAACCCTAATGGATCATGTATAACCCTATACAAAGCTCTGGGAAAATTATGGAAGAATGAATGAAAATAATGTTAAGAACTGGATGATAAGGAAGGGTGCTATGAAATGCTGCTGTGGTTATCTGTACAAGATCATGTCAACATTCCCTCGGCAGCATTAACTGCTCTCAGTGAGTTATGAGAGTGAGAGAGCAAGAGAGCAAGAGAGAGAGAGAGAAGGGACATGAAAAAAAGGAGATATACAGGAGGTGTTTGGGGCAAGCCAGAGAAGGGAATAGAAAGATGAGTGTTCATATAATCAAAGTCAATTGTTTACATGTATCTAATTTATAAAAATAAGTAATATATTAAATATAAAAATCTTACTTTTGATTGGAACATTTAGTGGTTTTTTCAATCTAAGTATTTAAGAAGTATAATGAATCATATAATTTTTGTATTCTATATGACATAATATATGTATCTAATAAAATGTTTAGTAAGTAAAATTCTTCATGCATAGTTAATGGGCAAAATTGAAATGAATTTTAGCAGATGCTGATGAGGATGTGGAGAAGGTGGAACACTCCTCCTTTGTTAGTGGGATTGTAAGCTGGTACAACCACTCTGAAAATCAGTCTGGCAGTTCCTTAGAAAATTGGGTGTAGTATTACCTGAGGACTCATATATTCCACTCCTGGGCATATACCCAAAAGATGTTCCAACATGTAACAAGGACACATGCTCCACTAAGTTCATAGCAGCCATATTTATAATAGCCAGAAGCTGGAAAGAACCCAGATGTCCTTCAACAGAGGAATGGATACAGAAAATGTAGTACATTTACACAATGGAATACTACTCAGCCATTAAAAACAATGACCTCATGAAATTCTTAGGTAAATGGTGGGAACTAGAAGAATACACATTGATGGACTTATGTTTTGGACCACATATGTGGCAGAGGATGACCTCGATGGCCATCAGGGAGAGAGGAAAGGCCCTTGGGCCTGAGGATGTTAGAGGCCTCAGTAAAGGGGAATGTCAAGGCGGGAATATGGGGATGG
>CM052700.1:137744355-137756535 GCA_028551405.1 Uromys caudimaculatus
GGTATCCAAAGAGGAGACTCAGAAAAGGGGAAACATTGGAAATGTATATAAAGTATCAAAAATAAAAAAGGAGGAAAAAAAAGAAAATATCATCCTGAGTGAGGTAAACCAATCACAAAAGAACACACATGGTATGTACTCACTGATAAGTGGCTATTAGCCCAAAAGCTCAGAATTCCTAAGATACAATTCACAGACCACATGAAGCTCAAGAAGAAGGAAGAACAAAGTATGGATGGTTTGGTCCTTCTTAGGAGGGAAACAAAATACTCACGGGATGAAATAGAGAGAGAAAGTATGGAGCCGAGACTGAAGGAAAGGCCATCCAGAGGCTGCCCCATCTGGGGATCCATCCCATATAGAGACACCAAACCCAGACACTATTGTGGATGCCAAGAAGTACTTGCTGATGCAAGCATGATAAGCTGTCTTCTGAGAGGCTCTGCTAGAGCCTGACAAATACAGAGGCTGATGTTCGCAGCCAACCATTGGACTGAGCACGGGGGGCCCCCAATGGAGGAGTTAGAGAAAGGACTGAAGGAGCTGAAGAGGTTTGCAAGAAGAACAATAGCAAACAACCAGACCCCTCCCCCCAGAGCTCTCAGGGAATAAACCACCAACCAAAGAATACACACGGAGGGATCCATGGCTCCAGCAGCATATGTAGCAGAGGATGGCCTTGTCAGGCATCAATGGGAGGAGAAGACCTTGGTCCTGTGACGGCTCAATGCCCCAGAGTAGGGGAATGCGAGGGCCAGGAGGCAGGAGTGGGTGGGTGGTTAGGTGGGAGAACACCCTCATAGATGCACGGGGATGGGATAGGAGCTTTCAGGAAGGGGGGACCGGGAAATGGGATAATATTTGAAATGTAAACAAAGAAAATATCCAATAAAAGAAAAAAAGAAATATTGTTTGCTTTTTTATTTACCACACTCTTCATCTCATTAATATTGCAAAGAATAATAGTTCACATCAGAAAATAAATCATTTGAAATCATTGAGGGACAGAAAACCTGTGAGTGTACCATATTTACATCATGTTCAACGTATTTATGAACATAATTGTGTAACAATGTAATATGATGCTTGAACAATTATATCATTCTTTTAAATTTATTCAAGTTCTTATGTAAATTCTAAATGATGCCAAATTGCATATGAATAATTTATAAATATATAAACATATAAATACTGAGAAGAGTCAACAAATCCTTTCATACTGAGATGACTGTCAGAAAACTTGGTTCCTGTAAAGGTTTTCACATAATGGTCCCTCTCTGAGGATTTTCTCTCCTTAGAATTGTATGTTTCTTACCTAAATCTTTATGCATTTTTATTGACCCATCTTTCACTCTGAGAGTTATAGTTACTTTCATCCAAGCTTTATGTTTGCTAGGTTATGAGATCCCGAAGAGTGAGTCTTGTTCTTTCTTGTAACTACTCAGCAACTGTAGCTCCAGAGGTGATTGTACAGCTGGTGACACTCAAGTGCATACCTGCTGCAATGTCTCAGGCACGGTTTCCAAGTATGCACTGAGTCTCTAGATCGGGAGGGATAAAGAAGAGAACACCTGGCTTCTGGCCCAAAATTCTCCATAGTAATCCACCCATCAACTGGAAAGGTGTAAATTAAGTGGGTGGCACAGAACGATCCTGAGTTTGCTGATAATCTCCCCTGATTTGTATAGGAACAAACACAGGAGGAAATATGATCTGCGCACATAGTCACGCAGCCAAACAGAGTAAAGCTACTGTCATCATGCTTGAGTAACAGGTTATTGACCTGCTGGCTTAACTTGTATGAAGATGGAAATTGTATAAATAGCCAAAGTTGTGCATTTGTTAGTGGGCCTCAGTGTGGGCATTGCAGAAGCCAGGCTGAATATGAATATCTTCAAGACTTTGTTAATATGTGCAGGTGAGTTTAAGTTTGTTTATTGTTTCCCTTTAGAAGAAAGTGGGTATTGAAGAACTGGGTCTGTGTTGGAATCTTTTTAGTTTCTGTTAATATCTCTCAGTTTTCTACTTATTCTCGTGTGTGTGTGTGTGTGTGTGTGTGTGTGTGTGTGTGTGTGTGTGTGTGTGTGAGTGAGGCCACTTAATATGGCCTTGGGTTATTTCACACAGGACACATCTTGATATTTCTCAGCATTTTTCATAGTGTTGTTTGCTTTTAACATCTTTTCTACTACTTAACAAGATTTTTGATGCATTTCTTAAGCTTATGACTAATTTTCACAGTGAGCTATGTCTATGGATACCGCATATGCTCACATATTATCTCTTGAGTTGTATTTCACAGTCTGTGAGTGAGTTTAACAATATTTTATTTCTGCTTCTTGCTGTGGAGGTGTGGAGTTACGAATCTATAATGAGTCACATCTAAAACAAAACAGAGTCTTTTTTCATGATGATGAAAAACAATGAAAATATTTAAGTAGATAAAACCAGAAAAGACATTACACTGATGTTTCGAAGTGGTGTTTCAAATAAAAATGCAATGAAGTTCCAATTAAAATATAGTTGATCTGAATGTACAAAAATCCTAGACTGATGATCAATAAGAAAGAAAAAAATTAGTGAAATTTCCTCTGGACAGGAATAGGTTTTGTGCTTGGTAATAGTTAAGTAGTCAGACTGAATGAAGAAATAATTTAAAGATAGAATAAGGATTAGATCTCAGCTTGTTCTTCAGCCAAAACTTATTATGTAGGACCCTACAGAAAACGTGTATCGAAATGTCATTTAAAGGGAAGTCTGATGCTGGCTTTGTTTCACGTGAGGTATTTTCTTCAACTGTAATCAGTAATGAGCACAAATCCACAGAATGACCATGGAACAAATCTTTTATTTTTATTTTGTTCTTGGTTTTACTTAACTCTTTCTGTGTTGACACTTTAGTGTTTTCCTGTATCGGAGCAGAGATTCAGATATTAATCAACCCTGTGAATTTGCGTGAAAATCAGCTTCCTGGAACAGAACTAAGCCGTGCTTATGACAAAGATGTGGCTGGGAGACCAAACGCCTACCGCTTTTTAAATAAACCGAAAGATTTTGTCATCGATGCAAGTAAATTAATTTTATCATTTATATATCTTTATTTTCTAACTGTTAAGAAAAGACTCTTAAGATAATTATTTAGCTATGCTCCAGTTACGCATTAGAATGCTAGCTCAAACTTTGCTTCAGATAATTACAGTTGCTCAGGGTTTCCCCTCTGTTTGCTCCACATTCAGAATAAGCCTGACACTTCAAGCATTCTTTCCTGAGAAAATTAAGTTTTGTCCACTAATCAGCTTGAGAGTTGTTTCTTCCTTTTCAAAGCAGAAAGTGGCCCGTAAATAATAGATGATTTGGAATATGCATTTTGAACCAATTTCAAGGAACCCAATTTGAAAATATTTTGACCAATAAATTTAAACTGTTTCCATGAGGATTACTAAAGCATCCATTAAGGCAGGCGACACACATTGTTTCCCACACTTCTGGCAGCACCCTGCTCCCAGCCAGGTAGTTTGCAGGCTAAGAGCTCAACAGCTTGATAAGAAGAGGAAGATGCTCTCAGTTGAAACACTGAAGAAGTAAGCAGAATTCACTTCTTCCCACAACTAGCGTCCGGTCCAGGACCTCTGGAAAATACAGGTGATACTTGTGAAGGTTGTTGAAGCACACCAGCTTGTTTTTTTATCCAGGATGCTATTTTTGATCAATACATGAGTTTTATAATTATACATGAAAATAGCTAAGTATTAATTATAAGCTGAGTTGTGTCCTAGCATAGCTATTATGCATATTTTAGACAGCTGTTAAAAAATATGTAAAGGTTTATTTGTGTATTGTACTCAAGAAATATGAAAACATTGCCTGGTATGGTGTTTATAAATGCACGAAGATACATTTTAAAACTAGAAAGAGCTTTATGTCTCAGTTGCAAGCCATGTGTCTTCTTCAGAATGTTCTCCACACAGTGGGACAAGCCCCACACTCTATAACAGTCCCATTTCACAGAAGTCATTTGCAACTTATATTCATCAGAGGCTTCTTCTTCCATTCAATCTCTGCATTAAACCTCAAATTTAGGATTAATTTATTCTTGACTACAGTTTGATACTAGAAATCTTTCTGTGGCTATAGGGTCTCTGGTTTATTTCTTTCTATTTGTGTGTAGTTTTTGTACAAGTGCATGTGAAGGTCAGAGTCGGACATAAAAGGTTGTTTTCAATTGCTCTCCACCTTACTTTTGAAGATAGATTCTCTCACTAAGTCTGGAGCCCACCAATTTGGTTAGATTGTCTAACCAGAAAGATCTAGGGATCCCCCTGTCTGTGCTGCTCTTGTTCTGGTATCGTAGTACATGTGACTGTGCCCATATTTTATGTAGGTCTGAATACAGATCCTCATACTTGTGCAAGAAGCTCTTTGTCTACTGAACTATTTTCCCAGACACATGGCTTTGAGTTTTCCTAGTCACACTGCAGCAAGACCCGCTCCTAAGACTCTTCAACTGCATGCTATTTGGTCGCAAGACATATTTTTCCTATATGACCTCTGCTAGAATGACAGTGTAACTCTTGCTTGAATCCCTGATGAACTCCCAATGAATCCTTCCATAGTCCTTGTTCACCACTTTTTTCTACTATGAATATATCTGCATCTAATTATGAAAAACATTCGTACACTTAATCTCTCATCTCCTGTGGTTCTTGGTGTTACCTAAAGTGGAAGCTCTTGCAAACCAGTGTTTATCCTTTACTCTTGCTCACCAGCGTCCCACTTAGCTTCTTCACTAAGCTAGTCACATGCAATCTTGTTTACACAAATCCTTCAGTTCTGCCCGCAATGTACGCCACTTATGAAAAATCTATCTTAAAAAAGAATCCCCTCTTTCTCCACCTATCGTATGACATTTTTCTACCTCTTGGCTTTTACCAAAATTTTTTTATCTTCAGAGAAAACCATAGCATGTTTCCTGCCGATATTACTCACACTCCCACACATCTCATATCTCTGTGTCAGGAAGTGGGGAGTCAGCGTACTTCTCAGTATGTAAAAGCGATTCCGGAGTGTGGCTTCGGTCCTCTTTGGAAATTTCCCTGCTCTTTTTCAGCCCTTCCCACACCCTAGGAGTCATTTCCCTGGGGACAGGATTATGTCATTCATACTATTTCTTTCCACTCCGTGTTCTGCCACAGCATTTCTTCTGTTTCTTTGATCTTCACACTATCTCCTAACCAGTGTTGCAAATACTGAATCCCTTTTGTGAGCCGATGTAAAACCCTGTACTCAAATCTCCACAACATTAAAATAAGTTGTCCTTCAAACATCCCTATGGTTGTAGCCAGAATTTTATCTACACTCAAAACAATTTTATTCCTGTATTCATTTTTTTGTATGTGTGTCACATGCACATATATGTGTGTTTATGTGTTTATGACTGTCTATATTTGGACAGATGCTTATACACATATGTTGAAGGATCAAGGGCTGACATTGAATATCTTCCTTCATTGCTTTTGACTTATGTATCGAGGCAGAGTCTTTCACTTAAACTCGGCGCTAACAAATTTTGCTAATCTAGCTAACCAGTTCCTGCAGGAATCCATTGTATTTTCCTTCCAAGACTGGGGATATAGGTGGGCTACATCTGCCTAGCTTTTATGTGAGTGTTGGGAATCTGAACTCTGAGCCCTGCACCTGAACAACAAGTTCTTGAACTACTGAGCAAACTCCCAGTCCCTTTTCTTTCCTCTTATTTTCAGAATCTCAAAACTCAGGTTATTTTTCAAACTCTTTAAAAAGAATTACTAATCATTTTTGTAATCATTTAAGCCATTCTTATCTTAATAAAATTCACATGTCTCCACAAGACATCTCACTTCTCATTAAACTGTTCGGTCTGTAAAGAATTCTCTTCAGCATTGTTTTCAACTCTGACCTCTGTCATATATTCTTGAGTAAAGTTCAGTATGAAGTATGAATTGAACAAAACATAGCACTCTACTTTAATGCTTATGCAATGCTATAGTTTGGCCTCTGTCTCATATAGTTTTATTTTATTTATTTTTTTGTTTTAAGTAAAAGTTATTTTTAAGCACACTCATCTTTTTTAAAGTTGCGTTTATGTTTATTTTATGTCTGAGGGTACTTTGGATACATGTATATCTGTACACCATATGTATACAATGCTTCTATAATCTAGAACAAGGTGTTGGATCCTCTGCAACTGGACTTACAAATGGTTGTGAGCTACTACAGGGATGCTAGAACTAGAACTAGGGTCTGCTGTATGACCAGTCAGTACTCTTAACCATTGAGCTGTCTCTCCAGCCACCCCCTTCATCTTTTGATTCCTATGCCACTGTAGTCTACTGAGTTCTTCTCACCACACCTTTCCTCCACCTCTTCATCCCCACAACAACCCTAGTATTTCTCTTGCTCATTATGTACACTGTGTTATTCAGGGCTATATTGTTTTCCACCTATTTATTAGACCTTGCATGTGTGTCTTGATTAAAACCTCACCTATCACATTTCCATAGTTACTAAGTATATTCAGATGGTCACAAAATACACACCCAAATCCTAGACTTTATGAGTGAATCCTAGTTTACCACATCTACAGCAAAGAGGTACTTAGAAACATCTTAAATTTAATTATTTAAAGGCTTGATTAGCTTTTCTTAAAACTTCCCCTTTAACCTCTGTGAGATTCCTATATATAATCCATTACTCTCAAAAGACAAAGCAACCCTGTATAAGAACATCCAACCTTCAAGTACCCCATGGCCTGTATCCTCTACTGCTTTGCAAAACATCACACACATGATGCATATTAGACTTGCTACTGTGTGCTCTTTAGAAAATGTGTGACAAATGTGGATTGCAGACTTTCCGCACAGCTTCTGTCTGGTTGAATCCATCTCAGATTGTTGGGATTCTAATTCTTTGGTACATAATCTTCATCTTTAAAGCCACTGTCTCAAGCCACTTCCCATCT
The DNA here is from genome assembly GCA_028551405.1 of Uromys caudimaculatus. Taxonomy (NCBI): domain Eukaryota; kingdom Metazoa; phylum Chordata; class Mammalia; order Rodentia; family Muridae; genus Uromys; species Uromys caudimaculatus. Next base: position 137,751,353 of record CM052700.1, read on the forward strand.
TATCTCATCTGTTTTATACCAGTCTCCAAAACAGCTTTCTAGCTTCCAGGTTTCTTTCACTATTTTCTTTTTATTGACAGACATTTTATTAAAGAGAAAATATGGTCATTCACTACAATGCTTTAATACATATCTACTTTATGTCATATAATTATATGATAGGTTCATATTTTCCCAAGATAAAGGAAAAACTACTTAAACCAATTCACGAGTCTCTTTAAAATGTGGCTTCTTTTAATACTTTGATTTTCAAAGGTAACACTATTGGTTGCATATTTTTTATATTAGTTAGAATCTCCTATACATAGCCTTCATTCTCTGGACCTTGGCACATGTCATGACATCTGTCTCTATTCTTCTCCTGAACATCTCTTCACAACTTTGATTTGTCAGTTGAGAACTAAATCAAAGACATCATTTAAAAATGCAGCCTGGTCCAAACTTCATATAAAATGATTTTCTATCTTCTAATTCCCCTCTTCCCATCCCTTTCCTTCTCTTCTATTCTCTTCCTTATTTAAAAAAAAAAAAAAAAGAGATGGTCTCTCTCTAAGTAGCCTGAGTTGCCCGTAAATTAATAAACTTCCTGCTTTCTCTTTGGGAATATTAACATTATGGTGCTGTGACATCAGGCCTGGCTCTCTTTGTGTACTGTAAGTCTTTCTTTACTATCTTCTATTTCAATTTTATTTCTTGAGGGTAATTGTCATGCCTTTGATTCTTTAGTGTATATTCTTATACTAGTAAACTCATGTCTGTATTTCTAATCCTTAAATCAACTCTTTGTATTTACATGCTTCGTCTACTCTGTTGTGCTGCATAACAAATTATAGAGTTTGATAAATTCCTGAAATGAGTTTGCCAATATCTAAATACTTTTTCTTAATCAAATTTCTATTGCTGTGAAGAGACACCATGACCTTGGTAACCCTTATAAAGGGAGCATTTAATTTGGGCTGGCTTATAGGCTCAGAGGCTTAGTCCATTACCATCATGGTTTAAAACTTCGTGACATATAGGCAGGTATGGTCCTGGAGAATGAGGCAAGAGTTCTACATCTGGGTAGGCAGGCAGTGGGAAGAGAGAAAGCCACTGGGCCTGGTTTGAGTATTTAAAACCACAGCTCACCCCTAATGACATACTTACCCCAAAAAGCCCATACCTACTCTAATAAGGCCACACATCCAAATAGTGCCACTTCCTTGTGTCCAAGAATTCAAATCTATGATCCTATGAGGACCATTCCTATTCAAACCAAAACACTTTCTTTCTCTTATCGAACATACTCAGGATTTGGGAGTTTGCAGTTTCTCATTGGTTAATTTTATTGCTGTTAGACCTAAAAGGCTCTAAGACATCACAGACATGAATGACAAGGAAAATTAGCTCACTTCATGGATAGAGAGGGAAAGAGGAGGGTGGTGAGAGAAGAGAAGACAAGAAAGCTGGACTCACAAAATTCTCTTCTAGGAGACTCCCTAATAATCTGAAGACCCTCACTTCTGAAGAATTCATACATCCCCAAATCACCAAGGTGGATTTTACCAACTTGGTAAATCACCAAGTAGCCTTTAAGAATAAAATATTCTAGTTTCAAACTTCAAATTAGGTCATATACTAAAGTCGTTTTTTCATTACACCTTGTTATCAACAAATATCATGGACTACATTGGTACCAGTATATGAGCTATTATGAATCTACTTTTTGTAGTTGGGCCCTTAAAAACCAGATGCAACTAGATGTTATATATTATCTACAGGGATACAACCAATCTTGCATTATATCCTTAACACCAATATCTTTATAGGGAGTTGGGAAAGTGAGACCAATGAGGAGAACTATAGTAAACAGATCCTTTCATTGATCCTATTGGTGTTTCCTCAAGGCTTGATCTAGTACCACATTTTAAAAACACTTCTTGACTATTTATGAACAATAGATAAGCTCCATTTCAGTTTGAGTGAAGCTCTGGTAGGGTTATGTTTTTCTTTGGCTATGACTTGAGTTTATCTGGCACTTAGCATTACATAAAATGGAAAAGGTAATCTGTTAGAACTTACAGGAAGTCTGTTCAGGAAAACAAACTATTTGTCCTTTTGAAATTCATAAACTAATGTCATTAAGTGTACTTGTTTTTAAAGATAGTAAAAGGTACTATCTTTGGTCATACTGAATTTCTCAGAATTTATTAGTTTTTCTTCCCTATTCAATATATTTCTTTTTAAACAATTTTATTTATTCACATTCCAGTCGTTGCCCTCCCCCCTCTCAGACTCCTCCCACAGTTTCTCTCAGACTCCTCCCACAGTTCCTCTCAGACTCCTCCCACAGTTCCTCTCAGACTCCTCCCACAGTTCCTCTCAGACTCCTCCCACAGTTCCTCTCCCCCTTGCCTCCCAGAGGGTGCTCCTCCCCAGTAGGCCTCCCCCTTTCCTGGGGCCTCAAGTCTCTTGAGGATTGAGCGTACTGAGGCCTGACCAGGCAGACCTCTGCTATATATGTATGTAGGGGCCTCGGACTAGCTCCTGGTTGGTGGCTCAGTCTCTGGCTCTTCCTTGAGGTCCGGGCAACTTGAGACTGCTGTTCTTCCTATAGGGTCGTTCTCCCCTTCAGCTTGTTAATCCTTTCCCTAATTCAACAATAGGAGTCCTCTACTTCAGTCCAATGGCTAAGCACATCATAGCATCACTAACAGTGTCTGCCCTGGTGTCCCCCCCCCCTCCGCCATGAGATGGATTTTAAGTTGGGCCTGTCTTTTGACTGCTTTTTCTTCAGTCTCTTCTCCATTTTTGTCCTTGCAGTTCTTTTAGACTCTGGCTCTAAAATTTTGACTGTGGGTTTGTAAGCCAGTCCCTCTACTTGAGGTCCTGTCTATCTACTGGAGGTGAACTCTTCTCAAAAGTCCAAGAGGGGGAGACATGACTGGAAGTCAAGTTCCCTCTCCCCAATGTTGGGCATTTTGGTTAAGGTCACCCCCATTGAGTTCTAAGAGTCTCTTACCACAGGGTCTCTGGTCCTTTCTAGAGAGTCCCCCAATGCTGCTTATTTCCATTTATTCTGCTGGCCCCCTGGGCTTCTCTCCTGGTCTTGCCCCCTTTTCCTCACTCTCTCTCCTCTCCCACCCAGATCTCTCCCTCCCTCCCTCCCTCCTTCTCTCTGCCTCTCATGAATAAGTTTCTTTAAAAGACAATATTATATTTACTCTAAAGCAGCTTATTTGTTAAAACATGTTTATAATTTCTTTAAAATATCCAGTCTTAATAAAATTGATATGCCTAATAACAAAAATTATTTTAACTATCCTTATTTTTCTTCATTTCATCTATACTATCTCTTCTTGCCTTAATTTAACTGACTAGTTTAGTGCTGAGAATTAGTCTATCAGAAGAAATTTATTTCCTTCCCCAACATAGACTTCTTGATAATAATTTTTTTATCTTAGTTTCAGTTCAAATATCCTGCAAAACCCAGACCTCAAGGGCTGGCGAGATGGCTCTGTTGATAAAGTATTTGCCACATAAACATGAATATTTTAAGACCAGATCCTTAGCACCCATAAAAAACTTGGGCATGGAAATAGTTGTCTGTAATCCAGTGCTGGTGGGAACAGGACAGAGAGACCCAGCATGCTTGCTGGCCAGCCAGTGTGGTCAGTCAGTGCACTCAAATAGGCAGATAGCCTGTTCTAGTACAAGAGGATAAGTGACTGAGGAAGACATCACAATGAACTTACTGTAACTTCTCTACATCCCAACTTAACGTGTGTATACCACAGCCCTATATCCACATTCTAACACATATAGCCATATATCATGATTTTATGGCCAGCTTACTGTAAATAGTGAGACTGGATATAAATAATTTACTTTTCTTTGTTCCTAGCAAGTGAATATAGGGCAGTGCAATCATTGTGATGTCATCTTCTGTGATCTCAAAAATAATTTTCAATCAAAATGGTTTAGGGAAAAGAGGGGAAAAAGAGTTTATTAGACAACAATGTCTGAATCATTTATATTTCTTTCCCTGCAAGGAATCTATTTTCATAACTATTCTTTTCAACCATTCATGAAAGATTCATAGAATGATTATTCACTGTGCAGCTTTAAATAAGTCATGTCAGTGTCCATTTAATTCATTTATATAGCATTATATAAATTATATAAACAGTTATAATCTGTAATTCTAAGAAATTTATAAATATTCAAGTACATATTTATAGATAGGTAGATAACTAACTAGATTAATAGTATTAATAATTTTAATTATCTCTTTATTAGATTCTGGTGTCATCACATCTACAAAAATCTTTAATTATGAAACGGATCCAACCAGGTTTCTACTTATAGTTGATACTGGAGGAGACATGAGACATGTTTTGACCATTAATATAATTGATGTTCCAGAATCTCCAGACTGTACTATTGACCCCCTCTTTTCTTCAGGCTCAGGTATGAATCTTATTTTTTTCTATTATTTAGTTTTGATAGAAATCTACAATCAGATGAAATATTCTATTTAATATAAAAATATTAATATTCAGCAATATTTTATTAGACAAAAATTTATGTAAATATAAATGTACAAACATATGTCAATATATATGTATAAGAAAACACACAAAAGCTCACTAGAATAAATTGAAAGTACATTTGCTAGGTAGAATTTTCACTTAAACTTGTGAGCTTACAAGGCAAACATTAAAATTAAGAAAATAATTCTTAAGGACATTTATAAAAGAACTAAGACAGGAAGAAAGAATGGATAAATAAGTTACTATGTTAGTAAATTGCTCTTCTTTCTTGGCTAAAAAGAAAATGTGTCACAATCTTAATTTGGTTATAATTCTCATTTTTATTTGTTTTTATGACAAAAATCTGTCATCATAAAATATTTTACCTACCTAAAATATTTCACTTTTGCTGACAATTATTTTCCAATAAAGTTCTTGTGATCAGTGCCTTCTCTGTGTTCTCTGTCATGCATCAGACTCATTTAACAATAGAGCTAATTTCTTTCTTTCTTTTTTTTAAATTATTTTTGATACTTTATTTACATTTCCAATGTCTCCTCTTTGGAAACCCCGTGTCCCCTCCCCCTCCCCGCCTCTGTGAGGGAATTCCACCTCCCACCTACCCACCCACCCATTCCCATATTCCCACCTTGACATTCCCCTTTACTGGGG
>CM052700.1:137756635-137877430 GCA_028551405.1 Uromys caudimaculatus
TTTTTAAAGTTGAGTCAGTCACTCTGCCTCTTATTTTTCAATTATAAGGAGGATACATAGCAAATAACAATAATAAGTTATTGAGGATTGGAAGTTCAGGGTTCATAGTTTGAACCATATGAGTCTTTGAACAATTAACTCTGCTTCTGTAGCAGAAAGGCAACAACGAATAATTGACAGCAAGCAGGTATATACAAATTATTTATGAACACTGAAATTTCAGCTTCATACAGCTTGTTGTGTCAAAAATATTTGTCTTCTGTGTATCTTTAAATAATATTATTTTTAGTTCATAGACCATAGAAACACTGACAGGATTTAAGATGTAACTCATATGAATAAGTTTAAGGATATATAGAATAGACAGAGGAAGACTAGTCAGTAGTTTGTTTCCATAATCCAGGGAGGATAAGGTACATTTTTACCTAGGAATGTGGTAGAAATAAATGGAAATAATTGCCGTGATATGCTTAAAGATTAAATTAGCCTGGTGACAAACTCAATAAGAAGGAAGAACTAAAGCCCTCAGGTTTTTGATTGGTAAAACTAAGGTAGACATCCTCAAGCATAAAAGGGAAACTGAGGAATATACATTTGAAGATACTTGTGAGCTCACTTTGAATTTGATTTTTTTTTTGTTACAGGATTAGGCAATAAATATAAATGAGATCCCTAAACATGACAGGCAAGCAATCTTCCATTGAATGACATCCCCAGTGCAACATATCATATTTGATATGCCCTTGTTAAAAATATCAAAGGAGAGATTTAAGTTAGCAGTTGAGCTCAGAGGTCTTGTATAGGGCTATGAAGATTTTGTAATTGAAACCATGTATTTGGATGAAATCACTCAATTACAGTGTGGACTTAGAGTAGAAAAGGCATGCAGCCAAACCTTGAAGAAATACATTTAATGACGTTGGGAAGAAAGTTAGCCTGCCAAGAAAAGAAAACACACTCACAATGGTGGTAGAGAATGGAGGGAGTTATACCATGTATGACAAGGGAAAAGAACATTCCAGAAACATGCCAGGTGCTTGCTTAGTAGAATTATATTCTACAGTTAACTCAAATGGAGAATTACAGTGCCCATTATTTTGACCACAAACAATATAAAGAAGCAGAACTAATAAGTCTTGGAGCTATTTTACTATGTCATAGGTGTAGAAGCCAGAGTGTTACAGGTTGATTAGTGACTTTGAGAAAAGAGTACAGTTCTTTAGAACACTCAATATGAAGTTGAACAGAAGGCAGTGGCTGGCTTAGATGGGATTGGAAGATTCTTGTCTGGCTTATTTCTTTTTAAAAGAAGACATTGTGGTAATTCATAAACAAACAGAGAGGATTCATTTGACTGGGAGGTTGAGCTCACATCAAGGAAAGTACAAATGGGTCAGATAAAAGCGCAGCTGGAATTAATGAAAGATCTATCAATGTGTGTATCTCTTCTAAACAGTTATATGTCTTTATCATTTTAATTTATTTTCTGTGTTTATCAAATTAAAAAATGCCTTGAAATTTTACATTTTCTCCCTTCAAATTGTTCTTGTACTCTACATTTGAAAAACGTTCTAGTGACCTGAGAGTATCTACTTAAAAGACATCTTTATCACTGCAATTAATGTGTAGTTTCATGAAAATATGATTTATTATACTTCAATTTTGAAGATTAGATTATGAATTTGAAATATAAATTGCCTTTTGAAATGTGAAATAATATTTTAAATATACAATTTTAAAGTTTGAAAACTATAAAGCAAAATCAAGTGTTCAATTTACTAAATGGACTATATTAAATATTTTTAAAATGATCATTAAGACAAATTAGTATTTCTATATATGAAAGTACTTCTATTAGATTGTACTCAACTATTGCATTTATTTCCTTAGGGATGTTGGTTGCATTTGAAAATGCAATGTGTATTCCATAATGTTGATACAAAAGTATTCTTTTACTTGCTTTTACTTCTATGAAAAAGATCTTCCCTGAAAATTATGTGCAGTTTGTTCTCAAAGGGAAAAGAAACATGCATACCCACTCTCAGTGGTATTTGCTGTAGATCTAATTAGATAACTAGGTTCTTTCCTTGTTTTGTTTTTCTTTCCTCTCATGGTCAGGAAGCAAGTTGCCAGATTCTCTCTCCTGATCTCCCGTGAGCTCTCATGCCCTTTCTGGATCTCAAACCCTAGAGACTCTTGAGTCTGATGACCACTCACTTCTTACTTTGGATTCCCTTCTTGTCTATGAGGGAATAATAAATGTGTTTTTGAGAATGACAGAACAAGGGAGGGGGTCACCCAAGACTGGGTTGTTAACTTTTTGTTGGACCCAATTTGAAAATCTATTTTGCCTTATCAAAGAACTTAACGGCTATTCAGGAGATTGCCACCTTTGATTTTCCCAGTAGGTGTTTTCCATAGATGCTGGAAGTCTTACAGCAAACCCTTTTATCTGCCAAGTGAATAAAGAAGAATCATGTGTAAAATGTTGACAGGAAATCAACAACCTGGATGCTAAGTTTGGTCCATTTGCCAAGCAAGCATGGATGTACAAATAAGTTTTGGGAAACTGTTTATGCTGGGGAATGGATTTAAGATTGAGTAGGAGGTAAAAAGATATTATGAATCCTGGCAGTGAAAGGTAGGGGAGAGTTGGGGCCACAGTTAAGCAATGCATGCTCAGCTGTGCTGTTTTACAGAAATGTGTGTGTTAACATGCTAATCAGCAATAGGCAGAAGTCAAAGAGATGCTGAAATGAGTGGAAATGTCAGAGCAACAAACATGAAAGGAGGCACCGTGCAGAGAGCAGGTTTGCCCCTGATAGAAGTTCTTCTACCTTACTGGACAAGGACAGAATACACAGATCTAAGTGTTTATACAGAACATTTGGGGGAAGGGTTGGCTCTTACTAGCCTAATTGTTTGTTTACTCTGTGATATTTTGATAGCTCTTCTATGGACTTCAAGATGGATGAAAAGAGGTTAAAGGTTTAGGGGAAAAAGGCAAAGTGAAATAATGTAAAAAGATAAAGAGTACACTAATAGAGAATTGCTTCAGAGCTTGAGGGTCCAGAACATTTAAATCTTTAATAATTCTCTTTGTAGATAATAGCTTGGGCTCATAAAGATGCAAAACAAATCTGACAATTGTCCAAAAGTTGGAAAATTCTAAAGAAGCTTAAATCTAGTGCTTTGGTGATTTGATTCAAGCTGAGTTCTAGATATCTGTTTCTGTCCAGTTATGCTTTACCTTGTTCATCTATTTTAAATTTCAATTATTATATAAAAGTAATTTTGTTATTATTTATTCTGTTAAGAAAAAGTTTTGGGATATGTTTTTAAGTGTTTCTGTACCCCCCTATACTACTATACATTTGTGATGCTTTGTAACGAATTTTCTGTTTTTGCATTCTGAATAGATTTAATTTTTCTGGTGATAATTTGCATCATAATTAGATCTGGTGTTAGCATTTTTGTCTCTTACAGTTTTTCTGGGTTACTTTTTGCTTGACATATGGCACCGCAATGAAATGAAAACTTAAAACATTGATTACTAAGTTTATTAAATTTTTTCTTCATATTATTAATTCTCCTAAGTTACTTTGAAAGTTAGTGATGATCTCTCTTGAAACTATGTTTAGGTGGGTATTTGTGTATTGGTATTTATTCCTCTTTCTCCTCCTCATCCTTCTTGCATTTGTTTTTCTGAAGAAAATATAGGACACATGTCCCTAGGTATCAGCATAACCCTGAGCTATGTCAAAAATCTCTTAGAGCGTTCCATTAAATGCTACAAAAATTTAAATTTACTTGGGTCATCTGGTAACATTTGATTTTGTTATAATTACAATTTAGTCTACTTCTTAGATAAGAAGCAGGGCAGTTTAGAAGGCCTTGCAACTGAACTTGAGATCATGTTTCAGTGAGGTCTAATGGAACAACACACAGACACGTACAGACCACTCCCCCACACCTTCAGAAAGCACAAATGCAAAAGTGTATGTGCAAGAGAGCTCATTTCAGATATCCAGAAAACAATTCATTTAACCTGTCTTTTCCTGAGCTCTCTCTATCAATCCATTACACATTTTGTATAGGTTCTATGTATTTGTTAAAACCTTTATTTTCAGTGTTGTAAAGAGATGTTTGAAGGTTTATGAGAGTTGGAGGTTAACTATTATCTATACAAACTTCTGTAAGAAACAGACTTCAGTAAATTTAGAAATATTTTGTGGCTCTCTACTGGATCCTCATGCTGTGCTCTTTCTTACTGAGCTACAGTTGCTGCTTGCAATGCTACAGAGTAAAGAAAAGCTTTATGAGAGAGGAAAGAGAAAAAAATCAGATCCCTGTCCTAAATTCTCATTTCTTTCCCACAATAATCCAAAATTCACATTAAACTAATTAATATTTTGTTTTAATGAAATGTTTTTGATTTTGATTTGCTTCACAGCTACATTTGAAATTGCTGAGGACTATCCACTCTTTCAATCCATTTATAAAGTGAATGCAACAGATGAAGACATTGCACATGGTGACAGGCTGACAGTAGGTGGCTATTATTGTGGGAAATGCATATACTTTCACAACAGGCTTGCAGGGCATAGTCTCTGAGACAGTTTATAAAAATAGACAATGTATTTTCAGAAATGAATATATGTGTATGTGTGTCTATGTGCCTCTGTGTGTGTGTGTGTGTGTGTCTGTGTGTGATTTTGATACTTTGCATGACTAATTCATAAGTTTCTAACCTAAAGAGATTTCTTATATCATAATTGGCTTATGATTATAAGGTTTTTTCAGAGACTTGACAAAAACAACAATAACATCAGAAACTTCTACAGTTCTATATGGAAAATGTACTGCCACTTGAACTCTGCATGACTTCCTGACACATAAACTCCACATACATTTCTTTTGAACACATACTGAAATCTTGTACTACCAATTCAGTAACTCTCAGAGTGAAGTAATGTAGCACCAACTGCTGCTGGCCTGTCTGCTGACCTGGGGTGTTCTAGATTTACCCTAGGCTAGTAGTGTGACATTGGGAAAGGCACATAATCTCCCCTGCCCTTGATTTCCTCAATTAGAAGATATTTTTTCTTGCCCCACTCCTCATTAATATATGTGTTGTTGTCAGTCAACATATTAAAATTCTCTGTGGAATAGTCAAGATTGTATAGTTGTAGACTTGCCAATATGAAATTGATAAGAAATCTGAGAAATTTGCCATTCGATAATATCTTTTCTGTATATTGAAGAGAAATAAGCTATGGTCCAGCTGAAAACAGTTATTGCGAATCTCCTATTTGAAAGAACATGAGAAGAACCAGTGGGTGATAGTTTCAAAACACAATGTTTTGAGAATTAACTAAATTGGTGGGGTATAGGATTCATATTAGTGAATTCACAACAGTAATTCGACCTTTCTCTAATAAATAATTTTATCCTTTAACTTTCTTGTCAGATAGTTTTGAGTAAATGATTATATTATTTAACCTTTCCTTAACTCACTGGAGAACTTTCAGTAAAGTTGTAAAACCTACATATCCAGCTGTAATCATATCTGAAATTTTTGAATGTGTGTAAATCTTAAACTTTTTAAAATTTAAACTGACAATAAATTTACTCTGGATCTATATCCTTTCATACATTAAATTATTTGCAGAAGCAGAAATAGGCATTTTAAAATTATTTTATAAAAATGTGATATAGAACTGAATTAAACATTAACAAAGGGAGCATAAAATATGGTGACCAAGTGAATTCATTTTCTTCTATCCAAATGACAATGTCAGTGATTTTATGCCAACTAGACCATAATAGTTGTAATTATGAAAAACTAAGAACGTTCTACATGTTTGTCCCATGACTGTACATTATTAACTTTTCTGTGCTTTTTGATTCATTTGGAATGAGTAGTATACATTTTATTTTTCAGTACAACATCGAGACAGAGTTATCTGGACCAAAGAGGGGAGCAAACTCCTTTGGAATAGATCCTGTAAATGGTGTTGTTAGCTTAAGAGGTGAAGATATCTTGGACTTTGATGCTGGATATCATGTAATTTTTTTTATTTCTCTATTTAGGATGGAAGTAAATTGAAAATAACTTTGAACTCTTCATGAAAAATTAAAACCATTGTGTCATTATAAAATTTGTAGGATTCGTTGGCAAGGATTTGTGTGTGGCAGGATTTTCCCTGTCTAATCAATTTAAATATTAGTGCAGCAGAGAGCTTGTGATTGGACAGGGAAAAGGGGGGCAGAGCTAAGCATTGCAGGGACAGAGAGTGACAGGGAGAGAGAAAGATAGAAGCAAGATGAAGGACAGATAGGAAGAAGATCCTGATCTCGCGTGGTTTTAAAAATACAGGTAGTGATGACTACTATATAGGGACAGAATAATTGGGATAACTTGTCTGATCTAGGTGAGCAGCTTGTACCATTATAAATTGGCCCTGAAATTATTTTGTGGGCATTTTGTGAATTGCGAGTTTATTGAAATATAAATCTGACTGATTAATTATAAGTTTCTAGAGTTTTGTCTTACTGGGTTACTGGAAGATGGGATTGCTGTCCACAGGGAGTTTATGGCTGAGAAGGTACAGGAAGCACTGAGACAGCGAGCCCAGAGCTGGAAAGACTGCGATAGGTTACTGCATGGAGCTAGCCATAGAGGCAGAAGAGTTGGTGGGCAGAGAGTAGCTGGATATTTCCCACAACATTTGTGTAGTCAACTGAATGTCTAGAACTAATCCATTAGTTACCAAAGTGTAGGATTATACCATAATTATAAAAAGTTTCTAAAGAAATTTAGGATAAAAAAGCACAGATATACCAGCTAAATGACCTATTGGGATAATTGAGTATGCAATGTAGATGGATATGTTGTGATTATTATTACTATTATTATGAAATTATTACTGTTTTATAAATGCCTCCATATGTGCCTCAAGATGCAGTTGAGAAAATATTGAGTAAACAGAAAATAAAAGACTTTACGGTCATGGTTTTCAATTTTCCTAATGCTATGACCTTTAATACAGTTCGTCATGTTCTGGTGACCCTCAGCAATAAAATTGCTTCACTGCTTCTTCATAACTTCTTTTTGTCACTGTTATGAATCATAATGTAAATGTCTGATATTCAGAATATCTGACATGCAACTCCCAAAGGGACTGTGCCACAAAAGTTGAGAACCACTGCTCTAGAACAAAAATAAAGAAGTTGTTGATGATATTGAGGAAGACTTAGTAATTGAAGATTACTTCAACGTTCTAATCTAAAGCAAAACAAAAGGCTGAAGAAAGCAAATGAATCTGATTTTACCTTCAGTTTGGAAACATTGGATGTTGCAGAATGGTAGAGGAGGCAACAGCAGGCTTTAAGTGTATCTAGTGTAGGAGATTACGTTAGATAGGAAATAAGAAGTTAAATATACTTCCATGGGTGTGTAAGTAGTTCAGAGCTACCCTTCTGGGGCTCCCCCTATTTCAGTCTCTACTCATACATCGTCCCCATCATCTTCAGTTTTCCCAAGCTTCTTTTTCTTTATCTTCACTCTTCACTTCAGGAACTAATTTTATAATATTGTGCATAGGGTCACCTCCATATCCACTGTCCTTCATTCAGCATGGAAGCTTGTACATTGGAAGCATCTATTAATGTTTTGGTTAAAGTTTGTTAAAGACCTCTTACTATGTTATGAGTGCTTTCTTTGTATTCCCAAAGAGACAGGGATGTATGATATCTGAGGGGTGAGCAGAGGGACAGGTAGGAAAGAAGCGTACTCATTTCTGATGACATTCTCAGCCCTGCAGAAACTACACTACTTCTTAGTAGCTCAAAGACCTGTGTCTTGGGATCATCCCCAAGCAGTCTGCTTTGTTAAGAGCTTCAGTTCATTGTACTTTGGGTTTAAGATTAAATATAGTATGTATTACCAGATATCAGATAGTATAGTATAATTTTTCAAAACCTCTCTTCCAGACTTTCCAGCTGTCAGTGAGAGTGACAGATACATCAGGTTTGTTTTGTCAAGGGACAATAATTATCAACATTATAAATATAAATGATGAGACACCTCAATTTGAGTAAGTACATTTATTGCAAAGTATAAGTACAGGAAAATGGTTAAAACACAGCTTTTGTATAGTAAAATGACAATAAATTCTTTGAAAATGGAGAAAATGATAGCATGATCAGTCAAAAACATATTAGTATATACCCACAACTGATGTGTGTGTGTGTGTGTTTGTGTGTGTGTGTGTGTGTGTGTGTGTGTGTGTGTGTGTGTGTGTGTGTAGTACACAAAGTATATGAGAAAGTGATCTAAAGTGTTCCGGTATGTAATTACTATGGGGGAATTCTATTGATTATATTAGTGAGAACAAGGATCAGGAATGTCACTTGTAAGCAGAACATCACACACTCAAGCCTCTCGTCCTTGAACCTTACATGATGCACAGAGTATCATTTAGTATGATACCTGAAAAAATTCCACATAAAAAGACATATATTTCATATTTTAGAGATGATCAGGAGCATTGTGTAAGGTACAGACAGGTACTAAATAATGTTACAGAAATTGATTTAATACCTTGCTCTAAGTTACATCTTTGAAAAGCAACTCACCCTATCAGATTACAAGATGAAAATGAGTAAATTCAGTGTCTTATGTTCATTTTCCAACAAGCTCATACATTATCTATCTGGAACAATTGACAGGCATCATTCCATTCTCTTTTTCCTTTGTCTATCTCTCTTATTCATGATAAAATTCCATTCTTGTTATTGGTAATCTCATTTAGAAACAAAGACGATATGGAGCAAAGTTTAAAAATTATGTAACTTTGTGCCACAAACAACTTTTCTCAACATTTGACCAAGTTTGGAGCTCTTACACTCCTGTCAAGAGGGAATGCTATCATAAATCCAGAAGTTCCCTTAGTTTATAAATCAGCAATTACGTTGTAAAATTGTTGTTTTCAAAATTTTTCTTCACAATTTTATTCTTAGGCCATTTCCTATGGACTCGATTAATGTGACTGAGAAGAAACCCATTGGAGATTTTGTAGCAAGAGTAAAAGCCACAGACCGCGATGAAGATAGCAGCATCATGTATTCCTTTAAAACCCAGCAGGAAGTATTTGGTTTAGACCCTTGTAAGTTTTAGATAAATACTTCTAGATTACTTTAGCTAAACATAACCAATCTCTACACTCTCTTGAGAGTTTGGGCTGGTAGAATTACTCTTTCAAAATTAAACACAGCATAGAAAACATAGCAGAAACATGTGACAGTTATACTTATGACATTCCTACTTGTTAAAACACAGTCTTGTGACATAGAAAGTGATATAAAACTTTGCCTCCATTATGGAACATTGTCCTTCAAAGATAATTCACATGGATATATCTATGGGACACATAGCTATCTCTTTGATCATTTTTGTAAAAATTGGGACTTTTGCCAAAGAATTTAATCTTAGATATTTGATTATGGATGTTTTTTGTCTATGTAGACAAAATAGTTACTCTGAAATATTTACTTGTGGTTTTTGTTATACCTGGCATTATCAATTATAAAAATTATACAGAAAAGCAGAAGCATGAAGAATATGTTGTAAAAGCTGACTGTGTTATTTTTAAATAGGCTATAGTCGCCATTTAATTCTAGAATTTGAAGTCATGAAAGGAAGATAGACATGAAATGGAAAAAAACTTAGGGTAGATTAGAATACAAAGGGACGGATGGAATTCCATTAACCTGACTTTGCCTGTGAGACTCCTTGTCTCTCACTCTGATGATGTTGGTATCCTGTAGAATCTGGGTCCTTCTGTCTCAGACCTTAGTATACACAGTTATACTATCAGTCAGAACAGCTGAAAGATCCAACACATGTGTCCAATCTGAGGTTCACTATAGCTGTGAATATGGAAACAGAAAATTATACACCTAATCAAAACATTATGAGATTTCTGTCTCTGTCTCTGTTTCTGTGTGTGTGTGTGTTTGTGTGTCTGTTTCAATTTTTCAAAATATATGTAAAAACTAAACTACAATAAAATAAACTATAAGGCTGTTGCTACCTTTCTAACCTTTCAGTCGACCAGACACCTCCTTGTGGGCCACAAAAAACAGAAACAAATGAGAATAGATTTGTCAAGTTGGCACATTACACAGCTATCATACTGATCAGCCAATATTTGAGAAAAAATATTTGAATCTATAGTTTTCCATTTGTTTACAAATTTTCAATTTTAAATATCAGTGGAAAAAAGAAAGTAAGAAAATATTAAGGGAGTCCCAAAACCTTGTAAAAATGCTGAAGATATATGTGATATATCAAATTAAATCATTTCAAAGCAAAAGGAACAAATTTTTAGAAGAAAATTAGGTTTTAGCTCCAGAGATAAATAGTCCCCTCATTTTAGCAATACTTCCTTATTTAGTTTGATATTTCAGTTCTTCTTCCTTCCAACTTTGAGTGGAACAAAATGACCGAAGCTCGTTATCAGGAGCAAGGAATAATTGGGATGAGTTTTTACACTCACTACTATGATATATTTGCAATCAATGTCAAATGTGATCTCTTATATTTAATATATATTTTATATTTTATGTGACCTTTTATATTTTACAGTAGGATTGCTGCTTTCCATATTTGGTAAAAAACAAAAAATATGCTAATTTAAAAAGACTTAGAGGAGCTGGGCAGTGGTGGCACACGCCTTTAATCCCAGCACTTGGAAGGCAGAAGTAGGTGGATTTCTGAGTTCAAGGACAGCCTGGTCTACAGAGTGAATTCCAAGATAGCCAGGGCTACACAGGGAAACCCTGTCTTGAAAAACGAAGAAAAAAAAAAAAAAGACTTAGAGGAAATATAATAAATTAAGCATTAATATGGAATTATTTTTAAAATAAACATGTAGTAAAGAAAAAGCTTTAAATATTTACAATGGATATATACTTGATGTGCATCAATGTCTTATAAATGAATATTATATCTTTCTGTAAATTTAGTCATCGTCAGGATAACCTAACAGGAATAAGTGAGTTTAATTATTTTTATTTCCTCCTTAGTCACAGGTATAATCACTGTTCTTCAACCACTGGATCTTGACAATCCAAGTAACTCCAGAATCTACCATTTGGAAATTGAAGCCAGAGATGATGGCAACAACACCAGCTTGTATATGTTCATAGTTTTTGTGGAAGATGTTGATGATCCTATTTCCTGTGATCCAGGGTTTTCAACAGGCACAGGTATACTACAAATCAATTTCATTTCAAAGATTCAAGAACCACTGCCCTAGAAGAAGCAGCACAGAAACATAGCTGAGCTTCCTCGGTCATTTGATTTAGGGCAAAGGGTGCTTAGGATTGAACCCATAACCTTATGTGTGTAGAGGCCCACTCCACCACTGAGCTGGATCTAGTTCCAGTTCTCAAACAAAGGCTCACTTCATATCTCAGGCTGGGCTTGGACTTGTGATTCTACTACATCGTTCTCCCAGTGTATGCCACTAAGCTTGAAAATGTTTATTAACAGCAATCAATGAAAAAAAGAGGCCCTGAATTTGAATATGGGAAGATTCAAAGAGTAAAAAAAAACCAGAATATTTCTTAAAAATAAAAAAAAAGCTAGATAAAAGGAGAGATGGGCTACAAAATAAGAAAAAAGCATATCTACAGTTCAAATTCTAATTGTCTCAATTGTTTTGTGTGACAGACAGAGAAGTGTAACAGAAATAGTATTTTAAATGCATTTGTAACATATGGTTTAATATGTTCCTCACAAGTTGTCAAATATATAAAATTTAAACAGTAAGATACAATTTTCATGACTGGTGAGAAAGTTCAGTACTGTGAGTTTTGCAAGTATGAAGACCTGTGTTAAATCCCCTGAAACTTATGTAAAACCAAACAAACCAAACAAGCAAACAAATTACAGCTGCTGTCCTATGCTTATAGTCCTAATGCTGGTGAGTCAGAGATTGTTGGAGCCATTCAGCCTAGCCAATTGGCAAGCTTAAACTTAGACAAACAGCTAATGGCAAGTAAGGAATACTGAGAGCAGGAGAAATAGTCTTTAACAAAGGAAAAACACAGGAATTGGTTATCCCATGCTATAAGGTCATCATTACAAACTGGAAAGATGGTATTTATATATTCAGGAGTACACACACACACACACACACACACACACACACACACACACACATCCCAGCAGTGAAATATTCAAAAGTCATAAATTTGAAAGAAACCAGGGGCTAGGAATATATGATTGTATTTGGAAGGAGAAAAATGAAGAAGAAAAAATAATGTTATTATAATCTCAATTTTTAAAAAAATATGGTAAAAAAATATTCAAATCTTATAAGGCTCCTTGTGTAGACTAGCTTTCTGTCTTAGTGCTTAAGGAGATAATATCTTTTTGGATGACTATGAAACGATTTGATGTTCTTGGTAATTTGATTTTAGTGTCCCTGCATTATAGTAAACTTTGAAAAGATGCACATGAATCTCAAGGTCATGCTGACCTGATTTCTACCATGGACTTGGCTTAACTCCTAAGACATGCAGGAGATCGGGGAGCCTTTGTCCCATCGTATTGGTGGTTTCCTTGCAGCTAAGGCGAAACATGAACGACTCGCTGTAAATTAAACAAAGCACACAATTCTCTGAACAACCCCCAAAAGACATTATTACAATTTCTATGTTGGTTACTTGACATATATCTAATCCACTCACTTTCTGCTTTCAGCTGCCCAGAAGCGACAGCTACCCAGAGTGAATCACTAAACCTGATCTCTTGTTCACATACATCTGGAGTAGAGCAGAGGTTCAACATAAACTAATCTTAATTCATATAAAAAGGTGTTCTTTTAATATCCTCAGAAATATCAAACATATGATGATTCTCGGGACCACCAAAGTAAATCATAAGCAATAACCTCAGAATTGGAGGGGTTGCTCAGTGGTTAAGAACACTTGATGCTCTTGCAGAGAGTCTAGGTCTGGTTCCTAGAACTCACCTAATGGCTCCCAACCACCTGTAACATAAGTTGCAGAGGATTCAGCCTTCTTTATTTTGCATCCTTGTGTCCAGTCACACACGTGGTATACATATCTATATTCAGCTACTTACATTTAAGCATGAAATAAAAGTAAACTAATAACTATATTTTTAAAATCCACCAGGCTTGGTGTTAAACTCATCTGCACAGTAAGCAATAATCCTCAAGTAGCAGATTCTATAAAATATTTGAATACATTAAGAACTTGCACATAATTAGCTGCAAGCAACATAGATTAATTCATTTATTTCTGGCTGGATCAATTGTATGTCAGGAATGTTATCTTCTCGGCTTGTCTCTGCATTCTTTCCTCCCATGTACTTCTTTTTTTGTTCCTTCTTTTAATGTGTGTGTGTGTGTGTGTGTGTGTGTGTGTGTGTGTGTGTGTGTGTGTGTGTGTGGTGACTATGTGTATGAATGAATGCATGAATGAATCACATGTTTGTAAAGATGAATCAGGTTTTAATCAGATGAAGAAACTCTCAGTGGTTTACATGCCCATGTGTGCATCTGTCTCATTTTATTTGGGGTTAAGTCACACTTGATTACATCAGAACCAAGATAAAGAGCACAGTTTGCAAAGAGTAGCCTTGCGTGAGATATGCATCTATAATACTTACTTCTCATAGCCACCGTAATGTTGAGAATGCAGTTTATCTCCATTGTACAAATAAGAATAAGGACGCAGTATGAATTAAAACACATCTTTCTTTACTTCAGTCTTTGCATCTATTTTTATATATGATTGTGGGAAATAATAAAAAAAATCAATATTCTTGCTTATGTGAATCTAAGTGGAAATATCCTCATAACCACTGCTGTTTCAGACACTGAGCAGCTATATCTCACTTCTCACATCAAGCAGATACTTAGATTTAAAAGTAAAAATCTGAATTGTGTTGCTTGTTTAAAATATCAACATTTCAAACAGTTATCTGGACCAGGTGTTCTGAGGTTAGAATCCCAGCTATTTAGGAAGTCGGAGCAGGATTATTTTAGTTCTTTCACTGGCGGAGAGCCTGGAGAGCTTAGTTAAGACTCACGTGCTTTGATGTCAGTAACAGTGGGGAAGGTTGCTCAGTGCTCATATGCTGCTTATACAAGCATGAAGACCTGGCGTATTTTCCCAGAACATCCACCAAAGTTGAGAGTGGCAATCAATGCCCATCAATTAATCCATTACTGGGAAGATGAACGAAATGTCAGAGGCTCATCGGCCAGGGAGTACATCTCAAAGGGAGAGCTCAAGTTAAGTAAGGAAACTTGTCTCAAAAAAAGTGAGGTAAAGCAATGCATAAGTAAGAAACCAACATCATTCCCCTATACTGGGGCCTTTAACACCCTCAGGCCCAAGGGCCTCTCCTCCCCCTGATGGCCAACAAAGCCCTCCTCTGTCACATTTGTGGTCCAAACCATGGGTCCCTCCATGTGTATTCTTTGGTTGGTGGTCCAGTCTCCAGGAGCACCAGGGGGTTAGGCCAGTTGACACTGTTGCTCCCTCCCTGGGGCTGCAAACTCCCTCAGCTCCTTTAGTCCCTTCTCCCACTCCTCCATCTGGGACCTCACACTCAGTCGCAATGGTTACTGTGGAGTGAAACTTGGGTATTCCGAACTTTTGGGCTAATATCCACTTATCAGTGAGTACATAGTGGGTGGGCGGGAAGTTGGGTGAGGGAATTCCCTCATAGAGACAGGGGAGGGGGGAGGAGACAGGGGGTTTCCAAAGTGGAGACCTGGAAAGGAGGCAACATTTGAAATGTAAATAAAGTATCAAAAACTAAAATTAAAAAAAAAAAAAAAAAGGAACCAACATCAATCTCTTACCCTCACATGCGTCTGTGTGGGCAATTGTATCTGTAAATATGCATACACCCCCATCCTTAAGACGTAAATGAAGTTCAAGTGAACGATCAATGTTGATACTCATGTGAATAAACATTTGTAGTGTTTTCTAGAGCAAGCATTCTTTAGGAAATTACTCAATAGAGACTTCTACAGCTCAGCAACTTACAGGAGCCATGTGAAGCAAGAGGAGACAAAGGCATGTGTCATTTAATTACAGTTAATGTCTTGTGTGGTTGTGTAGGTATTTCAGTGTCTGTTGCCGAAAATATCCCCTCATCTGCTTTTATATATGCAATTCTTTCAAGAGATCCAGATCTGGGACAAGAGGTTGAAGTAAGTCTGTAATTATCATTTCTCTTTCCCCCGTGTTTAAAATGTAGAATGCATTGCTTAATTTTCAAAGAGCAAAAATTGTTTTCTCAGGTTTTAGTTAAGCATGTCTTTATACCTTATGGTTCTAACTGAAATGGGAGGGGGAATTAAAGCTTTTGAATAGTAAAGTAAAAACAATAAGCTAGAAAATAGAAGTCATAGATCTAAAATGATCTGAAAGCACTGCAAGGGAAGAGTATCTCATGACTACATTTATCTCATGATGCTTATGGACTCTGGAATGTTCTCTTCTTGTTATTTTCTTTGTTTGTTTATTTATATATTTAATCCAAAATTTACATAAAAGATATTTCAGACCTTTTTATTATTTTGGCTTCAGCAACAATTTGTAAAAAATCAAGAATTCAGCAATAATTTGTAAAAAAATCAAGAATTAATAAGTAATAGGTGATAAAATACAGTTTAATGGGGGAAGAAAGAAATTTGTCAATGTGTTTTCTCAAAATTTTTCTGGTATAATATATCTCATAATCTAATTATATTTACAAAAATAAATTATTTTTTAATAATATAGTTTTCATAGTAATAGATTGGAATATTCTTTCCTAATTTTAATAGTTTAGCCAATTTCTTGATACAACAGGATAGAGTCTGGGTTTTTTTTTTGGTTTTTTTTTTTTTTGCTTATGTTCATAATCATTGATTTACAAACAAACTTGGCAATGTGACTAATGCTATAATTTGAGAGTGCAGATGTCAAGATACTTTAGTCTTGGTAGAATTTTTATTCTTATTTAATTATGAAGCATTGGTTCGCACACTAAGCTCTATTTATTTTTTCCTTGTCAACTTTTTAGATTAAGAAAAACCACAAGGTAAAATATAATATCTTCTAAGTGGACACAAAAGTCCATTTATGAGAGTCTATTGTTATGGTGAGGGCAGAACATAAGAACGTAAGACTGTGCCCTTGGATTATGGACATATATATTTATGTGTGTATGTACATTTTATGTATGAGTAAACATATTTTCTGTGAGTGGAATTATTATAACATTTGAATTATAAATCATTAAAGTGAGAAAAAACACAAAACATTGGAAGCAATAACTTTTAGCAAATCCAAAATCATTGCAATATCAGAAGAAATAAAAGACTTTTTTCATAAAAATGTTTAGTGGGTTCTAATCTAAAGCAACTCAACTTTAGCTCTTCAGAAACAGCCAAGTAAAGTAAGCTAATATGTCTCTTTCAAAGCATTAATTATCAAAGCTCCCAGGTTTTGTTGGTTCTTTGAACAAGAATCAGGATGTCATTTTTTGTCTTTCTACATTTTTATATCCAGTAGTATTTCTCTTACATCTGGGCCCTATTTCCGTTATTAGTGTGGGTAATAACAATGAGAATGCTATGCCATTGCTCATAATAAAAGAAACTACTTGTGTAATGCACTAATTTTAACTTATTTTTTATGTCTAAAATCAATACTGGGATGAGATTGAAAGTTTTGTTCCAAATTGTTTGTTGTGCATACTTCTTTAGATACCCTTCTTTATATACAAGAGGGAATGGGGTTTTATATTTTTAAAAAAGCTGTCATGGCAACACTAGAAAGTAAGCCAATTATGAAACCAATGAAAGCCACTTACCAATAATGCCCTAGTACTTAAGTTCTTAACAAAATATGGGGAAAGTATAGCTGAAAACGTGAAGGAATGTTTGCATTGTTTTAGAAGGCTGGATATAGAAGTCAATTCAGATTTTATTTATAGGCACTGTCTTCACAAAGAGAAACTGAGTGTAGCTTTTGCCAAATAATTACATCAAAACTGTCAGTTCAAAATTCATGCTTTTACGACAATATATCAGCCATATTTGTGGGTTTTGTTCCAGTTTTTAATATTAAATTCTTCAACCGCTGCCACTGCTTACTTTGCTTTGGATTCACATAGTGGTGTTATTTCTAAAACCGTGGAACCGCTTTTGGATTATGAAACAGATCCTAAGGTGAGAACAACCAGTACTTTAATAGAGCAAATGTTTTTGTTCTGTTTTGTTTTTTACCCTTTAATCAAAATATTTGAAATTTGCTTACATTGAAACAAAGCATAAAAAGCCACCCAATTCATCTGGGTCAATAGAAATTCATTTAAAAACACAGTGAGAAGCACATTTGATGCATTTGTTACAGGCATCTTGGTATGAGGGGCTGATCTAGGCACACTATCTAGTGCATTCTGTAGGATGCACAGAGATAGAAAGAAGACCAATATGGAGAAAGTAAAAGTGACAGAAGAATGTGAAAGCTGCAGAAGTCAGGGAAGTGAAAATTGTAGATGCAGCTAGAGGGCCTTAAAGATGGGACAGAAACAGCACAGAACAAGAAGGAAAACACGAACGTCATGAGAGCAGACAAGCAGCACCCATGAGCATAGAGTTGAGGGTTTGCCAGGGGATTCTGGGTCAGATTTCTATAGGATTCCTGCGCCATCCTCTTTCAGAACTCTTTCCCCTGCTCCATCACTGGTCCTGCACAGGAATGTCCTGTCTTGTGGAACATCAAAGTCCCTCTCATCTGCCTTCACATTGATATGACTGCATTAATTTTTAAAATAAATTGAGAATAATTGACATCTATATACTTTTGTGGTCTACAAAGCAAGTTCCTGGACAGTCAGTACTACAAAGAATAAACATTTCTCAAACAAAGAAAAGCCAAACAAAAACCCAACAGCACCTATCTAAGACCTTACTTACCAACTCATAAAATTCTTTGTGCACCAGGTATTGTTTTCACTCTTACTCTTATTTCTAAGGTAACACATGTTGAATTTTTCTTCTTCTCCTAAAGAAATCATGTGCCTACCCCAGCTTTACATACTTTCTATTTTATTTCTAAATAAACTTCACACAGACACACACACATATAACAATTTACTTAAAGGACAATATGTTGTACATGACTAATTATAGTGTTGTGTGAGATTTAATTGATTTTAAAATATAATTTTGATCTTTTTTAGAATTTTATGTAGTATATTTTGAACACATTCATTCTTATTCCAGCTCCTCCTGGATTGTCCCTCTCCTATCTATGTGCACAAATTTATATTTTATTTTCTTGTTGTTTTAAAACACTAGAGTCTATATATTTCCAATATATGATGCCTTATTACTCTTAGGTGGACATCCTGCCTTGGGATGCCGTCCACTTAACGGGGCTTTTATCTTTGAATAAAGCTAACTTCCATTACCCATCAAATGCTAAAGGTTCTCAGCTACAGGTGTTACTTCATGCTCATATACACCATTATGTTGAGATCTTTTTTTTTTTTTTTCCTGTCTTGCACTTGTTCTGGTCTACTGTATTCATTATCACAATTGTTGTGAACTCATGTATGTCCTGCATAGGGATGTGTGGCTTTGCCTATTCTGTCTGAAAACACTTTGCTGTAGTCAACCTATACCTCCGATTCTTGGAATATTTCTGCCCCCACTTCCATCATGATCGCTGAGCCTTGGGAGGAGAAGTATGCCCCATTTAGGGTTGAACATCACATACTCTATTCTTCTCTGTATGTTGACCAGTTATGGGTCTCTGTGTCTACTGCAAGAACAAGCTTCTTCTATGAGAGTTGAGAGATGTACTCATCTATTAATGTAGCAATAAATCATTGGAACCAATTTCAATTCTATGTTCACTATCCGTGTTTGCTAACCATACTTTACACTGATAATAGTATCAGGAATGAGCTTCATTTTGTGGAGCACTACTTAAATCCAACCAGTATGTGCACGCTCACTCCCATAATATTTGTGCCACTATGACATAAGTTGGTATTTCTTGCCACAACCATAGTTACTAGAGCTCACACAGTTTACAGCTGGGTGAGACTGGTGATTAACTTATCAAAAAATAAATAAATAATTTTTTAAAAAAAGATGTTCACAGGAAAAACTATGCTGAAATCCCTACCTATCCTTTCTCAGTGCCTTACATGCTAGTTTTGTATCTGTTTCCTAATTCCCTCTGTTTAAAATTAGAAATAATTAAGTGCAAAAAAAAAAAAAAAAAAAAGACTAATTTTTCCCCTCAGGAAGCTTGCAAAACACCTTCTAATGCTCTGAAAAATACCCACTAAGGATAAAGTTCCAGTCAGTTTCTTGATTTATCAGGTTTTATAATTCAATTATAAGATGTCTTCAACAAAGGGGTCTTAGTATCAAATTCTACCAGGTGACCAATTAGAATGGTATTATCCCATAATGTTTGAAAGTCTATGGAATCCTAATTGACTCAAAATAGAGGTAACTCATTCCTGGTGCTGGGGTTTTTATGTGTTAGCAACCGCAGTCTAGTTAAGATACTTAAAACTATTTTTATTTGTATATATACATTTATTTTAGAAAGCTTCCTTTTTGCTGTTCTTTTGATACAATGGTCTCTCTATGTAGTCCTTGATGTTCTAGAACCTAGTATGTGGACCATGCTGGCCTGAAACTCACAGAAATCGGCCTGCTTCTGCGTCACTAGTACTAAAATTAAAGGCTTGTGTCAACACACACATTAGAAAGACCCTAGCTATTCCAGATGACTGTTTCAGAGAGTTCTTAGTTTTATTAATCCTTCCACCTACTTCCTCCTCTACTCTGGCCCTCCATTCTTCAATCCACTTAACCTTTCAATGAAGGGGAGAGAAAAGACAATGTTATAAAGTAGAAAAGGAAAACAGTCGAACAAGAATTTAATGGGATGAGCTTCAATACCTGCTCACCTATATGAAATATTCATGGAATAAAATATGCTTCAGAATTCTCTCTGAACAATGAAACTTATTCATCATTTTATTTTAATACTTCAATACATTTTGTTACTTCAATACATTTATTTTGGACATATTGCCTACAACATAATAAAGTAATATTTAAAAATTCAACCTAAAATCTATAATAATTAGAAGGTAGTATTTATTGCAGTAATATATAATTGAAAAATAGGAGATAATACTTTTAACAAATGTTAAGGAAATTAGAAATGGTAAAAGTTTGTTTCCAGTCTTTTTTTTTTCATTTCATTTTAAAAATATTATTTTTCATGTAAGAGGAAATTGTATGTACTAAGCACTCAAAGTGAAAAAAGTAAAATATTCTGTCTTTTGTTCTTAGATTTTCCAATTAGTAATCGCTGTGAGAAATAGGGACAGCCTGTCTCTGGAGTCATGCGTTGGCACCATCAGTATAAACATCCAAAATGTTAATGATGAGAGTCCTGTTCTGATGTAAGCAATGTGTAATCTAAATATTTATATGGTTCCATTTAACCTCTGGAACAGTTTTATATCAGGATAAATATCAGTGTTTTGCTGTTGTTTTCACTGCAGTCATTTCTTATAATATTCACAATGTTCTAGAAAGCAAATTTCTATGAGCTTGGGAGCTCTTTGCTCTCCTCACATTCACTAACAAAGTCAATTCCATTTATCTTGCACTGGCAACTACAGAAAATGATCATTTTTTTCCCATGAAAACGAATTGTTTACTAGTTTTCTGCTATTTATTATTACTGAGAATAAAAAAGAACAGTGATTTGTTCATATTGTGAGATCAATGTAGCCACTCAAGAGAATTGGGTCAAAATACTTTTTGACATGAATATGTGTCCAAATATACATTAATTGTAAAGTTATTGCTGAAGTGTTTGCAGCATTTTCTTATCTTTTATAATTAATACTGTCTCCATCATTTGAAAAAGAATGACTAAAGAAAGAAAATGTTTAAAATATTGTTTAAATTTATTTTTATATATAAACAATGGCATATATATGTATATATCAATTAAAATTATTTTAATTGGGAGAGTATAAAATACCACAAAAGATATATCCCATAAACTTTCAAATATTTGCTATGTGACATAGATGGAAAAAGACATTTGTTTACATTGAGTGATAAAAACTTCTTCTTTGTCCTATAGATACAGACCAGAGGCACCAATAAATATTAATGAAAATCTGCCTATTGGAACAAAGTTGGCCAAGTTCACGGCAACAGACAGAGATATAGAGGATGTAGTACACTATGAATCCATAGGTGCACAGAAAGAGTTTGCTATAAACGAAGGTATAATAAGTTTTATTGTTAGTCATTTCAGAAAGCATACTATAAAGTATTTTATCCATTAAACTAAGCTCTAAAGTCCTTATATTAGAATGAAATGATATTTTAAAAATGTAGAAGAGCACTTAATATAATTTTTATGAAGGAAATGGTAATCCTTCGTTCCTTGTTAGAAGTATGGAAGTGTTCTCAGTGTTGGTCTGCTCTGGCGGACTCTTTGGCAATTCAGATGTGTAAGTTTGCACTGGGAGCTTATTTTATGAGCTTTCTCTGAGAAACCAATTTTCCCATAGAAACTAGAATATTAGTTACCATAAACTGAATATCCATTTTATGTCATACATTCTTGTAAGGACATTATGTACATAAAAGGCAGTTTGCATATTTTATTGGGCCAATCCCCATCTGAAATATAGTCCTGAGGAAGAGGTTTTGTTCCCTTTTTTCAGACCATGGAGGGGATCAGCTTCAGGGCCTTGTAATACTATGTCAGTGCTCTATCTCAGAGCTACTCAATTCCCAGCCTAAACTCCCAAGGTGAATTTCCATGACATAGATAAACTTGGATTCATCCCATTTGAATATGACACTTGTGACATAAGTACATCTAACATACTTAGAGATTAAGAGGCTATCTATGCCTCCACCGATTTTAAGCATAAAATTAGAATATGGAGTAAAGAAACATCTCTTCTCCTTTTAGGATAGAACATAACCTTTCATATATGAACAGAATAAGATTAAACATCCACTGCCCATCATCTCAATACAAAGATTTCCACAAAAGGAATCTTGCATTTATATGCACTTCATTGCTATGCCCTCTTCCTACAATTTTGACTGATTATAAGAAACCAAATCTTTTTTTTAATTGGATATTTTCTTCATTTACATTTCAAATGTTTTCCCCTTTCCTGGTCTCTCCTAAAGCCCCCTATCCCATCCAACTTCCCCCTGCTTGTATGAGGGTGTTCCCCCAACCATCCATCCATTCCCACCTCCTCGCCCTGCTATTCCCCTACACTGGGGCATCAAGATTTCACAGGACCAAGGGCCGCTCCTCCCATGGATGCCCAAGAAGTCCGTCCTCTGCTACATATGCGGCTGGAGCCATGGATCCCTCCATGTGTACTCCCTGGTTTGTCCTTTAGTCCCAAGGAGCTCTGGGGGGTCTGGTTGCTTGAAATTGTTGGTTTTCCTGTGGGGTTGCAATCTCCTTCAGCTCCTTCAGTCCTTTCTCTAATTCCTCCATTGGGGAACCTGTGTTCAGTCCAATAGTTGACTGTGAGCATCCACCTCTTTTTTGTCAGGCTCTGGCAGAGCCTGTCAGGAGACAACTATATCAGGCTCCTATCAGAATGCACATCTTGGCATCCACAATAGTGTCTGTTTTTGGTGACTGTATATGGGATGGATCCCCACGTGGGGCAGTCTCTGGATGGCCTTTCCTTCAGTCTCTGCTCCCTTTGTCTCCATATTTGCTCCCTTGAGTATTTGGTTCCCCCTTCTAAGAAGGAGCAAAGCATCCACACTTTGGACTTCCTTCTTCGTGAGCTTCATGTGGTCTGTGAATTGTATCTTGGGTATTCTGAGCTTTTGGGCTAATATCTACTTATCAGTGAGTACATACCATGTGTGTTCTTTTGGGATTGGGTTACCTCACACGGGATGATATTTTCTAGTTCATTCCATTTGCCTAAGAATTTTATGAAGTCGTTTTTAATACCTGAGTAGTATTCCGTTGTGTAAATGTACCACATTTTCTGAATCCATTCCTCTGTTGAAGGACATCTGGGTGGTTTCCAGCTTCTGGTTACTATAAATATGGCTACTATGAACATAATGGAGCATGTGTGCTTATCACATGTTGGAACATCTTCTGGGTATATGCCCAGGAGTGGTATAACTGGGTCCTCAGGTAGTACTATGTCCAATTTTCTGAGAAACCACCAGACTGATTTCCAGAGTGGTTGTACCAGCTTGCAAGCCTACCAACAATGGAGGAGTGTTCCTCTTTCTCCACATCCTTGTCAGCATCTGCTGTCACCTGAGTTTTTGATCTTAGCCAATCTGACTGGTGTGAGGTGGAATCTCAGCGTTGTTTTGATTTGCATTTCCCTGATGACTAAGGATGTTGAGCATTTCTTTAGGTGTTTCTTGGCCATTTGATATTCCTCAGTTGAGAATTCTTTGTTTAGCACTGAACCCAATTTTTTAAATTGAGTCTCTGGTGTCTAACTCTTAAGTTCTTTGAATATATTGGATATTAGCCCTCCGTTGAATGTAGGATTTGTATCAATCTTGTTCCAATATGTTGGTTGCCGTTTTGTCCCATTGACAGAGTCCTTTGCCTCATAGAAGCTTTGCAATTTTATGAGGTCCCATTTGTCAATTCTTAATCTTAGAGCATAAGCCATTGGTGTTCTGTTCAGGAAAATTTCCCCTGTGCCCATGTGTTTGAGGCTCTTTCCCATTTTCTCTTCTATTCGTCTCACTGTATATGTTTTATGTGGAGGTCCTTGATCCACTTGGACTTGAGCTTTGTACAAGGAGATAAGAATGGATCAGTGTGCAATCATCTACATGCTGATATTCAGTTGAACCAGCACCACTTGTTGAAAATGCTGTCTTTTTTCCTCTGGATGGTTTTAGCTCCTTTGTCAAAGATTAAGTGACCACAGATGTGTGGGTTTGTTTCTGTGTCTTCAATTCTATTCCATTGATTTACCTGCCTGTCTCTCTACCAATATCATACAGTTTTTATCACTATTGCTCTGGAATATAGCTTGAGGTCACTGATGGTGGTTCCCCTAGAAATTCTTTTATTGTTGAAATAGTTTTTGCTCTCCTGAGTTTTTGTTATTCCAAATTAATTTGAAAATTACTCTTTCTAACTCTATGAAGAATTGAGTTGGAATTTTGATTGGGATTGCATTGAATCTGTAGATTGCTTTTGGCAAGATGGCCATTGTATTAATCCTGCCAATCAATGAGCATGGCATCTTCTGAGATCTTCTCTGCTTTCTTTCTTCAGGGACTTGAAGTTCTTGTCAAACTAATCTTTCACTTGCTTGGTTAGAGTCACACCAAGGCATTTTATATTATTTGTGACTATTGTGAAGGGTGTTGTTTCCCTAATTTCTTTCTCAGCATGTTTATCCTTTGAGTAGACGAAGGCTACTGATTTGTTTGAGTTAATTTTATATCCACTCACTTTTCTGATGTTGTTTATCAGGTTTAGGTGTTCTCTGGTGGAATTCTTGGGGTCACTTAAGTATACGATCATATCATCTGCAAATAGTGATATTATGACTTCTTCCTTTCCAATTTGTATCCCTTTGACCTCCATTCATTGTCTCATTGCTCTGGCTAGGACTTTAAGTACTATATTGAATAGGTAGGAAGAGAGAACAAAGCCTTGTCTAGTCCCTGATTTTAGTGTGATATCCAAAAAATAATGACTTCACAGAGAAGGACAGCAGGCATGAAGGAGAGGTAAGTGATAGAGGAACAATCCTTCTGGGGATTCACCAGCATGATAATGATATACCTCAGTTATTTATATACTCATAGTTGGTAAAGCAGTATATACACCTGGAGTTTGTATGCTCTGCAAGTGCAGATGCAATATAAGTATTTAAGAAGTATTTCCTACCTAAAACATTTCTTTTACTTTTTGTTGTTTTTGGACATATGCCAACTGAACCACACTCTTCTCCAGAACCCCATTTTTCTACCTGCCTGCCCTGTGTTCACTATTCCTTATTCAGGCTAAACTTCATTGTGTGTTTCCCAGTGCAGTTGTTATGAGTCTCCCACGAAAAGATTTGAGTACCACAGAGGCTTCTGTCTTCTCTTACACACTCAATACCCTCTCCTCACATGTGCACATCTGTGACTTGTTTGTAGCTTCATTAGGTCAGCAACTGGCTTTCAGTCAATAGGACTACTTTATTCATGTCATGATTTTAATGTGCATATTCCTTATCTTGTGGATGGTAAACATATCCTAATCTGCGTGCCTCTTAGACTCCGGAGAAGTCACTGTTGCCTATCCATTAGACTATGAAGACGACACAATTCCAAAATCTTGGGTATTATATGTTAGAGTTTATGACAATGAGCGAACACATTCAACAACTGGGACACTCACAGTGATTCTGCAGGATGTAAATGACAACCCTCCACGATGCTCTCAGGAAATTTATGTGTAAGTTACGTCTACAATTGTTGGGTCTTCAGATATTTGTATTGAGAAAACATCACAGAAATGAGTGCATGGGCTTCACTCATCCTAGAACAGAGGTGGCGTCCTTTCGTTCTTCTCTTACTTTATTCTACCACATGACACAGCCTCTTCTTTTCCCTGCCTGGGATACATTGACTTGCTTCATTTGTTGCAATACAAGGTAAATATCAATATTGCAATGCTCCAAAATCTGGCCTGTCTAGAAAGTCAACAGAATGCCATATAAGGAATGTTCTATCTATACACAGAATACCAAGGGGAAGTCAGAAAATTATGTGCACAGCAATCAAGTATCAAGTAGAGAAGAATAATGCCATCTATTTACAATGGAGAGTATGTGATCTTGTAGGCTGAATATTTAGCATTCCTTATTACTGGAACTTTTCACTTTGCTAGCACAATGTTTCAATACATTACAATGGGTTTAGGGTAGTCTTCCACTGAATAACTTGTCTCTCCCTTAAGAGAACACCTTGTGTATAAATAATGCAGAAATGCCTCAATAACTAAGGAATAATAGGACAGAGTACAAGCCTCCACATAAAACTGATAAATCTGCTATGTTGAGTTGTCAAAAACCAACATTTATGAACTGACAGACGTAAATAATTGATTGTTGCTGGAGGCCTGGATAGTGGCAGAAGGGAAACAGAGATTCTGAGGTACTAACATGCAGTAGGGTCACTACAGATAATCATATTTCCATACCTTAATAATGGAATTTAAATATCATCTCCCTAAAGAAATGGGAAATGTTTAACAAGGCAGATGTGTCCAACCTGATGAAAGCACAACTTTCTAGAATATTCTTCACATTAGCAAAATAGACAAGTTATCTTCCATTTCACGATTTTTCATGCAAACCTGATTATTTTAACTTTTATCCCTTTTTAATTTGTGAGATGAACTTATATTTCTTCCTTCAATTTCTTCCCTCCTAACCCTGCTACACAACCTTCCTTGTTCATTTTCAAACCCATGGCCCCAATTTGCATTATTGTATGCATATATGTCTATGTCTACATCTATCTATCTATCTATCTATCTATCTATCTATCTATCTATCTATCTATGCATCTATTCCTAAATAAAATCTAATCAGTCTATATGAGGTTACCTGTCTCTATGTTTTTTTTTTCAGGGCTGACCACTTGGTAATGGGGAACTAATTGATATGTTTTTTCCTAAAGAAGACTAATTTTCTCACTTTTAGTGTTTCATCATTGCCTATAAGTTCTTTGAGTAGGGTTGAGTCCTCTTGGTCTTTTCCTCAACAACTTTGGCATGTTTACTAGTGTCATCCTAATTCAGCTGAGGTTGAAGCTTCATGCTAAAGTGTAATCCAAAGTTAAACCGAAAACAACCTCTCAAAAACTGATGAGAAACACTATTGTAGTTGTTAGCAATAGCCAAACAAAATACTGCTGAATTACTGTTAACATATGTCTAACCCAATGAGCATTTCTTTGCATAAATGGAAAAACAGTAAAAATCTGTTGACTCTGCTCTTACCAATGACTCAGGGATTCCAGTACATTCAGGAGTCCACATTCTAATCATCTTATTAGGAACTATAATTTAACCTAAAAATACCCTTTCTATTTGCCAGTAGTACACCTCCCTCAAGCCATCTGCAGAGGCTGTAGGAAAACTGTGATATATATCGAAAAAATGTGAAATTTGTTTTTGTAAGTGGAATTTATGTAAGAAGAATAGTTAATATTGACGGCTCACTTTATTGGGTTTAGAATCACCTTGGAAACAGTTACTGGGTATGTCTGAAATGAATCTTCTACCATAAGTTAATCAGTGTGCATATATCTGCATTTTCCATCCCTAAAAAATAATAAAAGATTAGGGTTCTGGACTGAAAAAGGAAAGGAAAATGTGCTGGGCACCAGCACTCATGGCTCTCTCTGACTCACTACAAATAAACTATTACTTAGATGCATATATTCTCATAGCTTCCATGCCACAATGGGCAGATCAACTTGAATCTGAGCTGAAGTCAAAGTAAACCCTTCTCCTTTAAGTTGTTTCTTTGCAAGCATTTTGTCTCAGTAAATAGGAAAGTATTTAATACAAAATCCACAGTCCCTGCTCTCTTTTAAGTACATCTAAAGAGTAATTATTAGTTTCTTTATTCTTAGGATGGGGAGAATGATATAGTACCAATTTAGAGATATGAGCATGGCTAGTTTATAAGTGACATAGATGTTTATGAATTACAAATGTAAAGTTATCAACCTGAGGAGGAACAAATTGTCATTTGTTCAGCAATATTTATGGCTTAAGTTTGCTGGTCACGAATCTAGTATAACAATAATGCCATTTCCTTTGGCTTCATTATTAATCTTTATCATGTATTATACAATTTTTCATGGATACTATGAAATACTTATTGTCAAGAGGGCTATTTAAACTATGCACACTTTTCAAATAATCTATTAAATTAAATTTAAATAATATGCTTAAATCAAGTTCAACATGTAACCATTTTTTTTTCTCATTACAGAATTGAACTTCCTGAGAACATCCCAGTTGATACCACTTTAGTCTCCTTAACTTGTATAGATCAGGATAGAACTATTCCCAATAACAATATAACTTATCATTTGATTAAAGACACCTTTTCAACTAAAACCTTTACTCTTATAAACAGTGAACTGAAAGTAAGTATTGTAAAGTCACTCTGACTGTGGCCCTGTGATTAACCTGAGATATAAAAAGTACATTTATTTTTATTATTATAAAATTGTTAATGAACTACAGTAGTTAAAATAGCTGATGGCAGAATTTGTTCCTGGATTTTCAACTGAACCTTAAATTGCTGAAAGCCTAGCTTCCTTCAGGATGAATGCTGGAATGCAGTTTTGAACTCGAGAACTGAACTATGAAGGTTATGAATTTCTTAGAACAACAGTGTTAGGATAAAATATTGTGTTTTCAATAAGAATGTGCTGAAATATGTTTGATAAATATGTTAAATTACTATTGAACTAAATAGAACAAACACGCATACTTTACTACTTTAACCTGTTGTATTCAGCAGCTCAAATATTTTTGACCAATTTAGTATATATGTGTGTTTTTATGTGTGGGTGAGTGTGTGTGTGTGTGTGAAGATAGATAGGTAGCTAGACAGACTGATGAACAAACAGACAGATAGATGTACATATTATTTCCAACACATTTTGAAATATGATAGGCTAAATGTAGTTATATTCATCATTTATAAAATAGATTAAGAAAAGTGAAATTAGATATTGTGTACAGCATGGTAATTAAATGCAGGTCATTTGAACAACTGCTCATGAACTGCCCGATGTGCACTGCATGAGTGTGATAGAAGTAACATGTACATTTATATCCTGTCTTAATATTGATTCCATAGTATTGAACTTCTATCAAAGATACATTTAATACAAACCCCTCATTTTTTGTTCCCTTATGCTCTGTGAATGAAACACAAAGAATCATATTCATGACCTTAAAAACAGAAGTCCCATTTTGAAATTTGTACTGTTTATAAAGCTATAAAACTCCTTAATTTTTTTTATGTCCATTACCGTAGGTACTTTTGCATAGCTTAATAGATTTTACATACATTTCTCATATGAAACTGTCCCTGACCTTTTTTCTGTCTTACATCTGTGTCACACATGTCTGCTTGGATTCTCTTGACATTTTGTGTCTGAACTCTGTAGCACTAATTAAATATTCCACATGTCCCTAGTTAGAAAATAGAAGAAAAGCTTTCAATATCAAATGAATATCTGGAACATGTATAATCCTGATTAGAATTCTACTAATTTTGACTGAATGTATGATGAATAACCATGTGAATCAATATGTGTTTATAGCAGGTAGTAAGACATTACTTCCCAAAGTCTGAATATGATATGTTTATAACTGGAAATGTTGATGGAACCAGAATATAAAAATAAACTCTTGCAATTTTAGTGCAATTATAACCCAATAATGACGGAAAAATACAACACCACTGTTCTTGAAGTAGGACATATAAAACTGGTGGAAGTGTTTATAATTCTTTAAATCATTTATAGTCAACAATTCTAACAGGATATATGAAATATATGAACAAACAACAAAATTATTATTTTGTTTTGATTCTATTTTTACTAATTCCTTGTAAACAGTCACTTAAAAGTTTGTAGGATCAAAACCATTTTAAAAAATCCAACAGACTAAACACATCAATAGGTTACACAATTCTCTTTTTATGCCATTTGCTATATGATTGGAATAAGAACATGATATTTTCTACAAAGGGTAATTATGTTTGAAAGTTATTAAAATGCCTCAGTTCTCATCTTTCTTCAAGGCAGTAAATACAAGTAATTTAACGAAAATGACACAATTTTAACACTTGATAAATAAAATATTTATTATAGAAAAAAGAAAATCTATATGGGTTTTCAACAATCCTTCACTATTTAACTAAAATAAGATCATGATTTATGTATAAAAGTTTTAAATGAAACACTAAAATTCATTAGCTCTTTGATAACTAAAATTTTATATATATGTTACAGAAAGATGAGAAATAGTTTTATTAGTTATTTAAAACTCAGACTAAGAGCTAGCACTAAAAAGTTATTTTAAATAATAAATAATGTTTTAGTAGGAGCCAGAGGGTTCAAGGACACCAAGAGAACATGGTCCACTGAATGAACTAAGCAGAGCTCATAGGGGCTCACAGAGACTGAAGAGCAATTACGGATTCTATGTAGGTCTAGGTAGTCCCTCTGCATACATACTGCAGTTATTTAGCTTGGAGTTTTGTTGCACTCCTAATAGTGGTGGTGGGAATGTCTCTGACTCTTTTGTCTGCTCTTGGAACCCTTTTCCTACTACTGTGTTGCCTCTTTGAGCCTTGATATGAAGGTTGTGCCTAGTCTTCTTGCATCTTGTTATGCTGTGTTCAGTTGGTATCATTGCTCTGTTCTGAAAGGAAATTGAGGAGTGCATCTGGTGAAGAAGGCAGGTGGGGGGATGCTGGGAGGAGAGGGGGTGAGAAGGCTGTGTCAGGAAGTTTTGAATGAGAGGAGAATAAAGAAAAAGAAAAATATTTTTTATACAATATATTCGGGTCAGATCAGTTCCCTTCGATCTCTTTCTAAATCCTCTTCACCTTATTCATCCAATTTAGTGGTCTTCCTCTTTCTTACCAAAGATTTAAACAAAAAAAAGCAAAAGCAACAACATTAAAAAGTCATATTAACCAAAGAGCCAATGAGACAAAGCAAAACAAACACAACAATGCCTTTTTTTTTCTTTTTGAGTTGGCCAACTACTCATCACCCAGAGCCTGTCTTGGGGGACAATTCATATAACCAGAGACACTCCATTGAAGAAAACTGATTTTCATGTTCCCAGCACATATCAATCCAAATCTTATTAGTTAACTTTGACTCTTCCTACTCTTTTCTATGTTGGGATTTTGTCTACATACTTACTATCTAAACTCTTTGGTTATTTGGTTTGAAACACATAGGTCTAAAGCTTAAAAGCCACATCCACATATAAGGGAACATTAATATTTGTCTTTGGGGGACTTCTAGGTTGCCTCATTCACAGTGATTGTTTTTAGCCTTATGTATTTACCTTCAAATTTTATAAATTTATTTTTCTTAGTAGGTGACTAATATTCAATAGTATAAATATGCCAAGTTTTTATTATCTATCCATAAGCCTTTGGACATTGAACCTGTTTCCACCTTCTGATTATTATGACGACAATAGCAATGAACATTGATGAATGAGCAAGTATTTCTGTAGGAGTATGTGCAATCCTTTAATATATGCCCAGGAATTGTATAGCATGATCATTTGTTTTCCAAAAATTTAGTTATTTATTTACTTTGCATCCCAATAGCAGTCATCCCTTATTGCTCCTCTCCTCCCAGTCCCACCCTTACAAATCCCCCCAGCGTTACTCACTCCCTTTCTCCTCAGAGAAGAGGAAGCATCCCCATAGGTACCACCCCACCCTGTGACATGAAGTCTCAGCAAGACTAAGCATATCCTCACTAACTAGGCTCAACCAAGCAGTCCAGCTAGAGGAAGGGGATCCAATGGCACGCAATAGAGTCAGAGATAGTCTCCATTCCGACTGTTAGAGGAACCACATGATGAACAAGCTGCATATCTGCTTCAAATGTGCGGGTAGCCTAGGTCACTGCATGCTCTTTGGTTTGTGGTTCAGTCTCTGTGAGTCCCCATGTTCCCAGGTCACTTGACTCTGTAGGTCTTATGGTGTCCTTGACACCTCTGGCTCACTCAATCCTATTCCCCATTCTTCCACAAGACTCCCTGAATTCTGCCTGGTGTTTGCCTATTGGTTTCTGCATCTGTTTCCATCAGCTGCTGGGCTAAGGACACTATCAATAAGACAAAACAATGGCCTATAGAATGGGAACAGATCTTCACCAACTGTACATCCAACAGAGGACTAATATTCAAACTATATAAAGAACTCAAGAAACTAGACAACAACAAACCAAAAAACCCAATTTTAAAAATGACTCCAGAGCTAAACAGAGAATTCTCAACAGAGGAATCTCTAATGGTTGAGAAGCCCTTAAAGACATGTTCAACATCCTTAGTCATTAGAGAAAAGCAAATCAGAATGACTCTGAGATTCCACCTTATACTTTCAGAATGGCTAAGGTCAAGTGACAGCACATGGTGGTGAGGACATGGGGAAAAGGGGTACACTCATCTATTGCTGGTGGGGGTGTAAACTTGTACAGACTCTTTGGAAATCAATTTGGTGGTTTTTAAGAAAATCTGGAATAGTTGTATCCCAAGACCTACCTATACCACTCCAAGGCATGTGCCTAAAAGATACCCTACTTTACCACAAGGATACTTGTTCAACTATGTTCTTAGAAGCTTTATTTGTAATATCCATAAACTGGAAATAACCTTGGTGTCCCTCAACTGAAGAATGGATAAAGAAAATGTGGTACATCTACACAGTAGAATACTATTCATCTGTTAGAAACAAAAACATCATGAAAATTTCAGGCAAATGGATGGAACTAGAAAATACCCTGAGTGAAGTAACCCAGACCCAGAGAGACATGAGAGGGAAGAGCCAACAAAAATGGCTCCCGATAGGATTCATCTAACAGGGTCTTGTGGTTGATCAATTTAAAGTTTTTTGAAGAACCTCCACACTGACTTCCAAGTGCCTGTACAATTTTGCATTCCCACCAGTGTCTGATTATGTGTTTTCCTTTGATTGCATCTTTCTCAGTGTGTACTATCATTTGTTTTATTGATTTTGGCCATTCTATCTGAGGAAAGATGAAATCTCAAAGCACTTTTAATTTGCATTTTTATTGTGGATAATAACTCTGAACATTTAAACATGTGCCTCAGCCATTTGTGCTTCATCTTTTGAGAACTGTTTGTTTAGTTCTATAACTCATTTTAATTGAATTATTTTCTTGACTTGTAGTTTTAATTTTTATATATTCTAATTAGATATACAATTCATATTTCTGATTAGAATATAGATATTATACACATTTTAATATTAGATACACTTTAATCAGATGTACAATTTGTAAAGATTTATTCCCATTCTATAGGCTGCTATATTCCTTGGATGATTTTATAGTTTCTATACAGAAGTCTTTATATTTTAAATCAATATTTTAACAAATTGATGTTTCAGTTTTAGATTTTTCAACA
Source organism: Uromys caudimaculatus (assembly GCA_028551405.1). Taxonomy (NCBI): domain Eukaryota; kingdom Metazoa; phylum Chordata; class Mammalia; order Rodentia; family Muridae; genus Uromys; species Uromys caudimaculatus. Next base: position 137,789,993 of record CM052700.1, read on the forward strand.
TGTACAGAAATTGGTTTTCCAGTTTAGAAGGAAAAAATTCTATTTATTTCTTTTAGTCATTTAGAATATCAAAATTCCAAACCTTGATTCAGAGACCCATCTTTCTAAAATGGTCTTTAATGCTATTGATGTCATGCACAGATATTCTATAATGTTTGTACCAGCCTTGGTTATTTTCTGGCAGTAGCTATAATTCCTGTCCATGTTCAGTTTATTTCTATTTTTCATATAATTAAACACACATAGTGTTAGCATGGGCAGGAATTATAGTGGAATACAACCATTGTGAGTTAACTGCATATTGAGGTCAGTGTCATTGATGTTATTTATTGCATCTTTCCTTATCTACTTAGCATATAGAATTTTAGCAGTGGCATAAACCTCGATACCACCTAGCATCTTCATTATTTCCTAAAGAAATTGCTTTTCTGTCAGTTGGTTAATGTCCACAGCTTTTTCTTTTCTGTGAGTTTTGGAACACTATAGAATCTTTAAAAAGCAATGCATTTCTTTGCCAACTAATCACTTGATGGCTACACACATCTTCCCTGAATAATAAATGTTGATTGTTGAGGAAAGAGCTAACGTGCACATGGCTGGGGCATGGAAAGACCTCAAGAAAGCTGGAGAAGCCAGCAGCAATCATGTGCTTTCCTTACGCTCTTGGGAGGTCTTAAATGAAGTCTAAGCTGGGAGCTCTGTGAGAATTGTATGATTAAGCAAGAGATGTAGAAGACGACTCTTAGACTGCAGTGCCTATATACTTAGTGTTATTACACACCCTGACAACATCATGCCTGCCCTGTATGTCCATCCCAGGAGAGTAAAGCAAAAGAACAAACACATGCGATGTTTAGATCCCTTAGCAGAGTTTACTTCAAGTCTGATTTTGAAGCTTGGAGTTTAGACATGTTTTTTTAGAGATGACAATCTTTATTTCCAATTCAGATTTAATTTATTTGGGGGGCAAAAAGAGCTAAGGTTCTTATAATATAACTGCTAAAATCTTAAATACATAACACATAGTAATTTCAGATGCTTGTCAACTTGACATCAATATGACCATTAACATCCAATTAAACCATTCTGAAATGGAACATTTCATCAGTTGAAAATCCATTTTCTGTAACTTATGGATCGCCATACTGCAGCACCTTGGTATGCTGCAGAAAAGTAGCTGTTTCCCCTAGTGATGCTATGGCAGATGGAGGACTGGGCACATGCTGCTCTTCAGATAGCTAGGAACTATTCACACTCTCCTGTGGAAACCAGTAGCTAAACGCTCCCTTGAACACCTGAAGTACAACTTTCCTCTGTACTATGAATTTATAATCTTAACAAAGCTGTATACAAGAAACGTAATGCAGGTATTTTATTTACAAGCCATAAGCTTAGATTGGGCAGATCTAGGGCTATAATAACGTATTCCCCAGCTATAAAGTTCCTTGCTACTTGCTGTTTTTCCTGGCCATGTGGTTCTGGTCCATGGTGGTTTGTTTCTTTCTCCTCTGCCTTCCTCTACCTTCTCTTTCTACCTGCAACTCCCTCACTTTTTCCCCTTCCCTGCCTAATCACAGGCTTTAGTCTGTTATTGACCATTTAAATTTGGCAGAAGGTTCACATGCCATCACTTTGAGTGTGTGAGGATCTGCTCGTCGGGGGCTGGGGGACAACCACATCTTGAGAAACCAAGATTGAGCGTTAGATTATAAAGAGCATCAGACCATCCTACTATATTTCTCGGTTATACTTCATCTGTGAAGTAACTAAGAGTAAGAGTACAAAAAGTGTATACATATCCAGTATTGTCCCTGTTTGTTACTTTTTAAAATACTAGCACCTAAAATATGCTCTCCTGAATAAAGCATCTATTAGAATTAATTACATATGTTTTAATTTTTAAGTTTGGTTACTCCTTAAGCTAAAATTACATACACGTTTTCGGTTTGTGGCTCCTGGATATTTAACTATACAGTAGTATTGTAAAATAACACTTTTACTTATTGGTTTACTATCTTCCTTTTGGATTCATAATTGCCAAAAGTAGACATGTAATCAAAACAAAACTAATAGTATATTATTTTTCATTTACAGATTGGACCTATGCATCTAGATTTTGATAGTACAGTTTTTGCAGGAATGGACTTTAAACACACGTTGTTTGTAAGAGTGTCTGATGAAGGTATTCCTGTACTCTCAAGTAAGAAATTATTAATTCAATATATTAAAATAGTTTGAATTAAGTAAAGTACATAGTATCTTAAATATTAGTTTAGATTTTTCTCATAGTTAAAAATATTCCAATCATAAGTTGTAATAATGCATATGAATAATTATGATCAAATTAATTTATTTGTTCCATGTATATTACTATTTCAATACTGAATTTAATAAATTTAATATTAAAACAAAACTAGAATTAGGTTGATATAATACTTCTCAAATATGTAATACAGCACTTTGCAGTCACTTGTAGACCTTTTGAATACAATTTTCCTGTAATATTTGCTTGTTTTAAATTTTGAACAAGTAATCAGTGTATTCTACTTTGGAAAATATTCAAAAATCAGTTAATAAAGCATTTTTTGCTAAACTATTTTTAAGTACTGCATAACTAAAAGTTACTAATTTACTAATAAACTATCAATATAAACATATCTGTGAAATCTATTCATATAAAATTGAATATGTGAATGATCATTATAAAGGAAAATTAAGAATTGTTGAAGAGGACATATCATTGCTCTATCTACACTTCTATGAATTATTTTCCTCCACAGCCCTCATTAGAATCATAGTAAGAGTGAGCCGTATCAATGAACAGAATCCTATTGGATCTATGATGGCATTTACCTTCAGCATATTTGAAAACAGTCCAATTGATACACTAGTTGGAAAACTTATGTTTATAGATGAAGACTGGCCATTTAACAACATACACTATAGCATTGTTGGAGGCAACTTTGGAATACCTCCCAAATTTTACATCGAATCCAATACAGGTAATATAGGAATACTAATATCAGTTATTAATAAGATCGAGAATCAGTTTTCTCCAGGGACACTCTAAGCTCCCTGATAGTTTCCACAATTCTAAGTGGTCTACTTTAAGCACATGTACATCCAGGTATCACTAACTGGATTTGGTAGATTATACATATCTGAATATGTGCAACAATAAGTTATAAAAGATGAGATCATGAATTCAAAAGGGCTATGACAGGAGTTGGACGGGAACAGTGAAGGGATTAAATTATGCTAAAATAGTGTGTTCATGTACAAATTTCTCAAAACTTAAAGCTAAAAATAAGTACCTTATATTGAATATATTTTATTTGATATTTATGGGAAAGAACTCTTTTAGTCAGAGCCCTCCCCTTTGAGCTACATAGTCTTCACCTTGGTTTGTTAGCTGTATCCATAATTCTTAGCAACCACAGAGGAAACCCTGAAACTTTGGTCTTTGATATATTGAAACTCAGAAAGCCTTTGCACACATGTGTTCTTCCAAATGCCTCAGAATGTACAGTAGGTGACTAATACATGAATTAACATCTGTCATGATTTAGCTATAGAAGTAATTATACGAATTTGGGACAAAAGTTGACATATCATTCAATTTCTACCTTGGCACTCTCACAAAGCCTTCATCTATATAGGTTATATTGTAGAATTGATTAAAACTATTAAGTTGTACTAAGATGACTTTCCCATTGTCTTTGTGTCAGGGATGATAAAGCTGTTGAATCCACTGGACAGGGAAGTGGCTTCTCAGTATAAGGTAGCTGTGAGAGTCACAGACATGGCAAATGATGCTCTCCCTGACCCGCTCAGGCAGAGAAGTGCTACTGCTCAGGTGACCATCCATGTTCTGGTAAGAATGTATCGATGCTTGATATATTGTTATTACTTAACAGACATATTCTCAAAAGAACCAAAATAAAAGATAGTTGGGAGTGGTTAGTACAGTCTTTCATCATTGACCTACGTTCAGAGTGAGATGAGAGATCCAAAACTACCTTTTAATTGTAATGGGCAATGATAAAATTGTTAGTACATTCAGAATATGCTGTGATTTCTGAGTCACACAATAAGAATTAGCATGCAGAGAGTCTAGTGTCATAAGTTGCACCTAATTTATTAAAAATATTATTCAAAAAAAGACTTTAATATATTCAATGTGAGAATATATCTGACCTGGCTTGTTTGAGGTTTTCATCAATATAATCAAATGCATCACTTTTGTTGGTGGAACTGTTATTTAAAAAAAAAGAAAAATTATCTTTTATAGATAGAGTCAAATTTCCTTTATTAAATGATTGCATTTATTTTTGCTGCTCGAGACCTGTAAGATTTTCAACTCTGGATCCTAGAGAAAAGGCAATAATTTCCAAAGAAATGATGATTTAAAGCTGCAGACATTGAGTAGAGCCTTTGCATAATGCTTTGAGGTGAACATTTTCACATGTGCTGTGGTGAGCTGAAGCTCTCAGTGGTGTCCATGGCTCAGTGCTATAATCCCCACTACAGCCTCCTTCCATCTGGAAAACGCAATAAAACAGGCCAAAATCTTTTTAGAGAGAAATTTAATGAAGTGACTTGACTGGTTTCAACTATGACTCAAGGATGTCTTGAGCTAATGAAACTTCTTTCCTATGCAAGCTTCCAGCAATCACCTATACAGACTCATGTTTTCAGTTTCTCTATTGGGAGAGGGCCTTGAATGCTAGGATTTCTAAACCTATTATTGCCATTCTGTTCTGCATGTGAATGGCTAATATCAACTAGGTAGGGTGAGAAGAGTTACAAGTATTCTTCATTGAAGAAGCACTCATCTCTTTCACTTTTGGAATTAGAAAGATACAGTCGGTAAAAATACTTTTATAGTAAATATAACGTATATGTATATATATTATTTATACACACACATAAATATTATATATATACATATATACATATATAATATATATATTGGTTTGGTATGTTAAGATCAGGCAAAGCCTTTACATTTTCTAGAGCTTCATACCCTTTATTCTGAAATCATTGTAGAAAAAAATGTGGGTAAAAGTTATCAATATTATTTTATTTGGTAAGTAAATCAAGTCAGGTTTCAAAAATAGTACCTTGTTTTTAACAGAGACTAAAATCCATAATGAAGATAAACATAATAGAGTTCTATTATTTAAGTCAGAAGCATAAGAACATATCTATATCTGTCAGAATGAACTAACAAACTATGTTTTTTATAAACTGGAAAGTCAGTGTTTTTTGGGCTGAATGGTCATACACCCCCAAGATTCCTGTTGAGTCTTCATTTCCAGTGTGATTTGTTTGTGGGAGTTATTTGCATTTGTATTAAAAGGTAATTTGATAAAGGATGAGAGGCAGGTGTGGCCCCAGTCTGATGAGATTAGTATACTCAGAGAATAATGAGCATGCAAACAAACCCCTCATGGGAGTATTCTCTCTCCCCGGTCTAGATATTCTGAGAGAAACTGGCTGTAGGAAAACAAAAGAACAAAAGCGACCACAGATAATGAGCTATTCTCAGACTAGTCAGCTTCTAAAACTGTGAGAAATTAAATCTTTGTTATTTAAGCCAAGCAACCTTTTGTATTTCGTAATGCTAGCACACAAAAGCTTCAAGAAAATATTCAAAAGATAGAACATTTAATCTATATCCTTAGCAAACATGTGGATAGATAAATGGGCCAAGGTTAAATGATAAACTAGTACATAAATGGGCAGAATAACTCAGTGTCTCAATTTGGGAAACAATAAGCATAGAAGGAACCTGTCCTGTGAACAATGAAATAGTTAAATAGGGTTGTGCTCCTGTCCAGCCAGAGACCAAACTTCTGTATCCATAACACTCAAGGTAAGCGAATCAATCTTTCTACCAATAGTCTGGCTGCCAGGGTCTGAGGCAAAGCAAAGTCAGATGCTTTTACTCAAATAAAAACAAAACAAAGTGAAAAAAAGTTCCCCAAGCAAAAATCATTTCATAGCGTGATCATATAGTATGTATTACACCATAATGTACTTGCTGACAAGAATTTGCATACAAAACTGAAGACTGTTTTGTCTCCTGCAAAGAGAATGATCAATTTCCTCAGAGGACAGTTTCTAAATCATCACTGTCTCTTTTGTGAGTCTTTTTGAAGGAATTGTTACCAAGCATGTGCCCTTTGTTTCCAGACCGAAGCACAGAGGCTCTCCTGTGCCAGATGCATGCTCCATTTCTGGAACATGTGAATATTTGCTCTTCTCTTTCCATCGCAAGTAATAATTGAATAATGGCTAAAAAATGAATGCCTGTCTTTCCTTGAAAGTGCCTTTCAGAGTAGTCACCAGTTTCAAAATTCATTCCTGTAGAAAGTCGTTACTCTGAAAGCGTACAGGGTCCTCACAAAATTGGTCTGGTTTTAGAGGAAACTACCTGTTTAGAAAGTGAGTTTTAGTGGTTTTTCTTTTTAACAGAAATGACCCTGTGAAGTGTGAGAGTCTGCATATGTGTTGTACTTTTCTGCCAGTGAAACACAAACACAGATACCCAACTTGGATCTGCTAGCCACAGAAACTCAACCTGAATGATGTGGAACTCCGTGCACGTGTTCAGTATCAACACATACTTAATTTCACATATACTTGTTGTCCCAGCAAGAAGTGAAGAGCTCAAAGGGTTAACTTGGGTTAGAATCCCTGCATCTCCACTTACTATTATGGATGTGGGACAGGTTATTGAGACATTTTAAATTGTCTCTTCACAAAAGGCTGATGATTCTATTTAGTCCTGTAGTATAACCGAAATTTAACCGTGACTCTGTAAAGCACTCAGAGACTCATTGTCAATACTATACTCATCCTTCATAAACAAGTAAAGTAGAACCACTCCACAGATGGAGAAAAATCTCATTGACATTGTTGTTTGGATGGCTTAACATATTTTATTAGGATGGGCTTTTCGTCATTCCTTCTACAAAACAATAGCTAAGCACTTACTTAACCATGATTGATAAACATATTTGAAATGTTCTTGCTTTTGTAGATTAAGCTAAAGCATAAATATTCCTCATCTTGGATATTTTTTGAAAGCACAATGTTCCTTGAGTTGTTTATGCTAATGTGAAACTGAAATGGTAAAAACTGTAAATCAATTTCTTTCATGCACTAAATATGGCAGAGTTTAGGGAATTTTAAAATATAGCATAAAGAGCTAACCTACTACAGATTTTATTTATAAGTTGTGTAAGATCACATTTGGAGGGGAAAAAATGCAAGCTGAAGGAGACAAAAGAAATACCAAGCACTCTTTTGGTAGATGCAGAGAGTTGGATATTAATCATTCTTTTCATTATCCTCAGGATTCTTCATATCTATATTTTGTTATTTAAATATTTCTGAAATAAATTATAAAATTGTACTTTTAGCTTATCACATTAAGCTCTCGAAGGCAGAATTCTTTCTTGTGTATCTTTTCTTTATCTAATAATCAAAGGATTTCCTTAAATATTTACTTATACAGTATATATTGGAACTGTAGCCAGAAAGTTTGAGGGAAAAAAAGGTACTGATCCCTAATTACTATTCCAAAGAGTGAAAATTTTAGAGTTAAATCTAAAATTTAACAAAATCATATTTATTCTCCCATTTACACAATGAAGACTTAGACATACCTCATGCTAATCAAAAGCAATGTGGTTTTTGATGTTTTTCTGAGTGTTTATTATAATGCAGAAGCCATGGCTTTTTTATTTTTCAAAAAACATTTTATTTTCTGCATAAACAAGCTTTCAACATTCCTAGCAGATTTTCAGCAAGATTGTGGCCATTTGAAAAGTTTATGGAATGAAGGGCTTTGCTAAACCTAGCACCAAAATCTTTGCCTTTGAATACCTGTTTTGGAGGCCTATATACATTGTGTTTATTTGTGTGTATGTGTGTGTGTGTATGCTTGTGTGTGTTTGTGTGTCCTTTGTGTATGCTAGTCTACCTACTTAAGTGTGAACCTGTGTGTAAAGACCCTCTGAGGTCAATATTGGGTGTCATTCCTCAGGTACTGTCTATTTTGTGTTTTAAGACAGTCTGGAATTGTCTATGTACATATAAAGTTGTAAAGTTCCTGGCCAGTCTGCCCTAGGGGCCTGGCTGTCTCTACTTCCCCAGTGCTTGGATAACCAATATAAACCCCCAACCCTGGCTTTCTGGAGAGAAAACTTGTTCTTTGTGTTTACATAACAAGTACTTTATCAACTAAATGACCTTCTGAATCCCTGAAACAAAACTTTTAAAGTAGAAAAAAACGATATATAGAACATGAATCTCTAAGTCAATGCACAAGAAGCAGCCTTCAAAAAATACCTAACATATCTGATATTGACACAGGCAAAATAAGCCTTGTTACTAGTATAGTGAACCGTATTTTATGCCTATTTGTGACACTACATGATCTAGTGTATTTAATCTACTGCAGACTTCTTCTGGTTTCTAATAGTATTCCTCCAAATGACTGCATTCTCACAAGCGTCTTCCTACCTTTCTATTCCCATGCTTTGGGAATAAAGTATCATTCTTTATTTAGGTAGCTTTTATAAAAGCATAAACATTCATTTAAGAAATTTGTTCTCAAAGAAAACTATTTATACCACTTTTTATCACCTAATTTCTTGTGGTGAGAGAATATGATTTATCTAACTAGTTGGTAATTTTCCAGTATTACTGAATAATTGCAACACAAAGTAATCCAGACTTTTTCTAATAAGATGTAATATGATTTTAACAAATGGAAGTACAACAATAATAGAAAATGATGTTCTTAAAAAACCACAAAAGTGATGCTGAAATATTGGTGTAGTTCTAAAATATTTCCATGTTGGTATTTTTACACCAGTATTGTGATTTACAGAAACAACTGTCTCAGATGAATATTCTTTCTAATTTGCAACTTTTATTTTTATTGAAAGACTGTTGTTCAAGTTATAAAAACTGAAGTGTATAATATATAAGCCAATGTTTTTCTTGGATTACATATAATATTCAAATATATACACATGTATGGAAAGATATATGCATGCACCTTTTTATTCCTGTGTGTCAATATCGTAAGACAGAATCTGATGATTACTTAAAATAAAATTAACACACAAAGACGAACATAAAATTCCTCCCTAAGTTATTCCATTAGCAAATGGAGGTAGAATTCAGTGCAAACCCAATTCACCATAAAATACAACAAAAACTGAAGGTTCTTTTGTTAATTTATTATTTGACAATTTAACCCATGACATACATTTTGATCACACTCTTCTCTTCTTACTCACTCTCTGATAGCCTATTTTTATCTTTAGGCGTTTTTCCTTTTCCTCCCCTTCTTCGTCCTCCTCCTTTGTCTCCTCCTCCTCTTCTTCCTCCTTCTGTTTTTCTTCTTTTCTGCTTGGTGATACTTTGCGTTGACCAGGGACACTCATGTGGGCATGACTACAAATGTATCTATGCAACATGAGAAGCACAGCAACTACCACACTGAAGAAAGTTATTTTCTTTCCTCTAGCAACCTTCCACTATTATTCATGTCTGAGCAGAACAGGGCCCTATGGTCGCCTCTCCTATCTAAGACTGAATGTTTGCTGTCCCAGTCTCGTGCAAGCTGTACGTGGACAACTATTGCAAGTTCTGAGTGCTCAGCCATATCTTACTGCTAGAACAGCAATTGGCAGCAATTCTCCCTATCATTCTGCTATCCATTCTTTCTGTGCCCCTTTCCATGCTGCTCCCTGGGCCTTTGAGGGGGCTACTGGGAGTCCTGTAGAGTACACAGCAGTCACCTGTTCTCAATACTTGGGCAACCATAAGACCTTTTATGAATGGCATTCTCTGCAAAGGAAAGTTTCTTTGATCAAGGCTAAGGAAAGCAAGAGTTTAGTTTATAGATACAAAAATAAATATTGGGAAGCAGTTTGACTACGTGACCGTTTTTCATTTTTTGTTTTCATCAGCAAATGCTATTTTGATACTTAGAATTTACCTAATGATAGGATAAATATTTCAGATTTCTGTTATAAGTGAAAAATCAATATCTCCCAATCTTGATAGCATATGTTCAGAGTACTACACCCTCAACTAAATGTCTTTTTCTAAAGATCAGAGGTTTCTGACCCTTCTTGTAACCTAAAGGGCCAAAGATGATAGACAAAGATGCTGTCCATCCACGAAACCACTGCTTTCCTTGCATCTAGGGTCTGTTGAGGCCACTTCCTTGTTTGTAAGTGAAAATATTATCACCATGCTTATCTAGCTTTGGGGCAATAGTGTCAGAAGCACTTCATAGGAGTAATTTATTCTATTTGTTAAAAAGAAAAAGTGGGCTTTTATGAACAAAATACCAAAATTACATATTAGAGCCAGATGAAAATTGCACAGGAATTATATACCAATGTTTCTCATGAATGTAGCTGCAAACATCTCCAATAGAATATGGCAAGCCATATCTAAAATATACAGAGATACTATATGTCATGATCACATAAGTATTTCTCTTGTATGAGGATGGTTAAATATTTTCATAACTTATTAATATATTCCATCATTCTACCAGGTTAAAATTGGCACAATTACACTAATTGGAGAAAAACACTTGATAAAATAAGACACTACTTCATGATAAATATTCTAAACAAAGGAGAATACAGAAATTCTTTGACTTGATACATCTAAAAAGCAAAAATCCTCAAATTAATATTCTCCTTAATGACATGAATATGTACCTTTTCATCTTACTTTTGCTGTTATAACAGAAATCCTAGTTAATTCAAGGAGTGATGAGAATTATTTAATTGAAAGAAAGATAGAAATTATTGTTCTTTTTGTGATATATTTTTATATTTAGAAAATACAAGGGAATAAATTAAGAGTCTCACCATTAAGTAGCTATTAAAACAAGCTTACCAGATAATAGTAAAGTATTCTGAAGTTTATTATATTTCTAGTAATCCACAATAGGCAAGTGGAAATTGAAATCATAAATATAATATTATTCACATAAAAAGTCTAAAAAGTGAAATATTAGGTATAAAGCTAAAATACAAGTTCTAATGCCTAGATGAATAAAACTATAAAATTTAAATGAAGAAAATAAAATGAACTACATGGAGAGCTATTTCATATTCTCAGACAGAAGACTCAACATTGTTAGCATATCAGTTATTTATTACATGCTATATAGATTCAATGCAATCCAATAAAATTCCACATATTCTCTTTATGGATATTGCCAAGCAATTTGGAAGAACCAAAGGCTCAGAATGAAATACTGAAGAAGAATAACAAAATCTTTAAGATAATATAGCAGGGTGTGTTGGCTCATTTCTCTACTTCATTTGCCTGGGAGGCTCAGATAGGAGAATTTCTATGAGTTTGGGGCTGGTTTGATCTACATAGCTACAATATGAAGTGCTGATTCAAAAAGTATAAGTGCATAGTAATTAAGAGGATTTCAGTTCCTCTGTTGAAGGATATCTGGGTTCTTTTCAGCTTCTGGCTATTATAAACAAGGCTTCTGTGAACATAGTGGAGCATGTGTCCTTATTACATGTTGGAGTATGTTCGGGGTACATGCCCAGGAGTGGTATAGCTGGGTTCTCAGGTAATACTATGTCCAGTTTTCTGACAAGAGTCAAATGAATACAGAAAATGTAGTACATTTACACAATGGAATACTACTCAGCTATTAAAAACAATGACTTCATAAAGTTCTTAGGCAAATGGATGGAACTAGAAAGTATCATCCTGAGTGAGGTAACCCAATCTCAAAAGAACACACATAGTATGCACTCACTGATATGTGGATATTATCCCAAAAGCTCAGAATACCCAAGATACGATTCACAGACCACATGAAGCTCAAGAAGAAGGAAGACCAAAGTGTGGATGCTTTGGTCCTTCTTAGAAGGGGTGACAAAATACTCACACAAATAAATACAGAGACAAGTTTGGAGCAGAGACTGAAGGAGACAAGTTTGGAGCAGAGACTGAAGGAAAGGCCATACAGAGAATGCCCACCTGGGGATCCATCCCACATACAATCACCAAACACAGACACTAGTGTGGATGCCAAGAATTACATGCTGACGGGAACCTGGTATAGCTGTCTCCTGAGAGGCTTTGCCAGAGCCTGACATATACAGAGGCAGATGCTCACAGTCAACCATTGGACTGATCACAGGGTCCCCAGTGGATGACTTAGAGAAAGAATTGAAAGAGTTGAAGGTGTTTGCAACCCCATAGGAAGAACAATATCAAACAATCAGACCTCCCAGGGTCTAAACCACCAACCAGTGAGTACACATGGAGGGACCCATAGCTCTAGCAGCATATGTATCAGAGAATGGCCTCATCAAGCATCAGTGGAAGAAGAGACCTTTGGTCCTATGAAGGCTCAATTCTCCAGGAAAGAGGAATGTGAGGGCAGGGAGGCAGGTATGGGTGGGGGCACACCCTCATAGAACCAGGAGGAGGGGCGATGGGATAAGGGGTTTCTAGGGGGGAATCAGAATAGGGGATAACATTTGAAATGTAAATGAAGAAAATATCCAGAAAAAAAAAAAGAGGATTTCAAGTTAGTGAAAGAAAAGTTAGAACTGACATAGGAGCAGTCACCAAAGCATTCAACAAAGACAAGTGTCTCTGGTGAATGGTGCTGTAGTGACATTGGGGAAAGGCCTCACACTCTTGACAGACTTGACTCAGTGTTATTTTAGATCTAAATGTAAAAATCCTAGAAAACATAGAAAAATTCTGGAGTGCTTTTAGTACCCAATCTTACATAGCCTCAGGAGAGAGGACACATGAAGGTTCTGGAAAACTATATTTTAGTAAAAATCATTATAGCTTCCTTCTGAAAAGCAATGACTAAAAATTTAAAGACAAGCTACAGTGAGAGACAAAAAAAAGATTTTTCCAGATATCTACCTGCCCGAAGACTATTGCTAAACACATTTTAATAATGCAAAAAATGTATATCAGCAATAAGAAAAGAAACTTGATTAAGGCATGACCAATAACAACAACAAAAATCTTAAGTAGATAATTTATTAAAGATTTGTAGATGGAAAGAAGCATAAGAAAATCTGCTCAGCAGCATTGTATTACAGATGTAAATGTTAAAACCGTAATGAAAGACTAATAGAAATGCAATGAAATATATTAAATACAACAGACATGCAATTAAATGGTGAAAATAAAAATACCATCAAATGCTGGCAAGGCTGTAGAACAAAAGACACTCATGTTTCTTACCAGTAGTACTAAAAATAATGTCTACTTTAGACAAGTTCAGCATTTTCTACCAAAAGTAAAATTATTCAGCCACATCATCAGGGAGTTATGCTCCATAACATTCAGTTGAGTTAACAGAAAACTGTTTGTCCATCCCAAAGCCAGTATTTAGATGTCTATAGCATCTTTTTTTGTAGCTGCTCAAATTTAGAAGTAAGTGGGATGTTCCTTAATAGATAAATGGATAAGACTTATATGAGAAATCATGTTTTAGATAAGAAAAGATGTAATAGACACATATAATGGAAAGTTTATTTTAAGGGCTAAAATTTAAGAAATCTATTCTTTAAAACCCCGAACGACTTCATTAAAATAGATGGGACCAATTTATAAAAATGATGAAAAAAATCTATTGGAAGCTAAAGGAACCTGGAAAAGACTGGGACCGATGACTGCTGAAGAATCCCCAGTAGTGCTACTATTTTTAGTCTAGTTTGATCTTTGGACGTCTGCCAGACCATAACAAAGCACATTCCAGATTATGATTAGCAGATCCTCTTGAGTTGGCTGCAGTGCCATTTTGCTGTCTGTCAACATCCATACCATCTTGCATTAGAGCAGCGTGCCAGATACATAGCTGCACTTGCCATGGAAGCCAAGATTGCTCATGAGATTCTGAACATTGGGACAACAATGTTGGATAGTCTATTCACATGAGAACTTTTCTTTATGAGTTTTCTCTTTCTTCTGTGGCCAAAACAGGAAAATGCAGAAACAAACCCATAAGGGGATTGTTTTGAATGTTTGTTATTTTTGTTATTTTTTATATGAGTTTGATTTTATTCTCTATGTTGCTGTTGTTTAATACATTTTTTTCAACACAGCAAAAACCACAGCAACAATGAAAGGAAAGACAAGAATATATGGTTAGTGTGAGCAAAAAAAAAAAAAATGAGGGGAAAATGATGTCTTTGCCCACCCAGAACTGAAAGTCCTTCCTAAGTTAGTAATTAAAGCCCAGCCTGAGGCTAGAGGCTGTGTGTGCATAAACCCCAGAGATAACATGAAAACAGCCTCTGGGAGTCCTCTGAGACTGAGGATGTACACTCAGAGTCCAAGAACTCAAGAACATATGTTTTACAAGGGAGAAAGCCAACATATAAACCTTGCTGTAAGTACTACAAATAACATACGGAAAACTGATCTCATAAACTAAGAAGAAAAGCATAATAAAATAATGAATTTTGAATCCCACTATGCCAGTTAAGGGACATATTCCAGTCTTTTATCTTAACTTCCAGAAAATATGACTGAATTGAAGTGCGGGATCTGACAGCTATTTCAAGAACGTCTTCTGATTTTCTTTGCAAATCTTACACAACTGCCTACATTCTTTGCTTGCAACACCATACCAAACCAACCATCCAACAAACAAACAAACAAGAAACAACTTGAGGAAAGAGAGAAAGAGAGGGAGAGAAAGAGGGAGTGAGAGGGCCAGAGAAAGAGAAAGACAGACAGAAGAAAGATAAGACAGACATTATTGGGTTTCTGAATTAAATAAGAGTTTAGATTCGTGGTTTTTTTTATCTCTTGTAAATTGTTTTATTTATTGACATTCCAACCATTAACCTCTTCCTGGTTCCCCCTCCCACAGTTCCTCATCCCATTTCTGCTCCCCCTTGCCTCCGAGAGGATGCTCCCCCCACCACCACAAGGCATTCCTCTTGGGACCTTAAGTCTCTCAAGGATTAGGTTTGTCTTCTCCCACTGAGGCCAGACCAGGTAGTCCTCTGCTATACATTTCCCCGGGGTCTCGAACCTGCCCATGTATGCTACCTGGTTGGTGGCTCAATCTCTGGGAGATTGAGTCTGGGTTAGTTGAGACTGCTAGTCTTCCTATGGGGTCATCTCCCCTTCAGCTTCTTCAGTCTTTCTCCTGATTCAACCATAGGAGTCCCCTACTTCAATCTAATGATTGAGTGTGAGCATCTGTGTCTGTCTTAGCTGCTGGTAGGGCCTCTCAGAGGACAGCCATGCCAGGCTCCCATCTGTGAGCATATCATAGCATCAATAACAGTGTCAGGCCTTGGTGGCCCCCCATCCTTGCCTATGAGATAGATCCCAGGTTGGGCTGGTCATTGGACCGCCTTTCCTTCAGTCTCTTCTCCATTTTTGTCCCTGTAGTTCTTTTAGTGAGGAACAATTCTGTGTCAGAAATTTTGACTATGGGTTGGTAGCCCAGTTCCTCCACTTGAAACCTTGTCTATCTACTGGAAGTGGGCTGGCTCTTCAAGTTCTCTCTCCCCAAGGTTGGGCATTTTGGCTAAGGTCACCTCATTGAGCATTGATAGTCTCTCACTTCCCAGATAATGTGGTTCATCTACATAATGAAACAATACTATTCAACTATTAAAAATGAGGACATCACGAATTTTGCAGGCAAATGGATGGAACTAGAAAAATATCAGCCTGAGTGAGTAACCCAGACCAAAAGGACATGCATGGTATGTACTCCCTGATATTAGCTAAAAAGTACAGAATACCCATGAGTCAGCTCACAGACTGTAAGAAGTTTAACAAACAGGAAAGCCCAAGTGAGGATGCTTCAATCCCAATTAGAAGAGGAAGGAAATAATCACGGGAGTCAGGCACAGTGAGGATGGGACCCGGTTGGGAGAGGGGAAGGGGAACAGGATCAGGTATGGGGGCAGGAGAAAAGCCCAGAGGGCAAAGAGAATGAATGGAAATATGCAGCCTCGGGGATGGGGTGGGGGGGAGGGGAGGCAGCGGGACCCTCTAGAAAGTATTTTATGTTTTCAAGTAATGCTGTTAGATGGTAGTGATTTTAAGTTGTAGATAGCCTCAATAGGAACACCAAAAGGATCATTGCTTCTATTTGAGAAATAATCCACAGTGATAACTTTTATTAATTAGTTAATTAAATTTATTTATTTGGTGTGTGTGTGTATGTATGTATGCATGTATGCATGTATGTGTGAGACATTTATGGGGGTGTCCACGGAGGCTAGTAGTTTTGCTTCTTTGCCTGAGAACAACACATACCATCATCTCTGTGTAAAGGTCAGATGACAACTTGTGAGAGTTGGTTTTCTCCTACCACGTGTTTCTGGGGCTTGTCTCAGGTTTCAGGCTTAGAGGCAAGTTTTCTTTTCCGGTGAACCATCTCCCTGGCCCCATAGTTTATGATTATTAAAAAAGATTAGATTTGAGTGATTTGATCAAAAATTACAAGCAGCATGAGCACATATAAAAAATGGCAGCTAATGTTTCTTACTCTTATTTTCAAATTACGAAGTAGTTATACTACATTTTAATGAAATCTTGAATTATTCATGTTTTAATATTTAAAATATTACATCATTCAATTCAGGTGTATTTATTTTTTGTCCTTTTCTGATAATTCTATCATTACTCAGAGTACTGTAGTAGTTTACAATTTGGTTTGCTTACTATTTTCGTGTTTTCCTCATTATAAAGGAAAAACAACTATTTGAATCATAAAATATATCTGTATATCTGGTTTATTTCCGCTCTTGACTGTGTGAATATCATGTGTTTTGGATTAAAATATAGATTACGTTTCTATTTGAGGTTTCCACAGTATATGGCTAGGATAAATTTGAACTCAGAGAGAAAAAATAATCATGCTATCTTGAGCAAAAGATAACAAAACTTTGCAGAAACTGTGTTTCATATTTAATTTATTCGTTAAATCTCAAGAACATGGAGGGAAAGTCAGCACTATCAGTACCACTGTCCCATTTAAGCTAAAAGGCTTGAGAGCCAGGGTTGGAGATGGGGACATTTAGGTATCAAAGCAAAATAACCAGGAGTCCCATGCCCAAATAAGTAGATGAGAACTTGATCTTTCTAATCTGATTCTTCAGAGAATTGAACAATGTCTACCTTTATGATTGGGCATTTCTTATTATGTAATCTTATGAGTCAGGTATTAACCTCTCCTCAGACTTTCATACACATACTCTGAAATGCGTTCTTTGGTATCTGGAAATTCTTAATTTTTCAAAGTTGACTTGATAACTGTATAGTCATCCATGCGGTGCAAGACATTCAGTTCCTCTTCGTCTTCATCATTGGCACTGTCACTACTTGCTTCTAACCACTGTGGTTTAGCTTGCACTTACATATTCCTTGGTAACAATAGCTGACAATTTATAGGGATATTTACTTAAATGACAAATGGCTGCTAGTTGTAAATACACCAAAATTCTTTTATGTTCAATATTGACCTGTCATTTGTATTTATTTCATTCTTTATTTTTGCATTTTAAGCCACATCCTTATATTTTTGCTTTTAAACATGTTTAAATATGTTTACACATAATTTTATGATTTATGATTCAGGATTATAGTTTTATTTTAATGGCAAAGAAAATGCCTTTACATCCATTATGCTTGTTAATGTATTTATATTTATTTATATTTATTTATTATCTTGTTTTACATGTTAACAGATATATTTATATTTGCTTTTCTACATTTTTCTCCTTTTTGTTGGCTATTTTTTTCTACTTGTTTGAGTTTCATGTTACATTTTTTTTTTTGTCAATGGCTAAAAAATTTCCAGGAATCAATTAAGAAATAATGGAGCAAATGGAAGTCCCATTCAGAAAAATAAACAATATTTAATATAAAGGACTATATGTTTATAGTTTATCAAAATCGGTCCAAATATATTATATCATTAATCACAGTGTCAACTAAAATAGGGATCACACTATTAGATGTAAGGCATTCGGTATTGAGTTATGAAGTTAAAAGGAGCGGATCATGGTTAACGACAGTGGTGCCAAAAGGGAATGTCAAGCGTTTCCAAAGTCTCAGGGGCAAAAGAACTCACCACCTCAAGGCACAGGAAGGGAGGGTAACACCAGCACTATGGGATGATGACAGAGTGTCCTTCTTGACCAGAGAACACCTCAGAGGGAGGATTGCATACCTGCCATCTGGCCTGCAGGCTGCCATAGTAAACATGAGTACAAAGCCAGGAGTGCACCTGTTATCCTAGCACGTAGGACAGTGAGGCAGGCAGAACATGCGCTCAAACATAAGAAAGGAGATAAAGGATAAAAGGGAAATTTAGCAGAAGACGCAGCCTGAATTGGTCTATAGAATCAGATACAGAACTTGGTGGGACATCTGGCTTATCCAGACATAGTCCACCATGACTGCTCAAAGCACAGGTAGCACCTGGGATATGTCGTGCACTGGGAGACACTTTCTGAGGCATAGTACCTGGGAGTGAGCAGAAGTTCCAATGGGAGAATACTGGAATCTACACCAAAAAATAAAAATGTATAAAAATGTTAAAGGTAGAATAAACTAAAATAACACCCCACACACACACACACCCCATATAATAGTAAATGCAGGACCAAATTTAGGAAAGAAGTTTCTTGCTTTGGGATTGTTGCTGAGAAGTGTAACTCTAAGACTTTTCTATGTTAAAACCTACAGGAATTCCAGTTAGCAAAGAAAAATCAGTAAAATAGGGATCCAGCTCTCGCTTCATAAACCATGAGAGACATTCATGGGTAATGATAGCAAAGCTTAATAAATATTATCATTAGTGTTGCTATTAAGAACTTTTTCTAATCACCTTAAGTCTATGAAACTTGAGTTCATTTTATTTATCTCTTTGATATGAGTGCTACCAGTACATACTTTAACATTTGGCATTTGAATCACACAATGTAGTTAATTTTTTATTATTAAAGCTTTAAATAAAAATGGACATTGAGTTCTCAGTTTCACATATTTTTTTGCTTTCTTTTTTATTCTTAATTTAGTTAAAATTTATTTGACGTATTTGTGTGAGTACCTGAAGAGTTTCAAGGACAACTTGCTGGAGTTGGGTCTCTCAGCCTCCATATGTCTGTCCCAGGAATAGAACTCAGGTTGTTATGCTCTACAACCTTGACCCAGGTCTCATCTTATCAGCCCTGGTTTACGATATGTAAGAATAATGTTTTAAGAAAGTGTCTACAGCCTGGTCTACAGAGTGAGTTCCAGGATAGCCATGGCTACACAGAGAAAAAAAAAAGTGTCTTTGTTCCTTTAACTTGATGCTATGATAAGATACACTGACAAAAGAAACTGAAGAGACAAAAGCTTCCTTTGGGCTCCAGATCCACATTATAACCTGGAAGTAAAAAATCAGGAGTTGACTAAACAGTCTCCAATGTCAAGAAGCAGAGCACTAGGACTCTAGCAAGTTGACAATTAACAATCACCATCAAGGAGAGCAAACAAAATATGGTTTCAGTGGCAGTTTGTTTGCATTCTATTATTTCTTATTTCAGAAGTTTAGATGCGATAGTTTCTTCTCTCTTAATATATATACATATATATGTATATATATTATATTTAACATCTATTTTTATTTAATTATAATATACTATATGTGATATATAATAATAGTTAAATATATAAAGATTATATATAAATATATATAAATAGTGTGTGTGTGTGTGTGTGTGTGTGTGTGTGTGTGTGTGTGTGTGTGTGTATTTTTAAGCTCTGGGGAGCCATAATGAACCTTCTTTGTTAGAGAACTTTTCAGGTTTTTGCTGTTGAATGTCATATTTGTACAAAGAGAATAAGGTCCCCGGAGCTCCCAGGGACTAAACCACCAACCAAAGAGTACACGTGGAGGGACCCATGGCTCCAGCTGCATGTGTAGCAGAAGATGGCCTTGTTGGGCATCAATGGGAGAGGAGTCCCTTGGTCCTGCAAAGGCTCCATGCCCCATTGTAGGGGGATGC
This sequence comes from Uromys caudimaculatus, assembly GCA_028551405.1. Taxonomy (NCBI): domain Eukaryota; kingdom Metazoa; phylum Chordata; class Mammalia; order Rodentia; family Muridae; genus Uromys; species Uromys caudimaculatus. The sequence continues at coordinate 137,810,074 of CM052700.1, forward strand.
TAGAGTGGTGAGGTGGGAGTGGGTGGGCGGGTGGGGGAGCACCCTCATAGAAGACAGAGAATGGGAGAGGGGGTTGGGATTTGTGGAGGAGAAACTGGGCAGGAGGATAACATTTGAAATGCAAATAAATAAAATAACCAATAAAAAGAATATAAATGCTTATAATACAAAATCTTTTTCTGACTTGACCATTTTACCATGTATTCTGCCCTTCTTCATTTTAAAACTGTTTTATGTTTAACTTTTTTCAGATAGTGTACTGTTATCAAATTTTTCCTCTATCCCAACTCCTCTCAGGTCCTCCCTACTTCCTCCTTACCCACCCTACTGTGCATGTGTCCCCCATGCTCTCCTCTCTCTAAACAACCTCAAAAAACATTAAAACTAACACCAAGACCCCCAAAAAAGGAACACACGCGCTTGCGCACACATACACAGGTACACATCACAAGACCATAGAGTGCATCTTGTGTTAACTATAATCCTGGAGAAAACTGATTTTCCTTTTCCCAGCAGGTATCAGTTGCAAATAACTTCTTGGATAGAGATCAAACCCTGTGTCCAATTCTGCTTTTAATGCTAGGCTGACAAAATCCAACCAACACTAATAAGAAGAGGTAGGGAAGGCTATTGCATCTTCATTCAGGAAAAAAATCCAGAATGAGACATTACAATTCTAAGCATCTCTGCACCAAATACAAAGGCACCCAACATTATAAATGGTCCACTTAGGATTTTTGACTTACTCTAATGTTTAGAGTGTAAATCACATTAAGCAAATGATCCACCGCTTCCCAATTTCTCAAATTTACCATATTTATATTTTAAAACATATAAAAATTTATTTCTGTGTTCTAGTTTGTGTTTATTCATTTTTACCTGCATATACACACACTACGTGCATGCATGATGTCCCAGAAGGTCAGACAAATGTGTTTGATATCCTGGAACTTAATTTATGGATGGTTGTGATTTGCCATATAGGTGCTGGGAACTGAACCTGTGTCCTCCTTTAAAAAACAGTGAATGTTCTTAGCTGCTGAACCATGTCTCCATCTCCTGTATTAAACAAAAGAAAACAAAACATGATAGACATCTGTATGTAAAAATAATCTATATACTATTCCAAACTAAACCAAAAGATAAATATTGCTAACTTATTTTTTATGTATCAAGATTATATTTTATTTATTAAGAATTAAGAAAATTTAAATGGTGTGTTTTATTTAATAACCACCTTAGGTAATTGCATAACAATACAGGGATTGAAAATGCCTTTCCAGATTGTTTAAAGATAATTGCAACTCGATTTATTTCTCTTTAATTGGGAGCAGGTTTTAAATAAATTACCAAATACACAGGCTAAGTTTGTTTTCATTTATTGAAATTTAGTTAATAAATACATGAATAACATTTCAGAGTATGTTTGTTCCAGAATTATAGTGATTCTAATTTTTAAGGTATATGAACAACTAAAACCATAGTTTTTGTTTTCTAGTTTACCTTGTATTGGTTAAATTTCCATAAAGACTAATAATTTAGTAACACAAATATGCTATGTCCTAATGTAATTGGAGATTCAGTTATTTAAGAAAATGATGGTCTTTTGCCAAAATTAATTCTGGCAAGCAAGATTGGAATGATATATTAAATTCCAAACCATAGAAACAGCACCTCAAAATAAGAAACTGATGATTCAAGGTTGGCAGTGTCCCCTCTGCTTAATTTAAGAACAAGCTTAAAAGCTGGCTATAATAATGTTGGTGGACTAAGAATTTCTTCTTCCAAAATGTTCCCAGAGCTTCAAGATGGAATAAGACTATCAAAAGGATTATGGAGAATTACAGTCCTGGGAGTTTATTTAGAGAGGTTTGCTTGGAATCCACCAATGAAATTGAGCCACACGTAATAATAAGAGCAATTATAAAAGTGCTGAGATAATTTCTTTCTGAAAAATATTTGCTTGGCTCTTCCTTTACTTTTTAAATGCTTACTTTTGTATACGTATTAATCTGTATTAAGAACATAGATTAATTGAATCCTTCCAAATTTGCGAGAAGTCCAAACCAATTAATTGATTCCTGTCTCTACTGTTTCACTTTTTTTCCACCCTCACAATTTGAACAGCTGTGATTATCAGTTCATAACTTGAAATTATGAGCCTCTTTTAAAAAGACAGTAGTGCTCTTCAGGATGATTCTAGGGCTTCTTAGTATGGGGTGTTTAAAAATTAAATAGCAAAGTTTCCTGTGTGCTCTTCATGGAGGAGCTATTATCGGTTCAAACCAGTACAATCAGCTGTCTATTATACCTGTTTGCTTTCACAAGTTAGAAACTCAAGGAAAAGACAGAGGTGAGTAAATAAGTCGAAGAATATGTGCAGAAATAAATTGTCTGTGAAGAGGCACATTGGGGAAAATTGCAGAGGTGCAGAATATCCTCTCTTTCTTTCTGTCTCTCTGTCTTTCTGTCTCTGTCTCTGTCTCTCTCATGTGCACGCACATGTGTGCGTGCACATGCATGTGTCTGTGTATGATGTAGTTCTGTCATTTATATGAAATTATCTAGGGCAACAATATGTACAATAAAAAGTTGAAAGTGTCTGTCTATGGTGAGATCTTTTTTGAACCATGATATAACCTAAGAACATATCCTTTTGTTGTAGAATGTGAATGATGAGCCTCCAGTATGCACACCACCCCATGTAGAGACTCAGATTTATGCCACCTTTAGGGGTCCTATCATTCGCCTCAGGTGCTCAGACAAGGATTCTCCACAGGATAACCTCAGCTATTCAATCACAGAAGGTAGGTAAAGCATGTGAGTTGAACTTGGCCACTTCCACGCAGTTCTATAAGATCCTCATGTCAGATATTTTATAACTATTGGGAACGTATCATAAAATATATCTTCCTTAAAAATTAAGAAATGAAATGGAAATAATCATTCACAATATGGTTTCTATTATTTTATTACCTCATTATTCTTAGGAAACACAAACAATCAGTTCACACTTTGGAGAGAAGGTGCTGAGTCTCCATTTCTGGCCACCAGGCAAGATATCCAGTATGATCTATTGGAAGGAGCTCACGATGTAGTGACTTTCCAGTTACTTATTGAAGTCACTGATGAATTGGGCGGGAATGCAGCTAGTCAGCTGACAGCCACTACTACGGTCATAATTCATGTGCTTCCCTGGACTACAACACAGTCACCTCCTTCCACAAAAACAGCTACAACTACTGTAAGTAACAGTGGTGACCTGGGATGCTGAGGTAGTTTGAATTAATCTCATGGGAAGTTCTTGGGAACTCTCATGGGAGTTTCCCTATGGTTTGGGGATGAGAAAACATTAAAGGAAACAATTATTTTTAATAGAGTCTAATTCTTATCTTCACAATGAGGAACTATTTGAGCTGTTAGATATCAGTATTGATATGAGATAAATACATCAAGCATACACATTGTTGTGGGCTTTGCTATTTAGAATTCCCAGTGGTTCTCCAGATTCCCATCGCAGTGTTGTTTTTTTCCCCCCTCTGTTTAAATTAAGACCTAGGAATAATTTAGTATGGTAAAAAGCATCATTTTATACTTAAAAGATACCTAGTAGCTTTATCTTTTTAGAAACATTTAGACTCATGGAAAAGTAGGATAGGTGTGCCATCTTGGTTCAAGCAACAATTCCGTAAAAGGAGTGACTGACACAACAATTCCATAAAAGGAGTGACTGACACAACAAATATTTCAACTCTACAGGGTGGAGTTAGAGTGTACAAGGTTGACGATAGAGCTGAGTCAGATGGGTACACTCTTATGTCCTGGTCCAAGACTTCCATTTAGGCAAGGCTGGGTCGCACATGACTCTCTGTGAGTCTGGTCAGACTGCGCTACATAGGAAGTTCGAGGTTAGCCAGGGCTTCACAGTGAAGCTCTGTTATAAAGCAGAACAAAATAAAGAAGCTTTTCTTCATAACACCATCTCCTCACATAGCAAAAAGAGGGCAAGAGTGCTTTTTCAGCTCTTTAGTGAGGGCACTTATCCCATTCACGGAGTCTTTACATCTAAGACCTAATCCCACCACAAAGAAGAACCCTTTCTCCTAGCACTCCTAAATTGTTGCTTAGGATTGAAACTTAGGAGTTTTGAGGAAAGGCAAGCAACACATTTGGTATTTAATACATTTAACTTAATAAATTTATTATTATTTACAAATACTACACGGTGTAAAATAACGGTACACTTGTTTCAATATTTGAGGTTGAAAATACAGTAAGTTTTCATGGGAACTCTTTAGTTTTTCCACTGCAGAGGAAAATAAAATGTAGGATTTTTTAAAAAGATATTAATATTAATAATTTCATACAAAGAGATGAAAACTTTTCAAGGGATAGGCATCAATTATCCCAGGAAGAATATATTGAATCCCAAGGAAGTGATGAAATAAGCTATGTTCTCTATTGGGACAAAGAGACTTGAGCATATAGCTTACTGATGAAGAAGATTGATTGATAGATTGGAACATGGCATGTCTGGAAGCTCAAGGATTGTGTGTCAGGAAAGACCTGAAATTGTAACCATCTCACAGCAGAGATAAATTCATAGTGTTTGGTAGAGCTCAATGATACTTAAATAAAGCAAATGCTGTGGTAGAATTGATTTGTGCGTGACTTCAGACAAGTCAAGTTTAAACAGTCACATGCCTATACACAGCCATGACCTTACTAACATATCACTGATGTCCCCATGTGACAATGCTAATCCAAAGTGACACACTTGAAACATTAGTCCTTTGTTAAATAAGTTCCAGTAAAATTGCATTTATTGGCTTTATAGATAAGTTTAGTTTTAGATACAGAAAAAAACATAATAATACAAGCTTTGATATTCTAAATCTAAAAAAATTAAAATGAATTGTAATGATACAGTACTGACCACTCTCCCAAATGAAGCTATGTGCCTTATTAAAAGATTCGTATTTAATGGCTTGAATTCTTTTCCAACACAACCTTCATAAATAAAATAGTTTTGCCCATTGATTGAAGCTTGGTCTTCTGTGTCAGGGATTCTAGTCATACATTTTGTTCAGTCAACCATCATCAGTTATGATTTTAAGTAGGAATGTTCTTCTGGCAATCAGCAATTAGTTTTTCTCTCTACTCAGCCATAGGTGTGTACTCATCAAACTTTCACATTCTATGAACGTTTATTGAGACATTTTATAAGTCATGTAAGCATTGTGAAAGGCCTATATTGTTAGTAATGCAGTAAGACATTGGACTGGTATTCCAAAGACTTATAATATATTGTTTCTCCTTCCTGGGTCAGCATGAACCTCATCTTCTTGTTCTGACTCATTTTACTCTGCTTGTTCCTGATCCTCTGTGAGAGATTATTTTAGCTTACATTGTTATTAGGAGGTAAATTCATCCCTCACAACTTATGTTTACACCCAAATTTCTGCTATCCAAAAAGCTAATTAAGGTAAAGGCAAGCAAAGCAGAAGTCATCATAGTAAAATGCAATAGGCAAAATAAACAAGTTCTGTAGCAAAGCATACAGGAATTTTAAAAATTTTGTAGTAGACCTAAGTGGTATTATAATCCATACTTCCCTTGGTAATGCAATTTAGGCTTTCTAAAAGAAACAGGGCAATTAAAACTATCTGGAAATGATTACCAACTTGTGGCTTATGAAGTTATTTCACGAAATAAGTTATTTCCCCTTAAAAATTGTGTCAGTGTTAATGTTTGTATCTGTACTTATGTAATACATAGATCTAAACAGACAGATATGTATACTTCTCTTTATGGAAAAATACTACCAACCAGAAATAACCTTCCCAGTTCTGTAGTTCAACTTGTTTATAGAGGAAGAAAAAAATGTTACTCAAAGAGTTCTAACTCCAATGTATTTGCTTGAGTATTAATATACATATATTCAAGCCGGGCAGTGGTGGCACACGCCTTTAATCCCAGCACTTGGGAGGCCGAGGCAGATGGATTTCTGAGTTCGAGGCCAGCCTGGTCTACAGAGTGAGTTTCAGGACAGCCAGGGCTACACAGAGAAACCCTGTCTTGAAAAACCAAAAAAAAAAAAAAATTATATATATATATACATACATACATACATATACATATATTCAAAAGCAACTACATAAAATCATTGTTAAATTTATATTTCTAAAGGTTTGCTAAAAGAATAATTAACCAGCTATTATTTAATTTAAGTATATTATAAAATTATTTGTTGGCATACAGCATTAAATAGTTAGAAAATAGTAATAAAATTTTTGACTAGAAATGCCTTGTAGCAACTTGTATGACAACATTTGAAAGGTCAATGTGCCAACGTAAGGAATATAAACTTTATTTTCCATTATGAAGGCTCTATATCCAGGTGATGAGATATTTGTGCCAGACACAATGTTTTCATGTTTAATAGTGGTTTTAAGGGCACAGGAAATATTGGCATATTGTGGAAGAAACACCCACAAATGACATTAATTTTTTATAGTAATGATAGGAATAAAGGAGACCCGAAAAAAATGTTTATATATAGTAAAAATGTTCATGAATTTTGCTCAAAACAGGTCAAATATAAAAACACAATACATCACTGGAGAAAAATCTTTTTAGGACTTAGCCATTATTATTACAAACTATCTTTTATTATTATTATAAGACAATCTTTCTTCTTAGAATGTTAAATTAGATATGAAAACTTAAAAACATTTTAAATGGTCAAAATATGCTGCCAGGATTTTTACTGCTTTTAAAATACAACTACAAATCCATTATAAAAATAGAACATTCTGAAAAACCATATTGCTAACAATGCCTGTGAGATTTAGAGGAAAGAATTTATAATGATAAAAAGCTTAAAGCAATTAAATTTTATTCAATTATATTACAAATAGTATAGAATACATCTTCATCCTAAAATTCATTTTAAATACAGAGAGAGATCAACAAAAGTTTCTTTTAATTTTTCAGAATATATGCAGGGCACCTTAGAAATTATAACCTGTAGAAGACAATCTACAGACTTCTGCATATTTTACACTGCCAAGTATGGCAGAAGTACATTCCGAGGACAAACGCCATATTTTACAAGAAGGACATATGACATTTCCTAATTGGGAAAGGTGGTGGCTCATGAACTGTTGCAGAATCTGATGAAGTCTATGTTCCTTCTATTTAGAACAACACACGCACATGCAAAATTTTATATTCCATTTCAGAGACTTGTAAAAAAAATCCAAACCACCATGGAACCCAGATTACAAAACCCTGACTAAAAACAGCAGTATATAACTGCCTCTGAATTTGTAAAAAATGTTTCCATGAACAAATATGTTCCCCTTGGAACAATGTAAACAAAGAAAACAGGCTACAGAGTCACTGAGAACACTATAAAACACTCCTTAAATGTGGTGACACTTGGCAAGATAGATGTTAGACTAGGTAATACAATTCCTGAAGGAACGGAAGCAAGATGGACTCACTTTCAAAACAGAACAACTTAGTTAAAAGGCTAATAACAAGTGAGTCCAACCATGGACTGATGAGAACAAGCAGAAGCAAAGTAAAGTGTCTCCTGATCACCCTGTGCCTCCTCAACCAGAACTTCTTCCTCAGGAAGAGAAGAAGAAAGACACTGAGTCATCTTTCATGAACTGAATTAAATTCTACAACTTAAATGTATGTTGTCTAAAGAGACAGTGAGGTAACTGGCTAGACACTGTTTCCTGCAAACACAATTCCCCAGATGAATCATGAATCAAAATTCCAGAGACTGTGTGCAGCAAATTGAGCTCATAATAAAAATTCCAGGACTAATATCTATTTTGACAGAAGGGAAGATGGTAGAAACTTTAAATCATCCTAATTTGTAACTATGGTTTTCATTCCTATTTCAACATAAAGCATAGAAGGAAGAAAGTCTGTAAATAACTCTGTCCAGCCTTTTCATCAGTTATTCTGGGTAGCATGTCCATATTTCACGATGCATATCAGGACAATGAAAAGGTTTTATCCTATCAGTGAAGAACTGAAAAAAGATCTTAGTGCATGGAATGGCAAAATCCATACCTCTTTATTTATTTCACTGAATCTGAACTTAAAAAAACAAATTCTCAAGCTTTCTTTGTAGGTCCTAGCTCTGTGTGCTTGTTCCCCTACTGTACTCACTGGCACACTACTTTTCCAAAACTAGTTTTCTCATGCCAAAAAAAGCAATACTTATGACTATGTACCTCATAAAATAATTTGCAATTAATTCACTTTAGGTAATTAAAGCCCAGTATAAATGTTTAGAAACGTCTTTCTTCTGAGGAGTCTTGGGTAGATTAAAGTTGATCACAGTGGTGATGTTTATACCACAGAAGTGGTCCAATGGAGCAGCCCAGGATTTTGCTTTGTTTGTCTTGTTAGAGTTGGTCTATCAGCCTGCTCTCAGACCTGCCATCATATTCTTCAAGGAACTTAATGCATAGAAAATATTTCAAAGCAAGTGAGATTCATGTTTATATATAATTAACAAAATACTATTAAACCACCAAAATGAATGGGGAGCATGTATAATCTTTTGTTATAATCTTACTCCTTTTAAATGGCAATGCATTACTGAGGCCATTTTTTAATTACCGTGTACCTACAGAAGCAACAGACGACTCAAATAATTTTCCTTTTATGGTCATATGACCTTGACCTCCATATTCAACTAAAGCTTATGTGACTCTGAGCATCTTCCTGCCTCTACTTTTTAAACCCATTAGAGACATGTCTTTTTGCCTTTATTTTGAAGCAGGGTCTTACTAGATGGTACAGGCTAGACTCACTGAAGATGTCTAGGCTTCAGAAGATGAAGAACTGGGATTATGAGTGTACACTCAAGGATAAATCTACTCTTTACTTTTTTATATCAGCAGCAGAGATGAGGGAAATGTGTGGACTGCTGTGAGCAGGACCTTAAATGCAGTCTGAACTGGCTTAGAAAATAGAGTTCTCTCTATGGCATTCATTTGATAACTGCACGTCTCTACCTCTTGAACTGAACTTCCCTTGTGAACATAAGAACTAGAGTAGTAAATGATCATACATTAATTAACTGCCCAGAGAATGCTTACAAACTCATGTAAAATATTCACATTCTTCATTAAGATCCTACTATGTATCTATTATTGTAAAGGATAAAAGAAAATATATTAAATTATAATTTATTTTTGTGGCATGGAAAATTAAATCTTGGGCCTCACATGTGCCAAGCAAACACCTTGCCAATAAGCAAACCCCTTACATTTCTTTTTGCAAAGTGTTTTGTGGCAGAGTCTTCCTAATGTGCTACTCTGGCCTTAAACTTGTGGTCTTCTTGCCTAACCTTCTGAGTAGCTGGGACTATAATCCTGCACAACGACACACTGGAAAGTTTAACTTCTTAGTAAAGTAAAACAAAACAAATGCAATCCATCTGCCTACGATATCAATTACTTATAAAACAAACAAATGTTGAAAAAGTGAATTGATACCAATAAATATAGAGCCTTCATTGTAAGGTAGAAATTAAGGGGAAGAGAATTATGTCTGTTTTACCAACTGTGAATAATGGGCATGATGGTAGTATCCTCTCTGCATGAACTAATAATAACTGCTCCCTTGAGCATATGGGGAATGTAAATACTATGCAGCTTGAACCTTCCAGTGTTCAAGGTCTATTTGTGAGACTAGGTATTGTTCTTAAGTTGCAGACATGGGGACTGTGATTAAGTCACCTTTCTCAAGTACGCCTGGGAAATAAAGACTATTGCTGTGTCTGGAAGTTACATGTTAGACACGTGTTTGAGTATTTTTCTTCTATGTGTATTATGCCACAATAACAACTCCTTAAGAACTAAGCTGCATGGGTAACTGGTGCATTTCAGTCAGCCTTTTCTGGGTTTCAGTACTCATCCAACTCTCGTAGGAAATAAATACAGAATAACTGAAGAGATGCGTAAAAGATGCTATTGTAAAGGCATTGGTAACACTGAAGAAAACCAGCCAAGTGTGTGTGTGTGTGTGTGTGTGTGTGTGTGTATGTATGTGTGTGTATGTGTGTGTTGTGTATTCCTGTTGTTTCATATGTGAACTACATCCTAGATGAAATATATATAATTTCCTTTTTTATTATTGTGCTTGATTGCTCCTGTGCCTAAAAGTACAAATTAAGCCTCAATAAAAGTGGGGTTGGGATACATAGTGTAGGGGAGAAAGGGAAAGGAGACGATCATATAATTATATTACTCTCAAAAATAAAAAGAATAATAAAATAAAAAATGTTTATTGAAGAAAATGAAGGAAAGAAGAGTCTCCTCATCCAATAAGATTGTATTTGCTTACTTCCACTGAAGTCGATAGTGATTAAGATTGTACAAAATACACAGGGCAAAGTCCAGTGGTTTTCTGTGCTGATACTGTGAGCAGTTATGCTGGTTTGAATAAGTATGGCTCATGTAATCGAATGATTACTCATCTAAAGATGGCAAAATGTTTCTATTTGAGGAGGAGTAGGAGATACGGTTTTGTGGAAGTGGGCTCAGGATGTAGGTCTCAACTACTTCTTCAGCAGGATGCCTGCCATGCTCTTCACCTTCCACCCCATCATGAAGATAAAGGACTAAGCCTCTGAAACTGTAAGCATGCCTCAATTAAATGTTTTCTTTTGTAAGATTTGCCTTGGCCATGTCTCTCCACAGCAATAGACTAAGATAGTAATCCAAGGGAGATAAATCAGTGATCAGGAAAATATAAGAAATTAATTCATATTACATCATTTTAATTTTGATTTTCCTTTTTAAGCAGTATCTTCCAGATATGGTCCTGCCTTTTCATTTTATAAAAGAAGACAATTTATTGTTTTAAACTCTTATTCTGTGTTTTATTTTAGACAGTCTTCTACATAGTTTAGTCTGGCTTCAAACTTCTTTTTTGATATTTATTTCTATGTTTGTGAATTAGTGTGTTGATTGCATGTAGGTATGTGCACCAGATACATGCTGGTATCCATGGACGTCAGAAAAGGACATTGGATACCGCAGATCTGGACTTAGGATGTTTGCAAGATATGTAAATAGTGGGAAAAAAACCCAAGTCTTGCAAGAGAACAGTGTTCTAAATGACTATGACTCTTAATATGGGGTGGGTTAGGATCACAGCTGTGCACTAGTATGTGTAGAAGAAGTGTCTGTCTTTATGTTTTAAAGTTCTCTGTTTCTTTCTTTTGTGCCATTATTTTTATTTCATGGAATAAATTAATTGAATCAGGGCCTAAAACATAAGGTTAGATAAGAAGCTTAAAGACCATTATCATCATTTAAAAAAACTAAATCTAACTGGCAGTTCTTTTTTAATTACAGGCATTCCTGACAAACATCTTTAACTTTAAGCTTTAAAATGTTCTTCATAGCCATTCACTCATAATATTATCAGGCCACCATGCTGAACGGAAATAAAGTTTGAAATGAAAGAATTTGTAGTGACGTAGAATCATGTAGAGGCTGCTAAAACAGTTTTCCTTCTGACAATAAACAACAGTCTTACATCCAAATGCAGTGGCAGAGTGTAGCGTTAGTAATGTGGCAGGTTCTGGCTTGACTTTCAGTTCTTCCTCTCCATCACTAGGTAAACCTTTGCTGAGTCATTTACTATACTGAGCCTCATTCAGTCTGTCAATAAGGATTACTAACAGGGGTTGTATCAACACTTCCTGTTGCACTGGTCAGAACATAAGATGTAATTAATATATAGCATACTTCATCGATAATTTTTAATTGACTGAAAACATACAGAAATAGATTGTTTCTTATTTCGAAGCATTCAGCACAAATCACTTAGTTCTCAATTACAACTTCCACTAAGGGAAAATGTTTCTATGTTTTCTTTATCATACTAAAGTTTTCTAATATTAATTTTGTAACTTTTACTATCTCCAATAATTCGTTTTACTATTAAAAGTTATTTGACATGTTCATTAGACATCTATTCTGTATTTAATAAAGTATTTGAGAATAAAATTTAAATGTAAACTTCTTATTGACAATCTTTTTGAAAAAGTCTCCTTTAGCTTAGCAAGGAGGAAATGGAAGAGCATGAAAGGCAGAAGAAATAATCTAAGTTGAGCCCTACTATGTGTTACAGCTTTGGGCATCTGCTGTGACTCTGATTCCAAACACTGATGAAAGATTCCATAACAGAGAAGATTATTCTTACTGTCTTTCCTGTAAAGTATAAGGAGTTAAGTAATTAAGGTTATGAATCAAAGTAAATCAACTACATGCAGCAGGAAGAGGTTTAGTGCATGACCAAATGACAGATGGGGCATTCTTCTGTTTTCTCCAGTGCTTTACCTAATGGTGAAGTAAATTTCTGATGACATCCAGAGCTCACCATCCGGAGCAGTGCGTTTCCTCACTTCATATCCGTATCAGTCACTGTATGGAAGGCCAGGCCTGTGTCTGAGTCCACAGGTGCCTTTGGGTTGTCTACTTAGACAAACATGACAGCATTCCAAAAATGTATCACCCTACATTTCAAAGCAAATATAAAATGCTTACACTTTGTACAACCATGAACGTATAATTTAAAAGGAATTCTATGAAGTGCAAGATTTAGTATCTGAAGTCAATTTTCTTGACAACATCGTGCAATTAATGTGTGAATAAGATTTCTTTCCTAGTAGTGAAATTTATGTATCTAAATGCATCTATATTTGAGTTTTCACATTAAAATTGTGATTTGATTCAATCAAATTCAAAGATTTGACCATCACTGAAAGTCCAAATTCTTTTCTAGACGTTAAATTATTTTCTCAAGGTCACAGATTTACAAAATGACATAACCAGGAAGATCATGAAAAAAACAGCAAGGCGTGAAGGTTGAGGGATCGCGTGACTAGTGTCGTAAATAAGGTATAAAATAGAAGGGAGGGGGTCCTAGCACACAGTCTGAGAAGTTCCAGTAAGTACAGAGGTTGGTTCCCAGTAAATTAAGTTACACTTCATTTTGACAAGTGCTGTGAAGGATAAACAAATGTAGGGCAGATGTCGTATCAAGTTCTGGCTTGAAGGATCTGAGAAAGTCCCAGAAGAGATAGTGGAATTTTAGGTAGGTTTTGACGGACAGAACGAGAAGCAGAGACATTAAGCAACAGACACAGTTGAGGAAATGTAGATTCGTGAGCACATGGTTTATTAGTGAGCACATGGTTTATTCATAAAAGGAGAATGATCAAGTGTGTCCTGAGACAGAAAGTGAGGTTGGCCTGAGGCACCGAGTTAAGAAATTAGGTAGACTGACAAAGCGTGGAAAGCAGAAAAAAAGAAGAGAGAGAGAGAGAGAAAAAAAGACGACAGGCAAGGAAGTTAGTCAGGCAAGTGCTACAACAAAAGGCCAGGCAAGCGCTGATCTCTGATGACACTATTGTGCACCATGGTCACCACCAGACCTGCAAATAATTAAAACATAAAGCAATAGCTTAAAAAGCCTTGTGAGCAATGAGAGTATGGACCCCACACCCAGCACCATTCTTTCAAGTTCTTTTGAATCACCAGTGGAAAGCGTGTAGCGTGGGAGTCCAGGCTACACGAAATACACATTTAAATATTTACTCATTGTACAGGGATTACTAGATGAATTAGAACAGCTCAATGTGCTGTACAAAAGTTTTTATTAGGATCAAATGAAACAAGAGACACAAAGGTCTTGTAATAAGCATACTATGTAAATAGAAGCCATTTATATTGTATTAATACCTGCAGAAAGATGTTGTTCTTTATACTTCACTTCTCAGTGTATTATTCTGGCTTATTTTAGAAGACTGACATATTTGGAATTTATGTGTGACTATTTTTTAACATTTTTTTTAAAAATTGGATATTTTCTTTATTTACATGTCAAATGTTTTACCCGTTCCAGGTCTCCCCTTCAGAAACCTCCTATCCCCTCCCCCTCCCCTTGCCTCTGTCAGGGTGCTCCCCCACCCACCCATCCACTCCTGTCTTCCCTCCCTGGCATTCCCATACACTGAGGCATCTAACACCCTCAGGACCAAGGGCCTCTCCTCCCCCTGACGGTCAACAAGGCCCTCCTCTGCCACATATGCAGCGGCCAGTGCCATGGGTCCCTCCATGTGTATTCTTTGGTTGGTGGTCCAGTCTTCGGGAGCTCTGGACACTGTTGCTCCCTCCATGGGGCTGCAAACCCCCTCAGCTCCTTCAGTCCCTTCTCTAACTCCTTCATCCGGCAAATAAAAAGCATTAGATAAATTTTAGGTGAGCACAGGAGAAAACAATAGGGAAAAAAGTCTTTCAAATCTCTGTCTATTTTCAGGTAGGAGAAGCAAAAATCACAGGTGAGTCTCGAGCAGTCAGCCAGGTTGCTATAGCTGTCTACTGGTATGTAGAACTGCAATGACTGTTTGCAAGATTGTGCCTTGGCATCTTGCTACACTCTTGACTTTTTAAACTTAAAATTGTCACAACACTCTCAGAGTTCGTAGCACAGGATTCTGAAAAGAATGTGCTCTTTAGAAACGCACAAGTATGCCTGTGAATTCTGCCATTTTGGATTTGACATGGTGACTCTACTCCTTTCTGCTCCTCTCTCGCAGATTCAACACAGCTATCGAATTACTTTGATCAATTATGGCCGATAGTCGATAGTAAATAAATGCTGTGCCTGAGATTCAAGATATTGTGTGACCTTTGTATCTTGATTCCGAGAGCACAGTGAATATTCAATAAATACTTGTTAGAAGGGGGAAAAAAGAGAGATGGAAGTAAGGAGAAAGATAACAAGTGCAGGTTAGAATCTGTCTTCTTTTATGGTGGCAAATGTACTTGAGATGTATTTTAGTAGTAGTAGTTTAGGTTTTGAGAGGAAGTCTTACTGTGATTCCTAGTCTACACTCTAACTCCTTAGCTCTAGTAATCCTCCAGCTTCTGTCTCCAGAGTAGCTGGAACTCCAAGGGTGTGCCACCCCACCCAGCTATTTCCTAATGATCTGAAAATAAAGCTATGTGTCTAAGTGGCACATTGTCAACCTTTTGATCTGTTTATTATTTAGAAATACATCACAACAGTATTTATTTATGAACAGTAGATCACACTATTTAAAGGGGAATGACTTAAACTTAATCTGATTTCCCCATCTGTCTTTGTTCGGACATGTCCACACTGGTTTTTATACTGTTAGTCATACAATGCTTAATCTTAACAACTACCCAAATTCAACACAGCTAGGATTCCGTTCACCGAATTGCACAAGCAATGCGATGTCGTCCACCACCTCTGCTGATGGATCCTTTATGTCTCCTTTTGCTGCCATTTTCAGTGCTTCCTACTCCCATGCCACCCCTGTGAAACTAGCCTTACAGTTTACACTACCTTAAAAGGCTCAATGCATTCACCATCTTACCCTATCTTACGCTGCCATCTGCTGGACTCCACAGTTCCTTAGGCAAGGACATTAGTCACAAACCACTGAAAGCCTTATTCATTTCTTAGTCATTTCTTGATGGTCAGACTTGAGATACTAATGGAAATTTATATGGGGGCAGGAGGAGGGAACATTATGATTCTTGGTAGAAAACAGGAAAATCCAATAATAATGTGACTCATTTTGAAATAATACTTTGTCCTGTAAAGAACTTGCTGACTCATCCTTTATGCCATTTAGTCAGTGTTCATTAACTTGTCCACAGAAAGACTTTCACAGAATCCACAAAGATATGGAAGAAATAAGCCTTGTTCAATAATAGCTTATTTCCCAGCAGGAATAATCAGAAAGAAAATAAATATGAAGAAATCCTCTCTATATACTGTATCTCATATTTTTGTCACTTGCAAAATTGTTAATGATTAATAAGTATTTATCCAACTTTCTCAGATTACTACTTCTGTCTTAAGGAAGATCTCATACTACTGGAGGCCTGACAGCTGGTTCCCAGCAGTGCTCACACTAGCAGGAGTTCTCTTTATGATGTCTCTCTACGCAGTTGCATGGTGCCTCTTCAAAGAGTAAGATTTCAGCTGTTGATTTCTTTTGAAATTGGTTGTAATGAAATCAAGCAGGGATGCCCTCAAAAACAGGTAGAAAATGGAGACAAAGATTTTGGGGAAATTTCTCTGTTGTTTTTCATTCTTTGTCATGATTACTGATTTACATTTGGACTTTGAGTATTAAGGAAATCCTTCTATCCTGAAAGTCAAGACTCATTACCAAAATGGTTGATTGAATGATTCTAGCTTCTAGATGTTGGGTTTGTTTAAAATGACCATAAATGAAATATTAAACTGTTCAAATGCATAATCAAGATTGGGATTGATGATTATATTAGCTTATCAAAGGATAGACAGAAGTCACAAAGTAAGAGACCAACGAGTCTCAGTGGTAATCCAGTGTGTGTGTGTGTGTGTGTGTGTGTGTGTGTGTGTGTGTCTGTGGTGGGGTTGTTGGGCTGAAATAATCCTGTAATTATCTTGTGATCCTCATGGTTGGGCTATTGTGACAAGTGATAGGAACACAGGAGTGGGAACAGACCGAGCGCTCTGACAGAATCAGACAGGAGCACTTCCTTTAGAAGAAAAGGAATTAGATCACAGAGCCGAGTGATAAGGGTTGACTGAAATGTAAACATCTTTCTATGGCATATAAACTCTTGTCCAGAGAGTTTGGCATGAGAAAGCTTTACTGAGACAGTGCCACTGCAGTGTGCTTTCAAAGAGCAAATGGAAGCAAAATTAACAGAAGGATACTGAAAATACTTTATTCATATCAAGGGTGATTCATCCTCCCTTTTATAAGCATAACAATGGAAGTGGGTTCATATGGATCTATTATCCTTCTAACCTTGACTCTTATCTTCAAAGATAGACTGCAAATTCTAAAAGGTAAAATGACATGATCCAAAGATAAAGGAAGAGTTTGCATGAAGGTATAAAAACAATAAGACAGCTGAAAGGAATTTAAGAGCCATTTAATGGGCATGGCATGACATTGCACACATGAGCTCACAGCATCTGAGGGGGCACGTACATAACCAGCTCAAGAACAAGCCAGCCAAAATTCCAGCAGGGCCTGGGGGTTAGGGGACTCATGATTTCTTACTTTAGCTGAAGAGAGATTGGCAATTGACTGCTGCTGGGGGTGGGGCAGGAATCTATGCTTTCCAAAGGGATGAAGCCTTTGACAGGCTACCCATGTTCCAGTAGATTCTCCTTCACTCATATCCACTCAAGCAACACTAAGTGGACTGAATGGGTTTAAGAGAAGGAGGCACTTGGAGTTAGGAAGGAAAGCAGTAGGGGGTAGGAAAGGAATGTGAGCTCTGATTTCTTTTTGCAAACTCACATACACACCCTGTATTTGATTCCTTCCAGTGTTCCTGCCTGCTCAAGACTATTTCCTCACTGTCACAGCCAGAAGAGTCAACCAAGTCTGACTGTACAGGATGAAAAGGATGCTGTACAGGTAGTGAGGTAAAGCAGGTCTGATGCTTTAAAGAAAGAAGTTTGAGGCTCTACAAATTGAGTCCTAAGTGATTCAGTGCATCAGTGCTTTAAAAGGTTAAACCTTACCTTTAAATTCTCTATCACATTTTAGAAAAGCCTTATTCATCAATGTTTATTGACTACACAATACACTTCGAGGCCTGGGATAATAGTGGAGAGCAAGTCAGACTTGAAATGAGAATTATAATCTAATGCTACTGATAACATTATCACACTTTTAAACTCAGATTGTTTATTTAATGATGAGGGGCATACAGACCAAAAGAACAAGAACAAATACAATACTTTGCAGAAATTTTACTTAGCATAGCATCAAAACACATTACTTGTTTCTAGAAGATTTAATATGAACTTTAAAACATAATTAGTTATGAGTTATAACATGCCAGAGGTTATTCAAGCTCTTTTCAGTACTAACTCTAGCATTATGTCATATAGGTATACAAATTGGTTTATAAAAGTGAACTGTTATATCATTTATGTTTTGCACATATTAGCACCAAAGTCTATATTTTGTCTTAAAGATTAAAATAACTATTTAAATATGTTCTCTAACAGGTATGATAATCCAGTGACTGTTGGTAACACCCAAACCACAAGACCAAACCTGCTGCCTGGAAATTACAAAGTAAGGACAAAGAGCAAAAACACGCTGCAGAGCCAAGAATGCCTGGTTTCTGCATCTTACACGATCTAGACAATAAAAAGCACTTATAAATAACAGATGGCTAATAGTAACTCATGCAGAGAAATGAGAGAATTCATTCAATTCAGTTCAAAGTGGGAGGGAAACTTGAAGTTAGAGTTCCCACTCACTTTTCAATGATTTAATGCTAATAACGTAAGGGGAGGCAAGGACAGTGCTAATATTTGCTGAGGTCGAATTAACGGTGGGTATTGCTGAGATAGCTTTTAAGACTCCTTTGTTCATTCTTTGGGTGAAATTAAATTACATAGATAATGTAGTG
Organism: Uromys caudimaculatus; assembly: GCA_028551405.1. Classification (NCBI taxonomy): domain Eukaryota; kingdom Metazoa; phylum Chordata; class Mammalia; order Rodentia; family Muridae; genus Uromys; species Uromys caudimaculatus. The sequence continues at coordinate 137,828,592 of CM052700.1, forward strand.
GGGTCACTGCTAAGGGTAACTTTATTGTCTGTTCATCTTTATCGATCAACACAATTATTCAGTGAATACTGACCACATGTCAATCTGTCTCATGGGAGAGCTTCTGTTGGTGCATTCATCGAGGATATGTTCTTTTCAATGCATTTGTCATTGTTTGAGTAAGAATTTTATACACACATACAATGTGGTTTTATCAAGTTCACCCCTCCCATTCCCTCTGCTCAAATCGTCCTTCAGTTCCTTCCCTCCTGAACAGGAGTATCTCCTCTCAATGTAAGATGATTTCTCCCCTTACTGAATTCCCCAAGTGATGCCAGCATGTGCATGAGTGTAGAATCTTCTACTGGAGCCTGATTAGCTGCCACAAGAGCTTCATCCTTCAAGAAAACTGGGTTTTTTTTTTTCTTATTTTTTTGTTTGTTTTAGTGCCCAAACTGAGTGAACTTTCATACCTATTACAGAACATATTTGAAATATTTATTTTAATCCAGAGCACATACTATGTACTTCAGTGTTAACATGGACATTTTTAAAAGAACAGACTCTGTCTGCCAGAAACCATTGATTGCCACTAGCTCCTTGGCTCGGCTGAGACTGTATGGCTGCCTTCCCTCTTCATGCTGGAACTTCATCTTGTGCAGGTCTGATATGTGCTTTCCCAGCTGCTCTGATTTTACATGTGAAACACTGTCCTGCTCTGGTCACCCACTGGCTCTTAGAAACCTTCCACCCTTGTGCAATGATCTCTAAGCCTTGGGCGAAGGAGCTATGGTATAGATTGTGATTAAAACGATGACTTAAAAACCCAGATCTTTTTGGACTACAGCAATAGATTTCATCTGAAACTTGATGTGACTCAATGTCTTTGACAAGTAAAATAATTTAGAGTCAACTGATATAACATTAATCCATGTCATTATTACAATGGTCATTTATTCAATATCTACCTATAAAGGTCATTTTGTAGAGTGTTTGAAAGTATTTTAGGTGATATTACATGGATTTCACTATTTATAAGTCCATATTTCAGTTTGGAGAAATGCAAGTTAAATATTGGAAGGATTAATGTCAATAAATGATAAATTCTCAAAATATGTAGTGCATGTAGTAAACACCATAGGATTTCAGAAACCTACACAGTCCCTGTGCAGTAGAACTTGCAGGGGAACTGCAGAAGAATGAGTCTGGGAGGTTACACAAAGACGTTGCAGTGTTTTATAGATGGAAATAGAGTGTTTATTTTGGCACCAAATATGGCTTTAAAACTCCTCCACCTTTCACAACTTTCCTTGCAGTTGGACGAGCATTTTTCTCTTTTTTTCTTTTTCATACTCTAGGAGTCTGCATGCTAATTCACAGTTCCATGGTGCCGTCTTCTCTAACTCTCCCTACTAACCTAGGTTAAGTACAGCCACAGAAGCCTGCACACATTACATCCTTGCTCTGTCATATAGTATGAATGGGCATGTGTGCACCATCTAGTACATGACTTCTTTTATTTTTCTCATTGAAGCAATTTTTAATGTGTTTCGCATGAAGCAAATTGTCTCTGAAGTCATGTTTGCACACAAATCCTGATAGATATCTCAGAGATTGTGGAGGCAATATGTAACTTACTTCTTAACCTCCTTTCCTCTTCCTCTCTCTATCTCTTTCCTCCTTCAAATTGCTATGCTCTGACACAGGTACCATCATATGTTTTACAAACACTATTATGTTAAGCTTTCCACAGAACTAATTGAGCAACTGACTCCTAGCTCCAAGGAGTCTTTGCCAGTGTGTTTTCTGGCATACTTCATGGAGTACTGAACACTCTCAAACATGGTCAACCAATGTCATGATCAGTCACTCCTTTAACTCCTTTGTCCCTGCTCTACTCATTCTAGACATGCTAGCCATCAAGACTTTGTCATGAATGTTTTAACACTTTCAAAGCTCTATAGATTACAAATATATCCCTTTCTGATTACTTCTCAATTTGATTAAAAATATTCAGATATTATCAACTTAACCCAACTATTTTATATTGATTATCATGCTTCTTTTTTCTTTGTTGTTTTCAATATATCTCTCTGTCTCTGTCTCTCTATCTCTCTTGCTCTCTCTCTCTCTGTCTCTCTCTCTCTCCTTACTCTATGTGTATGTATGTGTTTCTGTGTGCACTTGTATATGTATGCATACGTGTATATATGTGAATATATACATGTAGGCCTATGAAAGACAGAGGTCAATGTTAGATATCTTTCTAAATCAATTTTTGTGTTATTTTGTAGACCAACACTCACTCATTCACTCGGATTGTTAGCTACTAAGCTCTGGGATTCTATTGATCTATATGTTCCTTTCCTCGTGGCTAGTGTTATAGACATACTTGGTCATGTCCAGTGTTTGGGTGCTAGAGATGCAAGCCTGGGTTCTCATGCTTGCACAACAGGCCCTTACACACGGAATCATCTCCAGAGCCCTGTGCATCTTCGTTCTCCATTATCACACAATGTTGCACTTTGTTTCTATCTGTCTTCGATCAGGGTTCCACTCACAAGCATTTTACACCTTTCTCCTAGTATCTCCTTTAAGGTCATTTGGGGGAACTCTCCAATCCCAATGGAATCTACATATCTAGTGTATGACAGCATAAACCTACGGTGTGTTTCCTGAGAAAATGCTATGGTTCTGTCTTAACTCACTACAGTTTATGACAATGCTTTCAAAGGGCAGAACAACACAACCAGGCTAACTAGAGATTTATAATCAATTAGCTTTCCCACTTTGACTGAGGATCCCTGACAGTTCTTTCCATTTTCCCCGAATTTCTAACATATCTCTGTCTTCTCACTTTGAACTGTGATATCTCTGAACATTTCACAAACAAAAAGACAAAATTAGATTTAAAACTCACTCCGATGTGCTTGAAGAGATGCCACAGTAATTCACAGCATATGCTGCTCTTACAGAGAAACCAAGTTCGGTTCCCAGTACCAACAACTGTTGGCTTACAGCTGCCTGTAACTGCACCTCTAGGTAATTGGGTGCCTTTGGTATTTATGGGTACTCACGTATACATGCATGTACCTGCATGTGCATATGCATGTGTACACACACACACACGCACAGACACACACACACACACACACAATTTTAAATAAATGAACAAATCTTTTAAAAGCTCTCTTGGGCTCTTAAAAGGTCACAACAGAAACCTAGTCTATCTTCCAGGTACCATGGTATCTTCGTTCCTATCTCAGTGTTCAACTCTTGTTATGTATTAAGTACCCTTCTCTGATAATTTCATCACAAATATTTTTCTGCTCTGTTTCAGCTGACTAGTTTGCATGGCCTGAGATGGCAAGTCACTGTTATATTGCTTCTCTCAAATTCTCACAATTCTACTTCAAGATACTTTTAGTGACACCATTTGCCCTTATAGGAACCCATCCCAACTCTTCTTAGTGAGAAGCACTGAGTAGCTCTATACCAACTGCTAACCTTCATATATTTATTCAACTCAAAAAGTGTCATTATATAATCAATATTTTATTTATTTGCCCCATATCCAGGTCCCTATGACATACAATTTAGGAGAGTTGGCCTAATTGTGATATCTCTAAACCTGTTATTGTAAAGCCAGTAGGAAGATAACACTAAATGCTCCTTTATGGGTAAGAGTATCAAATAAGACAATTAGTCTGTTTTCAGATTTCTTGTGTATAAAGGACTCTAGGACAATAGGACATAGTTGTAAAGCATTACTTTTATTAGTATTTATGAGGTAATTAATAATGTAAGCATCTGCATATAGTGATAAAAATTTGGACCAAAATAATAATTTTAAATGTTTTCCCCAGCCATCAGTAGTTTATAATGGACATGCAGTAGATCCTGATAAGAAGCTTATTGTACCAATCAATACTTCTGTTTCTAAAACATAGAAAGCTTGCATAACACTGAAAAGTAGCATTATCGTGTGATTTATATTATACTACCCAGTTTTCACTATATTAAAGATATTAATTAAGGAAACTAAGAATGTTCATTTATGCTTAAAGATCCATGTATATTATAAATTATTATACTCTTAAAATAGCTATTGTTTCTTTTTGTGAACATAATGATTTATAAACTTTGTAGGTACTTTTTAAAAATGTATGTTACAAAAGTTCAGACATAATCCTTTTTTAACTAGTCTCAAGTACTTTTATTATCTATCTCCCATTAACCTCCATTGTTGCTTGAACAGCCTTAATTAATTTTTTTCATGCAAGGAGATTGCTCCCTATTTTGCACTACTCTTTGTTTCCTGAATTTCTTAGCAATTCAAATTCTATATCCATTGCTATTGTATAAAGAAAAAACTATTTATGGATAATATTGTAGGAACCTACTGGAAATAAAAGTTTGGGCAAAGATCCTATTGCCAATTTTTCAAATCATTAGCTAACAAAGATCAGCATGTTTTCAACGTCTGTCAATATACAGAACCCTAAATACATTCCATTACTCTGATATGATAGTGATATTTGTAGTTTGTAACTCTGTCACACCTTTGTCCTTTTGTAAAGGAAATCTTTATATATAGGGTGCTTATATAGTTTACAAATTTCAGGCCTTTTCTGACCTACTCAATTCTTTTTTAACTAACCAACCCATATTTGAAAAGAGGATAGAATTCCTATTCTCTGGATAAACTCTGTTGAATGTGCATATCTCTATTGTGCTTAGAAAATAATTACCCAATATATATAATAACAATGGTCTCTAGTATCCTTATTACATACTTATTTGAAGACAATATGAAATACCAACTAAATTATTATGCCTTGTGCTAAGTAAATACTATGTATTCAAATTATGTTTGATTAAAGGGACTTTTCTATTTTAGTTATTGATGATAACCTTTAAGAACATAAATAACAAGGTCAAAGGATTGACAAAATTATGTGTGCAATTGGGTCCCATCTATTTTTTTATAATTTTTTAAAAGCAGAATTGAGGAATGAGGATAGCAGCCCAACATAGAGGACTTTGTGTGATACCTTATCTTTGTCCAAAGATAGTACAAAGCTCTGTACCTGGACATTATCTTTGTCTGCTTCTATTTCTCTGCCTTGTGTGTATAATGATAAGATATAAAGACATTTTACTAAAATGGTAAGTGAGGTGAACAATGTATTGTTTGATTCAGATGTGGAAAGTACAGAGACAAACTGGAGTTTGGAATATTGTGGAGTCATAATATCACTGCTTAGTTTGCATACCCTCCTAGTCTGCTTTTTCTCGTGCAATCCGTAGTTGGCTTTATTGTCAGTAATTGTGGAAACCTGTATCCAAACAAAGATTTTGGTTGACTAAGGATGGAATACAGAAACAACCAGTCTCTGCCTCAAATGACTCAAATGCACATTATACATTTTATTCTCTGTCTCCAGAGGCTACCATGATGTTCTCCTACAACCTAATAAATTACCATGCAAATATATCACTATGACGATATAAACATGTGGTGAGTGAAAGAAGCTCTGAGGGCATGGATAAGAAACAAAAGAAGTCCTGAGTGAATGCATGTTATTGATTAGGCTCCCAAGTCACACCACAGGGACTTTGGAAAGCCTTTACGGGGTCAAGTTCCAGGACTTGGCCAAGCCTTTCTCTGGTCAAAATACAAGGGTTTACCAAAAATTGACCAGTGTGGACAGAATCTAGCAGCACAGCTTCTTCCTTCTGGTGACTGAAATGTGACAGTGTGCCCCTATGGAAAGTAGCTAACTGCCCGTCTCTCTGTTACATATAAGAAACGTGCTGGAGTATCAGGTTATTACATTGGTGTTACTCCATCAGGTTCTCAAGCCCACATGATCCCAGTTTTTCAGTATGCCTGTCATTTCTTCATTCTCATGTTACCCTAGTCAGGTTTCCAAGACCAAGACATGAAGTATGTGGCATGAATACACTTTGCTGAAGGACTGAATGAGACTCAAGCACAGCATTTTATTTGCTATCTTGTTATGTTCTCACATTTATAGTCCTATCTTAAAATGTATACATTTCCAGGAACAAATTTAATGCTCCTTTGCATGACACATGAGTGTTTATGTGTGGACTACCATGTTATTTTAATTTATACAACAAAGTATAAGATTAGATATGGACTTAAAATTGCAGAAAAAAGTCTAACAAACTTCCCATGGCCACTGAACTGTCATATGTGTTCAGCCTTGCAAGCCACCATTCTACAAATACTGAATGATAGACTCCAAAGAAAGAAAAAATGGTTATTATTCACATCAAATTATTTGTTTCATGCTTTTTAATTATTATGTATTTATGGAATGACTTTATATGATTCATATTTGAAATAGAGTGTTAATTTATTTAATTTTCTTATTGACTAAAACCTAATATACTTTTGCCAATTTCTCAAACTAATTTTATTTCAAATTATTTCTGTTATATAAAATTCAAGTTTCCTGACATTACCTTTAATTTTTTATCAAAGAGTTCACTTCCTAAGCTTTTTTCCATCACTCAGTGCAACCTGTATCAAGTATTACAGCAATGTCTTCTTAATCATATATTCCATATGGAGAGCTATTTCCCCATTAAAGATCGGTGATTATTTTTATGTGTGTTTCTGCATACATGCATGCATTTACACATGAAAACCTGATAACAAAGTTTACATTGAGTTCCTTTTTGCTTGTTTTTGTTTATTTTATAATCACTACTGAGTTTTCTCAACCAGTCAGGATCAACTTCACACACGTTCCCCCACCCCAAAGTTAGAAAACAAATTCACACATATTTATTCACCATGGTCTTCCATTTTTTCATGATTTTGTAAATGCTTATGATGTTTATCTTGAAAATAAAATTAGATGAAGCAAAATAATATTAGGCAACTGAGTTTACTATGAAAACTATGTATCATTCAGCTCTTATTTCAACAAATGGAATAAAAAGAAAGCCTGATAATGAATTCTGAAGAACAATTCATGTGGCAACTGAGCCACCTAAACACTAACCTCCTATAGTGCTCATTCTTCATTTGATAACTGTGTAAATGTCTTTGATTCTAAGATTGCATATCCTCTATTATATCCTAAATTCATCATTAAAGAGGATGAAAAGAGAGAACTTTCCTCCTATCATGAATGACAAAAATCCTTAGAGTTTCCAGTCATTTTTATAAAAAGTATAAACATATATATTTATATGAGATTCACAGTCATCCTAGGAGCTAAGTACTGTTTTACTCTGAAGATAGATATAGTGAATCTTGTACAGGGGTCATAGATGGCAGATACGGAAACAGAATTTATGAGTAGCCTGGCTCCAGAACCTGCATTTCCACCCTCAAATCTCCCACAAACCATATTCAATAAGGTTATTTTGGTTTAATGAGTGGCCTTGAGTTAGACTACTTGGAATTATTTATAGTACCATTTAGTTTGCATTTGTATGTACCGACCATATGCAGAGTGTGAGGATTTTTGCCTTGCATGGGTTATAGCACATTTGTGATTAACTCCAAGTTCCCAGTAATGTATCAGTGTCACATTGTGGAAAGAAATAAAAGAACTTTCCCTTGGAGTCATTTCAGCAAAGTGAGTCCATACTGGATTTCCCTACTTCATGCTCCCTATCTCTGCTTCTCGTGTCTGAATCTGTGGCAGCCTAAAGACTGTCTTGTGAGTCCATTTGTCCGTCAGTGTGTCTATCCCTACGTGTGTCTGCTGCTTGTAAGACTTTCTCTCTCTCTTTCTCTCTCTCTCTCTCTCTCTCTCTCTCTCTCTCTCTCTCTCTCTCTCTTTCTCTCTCTCTCTCTGACTGGTGTTAGTATCTGTCTCTAACAAAGGGCTTCACTCTTTATTAAACCTCATAGAAAACCTCATATGAAGTAAGGAATGAGATAATGTACAGAAATCTTTAACAGAGTCTCACAGGGGATTAAATCCCTCCCTCCAACTGATCTCAACAAACCCATATAACAAATATCATTGTTTATTAACCAACATCAGTAAATAGTTGCCTACAAATTTTATGGTAGATTTTGGGAAGTTGCTTTAAATTTCTGCATTTGTTGCTATTAGCAAATGGTTCATATGCATTATACTGGTTCAGGGCCATGGAAGAGTATATAAGTAAGATTTCAGCTATACATTAGTGTAGGTTATAAAAGCTGACTACATGTATGTCCAAAGCAAGTAAAATTGCTTGTTATAATGTACTCTTAAAGACAGGTCAAGCAAAGAGTTTGAGTACACAGTAGACTTATGTCACTTCAAGGTGTATTATTAACTCTGATTGTGAGCCCCAGAAAAAGTTCTGGTCTCTTAGAATATAAGAGAGTTTTCCAGAACAGTGCATAGTGCAATTCTCCTTGTTAATCTCTCAATGAGACTGAGGTTTAGAACCTAGAAAAATGGAGGGAGTAGATGTTATTGACAATGGGGGAAAGTTCCTCAAGAGCAGAAGTGGATTCATGAAGCTTCCTAAGAGATAGTGAAGGCATTTCATTGGCAGAATGCAATAATAAGAAGAAACCAATATACGCTTATTACGAATTTGCAAGGTAATTAAACTAAATCTAAATCTCATCTTTATTCTTCTCTTATATGTTATACATAAGGCAATGAACATACACTTGAAATCATTTGGGTAATTACTGGAGATGCTGGTATAATGGAGTGCATTATAGTTTTCAATAAGATCAATAAGTTTGGAAACATTTGGCAATAGAAGCAATAATAATAATTAATCTTGACACTGTATAACATTTCTATTGGTATTATATCATTAAAAAATTATATTTTAATACATAACTTAATATTCAAATTTTTACTAAAATTTCAATCCCATATTTTCTTTCTTCAGTGACAGAAATGCAATATCTATTTAACAGCCAGGCAGAGGATGTCAAGAAGTTGCCAAGATGTCAAGATACTCAACATGATATTTAAATTTTTACTAAAATTTTAATTCAGTATTTCTTTCTTTCATCAGTGATAGAAACGCAGTATCTACTGAACAGCCAGACAAGAGGATGAAAAGAACATTATTTCAACGGTAGACATTTTGACTTTAACCAAAAGAAAGGTTACTATGTCTCTATGTCAGTTGCTTTATTTGAAAAGGTCTTTGAAAACACAGCTTTTTAACAATAAAATACCATCAAGTTTCCAACATAGCCTGGTACTTTTGTATAACCTGTCAACTACTTTGATGTGTCTCATTTCTACAGCTTCACTTGAGCTAAGGTTTATATGCCATAAAGATATGTTTGTGAACAGTTAAGAATCTACTGTGACATATTTATCACCAGTTGAAAATACACTGATCTAAATTCTGCTCAAATTGTGATGATATCTCAATAACTAGTTTTAATGTATTTAGGATTGATGACCATTATACAGATTAATTCAGAACATAAAATACATACTAGAAGACTAAATTCTTCTTTAAGTTACCAAGATATTTGTTTTTAGTTTTGAAAGACAAGTTTGAGCATATATAAGTTCATATCCTGTAAACAATGACATTTTCTGATTATCTTGTTTTTATTTATGTGTATGGAGGGATGTCTACTTGTCTGTATGGGCACTATGTGTGTTCAAGTGCTTTCAAAGGACAGAAGAGAGTGTTACATCCCCTTGAACTGGAGTTACAGGCTGCTGTGAGCCACCACATTTAGGTGCTGGAAAGAAAATCCAGGTTTTCTACAAGATCACTAAGCTTCTTAGTTGCATAGCCATCTTTCCCAGCCCTATTTTAAAACACTTCCACGAGCCCTATTTAATCTTATGTACCAACAAACCTCAAACCCTGTTGTTCTGATAATGAATAGTATTTTATCAGTTGCAGTGCAAATAAAGCCAACTAATTTCACTTATCTGGGTTTTGGGGAAATAGGTACATCTTAAGTGAGATTCTCTGTAAATGAATTTTTAATTTTTTAATTTAAAAATAAAAAAATGAAACGTTATATTCTGACCATGGTTTCTTCACACCCAACTCTTTACAGACCCCACCTCCCAAACAGACAGCTTTATTCTCTCTCAAATATATATAGACTATATATATATAATATTCTCTCTCAAATATATATAGAACTAAAAATGTTAATCAAAAATTGACAAACCAGAATACATGAAAAAAACAAGAAACACACACAAACAGCAGACACAGTCTCTCTCTCTTTCTCTCTCTCTCTCTCTCTCTCTCTCTCTCTCTCTCTCTCTCTCTCTCTCTCTCCACAAACAGGAACCCATGCCAGACATTGCTCAGATTACCATGAACCTTAGACTGCATAGGTCACGGGCCTAGGATGGAACCAAATACCACTCTTCTGCTAAAGAATCATAGCAATAAAATGACTCCTAATGACATTCTGGTATACTCACAGTATAAGATCAGTGCCTTTCTTAGTCCATCATCAAATACGTTTCCTCTTACAGTAGATGTGAAATTGTGTGAAATTATAATTCTTTAGCATACGTTCATCTGTTACTGTTTGGAGATTTGGGTATAAATATTGAAGACAGTGATAGAATGGTTGTCTGGAAATAGTATTTTCAAAAGGGTGCAATGGGGCTTCTATTCTGGATGAAAAATAATGTAAAATAAATAGTAGGAAAAATAGCAAATAGTAGTTGTAGCTCTCTAACCAGCTGTACCAGCAGCAGTCAATTTTCCGCTGTCGCCTACATACCGTGAAAGATCAGTCGATAATCAGATGTAGGTTTTTCTCTCTCCTAAGAACTGGGTCACCTCATGTAACTGGACAATGACTACTGGTGCATGGCGTAAAGACTGGGGTCATCAAAACATGTAGCTAACTTCGGTCCTTGGACACTGGCAGGGCTGATCTTGATATATTGATACTTTCATTTTACCCTGCATTGGTGTAGGCTTTGCTCAGATTTTGCCTCAGTTGCTTTGTTAGAACCAGCATGATGTGGCCACATAGACATTTAATAAATTCCATATCCAGACGCTTTATTACTAGCACTTCAGAAATAGCATTTTTGTTTTGTTTTCTGTTTTTTATGTTGTAGGACTCTGTGCTGACGACAGTTTGGATTTGCAATTTAGGCTCGTACATGAATCTAGAAAATAGATCAGTTTACTGTTTAAAGATATTGGGTTTTCTTATTCCTCTTAATGAATAGGGAATACCAAAAGGAATAATTTTTCTTGACTATTTTAAGGTAGCATCACAATATATTAAAATGCGTGGGAACAAAACAAACAAATCAACCCAGTGGAGATAATTATTCTTTGAAGTGTGTGGATTTTATTCTTCCTAAACGTTTATAAATACATCTTAGCAAGCCCTATAACTTCCTTACCTTGCACACCTACATGATCAGTGTGACACTGAGGACACAATGTATCAATGTGTTGCTATATCCCAACAGCCATGATTCCTTTGGACTTACTATAACAGAAGTATAAGGACTCATTTAACACCAACAAGAACACAGACATTTATTATTGTCTATTTTTGATCCTTTTCTCAGATGCATATAAAGAATACTGTTCTAATTGTCATTCTCATAATATGTACTTGAGGCAGAACTGATCTCTGTAGCACAGCTGCTATAATCGTCCCAGATATGGGAGGAGTTTACTTCTGGGCAGAGTTTGAGGTTGTTTCTTCTCATTCTGATTCTTGCAATGGAAAGTCTTGTGATGGAAACCAACACTGCCCTCTAAGTATATTGGATACCACCAATCAAGGTCACGCTTCTTGCTCCCCAAATAGTGATGTTTTTAATATACTGTCTTTAACATAGAGGGAGCAGATTCAAACCCATGCATTTGACTTTTTTGACAGGCTAAAACACTAATTCTGTAAGAACTGTGTTCAACTCATGTTATATGTGATTATGTGTCTGAGAACTAAAAATGATCAGCAACTGGAACAAGAACTGAGAAACTTGTCATCACGTTGGACTTTGACTAAACTGGACTTGGCCCGAGATTCTTTATTTTACCTGATTTCCAGGATCTAATTTTTTTTTTTTTTTTTTTTTTTTTTTGCATGAGGCAGATGAAAAGGATTATTTAGCTTACAGTTGAGGAAAGTCAGGGCAGGAGCTTGAGGAAGGAACCTGGAGGCCGAAATCAAATAAGAGTGCTGCTCACTGTCTTGTTCTTTGTGACTTGCTCAGCCTGTTTTCCTATGTATAAGAAACCGGCAGTATGACCTGTTCAGGGATAACACTGCCCACAGCGAGCTGAGCCATCCCTTATATTTTTTCTTTTGAAAAGATGGCTCAGAGATTATGAGTACTGTGCTCTTCCAGAGGTCCTATGTTCAATCCCAGCACCCATGCAGTGGCTCACAACCATCTATAATAGCGTCTGAAGCCCTCTTCTGGCATGTAGATATACATGCAGATAGAACACTCATATACATGAAATACATCTTTAAAAATCCTATTTATAGGATCTGACTTTTGAGGTCAGGGTGATACCACAGACTCAATGAACCGATTTCAATATGAGCTTTGTGCACTTCCAGTTAGTAATTTCTGCAAGTTAGCTCGGCTCTGGGTCCTGGACATGAGAACATGACTTCTTATTGGAGCATCTGCCTTAAACTTCAGATTGAGAGATTTGATTGTAGGTTCGGTGGCAAACTTCAGTGTGGAATGATGCACCTCAGCAAAAATACCCTCATACATAAAATTAAAAATAAACACCTAAAAACTGTAAAAGAATTTAAAAATGGACTCAGAAACTCAAAGTCAATTTCATTCATGTTCAAAAGAAAAACTTTGGGGCAGATACATTTAATTATTAGCAGCTACGTGGAGGAGAGGAGAGAAGAGAAAGGAAAAACAATATGCTGTTTAGGTCAGCATGGAATTAGTCATATGGCAGATGAAAAGCGATCTGATAGTGCATGGAGATTAGAGAAAGAGCAAGGAAGCTCAAAGACCAGCGAAAGCATCGTCAGTCTCAGGCGACCATCGGAAAGAAGACGGAAGTGCAAATAATAAATAGGTACACCGTTGTGAGTCAAGACTCAGGAAATACAGTTGAATTCAGTTGACCGTCAGGGTGGCTCTCAGGAGCACTGAGTAGGAATGGGCAGAAATTCTAGGAAGAAAAGGTACATTATCTCAAAGATAAACTTGCCTTGCTAACCTCTTGTAGACTAGTACCTTGATGAGGACCTGGATACGCTTGACTGGTTTACCACATGGGCTAAGACAAGAAGACGTCTCCAGAGAGTCCATTCTTTACTGTATCAGTGCTAGAATTCTATACAGAGAAATAAAAATGATACTAGTAATCAGATCAAAAGAACAGATATTAAAAGAAGAAAAGATACTAAATTCATTCTTCCTATTGCTGTTATTAGTGCCAGTGTGTCTTTATTGCTTTATTTGATAGTTTTCCGTATATAGAAATACAATTCTGTGTGTGTGTGTGTGTGTGTGTGTGTGTGTGTGTGTGTATGTGTGTGTAAATCTTCTATCCCCCAATTTTATTAAACTGATTTACCTTTAACAACAGTTTTGTGCAGCATTGTTTTCGGATGTGTTTTAATGATCATACCATTTAAAATTAGTACACAAAACTAAAATTATTTTTCTGAAGGATAAACAAAATTGAAAAATCTTTAGTCTGATGAAGAAAACTGGAAAGTTCATATAAACTCGAAAATTATCGAGAAGACATTATAACTGATAAAAATTTTAAAAAAATCATAAGAAACTAAGAACAATTACCACAAATTATGCAACTTAGAAGGAATGGGTAAGTTCCAAGAAGCATAAAAAGATTTGTAATCTTAAAGAGAAAACCTATGTTGTACGGTAACAAGTAAAAGATTGGATCAGAAGAAAAAAAATCTTATCAAAGAACAGCCAAGGATAAAGCGGCTTACCGCTCCATTCTTCCAAACATTTAGAGAATTAATACCAATATGTCTCACACTCTTCCTAGAGATTGATGAGGAAACAATACTTCTCAGAGTTCTGAAGATGGCATTGCACTGACCCTGAAGCTGCCCAGACACACTGTGAGATGAGAAAACCACAGACAAATCCATGAAAAGTATTATGCAAAAATCCTGCATAGGGGCAGAATGACATTTCAATGATTAAGATTACTGAATGTGTAATCACAAGGACTGAAATTTAGATTCCAGTACCCATATAACAAGCCTGGGATCCCTGTATGTATGCTTCCCCAATTTTAAGGGAGACAAACACAGGAACACAGCTTGGGATTATTGATTTCCTGCTTAGCCTAGTAAATTTGAGCCCCGGGGTAAGGGAGAGACCTTACCTCAAAGGAATAGAAGAAAACTGACAAAAGAATACACCAAATGCCCTCTTTGGCCTCCTAAATCTGGACATCTGTACATATACATGTGACACACACACACACACACACACACACAGAGAGAGAGAGACATCAGCAACACATCAAAAACACTTTACATTAAAAGCAAATGGAATTTATCATAATGCAAGTAATGTTCAATTTGCAAGGCAATTAGCGGGGTGAATCACACTAACAAAACAAGGGACAGAAACTGGAAGTTCATCTGAAGAGATACAGAAAAAGATGGTAATCTATTTTTGGGAAAAATAAAACAAAACAAAACTGTTCTTTACAAACTAAATGTAGAAGGAATCGACCTCAACATAGTAAATAAAAAGTGTAGGTAGCCTAGCATTTGAAGGTTAAAATTCAAAAGCATTTCAACTAAGATTTGGAGTAAAACAAAGGTGTCTCTTACAACTTCTACTGAGGGTAGTGCTAGAAATAGTCTAGAGAAATCAGATAAGAAAAATAATATGAAATGCACGCACATTAAAAGAGAGAGTAGAAAATTATCTTTTTTATAAATAAAATGAACCCTCCTTATTTAAGTCAATATAGAAATAATCTGCATTATTAATATAATTTTATTAACTTTAAAAATAATTGTAGCCTAATCTGCCATCTTGGAGAAACTATTTAAATTTCATTAATATTTAAAACAATGGCACGATTATGAAGAAATGTAAGCTAGAAAGAAAATCTATTTGATCTGTAGAAGAAACAGAGTATCTTTTACTCCCTGATTTATATTACTGTGTGTTTTTTGAGCACCAGGCTGGGAAGCCACTGAATATACACAAAAGACTATTACAGACAGGATCAGGTCACAGTACTAAATGTTTATATCTCAATTTAAAATATTTATTTTCAATTTATAGATATGTATATTATTAATAGTAATTCAAGCTATTTTGAGATTTTTGAGACAGAATGATTTAATCAAGAACATTGCTCATTATGAGATTATCAGCTCATGTTTGCCACCTAGTGGCAGTGGGTGATGTTTCATGTATAAACTATATCAGCATGTATATATATATATATATATATATATATATATATAATAATCAATATAAAAACTCTCAAGAATAAACTGGTAAGTAGCATACTACAGTCAAAACTTTATGCAGTTGCATGTCTATTGGTACACATAATAATATATATTATTTTTTAGATTATGATTACATAATTTTTCTTCCCTTTCCTTCACCCAAAACCTCTCCTATAAACCCTTTTGTCTTTTTTATATTAATTCCCCCTTTTATCATTAATTGTTGTGATATATACAACAGAGATAGAATATTTTTACTGCTTTCAGCATTCCTTAGGGTGCGTAACATTAAGGCCTCCTGGGCTTCCTCTATTTTGCCCTTATAAAGTGTGAAACCTTACTACAGTCTAAATATTTGTCACTATATCCACAAATAAGTGTAGTCTTCACCCCAAATCAAGGAAACTTCTCTTCAACAAAGACCATTACAGAAAACCACAACTGATCAAAATGCATAGTTATGCCAGTCCTAATAGATACATCTATAATACACCTAAGGCTGCACCTAAGGCTCTGTGATCATTGAAGAAGAGGTAACTGAAAGATATAAGAGTCAGAGGGTCAGAGAGTGTGCCATGAGGTGTGTCTTTTAGGAATGTCAGGAGCTACACCCATAGTGTCTCACCAACATGACTACAGAAACATGAGCTGAACAAGGACAATACCAATAGACATGCAAATGCATAAGCTTCTGACTCTAATATGCTACTTACCAGTTTTTTCTTGAGAGTTTTTATATTGCTCATTTCTGGGGTGTAGGATATTCTATCTAAATGAAGTCCTATGGTTTGTTTTCTATAGACATCTTACAACCACTTTTTTATTTGTTTGATTTGTTGCATTTTTACTTTGTTTTTGTAAGAAATGTAAGAAGATTAAATATTTGTTGCCATCAGACTATGACATAATCTACTTCATTCCAACATTAGTGCCTAATGTCAGAGCAATAATAATGCTAGTCATTACCCTGCTGTAACAGAAGCTAGGATATAAAAAGTATCTATGCAGAGATATAACTAACATTTTAAAAATGGCTGTACTTCGAGATTAAAAGCTAGTAAAACTGTCATTTCTAATTGGATCTTAATTTTCCCAGCCAGTAGTAAAAACTTTCTAAAAATTATGAAATACTTTTGAAGTATTAATAAATATATTATTCTTTTTTTAGAAAAGCATAATTTTTAATATTTACTTTAACCAGTTGCAGCTATGATTCCCTTTATTTTTCCTGTCTCAGAAGCTGGTCATGGACTAGCTTTGTGTACAAGAAACACACACTTAAGCAGTGCTTGCTTATGATACCAGAGTGAACCAACAGCACCAGAGAACTCTGCATCTGAAGCAAATTAGAATACATTCTCTGTGATCATGAATAGTGTCTGCATACAACAGCATCACTGAAACACCACAGGAATCAGGAACAGGGCCCTTAGCATAGCTGGTTCTATGATGGTAGTACCATTGAGCCTGTAAAACTCAGTTCCTAGACAGTACCACCTGCCAAAACTAAAACAAAGGTCTTACCATCAAAGACCTTACAGCTCTGGGAAAGTCTCAAAATGTACTAACCTTGCCTTTTAGCTTCTGTAATTCCACTATGTCTAACTGTTCTTGTTAATTGAAGTATATCAACCCACAACATGGTTTTTGTACTTAAAAGTTCACCTTGAAGGACTTGACACTGAAAACCTGAACATACTAGTGTAGTTTTGCCATTCTGATGTGTAAAAACTGTAAGCAAAACCATAAATGTTTTATGATTTCAGTAAACATAAGAATATTTTTAGTTCATTTATGTTAGAAATTATACCAATGTAATTATTTGTACCAAAATTATAATCAATATTCCATGTTTTAATAAAATAATATTTCTGACAATCCATTTGGTAAAGAATCTGGGTGACTACTCAGTAGAGTTTTGCAGTGCTTGCAAGATGTATTATGAAAGTATCACTGGTAACTAATGCCAACAATATTCAAAGCAACCTAAGCATGCACATAACACCTGTCTGGCTAATGCTTCCACGCCATCTAAAGGCAGCGAGAATCCCCAAAATTTTATGGAACATAAATAGTTTATGGGGTTATATCATATACAACACAATTTAATATCTGTAAAATGAAAAGGTCAAGGGAAATTTCAAATATATGTTTAAATATGTTTAGATCATAATTAAAATAAAATAATTAAAATGTCTTGACTATATGTCTTCATTTTCTCAATTTGTGAGTGATATATATTATCTGTTTGATGTCTCTAGAGTTAACCATTTTGTAGGTGAAAATTTGTCAATGTAAGAAAATTGAAAAGATTCAAACTGAAGTTTTGTATAGTTTTTGGTTTTTTATTTCAAAAGCAACTACTCTATAGGATTCTTTCTTCTGATATGCAAGCATAGAAGCAAATTTTAAAAATCAGAAACAAGAAACTAACGGTCATATTTCATCTGGGCCAGTGGAACTATTTAAAAGCCAAAGGATGTATTATAAATGTCCCTTTACTTTTGCTCCCCAAATCACCATTCCTTTGTGAAGCTCCCAAGTTTTCCTTTTCATGTTAACAAATCTTTAACCATGAATTTGATTTCTCTTGGCTTCTTCCCCACTCCTGGGATATTCACTATTATCTTCTTCTAACAATAGTATTTAATTACTCTAAGTTCTGTGAATGAAGCTAATTGTCACATTAGCATAAAAATAATGGAAAATATAGACATAAAGAATCTCTATTAAACTCAAGATTAGGCAATAGCCACATCAGTCTGTTTCCATGAGATTTTCTAAAGGTTAAAACAACTCTAATAATACCATTTAAGATATATGTAAAATAATATCAGAATCATATAGAAAATATTATAATGTAGAACATTGTATCAATTTAATGAGTTGCTAAAATAAATTCAAATTTGAACACTACATCTCTGAGGTTGCATACTATTACAGTCTATGTGAGAATGCTTATTGAGCTTTTATTCAGTTAATATTCATTGAGTATGTACTTATAGGTCATAATATATATACATATATGTGTGTGTATGTGTATATATATATATATATATATATATATATATATATATATATACACACCTTTCTCGATAAGAACAAATGGGTCATGATCTTATCTTTCAATGTGGTTCACTACATGGAGTGAGAGAAGAAATCATAAAGACTTTGCATATGAAAACACTAAAATATATACCAGATGTAACTATAGACTGGTTCTGCCTGTTCTCATGTAAGTCAGAGTCACCTAATAGGATTTGGACATGTCTGATTACTCCTTTACTGGCATACTGTCAATTATTGTCAGATAAATATTAGGAAGATGATTTCAATTCCCTTGAAAATCCTTATGGCTTCATGACAGTGTACTTACCACAAAACTCAAAGTGGGATTGTATGCCTTTAATATAGAATTTTGTATATTAATCATACCTTAATTTTTTCAATACCTTAAGTCTGAATACCCTAATTCAGAATCTCATTCATTATGAAAGTATTCATAATAGCTGTGATGAAACAAATGTCTATCAGTAATTGAAAAGATTGAATAAAATTGTACTGTGCACATACAATGGAATATTATTCAACTATACAAGTGAAGAAATTTCTGCCATATAGTCCATCATGAATTGGGCGTATCTTGATGGAATTATTTATAGTGACACAGAAAATTTGATACTGAATATCTCTCTAATATGTAGAATCTAAAGTAGTCAACATGGAGAAAACGGTGGTTGACAGGGACTGGAGCAAAAGAAAATATATGGGAAAATGTTTACAGCAGAGGAATATGGGAGGAAAAACTCACCAAAAGAGAAGAGACAGAAGTAAAGCAGACTACAACCATAAACACTGCAGGAATATTGTCAGATTATTGACTTTCTAGTATCTGAAATTCACTGCTATGGAGACAGAGGCAAATACAGAGAATGGGAGTAAAACATAGAAAGCATAGCTAATGGGAAAATAATAACAATTGAGAAATATATGTTCTTCAGTGTTTTCTTGTAGTTTATAGTAGACATTTATTGGTTTGAAATTGTGTCAAAACAACAAATTACCCAAAAATGAAAGAATGCATTTTCAAAGTGTTTGCTTTCTATAAATGATCCAAATTATTATTTTGGATCAACATTGTTACCATGTTCATTTATTTAAAAAATAACCATATAAATATCTTTAGTATAATACAGTGCTACAAACAGAGAACTAGATATATTTTGGTACCCACAAAATACATGATAAGATGTGCTACCTGCCCTTGGGAGCTTGGAGGTGAAGTGGTGTAGAATCAATGACACAGACTGAAGAAGTAGATGAGAAATGTCACAGCAAGTTTGTCTGAGCACTGCTGCAAGATCCTTTAATACCTTCCACCTATGCCCCATTGGTCTCAAGACAGCATCCCTTCTAAATAGCAATTCCAGATTGGCTGACATTGTCTGCATCAGCCATCCTTGATCTCTCAGGCAGTCCTCATTAGGTCCGCCTGCAGGAGATGTCTTTGTGGCTACAGTGGCCCCCAGCATTTACTTAGAGGTGCCCACCATCATTCTTCCTACAAAGATAGAATATATACTCTTGGCTAGGAAAAAGTTCTTAATAGATTAAAACAATAACAACAACAACAACAACAACAAAAACAAAAACAAAACAAAAAACAAAAACAAAAAACAAAAAAAACCCAACTATATCCAAAGTACACTTTCTAGACACAGTAGAAACAAGCTAGAAATCTATAATACAGTTTATTTTCCAGTACAGACAGCGACAAGAGAATGCCACAGACTGGGTATTTGAGCTACCAGACGTTTACATCTGGCATTTCTGAAGACCAGAATTCTGAAACCGATGCTGGGTTGATCCACTTCTAAGGACAGGACAGTCTCCAGACTTACTGTATTCACCATGTCTTCATGTTTGAAATAAAAAGAACCATGATCTCTCTTCCCTGTCAGGGCACTAACACCATAACATGACAGCTCTGTCCCCATGATCTAAGCACCACACAAAGACCCACATGAAACAAATACCAAAATAAGAGGTAAGATTTCAACAAGTGAATTATGTGGTGATGGGAACCTTGAGCCCACTCTAAAGGCAACCTAAACACTACTTATTTAGAAACAACATATTTCTAAGTACCCTATGCATCACAGAGCAGGTCTTAGATGTTTCATGGACTGGATTTGAAAAGTCTCCCAAAGGCACAAGTGCCATCACTTGGTTCCTAGTCTGTGGTGTTATGGAGGGGGGGCAGAACCTTTTGGAGGTAGGGTCTAGCTTCAGGATGTAGGTCACTGGAGGATGTGAATACGAACCTGGTTTGAACCAGTTGAAACAAACTGGCTTCCACTAATCAGTCTCTCTCTCTCTCTCTCTCTCTCTCTCTCTCTCTCTCTCTCTCTCTCTCTCTTTCTTTCTTATTCATTCTGTTTACTCCCCTGTTCCAGTCACCCTTTCAACAATCCTTCTCTTCATCTCCCTCCCCTTCTCCTATAAGTGGGTGGGAGCTTCCCTGGGTATCCCCCCACCCTGGTGCATCAAGTCTCTGTGAGGCTAGGTACATCCTCTCCCACTGAGGCCAAGACTTGGAAACCCCCGCTTGCAGTTTTTTCCTTTATAAACTCCCTTTCCCTAGACCTTGGGGCTGCTCTCCTATCCTGTTGCATCAGGAAGGTTTGTGGCCCAAGTCCTAGCTTGAATAAAGGCTCTCACATGCTTTCATCACAGTTATGGTTCCTGGTGATCTCTTTGGGGTTTTTGAAATTTGGGCACAGATCCCACATACAGGCTTTTGGGTTAGCCTCCTATTCCAGTTGTTCAGGACCTACATGAAGACCAAACTGCACATCTGCTGCATATGTGCAGGGAGGCATAGATCCAGCCTAAGTATGCTCTTTGGTTGGTAGTTCAATCTCTGAGTGCCCCAATGTGCCCAGATCACAAAAATAAATCCAAAGACTCAGACTCACAGATTCCCACTTTGGAAACTGAAAGTTGCACAGGGAGGAAAGCAGCTGATGGTGGAGCTCTCCATCTTCCACCCAAAATTCCTCAACCTGACAGATAGGTACCTCATCCACCCTGGACTCCGAAATGTCTTTCTGACTCCAGCAATTATGACCCTCCAAAGTGTCTGCTCTTAGCCATTCCATGCTGCATATACTGACACCTAGAGGCTTTTTTAAAAGTGAAAGCAAGAACTGACACAGACAATACACAAAGACACTAAACAGTTACCTTGGGTGCCAGACCCTCTGGGTTAGGGATCCTGGAAGTCTGGGGGTTCCCTACCAATGACCAATGTACAATATTGTGCCCAGATCTTGAAAACCCCATAGAGACCACCTGGAACCAAAACCCCTATTCAATCACCTGAGAGTCTTTACTCAAGCTTGAGCTTGGGCCACAAACCTTCCTAATGCAACAGGAAAGAAGAGAGGTCTAGGGGAAAGGAGTTTAAAAAAAAATTGCAAGCAGGGGTTTCTAAGCCTTGATGTTATATGAGAGCGTAAAGGAATATTGGCCTTTAGGCTAATTGGTTTGCACGACCTGGTTAAACCACAAGGAGGGAGTATACATCAAAAAGGAGCATCTTGAACTGGGAACAACTTATGTTTTCTTAGCTCACTCTGTTGTTATCAGCTAGCTTCAGCTGCTCTATCTATTTTGCAAGTTCCATGGATATTTCATGATTTTTCTTAGTCCTTTCTAAGGGCAAGTTAACTTAGAGTGGAGTCTTAGAAACAAAATGGAGTTTATTCTGGTACCTCAGTACCTTCACCAAGGGTTTAGGTTAGTTCACTCTGGTGGTCTTCCTGTGGAGATCCAATGTTCTTAGAGGCCACAATCCTTCCTCCTGTTCTTTCATTGGAGTTCCCTAGCTCAATCCACAATTTGTCTGTGATTGCCTGCATCTCTCTGAGACAGTCGCTGGGTGGACGCTCTCAGAGGATAGTCATGCTAGACTTCTGGTTTTTTTTTTTTCTCTTGCTGTTTTTAATATTCTTTCTTTCTTCTACAGATTTTGATTATTATGTGGCAGGAGGGTTTTCTGGTCTAGTCTAATTGGTGTTCTATAAGCTTCTTGTAGGTTTATAGGTATCACATATCTTAGGTTGGGAAAGTTTTCTTCTACAATTTTGTTGAACATATTTTCTGAAAAAAAGAAGAAAATATTTTCTGGTCCTTGTAATTGGGACCTTAAACTTCTACTCTATTATTCTTAGGTTAGATCTTCTCACGGTATTCCTAATTCCCTGGAATTTTGGGGGCGGGGGGTCAGGAAAAATTTTGATTTAACATTTCTTTTCACTACTGTATCAATATCTTTGATTGTATCTTCTATATCTGAGATTCTCTCTTTCCATCTGCTGGTGATGTTTGCATCTGTTGTTCCTCTTCTCTTCCCTAGGTTTTCCATCTCCAAGAGTCCCTCAGTTTGTGTTTTCTTTGTTGCTTCTATTCACACTTCCAGGTCTTCCACAGTCTCATTTATTTCCTTCACCTGTTTAATTGTATTTCCCTGTATCTCTTTAAGGGATATATTCATTTCCTCTTTAAAACCCCTATCATCTTTATATGATTGGGTTTAAGGTCATTTTCTTATTCTTTGGTTGTGGTAGGATATCCAGTGTTTGCTGTAGTATGGTAGCTATAATCTGAAGCTGTCAGATTGCCCTGGCTTTTGTTGATTGTGTTCCTTTGATGTCCTTTAGCCATCTGTATGACTTTGGTTCCTGGATGTTCCTTTTGTTATAGGTATTGGGAAGGGGGTGAACCTCAATTGTCCTGGTGTGACATACCTCTGATTGGCATGTTTGCTTTCCAATCTTTAGGACTGTATGGTACAGGACCCCCATGCCCAATGAAATTGGTCAGAGAGGTAGTAGGAGAATGGAGGTCTACCTGGGGTGGTAGGTTGCTCAGGGTAACTTGGCCTGCTCCAAAGGACTCAGCAAGCAGGGAAGATGAGTGGAGGAAGGGAAACTTATGTGTATTGTTCAAGACCCACAGGTCGGATGAAGGCAGGGATCCTGTTCATGTATTAACAACATTAAAATGAAGTGAAGATACAAATCAGAACTCATTATTTTCAGTTTTAGAGAGTAGAATTTTACTTCAGATTGAGACAATACATTGTTACAAAAGCAATATTTTGACAAATAGGTAGGTGGTGAAGAGAACACCAATGGCTTATCGACAAATGGGACCTCATGAAATTGCAAAGCTTCTGTAAGGCAAAGGACACTGTCAATAGGACAAAACGGCAACCAACAGATTGGGAAAAGATCTTTACCAATCCTATATCCAACAGAGGGCTAAAATCCCTCTATATATAAAGAACTCAAGAAGTTAGACTCCAAAGAATCCTTTTTTTTAAAAATGTTTAATCTGTTTTTACAGTCCGGTTTTTATTGCCCTCCTGTTCTGCCCTCTGTCAGTTCCTCATTCCATTCCTTGTCACCCCTTCCCCTGCCTCCAAGACTCTGTTCCCATGCCCCCACAATCCCCCACATCCTGCCAGGTCTCCCACTCCCTGGAGCCTCAAGTCTCCCTAGGGTTAGGTGCATCTTCTCTCACTGAGGCCAGATCAGGCAGTCCTCTGCTGTATATGTGTCAGGGACCTCAGACCAGCTAGTGTATGCTGCCTGGTTGGTGGTTCAATATCTGAGAGATCTTAGGGGTCCAGGTTAGTTGAGACTGCTGATCTTCCAATGGAGCCACCTTCCTCCTCAATTTCTTCCAGTCTTTTCCTAGTTCAACTGCAGGGGTCCCTGACTTCAATCCATTGTTTCGGTGTAAATGTCTGCATCTGTCTCAGTCAGCTTCTTGTTGTACTTCTCAGAGGGCAGCCATGTTAGGCTCCTGTCTGTAAGTACACCATAGCATCAGCCCAGCTCCTCTTGAATCCCATAAAACACTATAAAGCACTATAGAGTATTCCCACTCATGTGGCCTTTTGTGCATCCTGGAAACATATTTCTAATTGTACTATTATTCCTTTTGAAATAAAGTTGCTGTACCCTTTTGCAAATACAAGGAAGCTATTATTTCAATCCTTTGAATAAGAAGACTAGAAACATCAGGCTAGATTGTGACATGTAGCAACTGCAATACAGTGTGTTACTAATTCCATTGTACCACAGGGGTATATCCTCAGCAAACTTGGGCCATTGTCTCACCATGAAAAAGCAGCAGTGACATCAGACCCCTAAAAGATCAAGTTTTTGATTAGCTTCTTTTCTTGCTTTTGTCCTTGAAGGGGCTGCAGCCATTCTGTCAGCAAGATGGTTATCTTTGGTATATTCAACCCAGTTTTCTTTTGATACTCTTCTAAATGAAAAGCAGCCTATAAACCCAAGACTTTCTGCTTTCCATCTCAGGCACTTTTTCATTTCTCTGGTATCCATTTTTTGAGAATGTGGCAGGCTTCTATATTATATGATATCATATTTCCCATCTTTAATTTTGTATGAAATTTATTTGTTTATTTATTTATATTTTACATGTGTGAGTACTTATCTGCATGCATTATATGTGCAGCACACGTATGTCTGGTGCCTGAGGAGCTCAGAAGAAGGCCCTTTTTCTTCTGGAGCTGGAATTAAGGATGGATGTTTGCTTTCTGTGAGTGATATGTACTTATGTCCTATGCAAGAGCAGAAAGAGCACTTAACTGTGAGGCCATACCTCTACCCTCTATATATACTATTTTATTAAAAACCGTTTTACAAATACAGAGGCAGATGCTTGCAGCTAACCATTGGACTTAGCATGGGGTCCCCAATGGAGGAGTTAGAGAAAGGACTGAAGGTGCTGAAGGGGTTTGCAACTCCATAGGAAGAACAACAATAGCAAGCAACCAGAACCCCCAGAGCTCCCAGGGACTAAACTACCAACCAAAGAGTACACATGGAGCAGAGGATGGCATGGTTTGTCATCAATAGGAGGAGAAGCCCTCAGTCCTGTAAAGGCTTGATTTCCCCAATGTAGGGCAGTGAGGTAGGTAGGAGGGGAAGCATCCTCATAGAAGGAGGGAGAGGGGGGATGGGAGACTGGGTTCCAAAGGGGAAAACAGGAAAGGGGATAACATTTGAAATGTAAATACGTAAAATATTCAGTAAAAACAAAAAAACTGTTTTAATATTAATCTATTCAAATAACAAAACATCCACCACATTTGAGGTGAAAGTCATCAAGTTTGTCATAGCATTATTTTAAGTACATATTGACAATGATTTTTCTCTTGATTGCTAAGTATTATCAATGGAAGAAAGTGGCAGATAATTAAACTTTATAATTACATAGCACCACTGTGCTATGTAATTGTATGACCACTATTCAGATTCCCACAGACTTTCACACAAAGAAATCATTGGTTGGTAGCAGTTTATGGATGATCAAGTCTTGTGGTTCTGGTGCCTCGTGGTGATGTCTGGGCCAGGGGAACAGAACACCTTCTGGACCCAGGCTGCCTAGAGTCCTGGGCTTATTTCTCATGAAGCTCTTGGCTGAAACTAGTCAAAATCTGCCATTATTTTTATCATGCAACAAAATGTTAAATTTTTGTTAAGCCAGCTTCTACATACAGCAAATCTTTTATAAATAATTCAGGAGCAGATTGTTGAATTAAATTCTAGTCCAAGGTCATTTATAATGGAATATGATAAAATTGATATGAATTTTTAATGGTGGATTTTTGTGCCAAATTAGATTTTACATAGGAAGCCCCCTCACCCCCCACATATAAGTAGTTGTTTTGTTTAAAAAGGGGACCGGAGCTCAGCACCATTTGTCTCTAACGCATCTTCCAAATCCGCTGGAGTTCCCTGTTGCAAAGCCTACTACCCCTTCCATATTGCATGTGTTCATTCAGAGAGAGCTATTTGCTTGGCTACTTTAACATGTTCTCCTTTGTTTACTACTTCTGTATCCATCATTATATTAAAGCACTAAGCTCTTGTTAGCACAATTCTTGGAATTTTAGGGGAATTGGAGACCCTTTTGATGCCTCTCTCAATCAAGAGGAGAGTTTCAAGTTTTCTTTACCACACTCCTTAGTTGGGAAAAGACAATAATAATTCATCAATACTAGACCACTTTCTTGTTTTATAACATGATGCCCTCTTCCCAATACTCTGTCCTTCTCTTGGACTTTTCCCTGCAATAATGACCTGTGATGCATTTGGTGCAGGCTTTTACATTAAAAAGTATGCAATGATGTTTTATATGTATATATTGTTAGAAATTAAATTATACTATGAACCTTATCCCATTGTGTTTTTAAATTCTAAAGTATTCTCATAGAAACTGTCTTTTATGCATATCAATAACTCCAATATTAGGACTATTTGAGATCTTCTATTGCTGTGGGAATAGACAGCTCTGTTGTCCATAACTGACATGTATATCACAGAAGCAAATATCTTTACACATCTACTTTAATACATATCTGTAACAAACTCTTTAGGAAAGCCATTTCTCAGAACTGTTATTAGAGTAGCTAGGAGAATAGAACTTACTTCTATTCAGGATGGTACTCTCTGGAGACTTCCAAAATTTATAGTTCCAAATCACATATTTACAAACATTTTCCTAATACACTATTCTTCTTTATATTATGCACTTTAAACTGCTTCTCATTATTTTAGTCTCATTATTTCTACACTAGTGAAGTTAAGCATCTCTAACATAGAGTACTCTTCTCTCTCTTATCTATGACTGCTTTCTGTGGCTTCAGTTGTGTGGCCAATGTCTTAGAATACTAAGTGGATAATTCCAGAAATAATCTATAAGTCATATCATGTTATATTCAGATTAATATGTTATTGTAGCTTTATTTCTCATGTGAACCATCCTTTTCTCAAACATGTTCATATAGTTTTATGCTACCTACTTGTGAGTCACAATTTCTCCGTCATCAGCAACAGATTGTGGCAATATCATTGTGCTTTTGTTTAAGAAAGTCTTATTGTACATAATGGGGAAAGACATGAAAGTGTGATTCTGGCAGTTTGAAAATGACAAAAATTTTCTTTTACTTGAAAAGTTGAGGATCATTGACTTAGGGAAGACAAGTCTGTATGGTAAGTTTACTAAGATCAAGAGTATGAAAAAATTAGGGCTTTCAGCAATTCTATCAATTCAGATTTAGCAAGGAAAGGCTGCTCTAACAGTGAAATGAGAATTCATAACTATCAATATCCTAGGGCTTCAAAGAAGACACAGGCAATAAACAAGTAAGAGCTGGATTGTGAACTGCATTCACATTTGATGCTATATGATATCTCTATGATGTATGGAAAAGGTCATCTGACTGCCTTTTCTCTTGTTTTGATGGGGTTCTGTGTATGTATGTGTATATGTGTGTGTTTGTACTATATATGTGTGTGTACTGTATGTGAATTATAGTACATGTTACTCTCAGGATATATATTATATCTCTAGATCTGTCTATAGTAGTTCAGTAGAATTTCTGTTACAGAATTATGTTTTTGTGTATGCTATTTGGAATAAAATGTCCAACTTTTTCTACATGAAAAAAAAAATAGCAGTTGACTGCTTGATTGCCTGTGTGATATATTTTGATGTTTTGAGAAAGAATGATACGTATATTTCCCAGGGATTTTTATAGTACAATTTTGTTGTGCTCAAAATAAATTAAGATTAAAGTGACTTTTTTTCCAACTTTTCCTCTTATGTAATACTAGTGAAGAATCAAGAAATGACTAATTGCCAGAATTCTATAAAATATTTAAATCTTGTGTCTTTCTTTTAAAATCTGAATATCAAAACCCGCTGTTCTGCAGGTTTCCAAGTATGTCTAAGCTGGGTACTTATCTAAAGTAAATTAAAATTTAGGGAGAAAAATAGAAAAAATGGTTTGCATAGATTGAAAATAGTATAGCACCCAAATCATTGTGAAATGCATCTAAGAAAAAAATCACAGCTGTTTTTATCCCAGTCTCTAAATAAATGTTTCACAAGCTCACAGATCTTTATTGAAGGCATAGGGACCTCTAGTTTCTGAAAATCTGCTATGGAACACCCCCCATGCCTAGACCACAGTTCAGTTGGCTGCTCCTGACCAAAGACCCCAAGTTTCAGGTACTGAATGACTCAGACAATCCATTATTGAAACACAGTGGATTCCTTGGATTAAGGACATGCCTCATAGACATTCCAAGACATTTTCCTTCAACTGTATGATAAAATAATTAGTAATCTAGCAAACTATTAGTGTTTTCTTCTAATTAAGTAATTAATCCTGAGAAGGACGTCATAGTTTATCATATCCCGGCATAGCTGTCTTAGTCTCTTTACAGTTGAGATTACTAATAAGTGCCACCAAACTCAGTCTTTGATTCATGGTTGTAATCAGTTAGTATTTATACATATATCTAGTTTGGAATTTGGCATCATATTTTATGTACCTCATTCTCCTTT
Organism: Uromys caudimaculatus; assembly: GCA_028551405.1. NCBI lineage: Eukaryota > Metazoa > Chordata > Mammalia > Rodentia > Muridae > Uromys > Uromys caudimaculatus. The sequence goes on from CM052700.1 coordinate 137,857,441, forward strand.
TGCTCCATTTTACAATCTTTGAGTCTATAACCCCTGCGTATTTCCCAAATTGAAAGATGTATACGTTCATTTTAGCGCTTTCATGGTTGCAAGCTATTATAAAGTTATTTCTCTAAAGATCACTAGTGACTTACATGCTTTGAACAGTGGAGAAATTTTCCCCATATTTATTTACTTAATCATATTTCTTCACAGCAATAAAACACAAAATAAAAGATGTTCCATTTGATTGCAGCATCCTGCTGGTGAAGCCCAACAGAGTTACATGGTCCCTTCTAGAACAGAACCTGGGTGAGCCTCCACAAGTGTCAATGGCTGCTGTGGGCATGAGACTTGTTTGTGTAATAATGTACATATTTCCTGGACCCATTAGCAGTGGAGAACTCTTTCCTTCTGAGGAATGTTAATGACTCCACAATAATTAGAACCAGCAGGAGTCCAGGAGTCAAGGGTGTGGCTATGTCTCAGCAAAATAGTAAACATTGGTACCTTCAGGACAGCCCTTTACGCTATGGGAAAGAACACTAAATACATGAGTTTGATAATATATAATTTCTCAACTTTGCACAAACATAAGGATGAAATGTGAATTGTGAGGGACTTCACAAATCTAAAGGAACAGAAGTAGCTATACTACAAACCAGCTTGTAAGAAAGATTCAAAGGCAGGCAGATACAAATGCAGGCATATTCCCAAGTTCAAGTTCAACATAGGACAGAACAAGGTTAGGTTCTGGCATGGTGGAAATGGTAATTTCAGGGCAGCGTCCACCCAACTAGCATTAAGCACATGTCTGTGCTTAACAAAGCCAGACAGATCTCTGAATTCTTTTGCAATGTAAGAAAAAAAAAGCATGCTTGCGGTCTCCTAAGAATCAAAGGGCTGGGGTCACAGGATGCTGATTCATAAGATAATCACAAGGAAAATCTGGAGTAAAAGACTGAATTGATGTGTAAAATAAAAGACTGGACCTGTTCTGCAGGAGATGAGCTATGAGAGAATTTTTTAGGATAAAAAGAGAAAACTCCTTGGAGAACAGACACACACACAAGCAAGCAGGTCATGGACAGAGATCTCTTAGCATAGTAATCAAGCAGAATATAGACAGAGAAATGTCCAGAGGAAAAGCAGAACATAGAGAGAAGCAGACTGGAAAAGCTGTGTGAAGCAAAACACAGGTCATCAACTTGAATTCCCGATTTGACTTCAAGTCCCTTTTTTTGATGCTCCCAGGCACTCTTTCTCTCATAACCCCTCTTCAAGCCAAGGCTGGTCCTTGCACCCTCCCTTCTCTCCCTCCAGTCCCATCCTCACACTACAGTCCCCCAATCTCCCTCTCCTTTCTCCTCTGAGAAGGGAAGCCTCATGTGGGTACCAATCCATCCTGGCACATCAAGTCAAAGTAGGACTAGTCACATCCTCTCCCATTGAAGCCAGACAAGGCAGCCTAGCTAAGGGAATGGATCCAAGTGAGACAACAAAGTCAGAGTCAGTCCCTGCTCCACTTGTTCACAGACCTACGTGGAGACTGGGCTGTACATCTGTTATGTATATATAGGTGGCCTACATCTAATCCATATATGCTCTTTGGTTGGTAGCTCAATCATTGTGAGCCCACATAGGCCCAGGTTAATTGACTCTGTAGATCTTCTTGTGATGTCCTTGAACCCTTTAGGCTCCCTCAGTTTGTAAGAGTCCACAATTTACCAAAGTACTATATTCTGGACTCAAATAGTATGCAAAAGTAAAGAGTGTTTTATTCTGTAGAAGTACAGCATGCTGGGCTCTACCATTTACCTAGATGGAGATACCCAGGTGAGCCAGAAGGCCCAATTTAAAGCACATTAGGGTAATTCCAGGGAGGGGTAGGTGACATTTATCTTAATTGGTTGGCTCTATCTCTAGCGACATTCCAGAACCATTGCTAGGGGATGGGGGCTAAAAACTACTGCTGGGGAAGCCTGGAAACTGTTGCTGACTCAAGATATGTAGCAGGAATGGTGGGGCCACCTCTATGTAAATGCTGGGGACCATGCAACAGCAAAAGCATCTCCTGCAAGAAGACCTAATTGAGGGCTGTCTGAGAGACCAGCATCTCCTGAAGGAGGACCTGATTGAGGACTGCCTGAGAGACCAAGGATTGCTGGTTCAGATAGTGCCAGCCAATCAGAAACTGCTGTTTAGAAGGGATGCCTTCTTGGGACCAATAGGGGTACAGGTGGAGGGTATTGAAGGCGCTTGCAACAGTGTTCAGAGAGTTTGCTGCAGCGCTTCTCACCTGCTCCTGGAGTCTGTGTCATTGACTCTGCACCACCTCATCTCCAACCCCCAAGGGCAGGTAGGGTTGGGCAGCTCACAGTCCAGGGCACAGGCCACAATGATCCTTGCCTCAGGCCATGTGGCCGGGCAGCTTCTATTGACAGGGCAGTTTCTGATTGGCTGCCGAAGGCCTGGAGTTTTTCCAGTAACTGACTTTCCTGGACCTGCCCAGATCTGGGGAACAAAGATCTAGGCCTAGTCTCCTGAACTGCCAGTTTGAAGCCTGTCATAGAGTCAGCCTGTTTAAATCCTAAGTTATTCCTTCTACTCATCCACAAGACTCCTTGGGCTTTGGCTAATGTTTGTCTGTGGTTCTCTTCATCTGTTTATATCAGCTGCTAGATGAAGCCTCTCAGAGGACAGTTATGCCAAGCTCTGTCTACAAGCATAGTAGAGTGTCGTTAATAGTGTCATGTGTTGGCTGTCTCGTATGGAATGGGTCTCAAGTTGGGTCAGTCATCCGTAGGCCCACTCTTTGTTTGATCTTTATCCCTTCACATCTTGTGGGCAGGCAGAAAAAATTTTGAGTCAAAGGATTTGGGAGTTGGTTGGCATCTTTTTCCCTCCACTGGAAGTACTGCCTGATATCCCTCCCTGCTAGGAGTTTCAGTTAGGATCACCTCCATAGACTCCCAAGAGCCTCCCCCATCCCCTGTCTCCAGCTCATCCCAGAGATGGCCCCCCACAGATTTCCCTTCTCTCTCACAGCCTGTCAATGCCCCATCCCCCACACCTGAACCTTACCTTAGTTCCCCTTCCAACACCTTTTCCTGTCCATCTGTTGCATGTAGTTTTAAGTGCTACTGCCTTTGCCTGGGATCAGCCACTCTACTAGCCCCTCCTAGCTTCCCTTTTGTTCTACACACTTTTGCTCCCAGAGGTGGCTATGCTCCAAGCTCCCACCCAAGACCCTTGAATCCATAGATAAATGACACACATACACACACAGCTTGTTACTTTACAACTTGCCTTCGGAGCACAATTGCTGAGCATTATAATCTCCCATCTAGAAAAGTGTGCCCTTACCAATTTATTATCTCCCTCTCTCATTTGCCCTAAACTTCAGTGGCTAGTCCCATCTAGCCTCTGCCAAACATTCTTGGCTCCCTGACTGTAGCAGAGGCCACAGGCTCCACGTCTCCCTGAAACTTCACATGTTGCTGCATTCTTCTTCCTCCAATGCATGGCAGAAAGACCCTCTCTCCTTCCTTGTATCTCCTTTCCCCCCCTGGGAACTTGATGTCCCATCTGTACCATCTGCCCAGCATTTGGCCCCCTGCCTTCTCTACTGACAAATCAAGAACCAATTGGTGAAGAGGACTTTAACATCAGAACTGCCCCTTATGCTTCTGTCCACAGAGGACCACTGTTTCTCATTGCTACCTTAAAAATTAAACTAGAGTACATACCATGTTCGTTCTTTTGTGACTGAGTTACCTCGCTCAGGATGATATTTTCAAGTTCCATCCATTTGCCTGCAAATTTCATGAAGTCATTGTTTTTAATAGCTGAGTAGTACTTCATTGTGTAAATGTACCACATTTTCTGTATCCATTCCTCTGCTGAGGGACATCTGGATTGTTTCCAGCTTCTGGCTATTATAAATATGGCTGCTATGAACATAGTGGAGCATGTGTCTTTATTACATGTTGGAGCATCTTCTGGAACATGGTATGTACTCATTGATAAGTGGATATTAGCCTAAAAGTTCGGAATACCCAAGTTTCACTTTACAGTAACCACTGGACTGAGAGTGAGGTCTCAGATGGAGGAGTTGGAGAAGGGACTGAAGGAACTGAGGGAGTTTGCAGCCCCATGGAGGGAGCAACAGTGTCAACAGGCCTGACCACCCCCCAAGTCCTCCTGGAGGCTGGACCACCAACCAAAGAATATACATCGAGGGACCCATGGCTTGGACCACATATGTGGCAGAGGAGGGCCTTGTTGGCCATCAGGGGGAGGAGAGACCCTTGGGTCTGAGGGTGTTAGAGGCCCCAGTAAAGGGGAATGTCAAGGTGGGAATACGGGAGTGGGTGGACAGGTAGGTGGGACGTAGAATTCCCTCATAGAGGTAGGGGAGGAGATGGGTGTTTCCAAAGAGGATACTTAGAATGGGGGGGGAAAGAAACAAAAACAAAAAAACAAAAACAAAAAAAAAACTTATGAAGAAAAATGCAGGTACATATGCAAGCAGTAGAGAATTAAAGAGGTATCAACCTCCAAAAAAAAAAAAATTAAACTAGAACGAATGATGAGATACAATATGATACAATTACTGCCTGACCCTTTGGTTTACAAGCAGCACAGGACAGTGATGCCTGAGAAAATGGAGTCAGCTGTGTTCAGCCCTGTGATTGCCTCAGTTCATTGTCTAGTGCTTTAGTATAGTGTTGCCCTGGTAAATAAGGTCAAATCTAGTATTGTCTGGAAAGCCTTCTGCAGTCAGCACAAAATGGCAGAATCCCTGTATTAACAAGGCTTCTCCTTCTCTGACTTTGTTTGGGGAAGTCACCCCCAACCCCCAACACACACACTTACAAACACAACTCTACTTGTGGAATGTCATGTAGCCTTGGTTAGATTACAGGTTCAGCTTTCTTTCTTCTGATAAGAACCCATTCAGCCAGCACCTCAGATATCTGGAATGTCTCCCCACGCTAATGATGCATCTCAGTACCTTAGCGTTTAGCCAATGTCCTTTGCCCATCCTGGATATTCCTACCCACTTTCACAAAACTATATAGTCCTTGATTCACCCTGAATAAAGTTGATCTGTCTTCCAGAAGCTGGTCCTGGTATGTCATGATTAGAGTTTGTACTCATGGACCTTCTGAAACTGTGCTTGTAATCTACTCTGTTCTGTTCTCCACTGTGAGCCAGTGGCCAACAAAAGGGGGTAGCAGGATCTTGCCTGATCACCTGACCCAAGGTCAGTTCATCTCCTTTCCTTTCTTTGCTATGAAAAGAAACATTACAATGTGTAAATTGGCCCCCGAGTCTTCCTTTAGATTCTGCTATTCTGATTTTTCTTTTCTTTCTTTCTTTCTTCCTCCTCCCCCGAAAATTGGATACTAATAGGATGGTAGCCACCACAGGAAGAGATTATCTTTTCTGGGATGTTAGATATATGACTCTGACCAGTAAAAGGAGAAAAAAGAAGTGTATTCCCGCTCCCAGTGAGCAGATATGGGTATGCTGTATCAGCAAGACATTACTTCAATATGAAAAGATTTCTCTTTTAGAGGCTGTCTGGTCCAATCATGGAAGGCAGTTTTCTTTTCCAGATATGAAGACAATGAAAAACCGTGTCTCACAACTTCAGGCATCTACAACAGAAAAGGGGTTCACGAAGAAGCCAAGCACAGATCTCCTAAAATGTGTGAAATCATTTTAAAAATAAGAATATTAGTCACAGTTAGTTTCTTTCAGAGATTTGTTGGGTTGAAAAATTCTTTCAATGTGGTAATTACTAGAAATGATACACTTAATAAATCTCAAAACTAGTCAGGCAACGAGAGCTAAACAATCAGAAGTTTATACTTAAGTTTTCTTTCTTAATCAATTTTGATTTAATGATATTTTACTTGTTTTTTGCCTAGAACAATTTGTTCTCAAAAAGGAATATTAAAAATTAAATATAAGCCTTTTCATTCTTTGAGTTGTTATGTAGAGAATGAATTACATTTGCTTGAGATTAAAAAGTGTTTTTAAAAATAAAGATAGAATCTTTATATGCTTTGGGCAATGTTATTTTGACTGTAATGCTATTAAACTTAGCATGAACTGTTAAGCATTAACATACATATCAGCATTTTATTAAATTCACTATCTACTAAAAGCAGTATGCAATAATACAATTAAGCAGCAGGTGGCGCTGCTTTTCACTAGTTGATTTCTATCGCTTTGTCTGAAGTGACTGACTGGATTCCAGAGTAGCTGCTTCTGGTTTGTTCTGTTTATATAACTGTCTTATGGACTCATTATGGGATTCTAGAATTTCCAAAATTAATCGATACATATCCAGTATTTCAAATACTGTGATAGGAATGCAGATTGTTAGTAGTTATATTTTATTGGAAAATATTAAAAGACAATTATTAAAGCAGAGAAGGTACAGTTTTATTCAGGACTATTCTAATAGATATGAAAACTATAACGCTAGTATTTGAGATGTGGGATAGAAGCACATATCTGACCAGTGGGAATTGACAGGCAAGGGGAGGGGTGAGGGGTGAATGGAAATTGCTAAGAGAAAGATCAGTGTTATTGAACAAACGTCATCAGTTCTAGATTAGATGCACCATGACTAGAGTGTATAGACACAGCCGGAATGAGGAAGAATTGATCTGATACCATAGCTAGGGCAACTGGGTATCAAAGAAAGAGGATTCTTACTCAACTAATGTAGGGGGTTCCCTTAAGGTGGTTTTACAAGAATGCACACAGAAACTTGGAGCAAAGACAAGACTCACCAGCCTGGTTGCTTGTTGAAAGAATATTCATGTCAATATGTTACATTGTATATATCTTTAATGAAACACAATGAAAATATATCCAATTTGGCTTCAGTTGTACAGCTCCTTTGTAAGCTATGCTTAATATTTCCTTGATTAGTTATCACTCAAACAGGTCACTGCATATGTTATGAATGTAGTGAGTTCATATTCTAGTTCATTGTCAGCAACTCTTAAATTAATTTGTATCCTCCCATTTGGTGTCTCTCTTTGGGTTTCCTAACTAATATATCCATCTATGATGCCTTTAAGCAGCGGTGCACAGATCCTGTGCATATGCTATCATAGGCCTGTGTGACAGGACGGACAGGGTCTATATGACGTGGAATCTAGAAACGAGCAATGAAAGGAAGAACTCTAGAAAAAGTAGACTGTCCAGGAGAGAAATGGTGAGAGAGGAACGGAGGCAGGGGTTGCTGGCTCACTGGTACCAAGAGTGACTTGATTGGTCCATATGAAACGGATTGTCAGAGTAGAACGATGCTAGACCATTTTACAGGTCACTATAATAGCTGAAAGAAATATATTCTATATCAATAGTCAGGCCATTAACTGAAGTAGGCGAAGCAGTGCTGAAGGAGTGCAGCATGCTGAGATCATGGCCAGGCTAGACGAAACGCCATGTATGCACCTCCTAGAACTAACGCCATGCAGAAATGTTGACTTCATCTTCCTACATCCTAATTCTGTGAGGGACGCCAAACTAATAAATCATACAGTCATGAGTTGGTTTTTAGTTTCAAACACTAATCCCTATTTATACTTTAAACAAGTTATGCGTGTGCATTAGAAGCACACTAAAGATGAGTTTGTTTCTCCTTGACTCAGCAGAAGCAATTATGGCTACGATGAGGAGGCTGCAGTGGGTTCCAGGAGCAATCGGGAAAGGGGTTTATAGGGGTTAGTGCTAATGGTCACCCGCACATATGAACTAATGTATACATTTACAGTAGCTTCAGCTACACAACATATGAGTATAGGTATTTGTTTGATCCGTAGAATTTTTTCTGTCTTCTCATGTCACCTTTCACACATCTTCTAATCTGTAAACTATATATTTAAAAATCACACTGAAAGTTTTACTTTGTTAGTTTCTCTCTATGTATCATTTGTTTAATAAATATACTGTTTAATCACATGTACATATGCCCATTGAACATCCAAAGACTCATTGCACAGAAATTCTCCTTGGACAGAACCACAATAAATAACCTGTTTTGATGTCCCTGAGGTGCTGTCTAAGTTACCCAACTTGCTCTGGAATTCTTGGACTCAGTTAAACCTTCTCCCTCAGCTTTACAAGTGGTTTGGACTGCAGAAAAGTGCCACGAAGCTGGGCTAACAACTTGATTTAACTACCTAATTATTAACCTTAATGACAAACACGCAAATAAACAGAAAAGACAATTTTAAATGTGGCTGACTATCCATATAAAAACAGATTAACATGGCATTAAAATTCCATCTAAGAATAATACAAGTAGTGTGCTTTTCTAAATTGAAATTCTAAGTAGGGCCAGTCAACCCCAAGTATTTTGGAGCTAGCCTCCTCTCTCAGACCCCACCAAAGATCAGGTGGAAGATATTCTCACTGGAACTCTAAACATGAAAGGGCCACTAGAGGGCACACTACGCTTTCTTATTGGGGACCCTGCCCTCCTTTTGCTCTTTAAGCTGCCTTTGTTGAAAGATTAGGAATCTCCCTAACTCTCAGTTGGAATTATAATGGCACTACCTGTCTCACGTTTTGTATAGAGATTCTGTCTCACTGATATCACGTAAGGATACACACTATTACCAAGTGTCTGTCTTGTGTTCTGGATGTTTGCCCTCAGTTTTCTTTTAGCTCTCAAATTAGCTGTCTTCTGAGTGACTCTCATTGCTTCTATACCATCATTGGACCATTTGATAGATGAAAGAAGCTAGAGTCATAAGGCCAGTGTCCCTAATCCCTTAATCTTAGTTATGGTGACCTCTGAAAAGGGGAATGTGCCACTAGAAGTTAGATTTCCTCATAGGCAGACAGGTAGGAAGAGGGGCCACATTTGAGTGGGTAATAGAGATGGAGAACTTCCAAGATGGCTAGCTTCTTTTTCAGCTTCCTGACCCAAGACATAATCTTGACAGTTTAAAGCAAGTGTATCTGGGGGCTTTTCCTTTCTAAGAGGGGGCAACACTAAATTATGAGAGGACCAACCCTTCAGAGACTCTAAATCCCTCAGATGTCAAGGAGAGGTCTGGCAAGATCTTCCTGAGGCTTCTTCATCTCTGCTTTGCAGAAAGAAGGTCTTTCTCCGTGGGTGTTTGCTATATCTGTTTTTCTTCACCCCAATAAAGGCATTTCTTTGCTAGAAAAATAATCAGTAACAATTACCAACATAATTAGGATTTAACATAAAAATAATAAGAATCACAAAATCCATGTCAATATTTATATTAACATTTGTCTCATGTAAAATTGTTTACACAACATATTTTCAAGTGTATATTCATGTATTTAATTGTATATCAAATGATTTCCACAGCGTTGGGTATCTTAAATCAAATAGATTTCTTTCTTACAGTCCACTTAATAGATATTAGGGATCCAATCCCTCCAGTGTTATCTGATTTTTAAAGTAGCCAGTGTGTTTAAGCCATAGTTTAAAAATGACTCTAGTAATGATAGATGTGCAAGAAAACCTAGATATGTATTTCTGTTGGGCCAGTTACTATTTGAGTCACAGACTAGTTATCAACATCTGTACTCTTTAGAAAATTATCTTCTTAAGCCATCAGTGAATAGTTACTGAATGTGCATTAATCTGAAGACTAAAAAAATCTCAACAGAGTGATAGAGCATAATGAATATTAGTTATAAGGTCTCCACTGTTTTGGCACCAAGAGAACATCTGTATGGGCCTGAATTTCAAATCATGTCTGTAAAGTAAATTTCCAAGACTGCTTTGTTAACCCAAAAGTCATTTTCTCCAATTCTAAGCTGCACAGTAGTTGATCCAACTGGGAAACAAGAAAGTCCTTTTAAGTGTTGTATTTCTTCACTGATATGGGAACAGATGAGAAAACTCTTCTGTGGAGAATTATTGGCTGTCATGTGGTCATTAGATGTCTATCACTCAGCATCAGGGAATCTGATGCACATTGCTTCTGCTATTGTAGCCACATCATCCGAGCTTTACATATGCATCGATATATCCTACATTCTTGATCAGAGAACACAATGCTCTTTGGAAAGTTTGGGAAATTTGTGTCTCAAGAAAAGCAAAGAGCTCCAAGCATAAACTTAGGCTTCCTAAATCTCAAGACTTTAATCTAAAGGCCTAAAGAATTGCAAATCTCTCTTGTTTTTTTTTCTAAGCCAGGATGTGTTTTTAACCAATGTACTTTGGTTGCTATTCAGGTTTTCTAAGGTTCCCCCAAATGAGTCAGGAAGAATCTCATGTGAGGAGAGCCCTCGTGCTCACAGGACAGCTGTTTTAATTTTCTGATCTGTTACATGCTTTGCTCACTCTATTTTCCCTTCCATAAAGACAAGGAGGTAAGAATTCTATACAATAAAGGCTGTCTTCTAATTACAGTAACAGTCATTACTTTCAGTTCTACCCGTATGTACTTAAAGAAGTCAGAAAGAGTGACAATGCCAATAAATAATTTTTAGTCTTCCTTAAGATTTGTAAAACCAAGTAGAAAGCTGAATTGCTTTCTGCCTCTTCAGATTGATAACTCCGAACTGACAGGTTAAGAGAGTTTAAGCATTGAACAATAATAAGCCACTTTAAATTTACTACATAAGTGTATAAGAAGAGTTCTGAATTAGTTATGAGTTTCAGGAATTCACAAGTATTTTCAATGACTATGAAACAGAATTATATTTACAGTTTATCTTACCAGTCATGCTTGCGTGTAAAGGTCTAATTCTGTCTCTTTGGTGCTGGCCACTTATGTGGCACAGGAGGGCCTTGTTGGCCATCAGTGGGAGGAGAGGCCCTTGGGCCTGAGGGTGTTAGATGCCCCATTGTAGGGGAATGCTAGAGAGGAAAGAGGAATGGGTGAGTGGGCGGAAGGGCACCGTCATAGAGGCAGGGGAGGGGGGATGGGATAGGGTGTTTCTGAAGGGGAGACTTGGAAAGGGAAAAACATTTGAAATGTAAATAAAGTAAATATCCAAAAATTTTAAAAAATAATATATATATATTAATATATATATGAGGCTTTGGAGTTGTAAATGGCCGAGACACTTAAATTTTGTAAAAAAGCCAGACCTACTGTACTTCTTATTTGAACAATCTTGAGTTTCATTTGATTTTGCCATCACTAATATAACAAAATCTTCATAAAGTCCTCACAATGCACTTTCACAAATTCTAAAAGGAATTAATCTTGGTAAGGAAAGTTCTGTTCTTTTGGAACCAAGTCATTGAGTTACAGCAGTACCCAATTAATGCTACTCAAATGGATACCATCATTTGCTACCCACCCCAAATTTCTGGGTTCCCAAATGAAAGACACATACACACAGCCTTTATATTTTTATATGCCTTAAACAGCGTACTGGCTGGGCCTCTTTCTGACCTCCAAGTGGGTAACCTACCTCCCTCTGTTATTCCCAGGTCATTACTTACTAAAATCTATTTTTCATCTTTGCTGCCTCTGACCCAGGCGCTAAGCTCTCTGACACACACCTTTTCAGGTGTGGAGTCTCTTCTCCTCCACCTTCTTCCAGAATGGCAGATCTCTCTGTCTCTCTGTCTCTCTTTCTCTCTATGTCTCTGTCTGTCTCTCTGTCTTTCTCTCTCTGCCTCTGTCTTTCTCTCTCTGTCTCTCCGTCTGTATCTCAATCTCAATTTCCCTCTTCCCCCCTCCCCTTCCCCCTCCCTTCCCCCTCCCCCTCTCCCACTCCCTCTTCCTCTCTCTCTGTCTTTCTCTCTCCATTACCTTGCCCCAGAATAATCTTAAATGTCCTGCCTTTGTCTCCCTGCTCAGCCATTGGCCATCAGCCACTTTACCAATCAAAACCAACTGGAGGCCGGGTTCCCTCAGTGTCTTACTGTGGATGTGTGGATTTTTGTTTTGTGTGATTTTGGGGACCCAAATTAGCATAATACAAGTAGCATTAGACCAAAACCACAACCCTGAGTGGGATGAGAAAAAAGGTTTGTCATTGTTCCACAAAGCTCTCTGTTCTGTAATTCTTCTCAAGTTAGATTGTTTTTTAAAATATCATTAAATCAATAGTTGGGTAAAGGCTTTTATTATGTGAAGTAAAATATTTAAAGTGATTTTATGACATTTTAACTAAAGGAAGATTTAATTCTTTTTTGAGAATTTCATCCACTGTTGACATTATTCCTGGCCTTTTTTCCTGACACTTCGAATACCTCCCCCCTTGCAAATTCATGACCTCTTCTTTAATTATCAGTGTTGTGTGTGCGGGTGTGTGTGTGCTGGACTACTTATCAATATTCCTCAACATTGCTTATATGCATGTGTACAGGACTGATGTAACAATCAGTCAGGAAGATCATCTCTAGTGAAAACTCATTCTCCTGCTTCCACCAATTATTTATAAACTCTAACTCTTCATCTATGGGTAGGACCTTGTGGAATTTTTTCTGTCTGCATTGGCATGTCAACTTATGTCATTTTGTAGGTCTTGTTCAGGCAACCATATTGTTGAGATTTCATGGATGCAACTTCTCAGACACATCTGGAGGACACTAACAAGCAGCAGGAAGACTGGTCCTCTGACTTTTACTTCTTTCTGCTGTCTAGTATGCAATTCTCCCTTAGTCTGAGTGAAGAGAGTGTGGCCGTTCTAACAGTTGGGTCAAGCAATCCATAGTCAGTCTCAGCATTTTGATTAGCTGTGGATCTTTGCAATAGTCTTCATTTGCTTCAAAATTTAGCATTTATGATGAGGGTTGAGAGTAACACTTACATGTGGGTAGAAGGACAGTATTTTGTATCTATATTTTTCCATAGCAAACTTGAAAAGTCACATGCCCAGTTTTGCCCATTATCACCATTTCCACTCAAGTGGTATCTTTGCTACAATTGATGAGCCTGCTTTTACAATTCATTATCATACAAATCTCATATTAGTCCTTCACTCTTACACATTTTGTGAGTTTAAAAAATGTAAAATTACGTATATCATTAGAATGTCATAGAGAGCAATTTCATATACTAAAATCCCTCTTTTTTATCATTCTTTCTTTATAAACCCTACTGATGGTCATATGGTAGAACTATATATATTCTATTCAACACACACACACACACACACACACACATACACACACACACACACTTATATTTTATGTCTTTCCTTGATTTTGTTGCTAATAATTGTTTAGATCAAATGACATTTTGCTGTCTGGATTTATTATACTTTATTCAGACATTAGTTTTCTGAAGGATATCTTGCTTACTTTCAACTTTTGAGATCTAATGGAAAGGTACGCCAAACATCCATGGTAAGATTCTGTTCTGTGGCATTTTCTTTATTTGTAATATTTTTGATTTTTTAAAGATAACAGTTCATTGATAATTAGTGTGTTCCGAAGAGCTAAGAAGGAACACTTTATACTCATTTTTTACACAAGACCATTTAATTAAAAAAGAGAACAACAAAACAAAAATCACTAAAAGATGTAAGGCCACAGATAAACTCTAAGACAGGAAGACTGTGTGATTTCAGTGCTACACTCTCACCAGTAAACAGGTCATCTGGGGAAAAATAAACTAATTATAAAGCTCTGCAGTTAAATGATATCATAAACCTAATGTCCTTAGCAGACTTCTACAGACATTCTGTCCAAACACTAAAGAATACAAATTTTTCTCAGATACCCATCAGCTTTTATCTAAAATAGACCACATATTAGGAAATAAACTTTCAACAAAGAGGAAAATTGAAATCACGTACTGAATTTTATCTGACCACTGTGGATTCCATATGGATAGCAAAAACAAGAATAATTGCAGAAAGTATACAAACTCATACATGTTAAACAGCATATTACTTCACCAAACTTGAGCGAAGGAAGAAATCAAGAAGGAAACTTAAAAATTCCTAGAATTGAATAAAATTAAAATGCCATGTTTTAATTTATATTGCTATGTATTTGGACAAGTGTGTGGATTTCTGAGAATGTTGTATTGATATAATTAGCTTGTCTATTCTCAATTTCAAAGTCATGTTTTAGAAAAATACCAACTTTATGAGAATTTTAGGTCTAAAAGCCCTAAAATATATATATTATATATTGTTTATATGTTTATTGTTTCTAGAAAAAATTTAATTGTGCCATCTTTGTTATTTGACAAAATTGTTTATTTGAAACATATTGATGCTAGTATATTGTCTTTCTTATTAAAATTCCCATTTATTTTATTCTTTTGAAATAACTATTTTATAACCCAAAATACTATTCCTAGAAAATAAATGAACATCAAGAAAATATTTTAAAGATTATCTTGTACAATTTAATAATATTGAAGGCTAAAGGGCAGTTTTAAACTTATTTCTAAATGTTTCATTTGAGTTATACTTTAAAGGACCAAAAAGTTCCGTCTGGTTCTGATATTCAAAGATGGAATAGATTCACAATTTCTCTTTTCTCTTGAAAGCTATTTTTTTTACTTTAACTTAAACATTCTCTTCCTGATTTATCAGTTTGAGGGTCTCAACTTCAACAACTTTCCATGCCCAGTGAGAATTCTCAGTACTTTTTCTGCAGTCAGCCTAGTCATTTGTTACCCATGTTTCAACAAGCTACTGTGTTTACCTTTCATCTCTTGCTTCACAATTTTCTGTGGTTTTCCTTCCTTCCTCGTAGAACCTTTACAAATAAATATTCAGGGTATATGAGAATAATGTCCTCTTTGGAAAGCTCAGAAAAAATACTTACATGCAGCAGAGGATTGGCTTTCTCACTATGTTTGACTAAAAAATATCAAATAAGGAGAACATTTTAGCCTCAGGAAAGTAAATCTAGCTTAGGAAAAACAAAGTTGAAAGAGTCTATTTTATTTCAGCAATGAACAAAAACATATGTCAAAAATAAAAATTGACACTAGAAAGCATTGATTATGTCTTGACTTCATAATGACTTTAAATATACTTTTAAGATGCATAGTCATACAAGAAAAGTATTTTTCATTGTTTTGTTTTCCGTCATGCAAAGCAAAAGCCCCCAAACAAACAATTATTTGAAAGAAAGTTGCAGAAATCTGCTTGACTCCCCTCAACACTCCTCAGTTCCTAACCACAGTTCTCTTCCTCTACCTCAACAAGGCCTAGCTGTCCTCCGGTCCTCTGTACTTTTCCCCCCTCCCTCCTATCGCGGTCTAGGTACAGAACACAGCTCCCCTTTCTTAGAATTCATCAATTCTCACTGCTTGAACACAGCATCCAGCTAGCTATGTGAATGTTGGTGTGTTTCCATTCTCTTAAACCGTCACTCTTTTGGTAGAGGTTCTCTTCCTCTCTCTGCCATGATCATGGTCTTTTATTGGCCTATTGCCTGCCTTGTCTCTGGATTCAACTTCAGATAAATAGAATTTGTGTGTGTCTATATCTTTTCCATAGCTTAACTCAGCACATCTGAATGCACAAGTAGCTAGTGAAGATATATTTTAATATGATTTTATTTTATTGATGGTCTATGATCTTCAGTATACTGAGTCTCGTAAATGAGCATCATAATTACAACATTTTATAAATGGGAAGATTTTAGAGTATGTAGCCCATTTATACAACTAATGTTATGTTCACCACAACTTTGTGTCCAATGTAAACAGGTGGTATAGCTGAACTTTATATATGACAAATACAGTGTTTCCCAAAGACACACTTTTCATCATTATTGCAAAATTATTCTACAGTGTCAATATCAATTACATTCTTAATTCAATAAATGCCTATTAATCTTGGACCTCTTACTTGAGAATGTTTTGTAGGGTATATTAAGGAAGAGAACAAGAACATCACAGAAACCTTGTTATCATGGGCCTGACACGATAGAAGGAATGTGCAAACAAGCACAGTAAGTTTGTTTTGTCTCAGCATATTAGAATGTGACATGGAGAAAAAGAAAGGGTTCAGTGTAAACTTCAAAGATGAGGGAAGTAGGTGGAGTAAATATGGAGCCATCCAGTTAGGGAGAATTCTCATTATAAATGGCTCTATTATAACACCTATAGGAAAATGACCATTTGGAGAGAAAAGGAGGAGGCAAGAGGTGTGTGTGTGTGTGTGTGTGTGTGTGTGTGTGTGTGTGTGTGTGTGTGTGTGTGTGTGTGTGTGTATGTGTATGTGTGTGTGTGTGTGTGTATGTGTGTGTGTGTGTGCTTTTCTAGGGCAACATAAACAAACATCTACACTATGCCTAGAACGTACTACAACAAATCAAAGTACCATTGTAACCCAAATGCAGTCTAGAGAATCAATAAGTTTATTGGACTTATGTACTTATGTATAGAAATTAAGAAAATGGTTACTTACAGGACTATGGGTGAATCCTACACATGCAGTTGTACGAGTCATTATCATCTCTGCATGGATGATGCCTTCTATATAGCAACACTGAGTGATTTGTCCTTTCCATTAACCTTCCTTCCTCTATACACTAACATCTCCTGGGGCCACAGGACTACATACAATTAGAGCAGAGTTGCATACTCTGGTTGATAGATGTAGTTGAGAGTAACTGGATTCTCAAATGAGAATCCAGTGACTTTTCCCACCGTCTGTCCCAGTGAGGGAATGTTAGTAGGGCAATAAGCCCAAACTCAGCTACCCTGATAAAAATGATACTCAAAAACAGTGCTTAGTAACAGTAGGAAGATACTGTTCTAAATACAACATCGGCCAATGCAATGACCTTAGATTTTCCTGGGAATGGAAGCTTCTACACTGTGCTAAGTAAGGATATTACTACATTTAAGATTTAAAGATTCCATTGGGGTATTATTTGGAAAGGAGTCTCTAAAGTCTTAGTTTATGTAGATAAATAAGAGTCTATCCTAGCAATCTTAGAGGGAGAGAACAACAGTCAAGGTCATGGTAGTTATGGCTCAGGTGTTGAGAGATAATTTAATTCCAAACATATTTTGGCCTTGGACTTTGGTGTGGATTAGGAACAGAAGGGACAAAGTCATTCTGACTGGAAGTATAGGGCAGCATGAGCCTCTAAAGAAGGAACAGTGTCTGGGGCTAAGGTTGTTGCAGCAGTAACAGACTAGGTCTGATCTTAGCTTTATTCTGGGTACAGAACGATAAGGAAATAACTAGGGAATATACACAGTAACAGAAAATATTGCAAGCAATTTCAACATGACAAAACTTGTCAGAATAATCACATATTCGTTTCATACTGTAATTAATTTAAGTGAAGTATCGCCTTAGGGAGCTTGTTGATAAGAAAAAAAATGCCAAGAAGTGATAACTAATTAGTTCTCTGTGGGGATGATGGGATTATCTGATCAACAGACTGCCATGAATTTTTTTTGTTATGCAACAAAAGATCTCTCCGATTTTCTGAACAATCCGTTCATCTTCTTCATCCCTACAAGATACATAGGAATAGAGAACAACTCTGGTCCTATTTCCCTGTGCAGAAAACATATAAGGATCATTATCATCAGAGGATGATCAGTCTTTAAATAAGAACATCCAACTTCAGATTTAAACAAACTTTTGATATTTCCTACTTTTGCCCGCTTATAGCTTATGATTCAAGAAAAACCTCTTTTATTTCACAAATACTTCTCATTTCTCTGTATTTTCTCCCACTTGAAAGTTGTTTGACCTCCTACCCAGATTATTTTCACGGTTTGCCTCATTTTGTGGCTCAGCTTCCTCTCTGCTGGAACATCTCAGGTCACTTTTGGGACTATAAGCAGCCACTTCATTTTACCTGAAATTGCATCACAATTCTTTATTATATGTTATGTTGTATCTATCTACAACTTAGCTCCTTCCTTTATTCTCATCATCTGAGTATTCCCAAGCCACTCATTCTTGTTGGAACACAATGTGGTCCCAGATATGCAGGCAGATGCAGTGTGACAGCTACTGACATTGTTTTTGCTCCCCCCCCCTTTTTTTTTTTTTTTTGATACTTTATTTACATTTCCAATGATTCCCCTTTCTAGGTCTCCTCTTTGGAAACCCACTATCCCCTCCCCCTCCACTGCCTCTATGAGGGTATTTCACCTCCCACCCACCCACCCACCCACTCCTGTATTCCCACCATGACGTTCCCCTTTATTGGGGCCTCTAACACCTTCAGGCCCAAGGGCCTCTCCTCCTTCTGTTGGCTAACAAGGCCCTCCTCTGCCACATATGTGGTCTGAGCCATGGGTCCCTTGATATGTATTCTTTGGTTGGTGGTCCAGCCTCTAGGAGGACTAGGGGGCTCAGGCCCGTTGACACTGTTGCTCCCTCCATGGTGCTGCAAACTCCCTCAGCTCATCCAGTCCCTTCTCCCACTCCTCACTGGGACCTCACTCTCAGTCCAGTGATTATTGTAAAATGAAACTTGGGTATTCCGAACTTTTGGGCTAATATCCACTTATCAGTGAGTACATACCATGTTCGTTCTTTTGTGACTGAGTTACCTCCCTCAGAATGATATTTTCAAGTTCCATCCATTTGCCTGCAAATTTCATTAAGTCATTGTTTTTAATAGCTGAGTAGTACTCCATTGTGTAAATGTACCACATTTTCTGTATCCATTCCTCTGCTGAGGGACATCTGGGTTGTTTCCAGCTTCTGGCTATTATAAATATGGCAGCTATGAACATAGTGGAGCATGTGCCTTTATTACATGTTGGAACATCTTTTGGGTATATGCCCAGGAGTGGTATAGCTGGGTCCTCAGGTAGTATTATGTTCATTTTTCTGAGGGTCTGCCAAACTGATTTGCAGAGTGGTTGTACCAGCTTGCAATCCCACCAACAATAAAGGAGGGTTCTTCTTTCTCCACATCCTCACCAGCATCTGCTGTCACCTGAGTTTTTGATCTTAGCAATTCTGACTGCTGTGAGGTGGAATCTCAGATTTGTTTTGATTTGCATTTCCCTGATGAGGAAGGATGTTGAACATTTCTTTAGGTGCTTCACAGCCCTGCGAATTTCCTCAGTTGAGAATTCTCTGTTTAGCTCTGTTCCCCATTTTTGGATAGGGTTATTTGGTTTTCTGGAGTCTAACTTCTTGAGTTCTTTGTATATATTGGATATTAGCCCTCTATCGGACATAGGATTGGTTAAGATCTTTTCCCAATCTGTTGGTTTCTGTTTTGTCCTATTGACAGTGTCCTTTGCCTTACGGAAGTTTTGCAACTTCATGAGGTCCCATTTGTTGATTCTTGATCTTAGAGCATAAGCCATTGGTGTTCGGTTCAGGAACTTTCCCCCTGTACCCAGGGGTTCGAGACTTTTCTCCACTTTCTCTTGTATTAGATTCAGTGTATCTGGTTTTATGTAGAGGTCCTTGATCCACTTGGACTTGAGCTTTGTACAGGGAGATAGGAATGGATCAATTCTCATTCTTCTACATGTAGATCGCCAGTTGAACCAGCACCATTTGTTGAAAATGTTGTCTTTTTTCCACTGGGTGGTTTTAGCTCCTTTGTTAAAAATCAAGTGAC
The DNA here is from genome assembly GCA_028551405.1 of Uromys caudimaculatus. Taxonomy (NCBI): domain Eukaryota; kingdom Metazoa; phylum Chordata; class Mammalia; order Rodentia; family Muridae; genus Uromys; species Uromys caudimaculatus. Next base: position 137,876,930 of record CM052700.1, read on the forward strand.
CATAAGTGTGGGGGTTCCTTTCTGGGTCTTCAATTCTATTTCATAGATCTACCTGCCTGTCGCTGTACCAATACCATGCAGTTTTTGTCACTACTGCTCTGTAGTACAGCTTGAGGTCAGGGATGCTGATTCCCCCAGAAGTTCTTTTGTTGTTGAGAATAGCTTTTGCTATCCTGGGTATTTTGTTGTTGCAAATGAATTTGAGAATTGATCTTTCTAAGTCTATGAAGAATTGAGTTGGAATTTTGATGGGGATTGCATTGAATCTGTAGATTGCTTTTGGCAGGATGGCCATATTTACTATATTAATCCTCCCAATCCATGAGCATGGCAGATCTTTCCACCTTCTGAGTTCTGCTTCGATTTCTTTCTTCAGAGACTTGAAGTTCTTGTCATACAGATCTTTCACTTGCTTGGTTAGAGCCACACCAAGATACTTTATATTGTTTGTGACAATTGTGAAGGGTGTCATTTCCCTAATTCCTTTCTCAGCCTGTTTAT